>CP126897.1:109067993-109667993 GCA_030440675.1 Furcifer pardalis
GTTATATCAGTTGGCTTTTTCTTCCATAAGAAGTAAGGTTAAAGGTTTCCCTTGCTCGAAAGCCAGTCGTATCCGACTCTAGGGGTCAGTACTCATCTCTGTTTCTAAGCCGAAGAACCAGCGCTGTCTGCTTCTGCAAACGTTTCCATGGTCATGTGGCAGGCATGACTAGACACCGGAGCGCATGGAACGCTGTTACCTTCCCACCGAAGTGGTCCCTATTTATCTACTTGCAATTTCTTGCTTTCAAACTGCTAGGTTGGCAGGAGTCCATAAGAAGTGCCGTAGGGGAATTTAAAGGAACTGGGCATGTTTATCTTGAAATAATGGAAATTATTATTGTTGTTGTTGTTATTGTTGTTGTTGTTATTGTTGTTGTTGTTATTGTTATTATTATTTCGTGTCAGAAATTATTCTGGGTTGAAAGGATTTTTACTGGAGAAAGTCTACTCAGGGGACGCCCGAATGAGGCTCTTTTCCTGTCCCCAAATTCTTTTCCCACTGAAATGGTCCCTATCAATCTACTTGCAATTTCTTGCTTTTGAACTGCTAGGTTGGCAGGAGCTGGGACAGAGACGAGAGCTCACTGCACTGCGCATGGTGTGCTCTGTGTATAGGTTGAATAAGCAGGGTGACAAAATGCAGCCTTGTCTTACTCCTTTTCCTATTCCAAACCACTCCGTCATTCCATTTTCTGTCCTAACTGTTGCTTCTTGATTCATGTACAGGCTTCTCATGAGGCATAGAAGAAGGTGTTCTGGTATTCCCATCTCTTTAGTTACTTGCCACATTTTGTTGTGGTCCACACAGTCCAAGGCCTTGGTGTAGTCAATGAAACAGATGTAGACTTGTTTCTGACATTCCTTTGTTTTCTCCATGATCCAACGTATGTTTTTACTACAACTCCCAGAATCCCCCTGTTGACATGTCTAATGGGTGTTGTAATTTTTTTAAAAAAAGATAGTTTAACTTATTTTTAGAAAAGATATCAGGTATCCTGTGTAGATGACCCTAATAACACGAATACATGAAGATGTTTTTGTTTTGAACTACAGATCCCATAATCCCCAGTGGCCAGGAGATTTGGGGAGTAATTTTTTTAAAAAAGCAAAATGTCCTGTGAATGTGTCCACCTAATCAGAGATGAGGCCAGTGGAAACCGTGCCCCATACACACATGGGGAAAGCCTTTCCTGCTTTTAGCAAAGTCCCTGCAGAGAGAAATGTAGTATGTCAGGGAAAAGCTGTCCTGAATTTCTTCATCACTTTTCCTGTAGAGATGCCATTTGTACAGAAAAACACTCCTCTTGTGTTAAAATCCACCCAAACAAAGCCAGAAGTGATGACCTCCTCGGTGAGGACTAGGCCATTGCAAGGTCACACAAACCAAATTCTTGAGGGTTTTCCTTTCGTCTCTGTGTTTCATCAAGCCCACGTAACATGTGATTTTCTCCCCCCCCTTACAATTTGTCCTCCTAACGCTCTGTTTACATAGACTGTTGGCTGCGCTTGGCTCCGGCGAAGATAAATAAAATGCACATTCATGGCATGGAATTAATAAGAGCGACCATTTTCCAAAATGCTAAACATGAGCAAAAGGGGGGGGGGGAGTGGGGGCGACCCTATGTTTCTTTAATGTATTTCAGTCATAATTTTCTGCTATGCTTTCTTTTGCTCTCTGAACATCTTGTAATTTCTTTTTCTTCCCCCACTCCCAAGTAAAAATTCACACCAGCAGTAGAGAGAGGTTTTTTTTTAAAAAAAATTAAAATAAATAAAACGAAAATGTAAGACCGTAAAACAGATGAAGACCAGGACTAGGGAATGCCATTTGTCCGATGGTATTTGCCCTAAAGGGTTTTTTTTGGGGGGGGGGGGGCGGAACAGCCAGGAAACGGGCTTTAGGCATCCCAGCCACCTTCATGGCTCCGTTATTTATGGTCCCGTGTCTTTCTGGGCCTTTGCCCCATTGATGCTGTCCAGGCCTTGAGAGGATGAAATCTGGGGTGGGAGGCTGACAAACTCTTCCCTCCCCACACACACACACCTCCTGGGTGCATTTTCCCCCTCTTGCGCAGACACATCTGGGGAGGGTCCTTTTAAAATGTCAGCCCAGTGTCCTTGCATGAAGTTCCCTAAAACGTCGGTCTGGTTGCCAATGAAGACATTACGTTCAGTTCCCTATGAACCTGCTTTACAATCTACACCTCCTCTTCTCTTTCGAAATTAAAATAATGGGGAGGACTGACAATTCCTGAGTACTGCAGGACAGAATGAGCTCCTGTCTTTGTCCCAGCTCCTGCCAACTCAGCAGTTCGAAAGCAAGAAATTGTGAGTAGATAAATGGGGACCAGTTTGGTGCCTAGTCATGCCTGCCACACGGCCACGGAAACGTCTGCAGAAGCAGACAGCGCTGGCTCTTCGGCTTTGAAACAGAGATGAGCACTGAACCCTAGAGTCAGCTACGACTGGCTTTCAAGCAAGGGAAACCTTTGCCTTACCTTTACCCTGAAGAATGTTTGTTCTTGCCATAAAGCTCTTCCTGGATCTGAGCTGGTGGACTTGAGGCTCATCTCCCTTCAGAGGGTGTCGAGGAGGGTCCTCCTTCTCTTGCTGAGTTCTCTCCGCATCGGAGCGATGGGTTCTGCCCTTGTGGCTAAGCTTCACATTCCAGCTGTTCTTGGGCTTCATTTCCCCGGGCTTCTGGAGTGCCAAGGTTAGCCATGGCCATAAGGCTTGGGGAAATGATTTTTACATTGAAAGTAGCACTTGCTACTTGTTCTTTGAAGAGTATCTATTACTTTTTTTTTTGGGGGGGGGGAAGTAACGATGCATCCCTTGTTACATTAAGTTACTTTCCTGGTTTTGTAGGAGGAAGTCTCAGGATTTATAAGAGGACAGCAGAATAGGTGGGATTTTCTGGTCAAAATTCTTCTAAAAACGCTGTGCAGTGCCCCAATAAAGTAACTTTGATCTGGTTTGTGACACTACTTCTGAATTGTGATTTTGTCCCACTCTCAGGACCCAAAAAATAATTAGTTACAGATTACTGCCTTCCTAGTAACAGCATTAAAGATAATTACATTACAGATAACTGTAACGCTTGTAACTGCGTTACTTGCAACTGCATTACTGATCTTTCTTTATTCATCTCAGAGGCACCACCAGGATACAATAACATACAAAGCAAATTTAACATACAGTATCTTTTAAAAAAAGGAATTAAAAGGACTAGACGACATCCGCCCAATATTGGGCCACATCAACAGCATTTCCTCTTGCCAACATATAAGGTCCTCCTCATTGCATGTTGAAGGGCATTGTGTGCATTGTATGGAAGAGAGTTTGTTCTTCTCCGCATTCACACAGCCTGTCATCTACAAGGTCTGGTGCCCTCGTTTTTAGTTCACATCACCGAAGGCCACGCTGGCTGAGGCAGGGCTTGAAAGTCACGCATTACGAACAACATAGCCATAACTCCTAGTGATCTTTTACAGAATAAGCAGTGGAATTGATCTTTGTCATGTTACATTTCAGATATCATGAGTAACAGCCAGAGTAATTGAAGGTAACAAGTTAACACTCAGTTACTTTAAAAGGGAATTTCAGGCAATGACATTTCTATACCACCCCATAGCGTAGGGTTGCCCAAACTGTGGCCCGTTGGCCGAATCCAGCCCTTGATGCCTGTTCATCTGGGCCACAGCGCCCTTGTCGCTCTCAGAAGTGGAAGTAAAACTTCATTTTAGTTCTGCTTCCAAGGTCACCGTGGGCCGGATGAATTGGCATCGGGGTGGATCCGGCCCATGAGCCATAGTTTGGGCACCCCTGCCATAGTGCTTAGTGTAACTCTCTGGGTGAGTCACATGTTAGTTAGCATTTTGCCCCCAACACGAAAGGTTGCTTATCTATAATGACAGGTTGCTTACCTGTAATGGATTATCTTTGTGGTCCACGCAGTAAACCCATTCATATGGATTCACAGGAGACCATGAAGAAGAAGAAGAATTTGACAGCGCCTAGTAGGGGCAGAAATAGACATTGCAGCTAGCCCATAATCAGAACATTGTTGTATTGAACAAGGCTATAGCAATACCAATGGCACGTCTTTCCCGCCCCATAGAAGCGCTTCCTTGTTTAGCATTTTGCCCCAAACATGCTGGGGACTCTCTTTACTGACCTCGGAAGGATGGAAGACTGAGTCAACCTTAAGCCCTGGTCAGGATCGAACTTGCCACACTTTGGTTGCAGGGCATCAGTTTACCCTCCTCTGTGTCTTTCTCTCCCTTTCTAGGCTACGGGAAGCCGGCGTTGCCTGCCCGGCAAGTGGCATCGGATCCACGCCCTCTTGCAGCCACCCGGTGCCAGAGATGGCTGGGCTGAGTGAGGTCCATCCAGGCAACTATCTCTTCTACGGTAAGCCCTGGTGCCACGACCTTGGCACCAACCGTCCGGGTGCTTATTGACTGGGAAGCCCATCCACACCTGGAGGGCGGGGGGGAGGGGAAGCACCAGGTTGGGAAACTCTCAAGCTGGGCTTTGGATGGATGGAGGTCAAGGGTTCTTCTTCTGCATGGCAGGGCACAGGGTCCACCTGGGGAGACCCGCCAGGAGAAGAGGCCACGCTTGGCCTTCATGTTGATTTACCACTCCCATCTCCTGCTTAACACTTTCCATCGGCCTGCCTCTCTCCTCCAATTCTTCCAAAACATGGCCAGTGGGAGGGGGGAGGGAAAGAAGCATGGGGGGGGGAACTGCCTGGTGGGGGTCTTGAGACCCCTAAGAAGATTCTGGCAACTAAGGGTCACGCTGTAGCTTTATTTATTGTTTGTTTGTTACGTTATTTACATCTTAAGATCTTGGTTCCGGATGCTAGTGACACAGCCAGCGTCACAAAAACCAAAACCAAAAAAACTGTTGCCTGCTACTTTGTCTAATCTGTGTGTTTTATACTAAATCAAGTGCGCTGAATCAAAGTCTGAAGTCCAATTCTGCCTAGGATGCCAGGATCTTCAGTTAGTTAACCCAATTACAGCCATAGCACCCCTATAATTTAAAATCTGTATGTGATTGGCAAATTCTGAGTTCAGATTTGGAATCAACACACTCGCTATAATGTAAACCGTAAGTGTTATTCCCAGTAGCCAAATCGTTGTTGTGCAGCGCCATCAAACAACCTGAACCCTGGAGGGACCAGATGAAAGAGCCATTGGAGAGGGTCGGGAAATGTGCTCCGCTTCACCAGCCAAGAGGTCAGGCGGGAGACGTCTTCCTTCCCAGGATCCTCTCCCAAAACTCCAGCCGGCCTAAGAGCAGGATACTTCCATTTGGGTGTGGGTCGGTATAGGGACTGCGGTGGCTTAGTGGTTAAGATCCTGAGCCACGTCCAACTCTAGGATTCAGTGTTCATCTCCATTTACAGCCAAATATAAAGTCCTTTCTGAGTCTGCAGACATTTCCATGATCATGTGGCAGGCATGACTAGACGTCAGAATGCCGTTACCTTTTCTGCTGAAGAGGCACCTGTTCATCTACTTGCAATTTCTTGCTTTCGAACTGCTTGGTTGGCAGGAGCTGGGACAGACGATGGGAGCTCACTTCATCATGCAGCAACTTGGGTCTCGAACTGCTTACCTGCTGACTTTCTAGTTGTCAAGCTAGCTCGGCTTCTTAACCACTAAAGCCACTGCCGTCTCCAGCTGCACGGTTCCATGTCCTTAGTGCACAGTGGGTGGCCCCAATCAATCGGCCTTTGTCTGTTGGCCTCTGCTGACCTGGAACAGTGTAGGGTCAAACTTTGATACCCCAGTCCCCATAATCCCCTGAGCTGGGGGAGTCTGGGAGATGTAGTCCGACACCTTCATTTTTCCAAACTGGGATGTTGTGCTCTCTTCTAGTTCAAATGTATGTTTATGTTCAACCTGCTGATTCATTTAATGTTTTCTTCGTTGTAATTTAGTGTGTGTTTTATTAGCTCGGTTGTTTTTAAAAAGTCAAGGGCCGAGGGTCTCGGCCAGGAAGGAGGGAGGAAAATAAGTTGCTTCCCGTCATCATCCTCTTTCTCCCTCTCCCAGATGTCCAGCAGATGATGATTGGCTCTTGCCAGCTGGAAGATGTCGCTGTCCGGGTTTTGACACGAGTCATTGGCCACTATCCGCACCGTAACCAGCTGTTGGTGGACTGTGGGTGGACCGCCTTGAGTCTCCATAGCCTGGGACAGCTGACAACGGGCTACGCCCTGGTGGAAGGCCACCCCGAGCTCAAGTGAGTGGGGATTCTGGGATTGGTAGTCTGAAAACCACCCAAGTTTCCAGTGATATTCCTAGTGTGCCTTCTTGGCTTCTCCCATTTAATGTCATTTGTCCCTAGGGCAGAGTGTAGCTGATTCCTCTTCTGAATCCATCTCCCCCATCCCTTTACTTTGGCAATGGTGGACTTGCGCAAGGCAAACGCTAGCAAGGGAAATCCTCGAGATGACGGGGTAACCAGGTGTCACATGAGCATCATGAACAAGCCAGGCAAATGTAGGAGGAAGGCCATACTTTTTATACAGGATCATCACTTATCTTTGCTTGATGGACAAACCAGGTTTACTTTCTGGGAAAGGAAAAGTGAACAAAGGCGTCTGAACTCAATGGCTGAGGAACAGTGTGGAAAATTCTAAAAAAGGGTTTGTAATATTTAGGAGCGGGACTGCGGTGGCTTAGTGGTTCTAGTCATGCCTGCTACATTCCCATGGAAACGTCTGCAGACACAGACAGTGCTGGCTCTTTGGCTATAAACAGAGATGAGCACTGAACCCTAGAATCAGATACGACAGGCTTTCGAGCAAGGGTGACCTTTACCTAATATTTGGGAGAGGAGAAATAGGGTGATTGCAAGGTAAATTTACCAAAAGGTAATTTTTTTTAGCACTGCAAGCATAGAAAGAGTGAATCGGTTGATTCTTTGTACAAGAAATGGGGGGTGGATGTGGGGGGTGGAGAAGGGGCACTGAGGGATGGCCTTGGGGGTCTGTTGGGAATCGGCTCCCAGGAACTGCACCCTAAACTTCAGAGCCCTGGTGACGCAGTGGTTAAACTGCTGTACTGAAACCAAAAGGTTGTGAGTTCAATCCTGATGGGGATCCAGGTTGACTCAGCCTTCCATCCTTCTGATGTCGGTAAAATGAGGACCCAGCATGTTTAATTTAATTTAATTTAATTTAATTTTTCGATTTATATTCCGCCAAATCAGGAAACCAGACTCAGGGCAGCTCACATGACAATCGAATACAGTAAATACAAAATACATGAAAATCATCACAGTAAATACAGAATAATACAATATACAAAATTCAATATTATACAGATAATAATCATAGCCACTTAAGAAAAAATCCCTAAACAGGCAACCAAGTCCAAGGGTGGAGCATCAGGCGTCCTCTGTCTGGGGTGGGATAGAAGTGTCAGAGTTATTGCTATATCCTTGTTAAATATAACAATATTGTAATTTAGGGGCTCTCTCCATTGTCTACTTCTGCCTCAACATTATCAAGTTCTTCTTCCTAGTCCCTGTGAATCTACATGAATGGGTTTACTGCCCTAAGCGCTATGGGGCGGGGGTAGAAGTATAGTTACTTTGGTTGTTTGTTTTATTGCTTTGAACTCTCCTTGGGCATAAGGGGAACCCAAACTACAATCCACAGGCCGGATCTAGCCCACGATGCCAAATCATCTGGCCCACACAGCTCCTGGAAGCAGAAGTAAAATGTGCCCGCGCATGCACAAAACGCTGCTGTAAATGTACCTGCGGCTGTCGTAAACACATTTCCAACAGCCATGGGGTGCATTTACGGCAGCGTTTTGTGCCTTCACAGGTGCATTTTACTAATGCTTCCGGTGAGAGGAGCCTCCTATTTGCCAACCCTGCCATGGCCGACAAAATATACCCTACGGGAGGCCAGGATGATGGGATAGTGGCCAAATGGATCCCCCAAAGCCCATTCCCCAATTCTCTCTCTTGCTTTCCAGGTTGGTGGGGATGACCCAGGAGCACGGCAGGATCGAACCCCTTGCGGGGAAGCTGGATTTTGCCCGGTTCCCTTTGGGCAGCCTCCTCCGCCTGGTGCCTTATCATGTAAGTAAGGTTTGTGGGACCCATCTATGCATCGGCTGGAGAAGAGAGTTCCTCTGAGCATGTTCTGATTTCTGAGCGTCTCCCTTTGTTTTCCTTTTCTCACTTTTATCCCCCCCCCCACACGCACACCTCTCCGTGTCCACCCCAGGCCTGCGCCACGGCTGCGATGCACCCCCTTTACTATGTCCACAGTGAAGGCCGAATGGTGGCCACCTGGAAGCCAGTCCGAGGCTGGTAGAAAGACGGAGAGGAGGAGAAAGTTCAGATCAGAAGACGGTGCGGACAAGAAGAAGAAGTGCAAAAGCCAACAGCTGCCTTGGTGTCATTTTAGTGGCACAGTTAACCAGGGTTGGGTCAAAATGCAGGCCACATGTGGCCCACTCTTCTCAATAGCACACACCTACACAGACTCTGAAATATACTAGTTAAATGCAGGCCCTCACCTTTTTTAGGAGAGAAAAATCCCTCCCTTTCTTTTATTAACTTGGAAGGACCAACTGGTTTCAAGGAATTGAAGTCCATAAACGTCAGGTTCCAGCTGAAATGTTTGAAATGGTCACCATGATAGTCAGTGTTTTAAGCATATCAGGGAGTAAACAAAACAAAAAGGTAGAAAATGTTGTGGATTTGATCCACAAAAGCTCATATTAAAATACAGCAGTTAGTCTTTAAAGTGCCACAATGATTTTTGTCCTTTTCTTTTGTTTACTCTCTGAGATGCTGCATTTTAATGTCGCTTCTGGTTTCTTTTAGCCTAAAACAAAGGCTGAAATTAAATAGTCAGTCACAGCTCGGAGTCCTTTGGGAAGGTGGTTTTCCATTTGGAGAGGTTTCATATTAAGGAACCAGGAAGCGGGGGGGGGGGGGGGGGGGTCCTTGCAGCCTGCCAAGGTCTGGTGGGAAGTGGAGGGCCAGGTTGAACCCTGCTTTGCTCCCCAAAACAGGCGCCGTTGGAAAAGCTTAGGATGCTGCCTTTTTTCCCTACACACATTCTAATGGTAAGACTTCTTCTTGTGCCGTATCCGATTCCAAATATTGATAATCATCATGGTGATCAGCCATGAAGATTGTCCTGGGAGCAATATAATGCAGAGGCCTTCCAATGACCTTCCACATTGCAGCGTGGCACCCAGAGTACCATTGATCCAGTTCTGCGAGTCACTTTCTGGTCCTGAGCCCATTTTGGCACCCAAAGTCCTTCTCAGCCCTAAGCCAGAATGGATGAAGCTGCTGCCCTCCATGGAATCAAGTGAGATTTAATCCACTTGGGGTCCATCACCCTTTCCTGTGGACTTTGGCATTAGTCATCAGGGTTGTCAGGTTCGTTAACCACCACCTGACACTCAGCATTGAGTCACTGGCAGTAGGGTCTACTCTATTACCATAGCAGGATAACCTGGTCAGGATAGATAGATAGATAGATAGATAGATAGATAGATAGATAGATAGATAGATAGATAGATAGATATGGATCCTTGATTGATATTTAGATGGCTGAATCCTTGATGGATGGATAGATGGATGGATCCTTGATCAATAGATAGATAGATATTCTTCAGAGATATGTGACTTTGAGTCTTTGCATTGTTAAAAGAGACTGCTTTGATCCCTAGCCAGGGTGTAACGGGGGGGGGGGGCAAAAACCCTTCTGAGATAACAGCCCCCCATCCCACCCCATGGTGCCAATGTTATATATGTAAGTGTGACATTGTTGCCCCTCCTGAAATGTTTTTTGCCCTTCCTGAAAATCCCCCCCAAAAAAAAAAATATATATATATATATATATATATATATATATATATATATATATATATATATATATATATATATATATATATATATATATATATATATATATATATATATATATATATATATATATATATATATATCTCGGATCCTGCCTACGCCCCTGTCCGTAGCCTTTGCTTTCCACCCCTGAATAAATGACCAGTAGCTAGACCAGAGCATTCCTTGGGCTTTGTGGACTTGAAACAACAACAACAACAACAACACACACACACACCCTTCACCCTCTCCAACCTTTTGAAAGAGGCATTACCAAAAGATGGGGGTGAGTCAAGAAGAGAGGCAAAGATGTCCCTAAGCCCAAGATCCCAGGACTTGAAAGGGATCCAGGCACGGCGTCCGGGGATCATAAAATGCAATGGCTCTCTTCTTCCCAGTGGGTTGGGGAGGGAAGTGGGTGATGACACCGCGTAGCTCTTCTCTGATGTCTCTCAATGGCCTCCCCCCTTCTCCACTTTGAAGTCCCTTCCCTCCCCCCGCTGTCCCCCCCCCAATTGTTTTCTTTGCCACAAGGAAACCATTTGTTCACTCTTCAGGCCAGGGGTGCCCAAACTTTTCAGGCTGTGGGCTGGTCATGTGGTTCCTCCCATTAGAAGTGGAAGTAAAGCTACGGCCCGCAGGCCAGATCCAGCCCTTGACGCCAATTCATCCGGCCCGCAACATCCTCGTTGCTCCCAGATGAGCGTGTTTTACTTCCATATCTGGGAGCAATGAGGGCAGCGTGGGCCGGATGAATTGGCGCCAGGGGCCAGATCCAGTCCACAGGCCATAGTTTGCACACTCCTGGTTCAGGCCCACCTGAGGGTGGAAGTTGGAGGAAGCTGAGGAACACCTGAGGAATACAAAGTAAAGAAAAGTGGCCCAAACCCCATCTTTTCTAGGATTCATGCTTCTCTTCTTCCTTCATGACCAGGTCGGACTTTAAACTGCCCAAATGAAGCCCCGTTCTTGGCTTTGTCGTTGGCCAAACTTAAATCCTCATAGGTACATGTTTAGGGGACTCTGGTGACCTAGTGGTTAAGATGCTAAACTTGATGACTGGAAGGCCAGCAGGTCAGCAGTTCAGGACCCGAATGCTGCACGACAGAGTGAGCTCTCGTCTCTGTCCCAGCTCCTGCCAACCTAGCAGTTCGAAAGCAAGACATTGCAAGTAGATAAATAGGGACCACTTTGATGAGAAGGTAAGCAGTGTTCCATGCACTCCTGTGTCTAGTCATACCTGCCAAATGTCCACGGAAACATCTGCAAATGCGGACAGTGCTGGCTCTTTGGCTATAAACAGATGAGGACTGAGCTCTAGTGTCAGATAAGATGGGCTTTCGAGCAAGGGCGACATTTACCTTACATCAGGGGTGCCCAAACTTTTTGGGCCATGGTCCGATCATGTGATTCAAGGAGCCGGTCACTAAGGCCCGTGGGCCGGGTGCTGCCCCCGAAGCCAATTCATCCGGCCCATGAAGCCCTCATTGCTCCTGGAAGAGTAAGTAAAACGCGCCCATACGGGCGCGTTATACTTCCGCTTCCAGGAGCGATGAGGGCTTTGCGGGCCGGATGAATTGGTGTCGGGGGCCGCACCTGGCCCCCAGGCCTTAGTTTGGGCACCACTGCCTTACATGTTTCCAGTAGTAACCAACAGACCAGGAAATGAGCCAGATTCTGTATCCCTCTCTATTCACCTGTTATCCACCAGCAGCCACGACATGAGCCTGTTGCTCTTGCCTTTATGAGCTCCGACCCCCAGCCTTTTCAGGGTCCTCCAAGTGACATGTAGGGGAGGTGGAGTTCCTCAGCCGTCTCCTCCTCCTCCTCCTCTAACATTGTTCCTTGTCCAGTGAGTTCCTTCCTCCACCTTCTAATTTGGTTTTTCTCTTGTAAATATTTGTCCTTGTCCTAAAGCTCTTCCTGGATCTGTGTTGGCAGAGTTGAGAGATGCCTGTCCATTCAGAGGATGCCAAGGGTCATTCTCTAGAACAGGCAGTCTCAACCTATGGCCCGTGGGCCAAACCCGGCTCCTGGTGCCATTTCATCTGGCCCCTGACGCCCTCGCCGCTCCTGAAAGTGGAAGAAAAATATGCTCCACACAGGCATAGAATGCAGAAATGCATTCTGCACATGCATGGGACACATTTTACTTCCACTTGATCAGCCTGCTCATCTGTCCAGGAGAGCGTGATCCGGCCCCCAGTGCAAAAGCATTGAGAAAGCCTGTTCTAGAATTCATAATAGAGCACAGTCTTCATTAGGCTAATCCATGTTATTTTGGGCCTTCCTTGATGGATGCAAGCTTTCAGGCTATGCAGAAATCCTCAACAAGAAAGATATTGCAGAGAAAGCAGATGGGAGTCTCACTTCTGAGTGCAAACCGATTCCCCGTCAATTTCAAGATGCTCATCCCTTTCAAGAGCTGGGGCGGAGGATGGATTCTCCCCAAATTTCTGTCCCTTTCTTTGTGACGCACCCACACTTTCTATCCATGCAACTCTTCAAAGGGAAGAAAATCCCCCATACCCAAAGGACAGCCAGATATGCCACTGCCTTCTTTGGAATGAGCTCTCTTGTGCTATTTTGAAAGAAGGAAAGAAGATGGCATAGGCTAATTAATAATGCACATCTTTAGGCCATGTTTGATCAAAGCTTGAAGTTATCATGCGCATTCCCGTCACTTAAATCAAAGAGCGATGTTCCTAAGGGTTGTTCTTCAATTCTTTTTTGGTTTTATGTGCTGCATAAATTGGGTCATCTGAACGTTTCTAAAATGCTTCTAAAGCATGACAGGAAATGGGTTTGTATGTGTGTGTGTGTCCGTGTCCGTGTCCGTCCATAGATCCAGCCAAGAAATCGGATTAAGAACAAGAAAGGAAGTTGAAAATGTTTTGTCCGCAGAGGAGGTTTGGGAGTGTGGTTTCAAGATGAACTGCTCCCAGCGATCAGTGGGAATAAATTAGCAAGTCTCTGAAGAGCAAAGCTTAATGTAAGTCAGATGACGTAAGAAAGAAATCGTAGGATGTCTTCAATTAGGCTTCCAGCCAACGCGAAGTGCTCAGAGGAGGAAATCTCAGAAAGAGAACCTGAACTTTTTCCATGAAATAATTGCAAGGCAAACCCAACGGGACGGTTTTGCTGCTCTTCTGTGTCTCTCCCGTCCATCCCAGTTGCCCTGGCATGGGCGAATAGTCTACTAGGGAACTGAAGCCTGCCACGGAGAGCCTAGACTCCACCTCCCATCCTGGAAAATCACCCGGGGGTGAGCACGGTATTCATAGAAAACCCAGAGGAGAACCACCCAAAATTGGAATGGACTTCAGTGTGCATTTTTCCCATTGTTAGCTACAATGAACATGTCATGTCTTCCAGAATTAAATTATCTGTTCTGAATTGTAGACTAAGCAAAAGGGTGAGGAAATGGCACAATATCGTACACCATTTCAACCAATAATGACCAACACAGAAGAATCGTTGGTAAAGATAAAGGTCTCCCTTGTTTGAAAATCAGTCGTATCTGACTCTAGGGTTCAGTGCTCATCTCCATTTACAGCCAAAAAGCCAGCATTATCTGCATCTGCAGAGTTTTCCGAGGCGTGGTCATGTGCCAGGCATGACTACACACCAAAGTGCTCAGAACACTGTTTACCTTTCTCACTGAAGTGGTACCTATTTAACTACTTGCAATTCTTTGCTTTCGAACTGCAAGGTTGGCAGGAGCTGGGACAGAGACAGGAGCTCACTCCATCATGCAGCACTCGGGACTCAAACTGCTAACCTGCTGACCTTCCAGTCATCAAGCTCAACATCTTAACCCCCCACGGCTCAGTAATAATTACTGTCATCAGCTGTTGTGGTTTTCATTAATTGTTTAGTGAAGTGTATGCTATTTTTTAGTTTCCTAACATGAATGATATTGATGAAATAGCTGATAAGCCCAGCTTCTGTTTTACTTCCAGGAGCAATGAGCGTGGTGTGGGCCAGATGAATTGACATCAGGGGCCAGATCAGGCCCATGGACCGTTGTTTGGGCACCCCTGGTTTAAGCAGAGAAAATGGCAGCTTAAAATCTATCTCATCCAGTTAGGAACCACACAACCAGCCCACTGAACCACATGATTGGCCCATGGCCCAAAAAGTTTGGGCAACCAGACCTAGGAAGTGAGGTGTGGTTGTGGGTCTGTCCCTCCACCGCCCCGCCCCCCGTGCCCCCGGGGGCCATGACCTGCCTGTTGTGAATGTCAGACTTACAGTCCCTACCCAGATGGAAGAGGAAGTCATCTTTATGCAATTGCCTTGGGGAAGGGGAGGGGGGAATTGCACAGCCAGGCAGGTAATTGTGGAGATGTGGGGGGTGGGGGGGTTGCCTGCTTCCTTCTCTCTAAGCCCCCCAGCTGGGCTGCCCAGAAGATCAAAAGCCCTGGCTTAAAGCTACTGTTCATCTGGCAAGGTTAATATACCACTTTGGGCCCAGCAGTTTCCAGGGCGGAGGGAAAGATCATCAGAGGGAAAAGAAAGAGAGTCACACAAATATACACTTTAAAAAAAAAAAAGCGGAGAAAAGTGAAATGCCGCTCTTTTATGGATGTTTTTTTAAATAGGTAAATTTTTTTAGGAATAGTAGACTGCAGTGGCTCAAGTGGTTAAGACGCTGACTGGAAGGCGAAAGGTCAGCAGTTCGATACCCGAATACTGCAGGACGAAATGAGCTTCTGTCTTTGTCCCAGCTCCTGCCAACCTAGCAGTTTGAAAGTAAGAAATTGCAAATAGATCAATAGCGACTACTTCAGTGGGAAAGTAAACAGTGTTCCATGCGCTCTGGTATCTAATCATGCCTGCCACGTGACCACGGAAACATCTGCAGAAGCAGACAGCGCTGGCTCTTCGCCTATGAAACAGAGATGAGCACTGAACCCTAAAGTCAGATACAACTGGCTTTCAAGTAAAGGTGACCTTTACCTCGTCTTGTTAGTCTGTGTTTCAAGCCTACTGGCCCTAGTGGGGCAATTTTTAAACTGTTGTCCTGCACCCAAAACATCGTGAGTTTGATCCCTGGCCAGGGCTCAAGATTGACTTGGCCTCTTTCGTCCTGCTTAGGTTGGTAAAATGAAGACCCAGCATATATTGGGGGTAAAATACTAATTAACTTGTGAACTGCCCAGAGAGTGCCCTAAGCACTATGTGTCGTATAGAAGTGTGTTATCAGAGAGCAAACAAAGTTGTGGCAATTTAAAGACTAACTGGAGTACAGTATTTTAATGTCAACTTGTGTGGAAAGCTAACATTAAATACAGCAGTGGTCTCCCACTTGCAAGAGAAGGACAAGGAGAGCCTTTCTGGATTGCCCCGGGGGGGGGGGGGAGGCTGGAGCATTCCAGAGATGAAGGGATTCATTGGGGGGGCTGGAGTGAGGCATTGAAATAGACCTGTTAGGTCAGTCTCCCTGGGGCCAGGGCAAGTTTATGTCCTCCTGAAGACACCCCTCCCCTCTTCCATGCCAGAATCAGAAGGGGGGGGGGAGAGAGAGAGAATCCCTCCCCTCTCGGGGTTTTAATTGTTAAGGCTGTAACTCAGGGTTTCTCCACCTTGAGCCAAAGTTCTCCCTCCTCCTCCTCTGCCATATCCACTTCTGAATATTGGCTCTCATCCAGGCCATGAAGATTGTCCTGCATCACAGCATAACACACACACACACCCAATAGTACCCCTGATCCAGTTCCACGAGTCACTTTCTGGTCCTGAGCCCTTTTGGCACACAAAGTCCTCCTCCTCATCATCATCCGTAGGCCAGGACGGAGGAAGCTGCTGCCCTCGATCAAGACCGATTCAAGGTGGGACCATTTAATCCCCATTGGGGACCATCACGCTTCCCTGTGGACTTTGGCACCCAAGGCCGTTAGTCCTCAGGGTTGTCAGGCGAGTTAACCACCGCCTGACACTCGGCACTGGGTCTCTGGCAGTAGGGTCTACTCTGTGACCATAGCAGGATAACCTGGCCAGACATAAAAACTCCAGCCAGATACAGTTCAGTGCAGTACCCCTCAAGGATATGATCTGCTGGATAGCCAGGTAACCTGGCCAGACTGATCATCATCAAAGCGATCTTTCATTGAAATCAGGAATCACCTGGCCTCTGGGAAGGTATCCTAAGTTAGGACGAGCTTTTCTGATTTTTTTCCTTAGGTAGACCCCAAACCACTGAGCTACCCAATGCTCAAAGCTTGGAACTGCTTATTTGTTGGGTGTCAAAGTTCAGGCTCCTCTCGCCCCCCCCACCTCCCCGCCCTCCTCCCTGAGTGGAGAGAACTCCATCCTACACCAACCATGTGCCTTGGGCCTGGGGTCTTCAATGCCAGAATCCTGTGGTCTGCCTTGCCCTCTGGACCACCCGCTTCTTGGAGTGACCCCAACAGGAGTGGAAGAGGAGCCCCATTGCGCTCTCTTCTTTTACTCTAGCATAGCTCAATTTCTTTTAGAACTTCTCCCCCTCCCCTCCCACCCCCGACTCCTGAGCCCTTAGTTTGTATACCAAAGTATTTTGATCAGCCTCTTTAGTTAAAAAAAAAAAGGGTAGCAAAAAACGGTCTCGCTGGAGCGAAGAAGAGAAGTTCCCAACCCGCGCAGGGTCGGATAGACTGCCCTTAAACCAGGAGGTTCTGCGGAGGCGGCGCTTCTCCAAGCAGCCTCTCCCTTGATCCCGGCCAGGGCTTTGCGCGTGGGAAGCAACTAGGGCTTCTCCTCTCTCGGAGCCCCCCCCCTCTCTCTCTTTGCCCTCCCGCCCCATAGATCGGCCCCTCTGGCCCCTCCCCTCCCTCTCGCCCTTGGAGGCTTGCAGACCGATTCCTGGACGCCGGGCCCGGTGGGTTGGGGAAGGGGGGGGTGGACGGAGCCAGGAGGCAGCGCGAGGCCGGAGGAGGAGGACGAGGAGGACTTTGCGCGCAACCATCATCCGCGCGAGGAGCGAGGGATGGGCGCCCGGGGCGGCCTCGGCTTCTTTGGCCCCTCGCCTGCCAGGCAGGGCTGAGGAGGAGGAGAGAGAGGGGGGGGCGCCCAAGCAAGCTCTCCCGCGGCGGCCCTCCGTCTTCTTGGACTGAGCTCCCCCCAAAGAAAGCGTGTCAAGGATTTGACTTCCTTGCCCCCCCCCAACACCCACCCACACCCCAACCTGGTCCCTTCCCCTCCCCTCCCCTCGGGGCCCCGCCCCTCCCGCCCCGGGGGAAACATCTGGATCTTCTTTTCGCTCCCCGGCCTCCGCTCGCTTCCTTCCAGCTGCTGCTGGGGGGGGGGGCTGCGCTGCCGAGACCGCCGCCTTCCTCCCCTCCCCTCCCCACCCGCCTCCCCCGCCTCCGCTCCCTCGGCTTTCTTTGCCCCCTTTCTTTCTTTCCACTTCCCTTCTTCTTTTTCCCTCGCCAGGAAGAGCTCGGAGCAGCCTCTGGAGCGCCCGCAAAGTTTCCTCTTTTTTGGGGGGGGGGGAAAGGGGTCTCGCGTTTGATGTTTGCCCACCAGAAGTGAGGAGGAAAAGGAAGACGTGCTCCGTGGCGCGGGGGGGGGGGGCTTCGCTTTCCAGGTTTGCAGAAGAAAGGGCGCGGCCGGCTTGAAAGGGGGTGGGGGTGGGGGGGTCCCCTGTGTTTTTAAGGGGGGGGAGGAAAACCGGAGGGGAGAAGAAGCAGCAGCAGCAGCGTCGTCGTCTCCGGGGAAAGTGACATGAAACTGACGGCGAAGGCGGCGGCGGCGCGGCATCTCCTGCGGAGCCTCCACCTCCTCCTGGCGCTGCTTGGGAAGGTGAGTGAGCCGGTCAGTCTCGCTCTCGCTCTCGGCCGCCTTTTGTCTCCTCCTCCGTCCGGGCCCCAAACCGGCCTGCTTGCTCCTCTGCTTCAAGACGGGCAGCGGCGGCGGCGGGAAGACTGAGGAGGCGCGGAAGGGAAGGGAAGGGCAAGCGCCAGGCAGGCCGGAGAGGAGAGATGGGCGGCGGCATCATGGCAAGCCTTGGCCTTGGCCTTGGCTGGGGACGGGAGCGCCTGCGGGGGAATCGAAACGCGTCCGCCACGAAACCCCCGGCAAACAACTGGGGTGTGCGCGTGGGGGTTCTCTCCGGTTCCACCGCTGTCGTGTGAACGGGGCTGGCGTATTTGACAATGCCTCCGAGCAGGAATTGAGTGTCTTTATTTTAACTGCGTTGGGAAGAACAAGGGGGTCTTTAATGATGATGATGACGATGATGATGCCGTGTCCATGGGTTGAAAGTATTTTTGCGGGAGAAACACCGCTCAGGGGACGCCCGAAGGAGTCTCCTGTCTTCTTGTCCCCAAGAGCTGGGACAGAAACGGGCGCTCAATCCGTCATGCAGTACTCGGGTCTCGAACGAACAAGCTAACCACTGAGCCCCTGCAGTCCCCGGGGTCTTAAGTTACTGCAATAGACTCAGCCCCTTCCCCCCGCAATCTCTTTTGAGTTTCCCCCGAGGCTGGACGTGTTAATGGTAGTCAACAAAGGGAAGAGCGTTCTTCTGAGCGTAGACAGAGCGCCTTAGCCCTCGGAACTGTGTCTCCAACGACAGCAAACTCCCTCCCTCCAAAAAGCTTCGCGTGTCTGTGTTTGTTGTGCATTTGGGAAGAGGGTTTCCAGAGCCGTGTCAAACGTCCCTTTTTAAAATAAAGAGATTATTGTTTCCAAAAGCAGGGAAGGGATTTAGCTAGAAAAACGGCTTCTGCTTTAATTCCATTCAGTTTAACGGGTTTGTTGCAAGCTTGTTTCACTGGATTGATTGATTGGGTTTGGGTTTTTTAAATCGGAGTAGATCCCGATTTCCTCCAGATTGGAAATGGATTTACAGTACAATTTTTAAACAACAAGTACATTTCTGAACATAAGACATTAGAATGTACTTCGGTTTGTTTGTTTGTTTATGCTGGGTGGTGGATTTGGAGAATGGTAGCAATGGAGCAGGTTCCACTTATCCAAAGTCCCCCCTCCCCAAATAATCTCAATGGTAGGCTGCAGTCTTTCCTCTACTGCCCATTTTTGACCTCACTGTTATCTCACAAAAGCCCCTTGACTCGGTCAGAGTTGAGTTTTGCTTCAGCTGTTCTCTGTACCCACTTGATAGTTTTGCCTAAACCTATATCCATGATGGCGAACCCTGGCATTCCAGGTGTTCTTAGACTTCAACTCCCATAAGCCCAAGTCACCGTGAATCCACATGAATGGTCACCGCTGACCTACCAGTATATCCTGCCCCCACCCTGAAAAGAGCAATTCAGCTCCTTATCATTCTACTATATCCCTTTCAAAGGCATCCTTGCCTTGTCATCCACCTAGAGCAGGGCTCAGCAAATCTGGCTCTCCAGATGTTCTTGGACTTAAGTTCCCAGAAGCCCTGATCAACAGGTGTGCTGACTTGAGCTTCTGGGAGTTGTCAGGTTTGCTTCTGGCAGCAGTCACAATACAGATGTGACTAATAAAGCAAACAAACACCTGGAGAACCAAGTTTGCGTACCTCTGACCCAGAGCATAGGAACAGGTATGCCAGTAGTTGGACTACAATTCCCAGAATGCCACCCACCAATGAGATTGTGAATCCAGGGAGGCAAGTTGTCTCTGGATTAAGTACTGTTACTTTCAAGGCTGTGATAGTTGTGTGGGTCATGTTGCATGCCATGGGCAAAGTGCTTCAAGTGGCCCCTTTGGTGTCAAAAGCACTGACCCAAAATCACAACCCATCTGGTGACATGGGAAGGAAAATGTTAAAGGGAAGCCCTGGCCACAGACTATGGAACAAGCCAGAGTAATTTCTGACATGAAATGTCTTTATCTGTATTATTCCTTCAACCATTTGACATTCATTTAGTTGGCACCCCTGGACTAGAGCTGTGAAAACAGTTTTTCATTTAAACCCAGAAAGAACAATGAGGGGAAAAGCCAGGCATCGAGTAGGAAAAATTAATGACAACCATAGAAAACAGTTGGTGCGCCATTTAATTGGAAAAAGCCACAGGAAAGCAAAACAGTTCTTTCTGTCCCTCTGGAAGGGTGTGTGTGAACAGGCCATCAGGACTGAGCAATGCCCCAGAGTTATCAATGGGTTTCATGGTTCACGGAGCATGGCAGTATTATTACCACAAAACTACGTACAGTATAGTATTTCATAATATCTAAGAGAACAGCTCCCTGTTCCACAGAGCTTACAGCAACAGTGCCCAAACTAAGGCCTGGGGGCCGGGTGCGGCCCCCTGTGGCCAATTCATCTGGCCCGCGAAGCCCTCATCGCTCTTGGAAGCGGAAGTAAAACACACCTGTACGGGCACGTTTTACTTCCGCTTCCAGGAGTGATGAGGGCTTCGTGGGCCAGATGAATTGGCCTCGGGGGCCGCACCCGGCCCCCAGGCCTTAGTAACCAACTTCCTGAACCACATGATCGGCCCATGGCCCAAAAAGTTTGGGCACCCTTGGCTTACAGTCTAACATGTGACACAGCAGAGACCAGGGAAGACCAAGAATAGAAAAGGATGGAGGATTGGTGGGAAAACCAGCATGCACACATGGTTATTAATTATATAGTGTACATGGCGCTCAAATAAAGGCAAGCCTCTACAGTTACGGCGCTTCCAGTTGGGACAGGAAGGAGGGAAATTAGAAGCAACCACAGGGGCAGGAACAATCAAATGAAAGGAACTGGATGTCTCCAGGAAACCAGGCTAGTTTGTCTGTCTGTCTGGTTTCTTTCTTTCTTTCTTTCTTTCTTTCTTTCTTTCTTTCTTTCTTTCTTTCTTTCTTTCTTTCTTTCTTTCTTTAATCATAAAATAACTAAGTTGGAAGGCACCTATAAGATAATTGAGCCTTCCTCCCACCCTCCCTCCCTCCCTCCCTCCCTGTTGGTTCTGAACACCTTTTGTTCCAAAAGAGTGTTGTGATATGGAAGCAACAGAGCATTATTAACGTAGAATGAAAATCTACTCCATGGTATTTTAACTGCAGAATATATTCCAGAAGCAGATCTAAATTGAAGTCCTTCACCAGTATAGTCACACGTGCATGTCTAAGAAAGTATCTCTGTTTCAACACCTTCCCTTGTCCTACTCTTTCTCCCTAAGCAAAACCATCATCTGCAGTATTTAAGAAATCTGCCTTTGTGTCCCAGGAAGTGTGATAGAATCTTCTTCTTTCATGTCCAGATCAAACTTTGGACTGCCAAAATTAAGCCACCAACTTGGCTTTGTCGTTGGCCAAACTTAAGCCCTCATTGGTCCATGTCTCTGACAGTCATCAGCAGACTAGCAAATGAGCCAGATTCTGTATTGCATTCACACAGCGTGTTGTTGTCTGCCAGTAGCCCCCACTTGAGCCTGTTGGTCTTACATTTAGGGACTCCAACCCTTCAGGGTCCTACAAGTAATATAGGGAAGGTTGAGTTCCTCACCCATATCCTCCTTTAATGTCATCCCTTGTCCAGTGAGCGCCTTCTTCTATAGCCATGATAGCCAACCTTGGCACTCCAGCTGTTCTTGGACTTCAATTCCCAGAAGCCCAAGCCCCTGTGAATCCACACGAATGGCTTTACTGCACTACTATGGCAAGGTTCACCATCACTGTTCTGTAGTGTGATAGATTGGGGCTAGGTTCCCCCAAGAAAAACTGACCCCCTAAGGAGGAAGATTGACAGGCTCAGTACAAAGTTGGATTTCTGGAAAACCAAAAAACAGCCTAGAGTCTGTAGGTGTTATGCTGCTAGGCTGGTTTTATCTGGCAGGAGAAAAGGGCCAATGGCAAATGAAATAACTACCATTTCCAAACCAAAACCAGCACAGAGAAACCAGTTCTTAAGGCCTTTTTGTCTGATGCTTCAATGTCAACAAACACCTTCCTGCCCTGAGATGTGCTGGAATTTTAATGTTTGGTACGAAAAATGCTTAGCAGAGCATCAGTTTGCATTCTTTCATTTCTGTCTAAGAAAAAAAAAACCCAACCTATCAAGCTTTTAAACATGTTCAGCCCTCAAAGTCAAACAAATTCCTGATTGTGAGATGGAGCAGCCACTGTTTTTCTGAAGGCTGGTTGTCTGGTTGAGTTCTACGGTCTGAACTGCTGCTGCCTCTTGATGTATTTGGTGATTAGGAATTCCCCACTGAAACATATATTTGGAAAAGGAGTCATTGGTATTGGTGTGTGTGTGTGTGCATGTGTGCGTGTGCGCGCGCGCGCGCATGCTTGCTTCGCATTCAGAGAAAGAGTTTTGCAGACTTCCCTTTCCGGGCCTCAGTTCTTCATCCATAGAATGGGAATAATAAAGGGATGGAACCCAGTCGCTCCCAGTCAGTGTAGTAGTCCAAAACGTTGATCTCTCCAACATCAAGAGTAAGGGATCCTCCAACCCTCCACTCTCCAGGCGCTTGACTCTTCAGTCTGGAGTGTCTCAAGTTGAGCCTAGATAGCCGAGGGTCAAAGAGAGCCCTTTGTTGTCCATTCACTTCTTCTAGGGATGGATTTCATGTTGGAATTAATATGGAACACATTTTCTCTGGTTGGGCATTCACATTTTTGCCCAGCCAGGCCCTGTAATTATGCGGTCAGATGGAATAAAAACTGTCTCTTCCAGCCATAATTAACATTGCATGGCTACCCCCCCCAACTCTTATTAGCTGCAACTTTGGGCTGTTCCTTGGGGGGGTTGTTGTTTAGAAAGAGTAACAATGTCTGGGGGGGGGAAGATGTAATATATTCAGAATGGAATGGATTTTCTTAACCCCCAAAACGTGTGCAAAGAAAGCTTTCTTTGTAGAAAGTTGGGGAGCGCAGACGGATTGAAAGAGGGGAATGAGCAGCCCCAAAGTCCCCAATAGTCTGCATAGAACACAGGGACATAGCGGGGGGGGGGGGCAAAAACCCTCCTGAGCTAACAGCCTCCCCCCAACCCACTCTGTGATGCCAATGTTATATATGTGAGTGTGACATATTTGCCCCTCCTGGAATTTTTTTTGCCCCTCCTGACCCCCCACCCCCACCCCACCCCACTGCCACTCTGGAATCCTGGCTATGGCCCTGATAGAACAGATTTGACACTATATGTTGGTCTTGACTCGATGGCACACGAGGAACAGGACAGTAGGAGAGAAGGGAACTTTTCCAAACTTGGCACACATTTCTGTGAAGGGGGCACCACAATTGCATTCATAGAACCACACCTGGATGCAACTCCTCCTTTCTGGAGGATCAGGACATTTAGGGCTGGCCTGCCTGGAATATCCGTCTTCAACTAGATCTACGCATTCATTCGGCTCACCCCTGCTTCCCCTCTCCCCCCCCCCTCTATTTCTGGGCAGGTTTGCACCTGAGATCTTTTACCTGCTGCATTCCAGGTAAGCCTTCCCCCTCCTCCAACACCCCCCCCTTAGCAAAAGGTGGGGGATTCATCTCTCATTTATCAAGCTTGTATCCAACCTCCCTTTAGCCCTCAGGGTGAGTGAAGCTACTCTTGGCTACCTGATTATTTCTGCGGGTGGATAAACTGGGAGTTCGGAAATCCAACGAAAGGGTCTTATACTCAGGAGTCCTATTCCACCTCCACCTCCTCTTCTGAAAAATCAAAATTTCTGCAGCAGAAAGAACGCCTACGCATGACATGATCTGCATTTCGCTTAGTCCTTTCTTACTGGGCTAGATCTTGCTAGCGAGCTCCTTGGGGCAGAGACTTCTGCTTGGCCTCTGTTAGGAACAGCAGATAACCCCTCTGCTGAATCTCTTTTGGAAGGCACAGTCTCACCAGGCCCTCCTCGCTCTGCCCTCTGGTTGATGATGGCGAGTCAGTGGAAAAGACTCCAGTGGAAAATGTTTCCTTCCCAAATTAGGACTTCCTTGAAGCCTTTTAATTCCCCTTCATGTTTTAGCACTTTGAAAGCATGAAATTACAAGTTGAAACATAGGTACTACTCTAGCAGGAAAGGTAACAGCATTTCGTGCTACAGTGTCTAGCCATGCCTGCCACATGGCCACAGAAACATCTGCAGACACAGGCAGTGCTGGCTCTATGGCTGTAAACGGTGACGAACACCAGAAGAGTAGCGTGCCTTGGCGGGGCCCCGTATAAAAATTTGTTTGGGGGCCCTTAGGAAGGGTAAAGATTTGTTTTGCTTACGCACGTTGGGGGCCCCTGTGGCCCGGGGCCCCCCGTATAATTGATACGGCAGATACGGTGGTAGCTACGCCTCTGACGAACACCCTACCCTAGAGTCAGATACAACTGGCTTTTGGGCACGGGAGACCATGACTTTACTAAATAGATGCACCGGAAGATCCTTAGCAGAAGGGGCCCAGGTGCCAGGTGTGGACATCCCAAGAGCTGGGTTTTGGCCTCTGGGGTGGGGAGCGGCAGGGCCCCCATGCCGACAGGTGCCTGGCATTATGGGGTTGCAGAGCGCAAGGCTCAACAGAAGGCTGTTTTGTTCCTCTCTGGCTCCAGGTCTAGCAGCTTGGGGGCAGGAGGTGGGCTTTGCCTTTGCCCCATCCTCTTGCATGCTTCTGAACCGGATTCCTTTGTGCAGGGCAGGAGGGAAAGTGCAGGGGGGGCCCTCCCCCAAGGGGGCCCCTATTTGTGGTCCAAGATGGGTTTCGGTGTGTGACATGCCTGCATTCCAACAGTTATTAATAGAGACTCAACGGGGTGGAGACCTGTTGGAAGGGCAAGTTTAGCAGGTGCGCGTGCGCGTGCGCGTGTGTCTGTAGAGAAGGCAGCCTGGGCTATTTACGTTAATCCTCCTTCAAGCGCTGCCTAAAAAGAAAGACGTTCTCTCCTGCCATTGCTGTCCAGGGCTTTGGTAGCCTCTCAGGGCTCTGACTGGGGCCGCAGAGAACGGCAGTGGCAGCTGGAGGTCTCCAGGAAGGAAGGCAGATTTCCCTCCCCCCCCCCCCCAAGATGAGCGGAACTGGAAGAAGATCCATTCTTCCTCTTTCGTGTCCTCATCAAACCCTGGAATGCCAAAATGAAGCCACTTTCTTGGCTTGGTTGTTGCCCAAATGCCAGTTGTCTCTGGCAGCCATCAGCAGACCAGCAAATGGGCCAATGGAGTCTGTGTCTCTCCACATTCACACCGTGTGTTGTTCTCCACCATCGGCTCTGTTGGTCTTGCACTTATGGACCCCCAACCCTCAGCCTATTCAGGGTCCTCCAAGTGACATGTAGGGGTGGTGGAGTTCCTCAGCCACCTCCCCCTTTAATGTCACCCCTTGTCCAGTGAGCTCCTTCCTTCATCTTCTAATTTGGTTTTGCTCTTGTGTATCCTCAAGAATGTTTGTTCTTGAGATAAAGCTCTTTCTGGGTCTGAGCCGGTGGACAGGAGTCTCATCTCAATTCAGGGGGTGTTGAGGGTCCTTCTCTTGCTTGGTTCTCTCAGCAAACTTAACAAAATACCTGTTCCAACCTTTCTTGAACCAGTCTGGCCAGGTTAGCCTCCTGTGGTAATAGAGTAGACCCGATTACCAGTGACTCAGCGCAGAGGCGGTTAACTAACCTGACAACCCTGAGGACTAAAAGGCTTGGGTGCCAAAGTCCACAGGGAAGGGTGATGGTCCCCAAGTGGATTAAATGGTCCCACTTGAGTCCCTCTTGATGGAAGGCAGCCGCTTCATCCATCCTGGCCTGGGGCTGAGGAGGACGTGGTGTGCCAAAAGGGCTCAGGAGCAGAAAGTGACTCATGGGACTGGATCATTGGTACTATGGGTGTCACACTGCGATGTGGAAGGCAGATGAAAGGCTACTGCATTATATTATCAGGACAGCCTTTATGGCTCATCGCCATGAGGGTCACCAATATTTGGATTTGGCTATGGCAGAAGAAGGAGAAGAACCCTTCCTGAGTTTGGGCACAAAAAATAGCCTGCAAAGTTATCCACTCAGTTTTGCTGAACCGCAGCAACTGCTTCCCATGAGGACATGCGCTGCCCTTGTGTGTCAAAAGGAACCTTTGCAGCTCAAGGGAAAGGCAAACCGGGTCCCTCCTTTCATGAATGTGATGGAGACGAGACAGGCTCTGCTCCTCTTCAACTGCCTGCGGGAGCTGATTTTCTTTTGATGCCATAGGAGTTGGTGGCTCTTAAGACTCTTGCCTTTGCTCAGTTCTCATATTCCATACACTACAAGTGATAAACAGACATGTGAGTCAAAATGAAAGAAAGCTCTGATAAGGAAAAATGAGTTGATAGAGATGTGGGGATGAGTTTGTTAACGATGTATTTGTTAAAATTAAAGGGAGGAACCCAGGGCAAGAATATTTAACCTTTTGGAACTAGGGCAGTGGTGGTGAACCTATGGCTCACGTGCCAGAGGGGGCACTCAGAGATAGCACAGAATTCGCCCCGCCCCTCTGCCCAATGGGAGCGCTTCCTCCCTCCTCCCAGCACAGAGCTTGCTCCGCCCTTCTGCCCAGCGGCCCAGTGGGAGCACTTCCTCCCTCCCCCAGCACAGAGCTTGCCCCATCCCTCTGTTTGGGCACTTGGTCTCTAAAAGGTTCGCCATCACTGAACTGGGGGATAAGAATAAGAGAGGGAAACCTTTGTTTCGATTCTAAGGGGAAGATAATAATGTCCCATGGATGGCGCGTGCGCATATTTGTTGATGTCAAGGTGTTGTTGTTATTTTATTATTATTAGTGTACTTCTGTTTATATGGGTTTTTGGGAGTTGCTATTTATAAAAATAATGGGGAAAAATCATAATTCGATCCCTTTGCTTTATTTTTTAAAAGGTTTTGGCAAATCAAGGCTGTGAAAATGGCCACTTCACTTCCGATGGCGATTGCTGTGAGCTCTGCCCTCCAGGCTTTGGGGTCGTTGTTCCTTGTGGGGCCACCAACACCAAGTGTGAACCATGCCAGAAAAGTGAGTATAGGAGAGCCCAGCCCAGGGCAAGGCGCCGGGAGAACCACCCAGGGCAACCGGGGGGGGGGGGGGGAGAGGGACAGGCGCTTCAAGCTACGCTGGAGATGCATAGAAATGGGGTGACGGAGGAATCCTTGCAAACCACTGCAAGCCCCCCCCCCATTCTGTGCAAACACCTTCCCCTCCTGTAGAAAAGGGGCCCGTGGGGTGGAAAAGTCCTCACCAAACTTTCTCCGTAGTCTGCACAAAGAGGGTGTCAGGCCGAAAGATTTCTTCAACAGTGCTAATAGCCCTGGTATGGTCGGAGTTCCCTCCTAGGTCCATATGCTTAGACACCGGGGGGGGGGGGGAGAGAATACAACACAATCCAATACCTTAAGAAATCTTTTATTCTAGATTCGCCTCTAAAAATCCCAAACCTCCAATTAAATTGGTGTCCCAGCATACCTGTATAAAGGACTGCAGTGGCTTAGTGGTTAAGATGCTTTCCTCAATGACTGGAAGTTCAGCAGGTCAGCAGTTCGAGACCCGAGTGCTACACGACAGAGTGAGCTTCCATCTCTGTCCCAGCTCCTGCCAACCTAGCAGTTTAAAAGGAAGAAATTGCAAGTAGAGAAATAGGTACTGCTTAGGAAAAGTAGGAAAAGTAACAGTGTTCCATGCACTCCAGCTTCTAGTCATGTCTGCCACATGACCATGGAAACGTTTGCAGACACAGACAGCGCTGGCTCTTTGGCTGTAAATAGGGATGAGCACTGAACCTTAGAATTGAATATGACTGGTTTTCAAGCAAGGGCAACCTGCACAGCTCTCATAGATTTATTTTATAGATCTATACCCTCTGTATTCATTTATAGAGACAAATAAAGAGGACAGGTGTTCCCCCCACTCCACATTTTTTTAACTACATGTGTATATTAATTATTCTTGGCCTATATGGTATATTAATGCATTAATAGCAGAGTGAATATTCTGAATGGATAACAAGATATCATCATGGGGGGGAAAGACATTTTCTTTTCAAACACTTCTTTTGGGTCAATTTATCAAAACAAGATATGACACTATCTGACAAGGGGTTTCCCTCTGTTTGCCTGGAAAGCCATTCAGACATACAACTTCTACCCTGCAGGGCGAAATGGGCAAAGCCTGGGAAAGTTCCCTTTTTTTGGGATGGAAGCTCGGAAAACTGTCAGACAAAAAAGAGAAAATTTCCCAATTTTTTTAAAAATGCAGTGCGTCGCAAACCCTTTATCCTCTTATCCTCTACCTGAGAGGTGGGCGACCTGCAAAGGTCAATGGGGTCCCCCCGCCATCTTTGCCCAGTCTAGGTTGAAACTATTCTTTTCAAAAAGGTGATCTCGTTTGGGTCCCCCCCCCCCAAAAAAAAAAAAAAAAAAGCTTCCCTCCGCATGTCATGTAGTGGCAAGCATAGACCTTAGCCACAAAGAAAGGCAAAGGTCAAAAGACAACTGGGGCTTTTATAGCCTCTTAAAAGCCGAGGCAATAAAGGAATCAAAAACTGGCCGGATAGCTTAGTGGTTTAGGCATCTGGTTGCAAATCCAGAGGTTGGGAGTTCAATCCCAAGAGAGAAGCCAGCCAGTGTAACCCTGGGCAAACTGCACAGGGTTACCCTTCTATACTTTCACCATCTTCACTCGGCCCTCTCTTCATACAATAAGCGTTTGTGGCTCCCTTTCTGCTGCCTTCTTAGAATCACATCGGGAACAGCCATCCTGCCCCAAATGTGGGCAAAAGGCAGGGCAGGAATCCAAATGATCCGTTAACTAATGAGAGAACCTCTCTCTCTTTATGACAGATGTGATGTTCTCCACCATCAGCAGCGCCACGGAGCCCTGCCACCCGTGTTCGCCATGTCCAAGCCCTGGGCTTACCCTGGACGCCTGTACCCCCACCCACGACACCGTCTGTGCCACCAGTTGCCCCCGGGGCCATTACCTCCCTGCAGCAGCAAATGCCTCCCACCACCATGCACGATGTCTTCCCTGCCAGGCGTGCCTAGAGGGCTACGGAGTGGTGACCGCTTGTGGCCCCAGCACCAACACCGTGTGCCAGAGATGCCCGGATGGTCATTACTCAGAGGTCAAGAGCTCTTCGGCAGCCTGCCTGCCGTGCCAGGGAGAGTGCGACGAGAATGAGGTGATGATCCAGGCGTGTACACCTTTCTCCGACACCCTCTGCATGGGTACGTACCACTGCACTTGTTCTGTTTAGTTGTCAGTTGTATGCCACAATTACAGCCCAGTGCGGTGGCTTAGTGGTTAAGACACTAAACATGATGACTGGAAGGTCGGCAGGTCAGCATTTCAAAACCTGAGTACTGCACAATAGATTGAGTGCCCATCTCTGTCCCAGCTCCTGCCAACCTAGCAGTTGAAAAGCAAGAAACTGCAAGTAAATAAAC
Source organism: Furcifer pardalis (assembly GCA_030440675.1). NCBI lineage: Eukaryota > Metazoa > Chordata > Lepidosauria > Squamata > Chamaeleonidae > Furcifer > Furcifer pardalis. Next base: position 109,097,193 of record CP126897.1, read on the forward strand.
AGGTACCGCTTCAGCAGTAACGGTAACAGTTTTCTGTGTGCTTTGGTGTCTAATCATGCCTGCCACGTGACCACAGAAACATCTGCAGGCACAGACAGTCCTGGCTCTTTGGCTATAAACTGAAATGAGGACTGTCCCTTGGAGTCAGACATAGCTTTCAAGGAAGGGAGAACTTTACCTTATAAGAAGTCTGTCCAATTCTCTTTAGGATCGTCTTTCAGGCATTTGAAGAGTGCCATCATCCTATCCCATCTCAGTCTCCTTTTCTCAAGGCTAAACATGCCCAGTGCCTTCTGCCTTTCTTCATAAGGCTTCGCTTCCTTTCCTCTGATCATCCTTGCTGCCCTTTCCTATATCTGCTCTAATTTATTTGCGTTTTCCTTAAAATGTGTTGCTCAGAATCGGAGACAAGACTCTAGATTTGGTCTATCTAGTGTCAAATATATGGAGACTCATAGAACCTCACAGATGGTTCCTTGTGCAGGAAGGCATTAAAAAAAAACCTTAAGAGCATTGCTTAGGCAATTGAACAAGTCCTGAAAATGGCGTCGAACTTTAAAATATCTCTAAAATGTCTCTTAAAAAGTAGTTTTTAAACAGAACTAGGAAACATGTCTCATTATCAGAGCTTGTAAACTTCAGGTTTCTGGAGTATATCTCACAGTGTAGCTACTGAGGGTCTTTAGCCTTGTAATAGGTAAAGGTAAAGGTCACCCTTGCTAGAAAGCCAGTTGTATCCGACTCTAGGGTTCAGTGCTCATCTCTGTTTCAAAGCCGAAGAGCCAGCGCTGTCTGCTTTGGCAGATGTTTCCGTGGTCATGTGGCAGCCATGACTAGACACCAGAGTGCACGGAACGCTGTTTACCTTTTCACCAAAGTGATCCCTATTTATCTACTTGCAATTTCTTGCTTTCAAAATGCTAGGTTGGCAGGAGCTGGGGCAAAGATGGGAGCTCATTCCATCCTGCAGTACTCAAGTATCAAACTGCTGACCTGCAGCCTTCCAGTCAGCATCTTAGCCACTTGAGCCACTGCAGTCCCAGCCTTGTAATTTAGAGTCCATATATGAAATGCTTCCAAGCGCCATTCACTGTATCGACAAAGCCCCTCTGGCTGACACTTGTGGCATGGCCCGTGCAACGAGGCTTGTGACAGAAGAAGAAAAAGTCATTTGAGGTGACTAGGGGATTTCTAGCAGGTTCCTTCAAGCCGTTTGCTTGCTTCTCATCTACTCTGTAAGCTGCAGGAGAGATGATCAGAAAGGGGGAAAACTTTCCTTTCTTCCAAGCTGTTACTCTCAGACTCTCCCAAGCAACGTATTAAGACTTCAGGTCAACCTGCATCTCCAAAGAGACTCTTAATAGAGCCGTAGATTCTTGGAACTCCCCAGTCCTTGGTAGGGATGACGTTGTGTCAAGACAACCTCAAGTTCAAGCCGTTTCTGTATTTGTTATCAGGAGTCTATAATTAAACTCATTATTCTTCTTCGGGTTTTTTTTTTTTATTTAAAGAGAGACAAGGAGATTGTAGATATTATCCAGACTTGACCTCTTTAGAGGCAAGCAAAGTCTTGAAAGAAAACACTGCTGTGCCAAGTGCCCTGTACCGGATACTTCCTTCCATTCTCTTCCATCACTTTCCTTTCACTCCGCTTAGCCCTGGATTCTGTTTCCCTATCAGAGCTCCAGCTTCACATATGGCTGTTTCGGGGCTTATTTTTTTAAAGAAGGCATCATCGTTGGCTGCTACTTGTGTCTGAGTATCCATTTTTCCTGAAAAACATTTTCACAGTGGATGGGTGCTGCCAGAGTGCAGGTCCGAAGGAGAGGCTTCCGTTTCACTCGAAACCCGCCTCCACTGTCCCTATCCCATCGCCTTTGGGCTTGGAAAGAAGAATGGCAAACAGGAACAATGCCATTGGCGTGCATTTCTCTACGGTGGATCCCAGCTGGCCATGAAGTGACCCACACACTGTGATCACAGAGCCATCTCCAGTGGCATGTATGAAATGAGACATGCAGGATTTCACCCCAGGACTGCAAATGGACTGCCGCAGCCTTGAGGATATGGACAAGGTGCGCCTTCCGCCTCCATGACCCTTGGGAATCAGAGTTCTTCCTCCGCTCATTTTGCCGTTGGGCCCAATGGGATGGTTTCCAGTGGCATTTCCTCCACTGAGGGGGCTAACACCCCACTTAAAGGGGCTCATCCGCCCGTAACCATTGGCCCCTTTAGGGAGTCAGGTTATTTACCACCGCCCAACACTCAGTGTTGAGTCATTGGCCATTACTGTAGCAGGATGTCCAGCCAGACAGCTTTAAAGAAGGGTCCATTATGGCATACTTTTTCTTGGGGGGGGGGGGAGGTTTGCGCACAAGCAGTGGCACCCAAATCTAGTTCCAGCTATAAGATTGTTGATTTCTTCCATGGAGGTATATGATGGACACCTTTCAGGTCCAACTTTGGTATCCTTTTTGCTCCAAGGGTTGGATGGAGAGTCAGGGCAAGGTTGGTCAGCAGGCATCTAGGGCCGTGATGGCGAACCTTCACACTCCAGATGTTCTTGGACTTTAATTCCCAGAAGCCCAAGCACCCATGAATCCGCACAAATGGGTTTACTCCGATTCATCAAGCCCTCGTCGCTCCTGGAAGTGGAAGTAAAACGTGCCCGTATGGTTAAGGCTCTTCTGGGTTAACCCTTCCTCTGTATGGGTGCATTTTACTTCTGCTTCCAGGAGCAATGAGGGTGGCACGGGCCGGATGAATAATAGTACACCCATTCGTGCTGATTCATGGGGGCTTGGGCTTCTGGGAATTGAAGTCCAACAACATCTGGAGTGCCAAGGTTCGCCATTACAGATCTAGTGTCTTGGTCTGGTGGGAAGGTAGCACCCAGTGCCATGAGGTTACAGTCAAGTTGAAAGTCAAGGTGGGTTGGAGAGGTTGAAACCAAAGGAGATCTTAGAGCACAAGACAGCCAAGGAGGAGGCGATGAAGGGTGAAGGACGTATGATATCTAGATACACTTGTACTATGATGAGGCTTTTAGCAAAGGCCTTCCTCTTGAGAAGCCCCCCCCTGCCCATGAGGAGTTCTTTACTCACTAGGGTTGAAGTCCAAGTGTTGGTTCAAGTTAGCGTTCAAACCAGCTTTCAGGTAAACCAGTGGTTTTATTCTAGCTGAGAAAAACAGTTGGATTTAGGCCACAAGATCCTCTGTGGGTGGCCAAGCACTTTCTCTTGGTCTGAAGGTTTCGAGGCGCTTCTTTCTGGAGCTTTTGGGGGAGAGCTTGGTCCTCAGGCAATGTTCCCCTTGTAAGGGATGAGTAGGCAGGCTTTCGGCTGCCTCTCCTGAGAGCCCCATTGGTTCTGGAGCTGAGCCCCCCACAATTTCTAGGGGCCCCTTGTTTGGTGGTGGAGATGCCTAGTTCTTTTTCTAAGGTCGTCTCCACTGGGGACTTCTACAAATAATTTCTCAGCATGCCCTGGGAAATGACCTGTCCCAGGATTCCTCAAACTTGTCTGACCAGTTGTTCTTAGGCTTCAGTTCCCAGAAGCCCTGATCAGTAGGTATGCTGACTTGAGCTTCTAGGAATTGAAGGCCAAGAACACCTGGAGACCCAAGGTTGAGAAACCCCAATCTAGTCAGGCAATGAGCTGACAATTAACCTTTGCCAAAAAAAAAAAAAAAAAAACCTTTTCTCCTCTCTTTCACAGAAGAAAACAGAAAAAGCCTTATGATCCTTGTGTACAATCCAAAGAGAAGGTTGGGTGATACCTGTAGCTCAAGGGTCCTCAACCTTTTAAAGCCAGGGGCCGGTTCATGGCCCCTCAGACTACTGGTCGGCCAGACTGATCCTGCCACTCTTCACCCACCACTGGTGGCAGGACAACCCTGAGCTTCCTGACACTCCTCTCCCCCTCCCCGGGTGGCCACTGGCGGCTGGTCCACCCCAAGCCCAAAACACCCTCCCCCGCTGCTTCTCTGCTTACTGGCCTGGAGGAGCTGCATGATGTGGGTGAAGGAAGGGTCCTGGCTGTCCTTCTTGCCTGCGCTTGGCCAGAGTGGACCCTGGTAAAGATGCAGGCGGCCAAGTGTGTCAGCCGGAAAAGCCACTCTCAGCCAGAGCAGCCCCTGGGAAAGATGCGGGTGGCCGCAGCTTCCGCTTCTGCCGCCTCCTCAATCTTTTTCCCCTCCTCTGCTTGGCTTGGCATCTCCCTAACAGTGCTCTGTAGCAGGGTGGATGTTGTAAGTCTTCTTAAAACATCCACCCTGCTACGGAGCATGGTAGGGACAAACCAAGCCAAGCGGAGAGGGTAAGGATTGAGGTGACAGAAGCAGCAGCTGGAACAAGGGTGTGGTGCGGATGGAATGGTGCCATGAGTCATATCTGGCCCACAGGCCGTAGGTTGAGAATCCCTGCTGTAGATAAAAGTAAAGGTTGCCTTTGCTGGAAAGCCAGTCATATCCGACTCTAGGGTTCAGTGCTCATCTCTGTTTAAGGCCAGAGAGCTAGTGCTGTCATCTGCAGATGTTTCCATGCTCATGTGACAGGCGTGACTAGACACTGGAGCACAAAGAATGCTGTTACCTTTCCCATTGAAGTTGTACCTATTTATCTACTTGCAATTTCTTCCTTTCAAACCGCTAGGTTGGCAGGAGCTGGGACAGAGACAAAAACTCACTCTGTCCTGCAGCACTTGGATCTCAAATTGCTGCCCAGCTGACCTTCCAGTCGTCAAACCCAGCATCTTAACCACTAAGCCACTGCAGTCCCTGTAAGGGTTTAATTAAAGATCCCCCATCTTGTCCTCTCTTTAAAGTCTCTTGGCTACCCGCTGCTGCTTTTCCTTCGTGGAGTTCTTATTCCTGTACTCTCTTTCTTTCATTAACCCACCCCGTTGTGCTGATATCCACTCCCCAATGTTCATCCCCAGGTTTCGAGAAGCAGAGGAGCTCTAAGGAAACGGTCCTTATATTGCCTCTGGTCCTTTTCATGCCAGTACCAATTGGCTACCCGTGAGTTTCATCCCTGGCACCACCGGGACCGAACGGCCCTTCCCTTCTGTACGCTGAGGATCCCTGTGCAACTCCAAAACCTGCACACTCCAAGGGCCAATAGACCTGGGTCCGTCCAAGGTGTTGCTTTTGGTTCTTTGCCATCACTTCCTCTTCTTCAGGACTGACCCCGGACAAGGCTAGGCTCTCCCAGTCCCTTTCCCCAAGTATTCTCTGGCTCTTCTCCTCTGCCTTTCAGCTTTGTTTGGAAGTAATAGTTGCATTTCTTTCTTTTTTTTTGTCTGAGGAAACAGAATCTCCTTGGGTTGCCTTTAATCCTCCTTTTGTCCCACACGGGGTGAGCAGTTGCCCAAGTCAGCAGAGCTCTCTCTCTCTCTCTCTTACCCTCTCTCTGATGAATCGTTCTCAATCTGAGGGCATGGAGGGGTTTCAGTAGTGGTGGCAGGAAGGATGGGGGGGGGGGGATTAAATTCTGAATCCTCCTCTCTTGCCTCCTCTCCTGTGTGTCTGTCTGTTGGCGTTTGTTTTGTGATCCTTCATCTTTTAAAACATGGGTTTTTTTAAAAAAAAAATCCACATGAATGGGTACTAACACTCCCGCTGTTCTTGCACTTCAATTCCTAGAAGCCCAATTCAGCACTCCTGCTGACCAGGCCTTCTGGGAATTGAAGTCCAAGAACAGCTGGAGTGCCAAGGTTCACCGTCACTGGTCCAGAAAGATGAGTGGATTGCCCTAGGAAGCCCCAGCATTGATTTAATGCAGTGGTGCCCAAACTAAGGCCCGGGGGCCGGGTGCGGCCCCCGACGCCAATTCATCCGGCCCGCGAAGCCCTCGCCGCTCCTGGAAGCGGAAGTAAAACGCGCCCGTACGGGCGCGTTTTACTTCCGCTTCCAGGAGCGACGAGGGCTTCGCGAGCCGGATGAATTGGCGTCGGGGGCCGCACCCGGCCCCCAGGCCTTGGTGACTGGCTCCCTGAACCACATGATCGGCCCACGGCCCCAAAAGTTTGGGCACCCCTGATTTAATGAGTCTGAAAATGCAAAGGCAACCTGGGTGTGTGTGTGTTTATATTACAAGAAGGAAAGCAGAGAATAGAACAGCAGGGGTGGAAACTGTCTCAAAGATCCATGTAAGCTGGGAGGGGTGGGAACCCATGTTTCCTTCTCCCAGTCTATCCTTACCTCCCTCCCTCTGTAAAATATGGATTTTTTTTCTAAAGCTGTAAGATGAAAAGAGGCCTTGCAATCCATTCAGAATCCAGTCTTTTTGAGAGGGAAAAATCCTCAAAGAGTTGGTTTCTGGTTTCTTGGTGGAAGGAGATGCCCTAGAACAGGCATTCTCAACCTACGGCCCACAGGCCAGACCCGGCCCTCAATGCCAATTCATCCAGCTCCTGACACCCTCACCGATCTCGGAAGTAGAATTAAAGCACATTCTTTGTATGCACAATGCACATTTTACTTCTACTTCCAGGTGGGAGGAACCAGGTAACTAGCCTGATCAGCAGTCCAGGAGGAGTGGACAGGCCTGAGACCCGAAAACCTTGAGAAAGCCTAGAACCATGATGGCAAACCTTGGCACCCCAGGTGTTCTTGGACTTCAATTCCCAGATGCCCAAGTCAGCACTCCTGCTGATCAGGGCTTCTGTGGATTGAAGTTCAAGATCTCCTGGAGTGCCAAGGTTCGCCACCACTGCCTTAGGAGTTGCCTGCAGGGTCTGAGATATTGATTTGTCACGTTTGTCTTGCAAGAAAGCTCAAGCCGTCATGACTGACTGTGGTTCTTTCCCTCCCCCATGTTGCCCTAAGAGCAACCCTTTGAGGTAGGTCTGTATGTCTCCTTGACCTTCATGGCCAAATGGGGGATTTGAACCCTGAGTGTTAATCAGACACTCTGGCCAATAAATGGCACCCAGGCTGCATCCTTGACAGATGTCCACCCAGCATCTGCTTCACCCTTCCCTCCCCACCCGTCAGCCAAGGAGGCCACTCCAGTTCCTCTCAGAGTCAGGCTTGGTTGGAAGCTCCTTTCCCTTCTTGAGTTGACAGCTGCTTCTTCTGCAGGTGCCCCCTCTCTCCTCCCCCCCCTCCACCCCCCCCATTCACGGGGACGAGTGTTGAACGTCCAAGACTGATTTCAAAGGGGAGCAGCTGGACAAGGAGGCTACACTGAGCGTTTCACTTGCGCCTCTTTGTTTGAACAAAGGCAGGGACTTCTCTTGTCTCCTTGCTTATAATATATCAGTTCAGAAGACAGAATGGATCTCAGCCATAGAGCAATAACATTTTGTCAGAGCTTTTGAAAATGTGGCTTAAATGATTTTCCAGACAGGACTGTTGTTGTCGTTGTCGTTCTAAACCACAGGTCATTTCCACCTTCACCTAAAACAGGCATTCACTGAAAACAGAAATCATTGTTTTGGCATCTCATACTATGATGGACTTGGGTGTCCATTAAAAAGCTGGTGATCATTGTCCTTCTCCTCCTCCTCCTCCTCTTCTTCCTCTCATTCCGTCCCACTACCACTGTAAGCAGAACCAGAGTGCTTATGAACCTGTGTCTTGAACATCACTCTCCACACATCTAGAGGCAGCTGGCTTTGCCCCCTAAAAGCTCCGGCCAAAAAACATTTGTTAGTCTTAAAAGTGACACCGAAATCTTTTGTTTCTTTTGGTGCTATTTATCACACCGAAGAGCAAAGGTCTTCCTTGTTTCACCTGCAAAATCACTCAAGCATTACCAGTTCCACTGATCATGGCTTGGATACCTTTGGAGCCGTTATCCAGCAAGTTGTCCCTGCTTGAGTAGACATCCCTGGGACGACATTTGGCACAACTTATCTCCCTCTCTGTCTGCCCCTGGCAGTTCTCCTCCATGTTGGTCCAACATTTTTCTTGAGAAAATCTTCCCATCTGTGGGTGGGTGGGTGGGGGCAATATTCTTCCGCTGGGTCTTTTGCAATCTCTCGGATACCAATCCATTATTCTGGCACTCCATCTATTGCCACTTGTGCAACACGGCCATCCCGTCTTCATTTGTTTTATCAGGTATTCTGTATGACTTTTAGCAGTGCTCTTTGTCTGATATCCTCATTTTTTCACTTTATTGCAAAGTGGGATTCCAAGCATTGATCTCTCCACTGCTCGTTGTGTTACTTGCAGCCCTTTTTCTTCCGCAGCTGTTAAAGCCCAGGTTTCACTGCCGTATGTCATTAAACATAGCTAGTTAGAAGTAACTGCATTACAGTGCAACCTTGGTTAACGTAATTCATGCATTCTCTGGGACGTTTCTTACAGTGAAAATTACTTTAACCGAATTTCCCATAGGAATGCATTGAATGCAGTTTCCCATAGGAATGCATTGCAAAACCCAAATGCTTTAACTGAAATGCAGTTTTCCACAGGGATGCATTGAAAATCAATTAATCTGTTCCAGGGGAAAATCCATAAACCGAGCCACTATTTTCTAAGGGATTTCCTTTTGTTATGTGATTTTTATGTTAACTGAGGTTCCATTCTACTTGTGACTCCTTCCTTCCCAAGCTCTGTCTCAAGGTAGCCAAGCCGGCCATTATTTTGACCCAACCCCAAATCCATGGCAATAAAGACATAATTATACTGTATCAGGTTTAGCATCTCACGCTGCGGCTGCGTCATGAGAGACCAAACGGATTACGTCCTCAGGCCAGGGTAAGGCCTCCAAACAGCACTGAGAAGTTGGATTTAATTTTGGGAGTAAAAAGAGCCGACGCCTCACCAGAGCTTCACTGTTCTTTCCATCCTGTGGGTTTTTCTCCTCTTCAGCTGTTTCCAGAGACCACAGATCTGTTTTCTTTGCTTCTTTCTGGCAGAAGGACGGCTCTAATTGCCTGCTTTAAACACGGGTGTTGCAAGCCGGACTTTCCACATCAAAGGGAAAGGTTGCAAAATGCTATTTAGTAAATGGATCGATCGGAGGGGGACCTTTTATTCAGGCGGCCAAGACCAACTGGAGGCTTTGCAGTCTCCACCCTGGAGATGTTCAAGCACACTGAATGGCCGCCAAGATCAGGTCAGATGCTAAAAGCTTTCAAAGTCTGAGTTTGCCAAATTGCTAAACAAAACCATCCCCTCCCCCACCCCACCCCTGGTTAATAACTCTGCAGTTCTCATAAGCGTTAGACTTTCCTGGATGCTTTGTCAGGCTTAGGATGGAGTGGGGAATTCTCTGTTCCTCTTGCTTTGAATAAGCATCCCTTCTGACCTGCTTTCCCACTGTAGGAAAATAGTACAGATTCACCTCCATGGGCGAACTGAATAATATATGCCAGAAGACAAAATAACCCTTCTCTTGGGCGAAGCCAAGAGAGACACAAGCAGAACGCTTCGTCTACGCTTCATTCAGCTGTTCCACTTTGGAATCTGTCCTGGAAGTTCAAAGATAGCTGTCTGGACCCTCCCTGGGAAATGGGCAGAAAAGACCGCCAGCGGCTGCCCAAACATTCACTGTACATTTTTTTTCACATGAAAGCTATGTGCCAAGTTTAGCAGAGCTTGGATAAGTTACCTTTAAAAAAAAACAATACCTTTTAGAATTCTCCAGCCAATCAGCACGCTTCAAGGATTGCAAACACCAGAGTCCAAAAATGTAATTTTTTAAATTTATGTAATTTAAGATAGCCTAGGACACTAATTGGGGGCGTGGGATATCGACCCAGCTCAGCAGAGTGAGCTCCCATCATCTGCCCTGGGTCCTGCCAACTTAGTAGTTTGAAGGCAAGAAGTTGCAAGTAGATAAGTAGGTACTGTTTCAGCAGGAAAGGTCAGAGCATACCATGCACTCTGGTGTCTAGCCATGCCTGCCACGTGACCATGGAAACATCTGCAGACTCAGACAGTGCAGGCTCTTTGGCTTGTAAAGAGAGATGAGCACTGCCTCTTTGAGCTGGACATGACTGGCTTTTGAGCAAGGGAGACTTCTAGGATTGTGTAATTAGCATTTTGCCCCCAACCTGCTGGGTACTCATTCTGTCGATCTCCAAAATAGGCTGACCACAGGGAGGTCACTGCGTTGCCCAGGGGATTCTGGAAGCTCTAGCCCAAAAAATAACATTAACTCCAGACATGGAGGAATGCAATACTTCCTCTTTGGGACACTTAGAAATTTTGTTGTTCAGTCGCACAGTCGATTCCGACCCTTTGCAACCCCATGGACCATTGCCCTCCAGGCACTTCTGTTGTCCTCCACCACCCTCCTCAGCCCACCCAGCTCTGTGCCCACTGCATCCGCAATACCATCCAGCCATCTCATTTTTGGCTGCCCCCTTTTTCTTTTGCCCTCCACCTTTCCTAGCATCAAGGCCTTCTCAAGTGAATCTTCTCTTCTCATTTGATGTCCAAAGTACTTCAGCTTCATCTTTACTATTTGACCTTCTAGGGAGCAGTCAGGGTTGGTTTCTTCTAAGATCGACCTATTTGTTCTCCTCGCTGTCCAGAGGACTCTCAAAACTCTCCTCCAACACCACATCTCAAAGGCGTCTATTCTTCTGCGCTCAGCTTTCCTTATGGTCCAGCTCTCACAACCATACATTGGCACCGGGAACACCATTGCTTTGACTATGCGAATTTTTGTTTGCAATGTGATGTCTCTACTTTTCACTATGTTCCCCAGGTTTCTCATAGCTTTCCTCCCAAGAATCAGTCACCTTTTTATTTCATGGCTGCAATCACCATCTGCAGTGATCTTGGATCCTAGGAAAGTTAAATCTGTCACTGCTTCTACTTCTTCCCCATCTGTTTCCCAGGGACTGAGAGGGCCTGTTGCCATGATCTTGGTTTTCTTGATGTTGAGTCTCAAGCCAGCTTTTTCACTTTCTTCTTTCAACCTAAGCAGGAGCTTCTTTAGGTTTTCCTCACTTTCTGCCATTAGGGTGGTATCATCTACTTATCTCAAGTTGTTGATGTTTCTTCCAGCAATTTTGATCCCAAATTCTGATTCTTCGATCCCTGCATTGCACATTATGTGCTCTGTGTATAAATTGACTAAGCAAGGTGATAAAATGCAGCCTTGTCTTACTCCTTTTCCTGTTCCAAACCACTCTGTCCTTCAGTATTCTGTCCTAACCGTTGCTTCTTGACTCTTGTACAGATTTCTCATGAGGCATAGAAGAAGGTGTTCTGGTATTCCCATCTCTTTAATTACTTGCCACATTTTGTTTGGTCCACACAAAACAAAACAAAAAAGCCAAACCAGCCCAGAACTGTGATTCGTTGCTTCCTTCATCTGTAAAGGGTGGGTCAAGGTCTCCCTGGCTCGAAAGCCAATAGTGTCTGACTCTAGGGACCAGGGTTCATCTCTGGTTACAGCCAAAGAGCCAGTGTTGTCTGCCTCTACAGACATTTCTGTGGTCATGTGGCAGGCATGACTAGACACCGGAGCACCCGGAATGCTGTTTACCTTCCTACTGAAGTGGTGCCTATTGATCTACATGCAATTTCTTGCTTTCAAATTGCTAAGTTGGGAGGAGCTGAGACAGAGACGGGAGCTCACTCTGTCTTGCAGCACTCAGGTCTCGACCTTCCAACCTTCCAGTTGTCAAGTTCAGTGTCTTAACCACTAAACCACTGGAGTGGCTTCCTTGAGCCCTAAAACTATATAGAATATGTTCATTATTTCCCGGTGTGTTTGCTTTCAAGTCTCTTGCTTCCGGATGACTTGGGGGGTGGGAGGTTTTTTTTGGGGGTGGGGGGTTCATTTGGAGGAGGCTTGAGCGTTTTCTGGGAAATCTCATCCATTGTCAGTACTTTTTCAAGTAGCTCTGCTCCTTTGCTTTCCTGAGATAAATGGAGGTCGCCCATCAAGGGTCCAGCTTCCTCCAATTATGACTTGGCTTCCCCCTTTCCCTCTCCTGGCTATGCTTCTGTTTCCACAGATAAAGAGCTGCAGATCCTGAAGCGGACGGAAGGAGAATCCCGGCAGGACCTCCCCAAAGGGACCTCCCGTTTCGATGCGGAAGGCGGCCTCCTCCCCCCCAATTCCTCCACCTCCGAGTTTGTGCCTCCCGTGGGAGAGGACAACAGCCAGTACGTCATCCCCATCTACTGCTCCATCTTGGCGGCCGTGGTGGTGGGCCTTCTGGCCTACGTAGCCTTCAAATGGTACGTCTTGAGAAGCGGCCAAGGAGGGAGAGATGGTTAAGAAGAGAAGGTGCCCACGCAGGGGGTCCCATCATGGAGTCTGGGCACTGTCCATGCAGGAAATGCGCAGCCTTAATTTTCAAGGGTCCCAGTGGTGGTGCAGGGGTAAAACTGCTATGCTGCGGCCAAAATATTGTGAGTTCAATCCTGACCAGGAATCAAGGTTGACTCAGCCTCTTCCATCCTTCCAAGGTCAGTTAAATGAGTACCCAGCATGTTGTGGGCAAAATGCTAATGACCTTGTGAACTGCCCAGGGGATGCACTAATTGCAACGGGGCAGTAGAAAAGTGTTAATGCTATTGCTGTATCCTTGTTAAATAGAACAACGTTCTAATTATGGGCGATCTACAATGTCTACTTCTGCCCCTACGCTCTGTCAAGTTTTTCTTCTTCATGATCTCTGTGAATCCACATGAATGGGTTTACTGTGTGTCAAGCCATTCATGTGGATTCACAGGGGGCCATGAAGAAGAAAATTGTTAAAGGCAAGCAACCTGTCATTATAGAGGCCTCATGGCACAGGGGTTAAACCGCCGCATTGCAGCCAAAAGGTTGTGAGTTTGATCCTGATTGGGAACTAGGTTGACTCAGCCTCTTCCTTCCTTCTGAGGTCAGTTGAATGAGTACCCAGCATGGTGGGCAGGTGTGTGTGTGTGTGTGATGCTAATTAACTTGTGAACCAGGAGGTGGCATGAAGAGGCCAGAACTTAAGCCAACTCCCAACTCCCCTCTCCACTTGAATGCTCTTTTGCTCATGGTTAATCCTCAGTAAGGGACTGCAGTGGGTTAGTGGTTAAGACACTGAGCTTGATGACCACGGACAGCGCTGGCTCCTTGGCTGTAAACGAAGATGAGCACTGAGCCCTAGAGTTGGACACGACTGCCTTTCAAGCAAGGGAGACCCCTTGACCTTTAATCCTGGGTGTCAAGAAGAGCCAGCTTTTGAACCCTTTTCTAACGTGACTGTGGGCCGGAGGGGGGGGGGCATTTTCCACCTGCAAAAAGCAGCGTTTTTCTTCACTCTGGGTCAGATCTGGCCTGGGGGGGGGGGGGGACGACAACACACAAACCACACACTAATCTTTGCCCTGTCTCACGTCACCCTCGACAGCTGGGCAGGTGCTCCTCCGGCCAGTGTCAGAGTGGGTCCCCTTGGCCAAGAAGACGCCCGCCTCCATGTGCCCAAACAGGAGACCCCAAACAGGAGCCCCGTGGCATGGTATGAAGGCAGGCGAAGCTGGAGGCCAAGCCAAACCGCCCCTCTCCCGCCGCCGCCCCCTGCGTCCCCAGGCTCGCTGCGGGGGGCCAAACCTTGAATAGGATTAATCCTCCCGTGTTGGGCTCCGTGAGCTGAGATTAAGGCAGCCTCTTCTCCCTTCAGCTGGCGAGGGAGGATTTCCAGCCACTTGCTGTTCTATTGGGAAACCCCCGAAAGGGATGCCTTTGTGGGCTTTAATCTCCTTCTTCTTCTCCTTCTCCTTCTCCGCCTTCTCTGGCTTTGCTCCCCTCTGTGGGTCCCTCTTTTTCTATTCCTTTCACACTGAACGACAGACAGGCGGATCCTGAACCAAAGACTAACCCCTGCCTGCGGCCGGCCGGATACGGCCCCTCTGCCCGCAGCCAAACCCTCTCCCTTTGCCTGGGATGGCATAGATTTCACCAGTCGTTCTCACAACACCCTTAGGTCAAGGTCAAGGATGCCCTTGCTCAAAAGCCAGCCATCTCTGACTCTAGGGTTTGGTGCTCATCTCTGTTTATAGCCAAAGAGCCAGCGCTGTCTGCGGCTTCCAATGTTTTCATGGTTGTGATTATGATAATGTGAAATTTGTGACTGTTATTTTTTATACTTTGTAAGCCGCCTAGAGTCAGGTTTCCCTGAGCAAGGCGGGGTATAAATCTGAAATGAAATGAAAAATGAAACGAAATGAAATGGTCATGTGGCAGGCATGACTAGATGCTGGACCACATGAAACACAATTACCTTTCCCACCGAAGTGGTACCTATTTTATCTACTTGCAATTTTCTTGCCTTTGAACTGCTAAGTTGGCATGAGCTGGGACAGAGATGGAAGCTCACTCCATCAAGCAGCACTCAGGTCTCAAACTGCTGGCCTGTTGATTTTCTTAGCCACTAAGCCACCACACCCTTCCATGGATGTTTCCTGAAGATCAGAGGAGCTGGTCGTGCCTGAAGCACCAGTTGCTACAAGCCTCAAAATGACCAGGTCAGGACCAGGCTTTGGGTTGGCGGGAGAAACATTGAGGCCGCGGCAATATTTGGGAAAATTCCGTTTCACGCACCTGTCATCAGATTGTGAGTCCCAACAGGAATTCGATCCTTGGAGTCACCCTGGCCCACTTCTGCCGGCCCCAAACGCCTCCTCTTCGAGGTTCAATGACTGTAGTGGCTCAAGCGGTTAAGATGCTGAACTTGCTGACTAAGGTCAGCAGTTCGATTCCTGAGTACTGCAGGACGGAAGTGAGCTCCCATCTCTGTCCCAGCTCCTGCCAAACTAGCAGTTCAAAAGCAAGAAATTGCAAGTTGATAAATTGAGACCACTTCGGTGGGAAAGGTAAACAGCATTTATAACACTCTGGTGTCTAGGCATGCCGGCCACATGTCCACGGAAACATCTGGAGACAGCGCTGGCTTTTTGGCTAGAAACAGAGATGAGCACTGAACCCTAGAGTCGGATACGACTGGCTTTCAAGCAAGGGTGACCTTTCCCCTCCACCCTTTCCCCTCCCTCTGCCCTCCCATCTGCAGCTGGACCACTTGCAAGCAGAAGCACCAGTTGGCCAAAGCCCGGGCAGGAGAAATCGTGGTTTCCCCAGAAGGCGAGAAGCTTCACAGTGACAGCGGAGTCTTTCTGGACACCCACAGCCTCCAAGACCACCACCACCACCACCCTCTCAACAAGGGTAAGAGACTCACCTGACGGACTGCTGCCTGTAGGGAATCCGGCATGCCACAGGGCTGAGCCTGTTCTGCAGGTGTTGCTTTGCAGAAGCTGGTTCAGCGCATGGCATTCACCCTCCCAGCCATCTGCGTAGTAGGTAACGCTGGGAGCGGGTGTAACCAGTGGAGTCGCACAAGGCTCAGTCCAGGACTGGCCCACTTTACTCTTCAACATTTTCATCAATGGCTTGGGTGAGGGGAAGTGCAAGGAAGCATCATCAAATGTGCAGAGGACACAAAACTGGGTGGAAGAGCAAATCCCTTGGAAGGCTGGAGCAGAATTCAAAAAGATCTTGATGGGCTTCAACCAGGAGTGTCCAAACTATGGCCCATGGGCCAGATCCGGCCCCCGATGCCAATTCATCCAGCCCACACCACCCTTGTCACTCCCAGAAGCGGAAATAAAATGCACCCGGGAACAACAAAGGCGGCGTGGGCTGGAGGAATTGGCATCGGGGGCCGAATCTGGCCTATAGGTTGTAGTTTGGGCATCCCTGTCTTAAACACTGGGATGAAACAAAAAGAATGAATTTTACTAAGCATAAATACACAGTTTTTACACCTGGGCAACAAAAACCAGATGCACAGTTACAAGATGGGGGGAAACTTGGCTCAGTAATACTACAAGCAAGAAGGCTCTTGGAGCTCACAGGCTAAATAGCAGTCAACAGTGTGATGTGATGCATTGAATTCAATTTCCCATAGGAATGCATTGAATTTCTTATCTTAAAAAAATCCTATTAAAAATTCTTATCTCGAACCCGATTTTTCCCTCTGCAATTTCTGAATGTATCAAGAGTTTTTCTTAAGTTGAGCCTTTCTTATCTCGAGGTTTGACTGTTAGTGTTGGAAAGAGGTGGTTCAGGCAGACTTCCATGTCTGTGAAATCAGCCTTTGGTGGAATCACAACAGTCAGAGGACGGCAACTGGCGGCATCTGGGAGAAGTCCTGGTTGTGACACTCATGCCATGATCAGCCCATAAGGATGTTCGCTTTCCAATGACAGGTTGACTATATTACTGCCAGAAACATGTACCAATGAGGACTTGAGTCTGGCCAATGGCAAAACCACGAAGGTGGCTTCATTTGGCCAGTCCAGAGTTTGATCGAGACAGAAAACAAGGAGGAGGTGGCCTATAACGTCTGTTCTGGCCTTTGCTTTGCTCCTCTTTTAATCGGATGCTCCTCAGTTTGATGGTTTCTCTCTGCCTCTCTGCAAACAGGGCACAAGATGGACGTCCGGCTCTACGCAAACCTCCCGCCCCACAAACAAGAAGAAGTGGAGCAGCTGCTGGAGGCCCCGTTCCATGGCAAAGACTGGCGCTGCCTGGCCGACCACCTGGGCTACGAGGAGGAAACCCTCGACACCTTTGGCCGGGGCGAAGCCCCCGCCCACACCCTGCTCTCCGACTGGTCATCTAAAGAGGGGGCCACACTAGAAGCCCTGACCACCGCTCTGGTGGCCATTGAGAGGGTGGACGTGGCGGAGAACTTGAACGCCCCTCCTGAGGTCAGCTCTGTGGTGTGACGGGCCTCAAAGGTGGACTTCTTCATTGTGGGATTTATGCTTTGTCTATTGGATTGTTTAGTTTAAAAAAATTAGGGCTGTGATGGCAAACCTTGGCACTCCAGCTGTTCTTGGACTTCAATTCCCAGAAGTCCAAGTCCCTGTGAATCCACACGTATGCACAGTAAACCCATTCGTGTAGATTCATGGGGACTTGGGCTTCTGGCAATTGAAGTCCAAGAACACCTGGGTGCCAAGGTTCGTCGTCACTGGATTAGGGGGAGGGAAGGGAGGGAGAAATCAGGGATTAGGGTTCTGTTACTGTAAAGGGATTGTTTTTTAACAAAGCAAAACTAGACGAAACAAGACAGAAACAGACATGGTAGGATGAACAAGCACCAGTATTAGATGATGAGAATGGACGGACACCTTGTGGGTTTAACGAAGAGATGAAACGGTGTTTCTTTGGTGGGAAGGATTGAAATCCCAACCTGTTTTCTGCCACATGACCAGAGCAACATCTGCAGAAGACGACAGACAGCGCTGGCCCTTTGCCTGTAAGCGGGGAGAAGCACTGAACCCCTAGAGTTGGCTATGACTGCCTCTCAAGGAAGGAAGACGTTGACCTTTATTTCACCTGCTCCATTCCTAAAAGGGGGTCTTCCACAGCCAAGCAGGGGGTCTTGAGATGAGCCCTACTGAGCCCCCCAACACTCTCTCCACTCTCGGCTGCGGCGGCGGCAGCTGCTACTCGTATCTGAGTGTACATTTTTTCTCTCTATGGAAATCATTTTACAAACAGGAAAAATGCCATTGGTGTGAATTCATTTAAGGTGGATCCCCGCTTGCCATGAAGTGACCCACACACTGTGATCACAGAGCCATCTCCTGTGGCATGTATGAAATGAGACATGCAGGATTTGACACCGGGACTGCAATGGACTGCCGCAGCCTTGAGGACATTAACAAGGTGTGTCTTCACAGCATGGCTTCTTCCACCTCCATGACCATTGGGAATCAGAAGAGTGAAGTGATTCCTCCTGCGTTCATTTTGCCATTGGGCCCAACGTGATGGTTTCCAGTGGCATTTCCTCCACTGAGGAGGGGGACCCTCTCCCCACCTAAAGGGGCTCAATCCGCCCCTAGCCGTTGGCCCCTTTAGGGACTCAGGTTATTTACCACCACCCAACACTCGGCATTGAGTCGCTGGCTGTACGGTCTACCCCATTACTGTAGTAGGATGTCTGGTCAGACCTTCTATCCCACACTGGGCATATCGAATGTTTGCGGTAGACCCTTCATGTTTCTCTTAAGGGGACGGTGCCTGCACCCTCTTCTTCCAAAAGTTCAGCTCTTTGCTGGAGAAGTTAGAGAGCACCTGTTTGGCTTCAGGACCAAATGCTGCAGCTGCCCAAATCACGGAGATGCCTGGCGCCATTTCACACAAGCAGGCAGCTGGGCTGTTGGAGGTCTTCCAGAGAGCAGGTGGTTCTAAGGCCGGTCCTCCTGCATTGGGAAGCCTTGGCTCAGCACTGGGCCTGTTTTCTCCCTGGCATCTCAACCTTTCTCCATTAGTGTGTGCAGACAAGCAACCATTCCCAGTTTGGGAAATAGGGAGATGCTCTCACGGTGATCGTTCAGAAGGTTTTGCGTTTTTTCCTCTCCAGTGTTGTGCCCGGCAAACAAATTCTTCCTTTTGTCGGTTCTATCACAAGAGTCTACTGGAAAATACGGAGGGTGCCAAAAATGTATACACATTTTAAGAAAGGGGAAAATGATATTAAAATTGGAATATTCAGTATATACTGATGAGAAAAGATGAATCCAAGTCACATTTGACTTCTGCAATGACAAGAGGTGTTCAATGGGGTGACTATCAATGTCCAGACACTCCTGATTATAGCCAACTACTGCTTGAACAACGTTGACCAAAGACTCCCAGATCTTCCCTTGTGCACATCGCACACCATCCCATGTGTCTCAATCGTGCCGTGGATGCATGCAACGGTGAGAGATTCCATGTCACATTCATGCTTCCATTACCTCGTACTTCCACAATGTTCTCCCAATTTCAAATACCTTGTGCTTCTCGAACGACATCTGGGCTTCTGCCCTTTTCTTTGACTGTCCTGCCTGTCACATGGTGATGCTAGAATTCATTCTTCTGAAGGAACGTCATATTAAACATTCCTGCCTGCATTCATTCCATTCCACTTTTAAACGTAAGACATAGATAGCATCTCTTAAAAGGTGTATACATTTTTAGCACCCCCTGTAGATGTTTCATAATGATCCACCCAACCCCAGTTCTGGGACCCCCTTAGCTGCTCAAAGGGGTCCTGATTCATAAACATATTTCCAAAGGGGAAGCCAAACATTCCAGAAGCCCAGCAAGAGCCACCATGAATGCAGTCAGTCCTTGTGAGGCTCTAGGCGTGAAGTCTTTCAGCTGCAGGCAGAGTTCACAGGACTGGAGGGCTTCATTGGTGCAAACACTTCCCTGCATCTGGAAAGCTAGGTGGCAAAGGAGAAGCCTTCCAGCCTATCTTTCTGTATGCCTGGGTTTTCCCCAATCTGTGTGCGTGTGTGGGATTTTCAATTCTATTAGATTTTTCCCCCCCCCTTTAAACCCCATGCATAAGTGGTCAGCCAGGCAAGGGACGACCACCTCACTGAGGACTAGGCTGTTAAAACACATTTCGTTGGTCCTTTTTTAAAAAAATGGGTGCTTTTTGATGTGCTCGAACCTGAGTTCTCTCAGTTGTAAATGTGTAATGTTTTTTTCTTTCTTCTTTTTATAAGGAAGGTGTTGGGTGTGTGAGTGAGTGAGAGAGAGAGAGAGAGAGAATGTGTGTAATCTTCACTTTTATTATATTTTGGTTATTTGATTGGTCTTGGCTCTCTGTAGTTTTCTCAAGCTCCATCATAAGGAACGGAATAAAGAATGACAGATTACCACATTCCAAACCATCACATTAAAGAAATGTTTTGTTGATTTAAAAGTGTCCTTTGTTACTGTGAAAGATAAAGGGATTTGAGGGGGGGGGGAAATAACTCTTAACTTGGGAAAGTGAACTTTAAAACAATTTATAAGCAAGGGCAAAAATGGTGCGTGTGTGCATGCATGCGCATGCCAAAACAAAGCATGAACACAAACAAATGCAGCAGTATCAGTAATCCCACGCTAATAAACTTAAACAAATATTGAATGGCGTTGGTGTGGTTAGAGAGGCAGACGTCGGGGTGGAGGGAGGGAGGGAGGGAGGGAGTCCCTCCTGAAGTGTCAAGGCCACCGGGATTAGCCTGACCTGCATTCCAAGATGGTACTTGGGGAGAAGATTGCAAACTGCCTTGATCTCATGGGAGGAGAAGCAATTGATCAATGCAACAATAGGAAGCCACTTTCCTGGCTTTGCCGTTGGCCAAACTTAACTCCTCATTGGACCATCTTTCTGGCAGTAATCAACAGGCCAGCAAATAAGCTGGATTCTGGTCCAGCTTGGATGACAGTTTTCTAACATTGCATCTACTAGAAACCAAAGGATGAGGCAGTTTGTCCAGTTCACCTCAATGTTCCCCCATCTCTTCCTCCTCCTCCTCCTTCCATATCCGAACCCAAGTATAGGTGATCATAGCGATCAGTCATGAAGACTGTCCTGAGAATATAATGTCATGGCCTTTCACCTGCCTTCTGCGTCACAGCATGACACCCATAATACCACTGATCCAGATCTGGGAGTCACTTTCTGGTCTTTTGCTCTTTGGACATGCAAAGTCATCATCATCATCCCCAGGCTAGGATGGATGAAGCTGCTGCCCTCCAGCAAGATGGATTCAAGTGGGATTTAACCCACTTGGGGGACCCTCATCCTTCCGTCCCTGTGGGCTTTGCCACCCAAGGGCGTTAGTCCTCCAGGTTGTCAGGTTAATGCGCCTGACACTCAGTGTTGAAGTTGCTGGCAAGAGGTTCTACTCAATGGTGGGCATCAGTAGGTTCGCCCCAGTTTGCCAGAACCGGTAGCAGAAATTCTGGCCGTTCCCTCTGCCCATCCAAATTTTGAAATGAAGTAGTCCTAATTCGGGTGCAACGCAGGGCTTTCCCCCTGGCCACGTCCACCATACCATGCCCACAGAGTAAGTAGTAAAAAAATATATATTTGAATCCCACCACACGGTCTGCTCTATTACCATAGCAGGATAACCTGGCCAGACATCTTTCCACTCATTGCTGGTGATTTCATGACAGAAAATACTCAGTTTACCACATCCTGCAGATTCTCAGGCCAGAAGTAATGAAGCTTCCCCCCCCCCCCGGCCTCCCACCACCCAATGGCTTATCTGATGGTTTTTATTGTATGCCATCAAGATGACTCCAACTTATGGTGACCCTATGAATACTCATTTTAATAGTTTTTAAAAAGGAAAGATGATTCCCAGGACACTTTATTCGGCACAGCCATAATGGGAGTACAGTACTGTATTCCTTTAGAGTAGGGGTGCCCAAACCTTTTGGGCCGTGGACCGATCATGTGGTTCAAGGAGCCGGTCACTAAGGCCTGGGGGCCGGGTGCGGCCCCCCCGACGCCAATTCATCCGGCCCGCGAAGCCCTCGTCGCTCCTGGAAGCGGAAGTAAAACGCGCCCGTCCGGGCGCGTTTTACTTCCGCTTCCAGGAGCGACGAGGGCTTCGCGGGCCGGATGAATTGGCGTCGAGGGCCGCACCCGGCACCCGGCCCTTACTTTGGGCACCACTGCTTTAGAGGGAGCAACAAAGGATAAAATTTTAGAGGCAGAGCTTAGAAAAACTGCATTTCTTTTTTCCTTTAGCTTTCAGTTTTCAAAATCTCCTGCCTCCACAAATGAACCAAAGGGCAATTTTACAATGCTTTGATCTTAGGTTGTGTGTCTGTGTGTGTGTGTTGTGTTTTGCAATACTTCTCATTGCATGGAAACTGGACCAAGACAGAAGTCGGATCTCTCTCCGTAGCCAAGATCCAAAGCTTGGGTTGTGTGGTTGTGATGCAAACAACTCCAGTGCAGAATTCCTTCAGGGCCCCTTCGGCGTCCTCTTCTGCCAGAATTCCCCAGGTGTTTCCCAGATGTTGCCTTTATTTCATTATTATCCACCCCCACCCGAGAGACTTCATCCTAGCTTTACTTTGTGAAGTTGAGTCAGCTTAATCACTTGCAGTGAAAGAATGCATCAACCCTGCCAGGGAATATCCTGAAAAGTCAACTGGTAAGGGAGAAGAAGGCGGTTGAGATCCTCCTAGCTGAGGAAGTACCCAGAGGTCATGGCTATAGCAAGCCTAGCTAGGCATGGGAGGAAGGGCTGCTGCAGGACTGACTGGGTCTGTTTAGCCTGCAGAAGAGGCAAACCAACAGCCATCTGAAAAATGAGATGGTGGACATGTTTCTTGTCTTGGGCATTTGGCATATATATGAAGATACATTTTGCTGTTCAGTCGCACAGTTGAGTCCGACCCTTTGCAACCGCATGGCCCACACCACGCCAGGCCACCCTGCGTAGTCCGGCCCGACTCTACGCCCACTGCCTCAATGATGCCTGAGATGGAATTGATATAGCAAAGTGCTAGAAGTGGCTGACTATGGCCACACCCCAGAGTGTGAGAGTGTTTGGTTGAGTAAAGCACAAAACAAACTTTCAGCTTGGGTTGTAGGAATTTTCTATTTACACTATATACAAAACTGAGCACGAAGTGCAAGGTTACACATGTCTTCTATTCAGACTATGTGTTGCAGCAAAGTCTATACAAAGTCTATAAACAGTCTTTGGAAAGCTTCAAACGTCTATCTTCAGTAAAGCAAAGCAAATGCAGTCCAAACCTTATCTGTTCCTCCAAGGTCGGCTTTGAAGATAGTTAACAGTTCCTTTAGCTCTCCCTCAAAACACAGTCTCTTTTATCAAGGCACCACAATGTGGCAGTGGTATGTTATCCAAATGTCTTGCAGTCCGGCAAGGCAAAACATACCAGGAAAACGACGAA
Source organism: Furcifer pardalis (assembly GCA_030440675.1). NCBI lineage: Eukaryota > Metazoa > Chordata > Lepidosauria > Squamata > Chamaeleonidae > Furcifer > Furcifer pardalis. The sequence goes on from CP126897.1 coordinate 109,119,862, forward strand.
CCAGTCCAACAGCTGGCTGGCAACGATGGCAACAGCAGTGTCAGACAGCAGGCAGGCAACAGCAACAGCAGTGGCACGAAGTACACAATGGCACGAAGCGATGCAACGGCATTCAGGCAAAATGGCATAAGAGCAAAGTGTCTGAGAATGTTGCCTGAATTTATGCTACCTACAAACCCTTAATGATAGCACCTGGCTGGGGTAACATGCAGAGCCTTAAAGGTACAGTCATTGGTTTGCTCTTGTTGCAAACACTAACTCATGTATCCTAACAATGCCATCCCTCCACCTCATCCTCTGCCGCCCCTTCTCCTTTTGCCTTCAATCTTTCCCAACATCAAGGCCTTCTCGAGTAAGTCCTTTCTTCTCATTTGGTGGCCAAAGTACTTGAGCTTCCGCTTCAATATTTGTCCTTCCAAGGAGCAGTCAGGGTTGGTTTCCTTCTGGGTGGACTGGTTTGTTGATCTCCTCGCAGTCCTGGGGACTCACAAGAGTCTCTCCCAGCACCACAGAGTTCAAAGGCGTCTATTTCATTAGCTGCATACAGTGGGCTAATGTGGAGCTTGTATCTGTTAAACAGGAATTGTCCCAGAAACACATAATTGGATGAAATTTATTTATTTATTTATTTATTCATATAGTTGTACCTCGCTTAAAGAGCATAATGCGTTCCACAGGATTGCTCTTTAAGCGAGTTTGCTCTTTAAACGAAACACCATTGTAAATGACCAATTGTGGGGGGGGGGGATTGCGAACCCCGATTTATTTGTTAAGCGAGTTTTTGGTTGGTTTTATTTGTTAAGCGAAGCGAACATTCAGAGAAAATTCTGCTCTTTAAGCGAGTTACTCTTTAAGCGAGGCACCCTTTATGCGAGGTTTGACTGTATTTAAAATTCATGCTCCTTAGTTTGTGAAATTCATTCAGTGTGAAGGAGAAAATGACCCTTAAACTCAGTTACAAGAAGCCCTTCATATTGATATCTATGCCCAAACCCGCCTCGCTACTTCAGTTTATTCCACCATTGTTTCAGTTTATTATAAATTTATTATCAATAATTCAGTTTATTCAGATGGTGATTGCAGGCAATGAAATAAAGAGACACTTACTTCTTGGGAGGCAAGCAATGAGAAAACTAGGTAGCATAATGAAGAGTAGAGACATCACCCAATCTACAAAAGTCTGCATAGTCAAAGCCAGGGGTTCTGAAACTACAGCCTGTGGGCCAGATGCGGCCTGCAATGCCATTTCATGTGGCTCCCTTCTGCCTCCGCCACACCCAGAAGTGCCATATGTGGCAGGCAGGGCAAAATGGCCATCTGGCCACCCAAGCTGTTTGAGGGAAAGATCGAAGGCAAAAGGAGAAGGGGCCGGCAGCAGGTGAGGTGGAGAGATGGCCTTGTCAATGCAATGGGTTTAGATCTGAGAGGGCTGAGGAGGAAGATAGAGGAGCCTGGCACACACGCTGGTCCATGGGGTCGCAAAGGGTCAGGCTCGATTGTGCGATTGAACAACGATGACAAATTCAGGTGACTTACTACATGCACCAATGTTTTAAACTCACACCCAGCAGATGGGGGAAAGTTTCAGTGGCCAAGGTGTCAAGATGAGCAGAACACGTCAATGGAACGGAGCAGTATTGGGTGGGCTGGGATGTTTTTCCTGTACGACACAGGCAGGTTCGAGTTCTATTGCTAGTTGAATAGAGTGACGGGGTGGCATTTCCAGTTGGCCTCAGCCTGGAAGGTCCTTCAATGCACACACACACACCCCGGGGTGGTGGTGGTGGTGCAGCTTAACAGTTTATCTAAGCCAGTGTTTCTCAGCCTCTGGGTTTTTTGGACTTCAATTCCCAGAAGCCTCAGGCAACTCCCCATAGCACTGATCAGCCAATGTACTGACTGAGGCTTCTGAGAATTTAAGGCCCCACCTCAGGAGTTGCTGCTCTGAGCTGTTCTTATGTCATGGTAGGCTCCGAGCGGCCCTGACTCTTGCCTGGTGCGCAGTGCAAAGGTGCCCCCAGGGAAAGGGTTGTCCCTCACAAAGGCCAGGAATTATTATTATTATTATTATTTATTGAATTTACTACCCCGCCCCACTCGGGAGAACCCGACTCTGGGCGGCTTACATCGTCATAAAACAGAGGTAAAAGATAAAAACATATAAAATCATGAAGTTTAAAAGATTATCTAAAATTATTTGAAGTAAAAACAGTGCAAACTACACGCCAGTATCCCCCTGGTCCAGATCCAAAGTGGCACTCCCTAAGTAAGCCACTTAGTATGGGAACCCGTGTTCCCTGGTCCCCAAATATGTCCTGCCAGCCAGGTTTTCAAGCCCTTCCGGAAGGGGAAGAGCTCTGTCTGCAGGCGCAGTTCGAATGCTACGGACGGGCTCATGGTTTTTCCTTTCCCTAAAGTCAGAACAGGAGGTTGCAATGGCTTCGTGGTTAAGATGCTGAACTTGATGACTGGGAGGTCGCCAGGTGAGCAGTTTGAGACCTGAATGCTGCACAACGGAGTGAGCTCCTGTCCTCTGTTCCAGCTCCTGCCAAACTAGCAGTTCGAAAGCAAGAAATTGCAAGTAGATAAATAGGGACCACTTTGGTGGGAAGGTAAACAGTGTTCCATGCACTCTGGTGTATAATCATGCCTGCCACGTGACCACGGCTCTTTGGCTATAAATGGAGATGAGCACCGAACCCTAGAGTTGGACACAACTGGCTTTTGAACATGGGAGACCTTTGCCGAAAAACAAACCATTTGTCAACTAGCCTCCCTCTGGCTACCACAGGTGTTCCTTGTTAAACATTTCAGAAAACAAAATAAAATAAGCAAAACAAAATAAAAAACTCTGTAGCACTTTAAACCCTAACTGCTATATTTTTGTTAGCTTTCGTGGATCAAGTCCACTTCTTCAGACTGATCCACGAAAGTTAACAATAAAAATATAGCAGTTAGGCTTTAAAGCGCTACAGTGTTTTTAATTTTGTTTTGTTTATTTTATTTTGTTTTCTGATATGCCTGAACCACAGACTAACACGGCTACTATTCCTTATTAAGCAGATTCCTTCCCTGCCACCCCCTTCTCTCTCTCTCTCTCTCTTCATGTCGCAAGGAAGAGGACTTAGACTTTGCAGCAGACGAAGCTTCTTCAATGGGGCAGGGTGGGGTGGCAGGGTGGGGTGGGGGGCAAATGACGTTTTCAAAGAGAGCTTTATAACCCTTTTTGGGGGGGGGGGGAATAAATCTCTGCGGGATATTTGTGGTGTGATTGTGGCAAAGAAAGACGGAAATGCCTTTGGTCTTCCAAAGGATGGAAGCTCTTTGAATCAGCTTCCCAAAGGAGATTGTGGGGGGGCAGAAATGCACCCCCAACCTCTCTCTTTCCACCACCACCCCCGGCCCTCCTGCATCCTGTCCCTTGAAATCCCAGCTTTTGGCACAAAGATGCAAGTACTGCACCAAAAGTTATTCAGCTTGGAATTCCTTCTTGAGACGCAGAAAAGACGCAGCAGTGCCATGATTTTAAAAAGGGGAATATGTTGGAGCCCCTTCCCCTCCCCCTCCCCGTTTTATTAAAGCACTTGTATCACGAAAAAGGGGGCCACAGCAGATAAAGTGGTTATGCCGCTGAGCTTGACGACTAGAAGGTCAGCATGGCAGCAGTTCAAGACCCAAGTGCTGCTTGATGGAGTGAGCTCCTGCCAACCTCACAGTTCAAAAGCAATAATTTGCAAGTAGATAAATAGGTACCGGTTTGGTGAACAAAAACATAAAATAAAATGCTAATTACCTTATGGACCAGCCAGAGAGTGCGCTATGTACTATGGGGTGGTATATCCGTGTAATGGCTAATTGCTGTTGCTAATTTTCACTAAGTATGGGAAAGTTACACTTTTGGATGACATTTCCCAGATTTTTCCAGCCATTATGCCCACTGCCCATGTTCTAGGCCAGATGCAAGAAGGTAGAAAAGTTCCTTTTTTGGGCCTCAGAAACGCCACAGCCAGACGGCGACTGAGGTGGCATGAAGAGGCCAGAATTTAAGCCAGCAGTCTTTGGAATTGGCCCGTCCCAACTCCCCTCTCCACTTCAATGCTCTTTTCCTCATTCTCAGTCCTCGATAAGGGACTGCAGCGGGTTAGTGGTTAAGACAGGGGTGCCCAAACTTTTTGGGCCATGGGCCAGTCACGTGTTTCAGGGAGCCCAAACTACAGCCTGGGGCCTGGGTCCGGCCCCCGAATGCCAATTCATCCAGCCCACAAAGCCCTCATCGCTCCGGGAAGCGAAAGTAAAATGCGCCTGTACGGGCACGTTTTACTTCCGCATCTGCTCCTGGATGAGGGCTTCATGGGCCGGATGAATTGGCGTCAGGGGCCGGGACTGGCCTCCAGGCAGTAATTTGGGATCCCCTGGGTTAAGACGTCTGTCCCAGCAATTGCCAACCTAGCAGTTTGAAAGCAAGAAATTGCAAGCAGATAAAATGGTACCGCTTTGGCAGGAAAGGTAACAGCATTCTGAGTGCACCGGCGTCGTGTCATGCTTGCCATGGAAGCATGTGCTGATGCAGACAGCGCTGTTTCTTTGGCTCTAAATGGAGATGAGCACCACCTCCTAGGGTCGGACATGGCTGGATTTCAAGCGGGGTGACCTTTATTGACCATGAGAAAAGGAAACCAATGAACCCAAATGGGGCTGAAAACTCCCAATGGGTTAAGGCAGGCGTTCCCAACCTTTAGATGCTGCGGGCCTGACCACGCCGCCCCCTGACAACTGAGTGAGCCTGACCATGCCCCCCCCCAAGTGGAAGCAGGAGCGTTTACGACAGCTGTAATTGCGCCCACTTCCGTGTTTACAACAGGTGCAAAGGCCTGGAGAGCAAGGGAGGGAGGGACGCATGGCAGACCAGAACCTCCTCTGCAGTCCTCTTCCAAAGGCAGCCATGACCCCCACTTTGGTGAGGGGGGGGGCAATACCAATCCAAATAAATATAATAAACAAACGATTCTGCCATTGAAGAGAGGGTCTGGGGCTGGATTCCTGCTGGTCGCTTTCCCTTCCTTTGGCTGCCGCACTCTTCTTCTCCAGGTTCGACCAAACCTTTCCACGACTGGGTCTTCCCACCTGGGGGGGGGGGTGAGAGGGGCCTGCCAAGGGGTCTTCTTTTTACTCCTCTGGCTGGGATACCACTTGGCGACAGCTCCGTTGATTCCTCTTTGTTCTCTTCTTTGGGCGCTGGGGATGTGGTCGCAAAGGGATGCCTGTAGCATCGATCTTCCCATGGCTCCTGAGAGTCCTCCTTCCTTGGCCTTCATTAATGACCACGTTTCACTCCCAGAGGACCGCAAGTAGTACAGTTGAATTTAAAAGGTTGGTGTGTTTCAAGTGCAACCACAGTAACAAATGGAAGAGCCTTAAAGTCTTCCCAGATGTCAAATTTTGGCAGAAAATACAGTGGAGCCTTGGGCTCCGAATGCCTCGAGTAATGTAATTTTCGAGTTACGAAAGGAAATCCATCGATAATAATGCCTCATGTTGCGGATTTAAATCACGAAAAATTTGTAACTTGAAGTGGTTTCCCATGGGAATGCATTGAGCACCAATTAATCTGTTCCGGAGTTCAGAAATTTTTTTAGTGCATTCCTATGGGAAACCACACTTCCAAGTTACAATCTTTTTGTAATATGAAATGTCCCGAGGAATGCATTAATTTTGTAACTTGTGGTACCACTATTTTTTCCTAGTCTCTCCCCCACCCCGGCTTTCTCTTCCTTTCTCTATATGGCAGGTGAAGTTGAAAGCTGGTGGCTAGTGGCACTTTACCTCCCCAACAGGTGCCTTAACTTACTGCAATGCCTTGTCATTCTTCATTTTGTAATCCAGGTACAGCAACAGAAAGCTTGAAGATTACCCTGAAATACCCCGAGTATTATCATTTGCATCCTGCGAGTTTTTGGGCGTTCACTGAGCGGAGTTTCTTCCGCAAAAATCCTTTCAACCCAAAATAATTTCTGACACAAATTTATTATTATTATCTCATCAAGCAAGATGTTGCCAAAAATAAAAATAAGAAAAATAGAGGAAAGGTCCCCCCCCCCCCCCGCTCTGGTGGCTTAGTGGTGGTTAAGACGCCAAACTTGGTGACTGGAACTTGATGCCCCTCTTTATGACTGTCCTAACTCAAACCGTGCCCCGTTTGGTTCAGCGGTAAAAAAAACAAGAACAAAACTTGTTTTATGTTGTGGCAAGTTTTAACATTAAAAATCTAATTCTGAGTTTGCATGCAACATGGATGAAGCATCAATGGACATAGTTTTAAGACAGTCATGCCTGGCCTCTGCTAACAGGGAAGCTACTACACAACCCTCTGTGAAGGAATCGTTTTATACAGACTAGGAGCAAAGGTAAAGGTCCCCCTTGCTCAAAAGCCAGTCATATCAGACTCTAGGGTTTGGTGTTCATCTCAATTTATAACCACAGAGCCAGTGCTGTCTGTGTCAGCAGATGTTTGTGTTCGTGCGACAGGCATGACTAGATACTATTGCACAGAATGTTGCTACCTTTCCTGCTGAACCGGTACCTATTTATTAACTTGCAATTTCTTGTTTTTGAACTGCTAGGTTGGCAGGAGCTGGAACAGAGACAGGTGCTCACTCTGTCATGCAATACTTGGGTGTCAAACTGCTGACCTGCCAAACTTCCAGTTGTCAAGTTAAGTGCCTTAACCACTAGGCCACCGCAGTCACATGGCTCCTAGGCCCACTGGGTGTTAAATGCTGCAATCTCCAACAACTACACAAATCTTGCTATTCCTGCCCTGAGGACTGAAGGCAGGAACGTCTCTCCTTCTGGATCCTTCAACACCACCACAAGGGAGTCAAAACCTTTCCATCCTTTCCCTTCCTGATGTCATGGAATCTGAATGCCTTTTAGTCATGGACAGAAGTTACAAGAGTGTGCTACTGTGATTTAGTTAATCTCTTGGTTTAAGTTTCAGAGAGACAAACCTGCATTGACTTACACTGTGTTTCTAAATTCTTCATTAAGACACATGACGTCAGCCAGACAAGTGCCTTTAGTGGCACCCTTTTGTTCTTAAAGGGAGAATTTACCTAGCAGGACACACACAAATTCACACACTTTGAACTCTAGTGTCATCCACCCAAAGACAGTCAGGAGGAAAAAGTGACCTTGAACCTTTGAATGTTTGACATTCTTAAGCAGGGGCAAGTGATACTTCAGTGTATAAAAGTGACCCCTAGATAGCCCAGAAAGGAACCGAGGAGTCGGGAACAGACAGGAGGAGGAGGATGACGTTTCGAATTCCTGAAGAAGATGCAACACTGCAGAGAAATGAAACTTTGAAGGCAGATGCAGCCTCAAAGGCCGTCTCCTTGGCATTTGTCAGCAGAGTGGGAGATAGGCTACGGGACTTAAGCCATTTTTCCAACTTCGATACTTAGAAAAATTTCTAGCCAGAAGAGGCAATACTTAGAAAATATTGCATTTTTATTTTCTAGCTTCAAGTCTTAGGAAACATTGTGTGCCTAGGAATAAGTTAGCTAGAGAGAGCATGTTATGTGTTTCATAGCTAGGATTGAAACCCAGGAATGGGATGTTTTATTTTGGATCTTTTGAACCTGATCCTCAATCTAGTTATAGCTATGCTTTGCTTCGTGAAAGAGCAATTTGATTTATGAACACTGCTTTTCTTCTTATTGAGACTACACCAACCTCTTTTCAAAAGATTTTGAAAGTGTCATTTCCAGTTGGTGTCATCCTGGAAGATGGGATTTTGGCACAAATTTAATTTGTGCTGTTTTGTTTTGAAGTATTTTTGAAGTGTTTTTATGATGACTTGATATTTTGCAATTGTGACTGGGGATTTCTTGAAATGTTTCTGAAATGCTTTTTGTGATGTGATATTTTGTAATTGTGATTGTTTTTTTGCTAGATACCCAGAGTCGCTTTGCGAGTGAGGCGGCATATAAATTGAACAATAACAATAATTCCAGTTTACCAATATTATTTTACAAGCTATCACAAATCTTCCACGGCTCATCTTTTGAAACTGACGACAAGAAGGGGAGAAAGTGAAGTCCACCCGGGTGTAACACACAAAGTTACAGGGCTGGAGAGATCGGGAGCTGTGGAAGTCACACAAAGCCCTTAGCCTGGGGAAAAGACTATTGGCAGGGGTTTGGGAACCGTCACAAACATCCACGCTGACCCCTCCTGCACTCATGAGGGTCATAATTTCTGCCTGCGAGCAAGCCATGCATGGCTTGTTCCAAAATCCAGCAGAAACAAGAGTGGTTTTTGTTCTTTCACTGCCATTTTATTCCATTTTTAATTTTTTTTCTTTTACATAAAAACTTCAGTAAAAATTGGATAAAGTAAAATGATTTAAGCAGTAAAATTAATCTTATCAACACAGCATGTGGCCCGCCAGAAACCTTGAGGCAGCCAGTTTGCAAATATTTACATGATAACAGATTAAATCTTGCTGAAGAACAAACAAAACAAAAACAGGGGAGGAAAGGGAGTGGGGAACCTCCAAACTATTCTTACAAAGTGTTCCCACGATATCAACACATGTTGGGCTAAAAGAAGGGAAGGAATAAAGGAAAAAAAACCTCAATATATTCACATATACGTTAAAATATCATACAGATTTTTTTTGAGTGCGGAGACGAGACAAGTAGTTGTACTAAAACAGCACCGCCAGAACTGGAAATTTCATGTCGCTTGCAAAGAGGAACCACAGCGTGGTGGTGGTGGTTGAAGAGTCACATGGACGTGGGAGACGTCCATCTTTATTCGTCACGCTGTTTTTTCTGCCTTTCCTCCCCAAAACCCACGTTGGAGAAAGGACCATGTGAGTGACAGGGTGCAGTTTATGCAGACGGCACCCGGTAAAAGCTGGAAGTCCAGCACAGAAATGCCTTCCCTGGTTACTCCAAGTCAGTATCCTCTTTAGGTTTGTAAACAACTCCAAATTTCTGCATGTATTTTTTAATGTATTCTTTCGTCTTGTGTTTCACGTTCTCGTTGCACTCCAGGTCTTCGGGGTTCTTGCAGTATTTCAGTTCCTTGTTCATGACTCCGTGAGTCAGCTGCGGGAGAAGAACAGCAAAGAACGTGAGAGACCTGGAGGGAAAAAACTGCTTCCGAAGGAGGGATTCTGCTACCAACCAGGGGAGTGGGTTGGTAACAAGGCAAACGAGGAGGGGCTGGGCAAGCTGGCTCCTTCTTATGCTGTGGAAATGTCTCTCTCTGTTGGCCAATTCGTTCTCATGAAAGCAATAGCGACCACACTTCTGTCCCACCCCATAGCGCGATTTACTTCCGCTTCTGGGAGCGAAGGGGGCAGCGTGGGCTGGATGAGTTGCTGTCGGGGGCCGGATCTGGCCTGCAGCCTGTAGTTTGGGCACCCTTGCCTTAAGCAGAGAAAATGGCAGCCTAAAATCTATCTCATCCTGTTGCAAAACAGATTGCAAGGCATGCTTTACTTCCACTTCTGGTGGGAGGAATCATGCCTGCGGCCCATAAAGTCTCTCCCCCCCCCCCCCCCCGTTCTAACTGATAGTGTGTTCAGCCTATTGCCCCATCAGAGTATTAAGACATCTTTGGGACTGGCTAAGAGGAACGGATGCCATCAAAAGATGGACCAAACATCTTGGCCCAGCCCTCTTGTGAAAAGGAAAGTGGGCAAAGACATCAAAGAGAGTAGCTCATGTACAAGCGCTGCTGCTGACACTGACACACACACACTCTCAAAGTTGAAGGAGGCCCTATGCTTCTCTCTAGATCTCACACATGGCAGAGATAAATCACAAGCTTCTCTCTAATTTTGCACATGGCAGAGATATATAACCCTTCCCTGTCTTCTCCAAGCAACATCTCTATGGCACTAGCAATTAGACTTGTATCCCACTCCATTGTGCCTTCTCTGGACAGTTCAAAAGTTAATCAACATTTTGCTCCCAACATGCTGGGTCCTCATTTGGGAGGCAGAAGGCTGGAAGGCTGAATCAGACCTGGATCTTCCCATCAAGATCAAACTCACAACCTTTTGGTTGCAAGACAGCAATTTAGCCCCCGCACCACCAGGACTCTCAAGTGTTTTGTACAGCAACATGACCTAAATGTCTTCCATAAAACTCTGGATCTGAACGTTCATATAGTCAGCAGCTGCCACAACGTCTGCAAACGGGAGACGTGTGAATTGACCCTTCGTTACTTTGGAAATGACACGAACTTCTTCCAAATCTGAATAAAATCCAGGGCCCTTTTGATGGAGGAAACATCGTATTCCTTCCTTTGTCTAGGACAGTGATGGCAAACCTTTTAGAGACCGAGTGCCCAAACTGCAACCTAAAACCCACTTATTTATCAGAAAGTGCCAACACAACAACACGAGAGGAAGGAAAGGTTCCCACTGGGCAGAGGGGGTGGGGTGAACTCTGTGCTGGGATGATTGCACGGTTGCCCACAGAGAGGGCTCTGAGTGCCACCTCTGGCGTGTGTGCCATAGGTTCACCACCATTGGTCTAGGAGTTTTGTTTTAACCACCTGATAGCGCTCACTTTCCCCAGGATCTTCCAAGGAGAGCTAAACCAGAAAAATAATCTCTAACCCAACTTTAATCTAAGGTGGAGAAGAATTTACAGACTAATCCTGCCTGCCTTGACTCATTTCTAAGCTTTGCAAACTTCACTGCCATCTCTACTTGCAAAACACATCCAGCAGAAGCAGACAAGGTACCTTTCGTGCAAGGTGTTTGAAATCTTCAGTTGTAGTTATTCGTCCCACTTTGCAATCAGGCTTGCGGTAGGGGTTCAGGCATTGTACAATGAATTGAGACATCTGTGGAATAAAATGGGAGATAACGTTAAGCAGCTACTCATTTCATTCCTTACTGCCAAGAAAGACAGGCGGGCAAGGAGAACGACAAGCAAGGAGAAGTGGAACAAGAACACAACAGCTTCAAGATGGTCTCTTTGCACCAAATATAACTTTATCTCACAACAAGGATAATTTGTCACCTCTATGAATCATTCTAAAGCAGTGTGCGCCCAACCTTTGGGGTTTGGACTTCAGTTCCCAGAAGCCTAAGACAATTCCCCAAAGTACTGATCAGTTGGGGAACATTACTCTAAAACATACCATTGGGCTGATTAAAAGGACAGTGCATGCAGTAAACTCATTCGTGTGGATTCACAGAGTCGTGTTTCCTAACCTTTGGTTCTTGAACTTCAATTCCTAGAAACCTCAGTCAAGTCCCCAAAGTACTGATCAGCCAATGTGCTACTGACTTAGGATGTTGGGAATTGAAGTCCAAAAACCCAAGGTTGGGGAACACTGCTCTAAAGCATTCCATTGGGCTAATCAAAAGGACAGAGAAAGGTTTCTAGCATCTCAATTGGTTAGCAGCATCGGACTGGAGGCAGGTAAAACGGTGGGGGTGAGGGTGGGGGGCTTTGGCCTCACCTCCTTCCGGAAGACTTCCTTGCTCTTCTTTGCCAGTTCGCTAGAAGTGTCTGCTTCTGCTGTTTTGGGTTTCTTGGAAGACTGAGAAGAGAGAAAAAGACACAGAAGTTATTCTTGGAAATGGAGACCCTGTCTTATTTTTGCAGAGAATGAAGCGCAGGCCTTGGCCAATGCGCTTTCCCCCTCCTGCCAGGACAGGCAGCCCCAGGCTGGAGCAAAGCTTTGTGACACAACGGCCAACAGCAAACATCTTCTTGGCCATTTGCTTTGGGGATCCAGAAGGCTGTGGCCCAAGACTCCCCCCTATGGGGGTGGGAGCTTTGTGGAAGTTTGCACTAAGAAGGTGGAAGGCTAGAGTAAGACACAGCAGAGGGTTATAAACGCTTCCATCTTTCCAGTGAAAGGCAAGGGAAAGAAGAGGTAGTTCAGTGCTTCAAACTGCTGTCCGTGTTCATGTTTCCATTCAGTCACAGACTCTGTTCTAGCAACCAAGCAGGGAGAGGCAAAAGGCTGGAAAAATGAAAAGACAGTCCTAGGGGATCTTTAGGTCACCCTTGTTCAAAAGCCAGTCGTATCCGGCTCCTAGGATTCGGTGCTCATCTCAGTTTCTAGCCAAAAAACCAGCACTGTCTGTGTCTGTAATGTTTCTGTGGACATGCGGCAGGCATGACCAGACACCAAAGTGCACTGAACACTGTTACCTTCCCACCAAAGTGGTCCCTATTTATCTACTTGCAATTTCTTGCTTTCGAAATGCCAGGTTGGCAGGAGCTGGACAGATGACAGGAACTCACTCTGTCGTGCAGTACTCAGGTCTAGAACTACAGGCTTGCCAACCTTCTAGGCGTGAAGTTCAGCCTCTTCACCACTAAGTCACCACAGTCCCTTTTCCTGGATCTTTATGTGCATGCAATAGGAACAGTGGGCGCTGCCACGGTTAACAGATGAGCTGCCATTTCAACATGGGTTGTATGCACGCGATATGCCTGGTATGCAGACAGCTGTGATAACTTCCATGATTCCTCTTGCACAGGTGTTGGTAAGACTCTCGCCAAGAAATCCCTTCACAGGCTTAAAAAGACAAGAATGCTCATGCCCGTCAACTAGCTTTCCCCAGAGCGGCGCCTTCCAGATGGGGCTGCCTACAACTTTTGTTGGGGGAGGGGGGAGAAACACCAAGTGGGGGGGTGTCCTAGGGTCTGAGAGAGGCCAACACTGTTCTCTCTCAGCTATTCCTTAACCCAGGGATGCCCAAACTTTTCAGGCCACAGGCCGGTCACGTGGTTCCGCCCACTGGAAGTGGAAGTAAAACGTGCCTTGCAAAATGTTTTGCAACAGGATGAGATAAGATTTTAGGCTGCCAATTTCTCTGCTTAAACCCAAAAAACTCTTGCCACAGGTTTCCCTATTATGAAGGCCAGGCAGAAACTTCCCCAAAGCCCCTCTACAACCAACACAGGCAGAGTTTGAGAGCGTACCTCACAGCTATGTTATCTGGGCCTGACCCAGTGGCTGGAAACATTCAGCAAAATATTGGGTATTTGATCTGTGCACTTGAGAGGCATCTAGAAAGAGGCAGAGTCCTTAATGCCACTTTTAAGATCAGTTATCCAACCTGGTGCCCTCCAGATGTGCAAAACTACTGAAGAATTCTGGGAATTTATAGCCCAACAATTCTAGGGTGATTGCAGCCATGAAATAAAAAGGCGACTGATTCTTGGGAGGCAAGCGATGAGAAACCTGGGGAACATAGTGAAAAGTAGAGACATCACCTTGCAAACAAAAATTTGTATAGTCAAAGCAATGGTATTTCCGGTGGCAATGTATGGTTGTGAGAGCTGGACCATAAGGAAAGCTGAGCTGGACCATAAGGAAAGCTGAGCTGGACCATAAGGAAAGCTGAGCGCAGAAGAATAGATGCCTTTGAGATGTGGTGTTGGAGGAGAGTTTTGAGAGTCCCCTGGATAGTGAGGAGAACAAATAGGTCAATCTTAGAGGAAATTAACCCTGACTGCTCCTTACAAGGTCAAATAGTAAAGATGAAGCTAAAGTACTTTGGACATCAAATAAGAAGAGGATTCGCTTGAGAAAGCCTTGATGCTGGGAAGGGTGGAGGGCAAAAGAAGAAGGGGGCGGCCAAAAATGAGATGGCTAGATGGTATTGTAGACACAATGGGCACAAAGCTGAACGAGTTGAGTAGGATGGTGGAGGACAGAAGTGCCTGGCGGACAGTGGTCCATGGGGTCGCAAAAGGTCGGAATCGACTGTGCGACTGAACAACAATTTGGAATCAGCACACTTGATATCACGTAAATCACATGTGTTATTCTCTGTAGAAAAATCATTGTTGTGCAGTGTAATGGAAGGGAAGGTCTTCTAATATAGAGATTAGCTGATGCTCGATGGACTCAAAAGTTTCTCCCAGGCTTGTCAAGGCAAGATCATCCTCAAAGATGAAACTCCCAAAGCATGGAAACATTGGTTAATAATTTGTGTAAATGTTAAACATTAATGGCACAAGGGATTCTACCTTATGGGAGACAATTCCTTTGATTTCTCCAGTGATTGTGCCTCCTTTGAAATTTAACAAAGAATCTTTGGTTTTGAAGTAGTTTCTGCTAGTCCACAATATTTTGCACAGAGTTGGTGGATTTTTTTTAAAAGCAGCAAAATGATGGTGGACAATGTTATACTATGAGGTTGATAAATCCTGGTCCAATTATTTTATATCTTTCAAAATCCGGCTCTTTTGTTGGTCTGTTTATTACTGCCAGAAACATGTATTGATGAAGATTTAATTTTAGCAACAGCAAAACCAAGAAAGTGGCTTCATTTTGGGCAGTCCAAAATTTGGTCTGGACACAAAAGAATATCTTTCAAAACTTCTTCTGTGTGCTCGGTTAGATTTAAGATTTGAGCTGTACAGCTCTTACCAGGTGTAAAGCCTATCTGTTCTGGAATTAGAAGAGGTTTCATTTTAAGGGCTGGATAATTTAATATCTTGTTGGCAAATTTTTATTACCATACACGTTTGCCTATTCAGTTTCAGAAAGTTCTTCTCAAGAAATATAAAATTTAACGTGCTTAATGGCATTCTTATATTGAAGGTATTTTAAAAATACTTCCTTGCATATGAAATTTATAACTCACTTCCCCACCCTTTTTAGCGAAGCAGAGGACAGGAGAGTTGTCTAAAGCAGGGGTGCCCAAACCATGGCCTGTGGGCTGGATATGGCCCCAACTCAAATTTATCTGGCCCACGCCACCCTAGTTGCTCCTGGAAGCAGAAGTAAATGTACAGGTACATTTTACTTCTGCTTCCGGGAGCAATGAGGGTAGAGTGGGCTGGATGAATTGGCGTGAGGGGCCAGATCTGGTCCACGGACAATAGTATGGACACCCCTGCTTTAGGCAGAGAAAATGGCAGCCTAAAATGTATCTCATCCTGTTGCAAAACAGATTGCAAGGCACATTTTACTTCCATGTGACCTGCCTTTTGAACCATGTGACCTGCCCATGGCCTGAAACATTTGGGCACCCATGGTCTAAAGCCACCAGCAGTTGTGGACCACTTGGGGTGCTAGACTTCCCCATAGGACCTTCTAGGCCCAGAACCAGGCTAGCTCTTGAAACATAAAACTGAAATTGAATTCCTCTGAGAAATCCAATCATTTCCAGCCGTCTGGCCCAGTTCGTGGGTAGACCAAGCAGCAGGTCAGCAACCAAAGCAGACCTCTGCTGTGGATTTACCAGCCCCAGTCTCCAATCAAAGCATGTGATCCGAAACCTCTACACTGATTCCACACAGGGTGAAGCTTATACATCAAGGAAGCTACAGAAGGTAAGAGAGATGTCAACGGAAGAGACTGGTAAGAAAGCCTTCACTTCAATTCGAAGAAAGGTGGTGGCGGGGGGGGGGGGGAGGGGAGAAAGCTTAATTGTAAAAGTTTGGCAACTTGCATACAAGTGGCTAATTCATGGAAGCTGAATCTAGAGAGGCAGCCTTGTCGGAACAGCAGTATGTTTTCCTACAGACAAAGAGGAAGGGAAAAGTTGAGGGAGTCCCCCTCCCACACTCTGCATTCTTCCTTCTGCACAAGTTAAAGAACAAGTCCCCAATAAAGCAGGGGTTTCTAACCTGGGTACCTTCTTCTTCTTCTTCTTCCTTTCACAAGGAATGAGCTTTTAGTCTGAGACTTCAAACCCCCAGTTCATAAAAAGTGCTTCCATAAGTTTTCTTGGAACTGAGAATCAATGTTCAGGAGACATGGGACCCACCTACCGAGGCTGGGGGAGAACAGCCTTCCCCTCCATCAACTGTTTTTTAAAAGGTTGAGGATGAGAGACCCAAAACTAAAGCCAAAATGTTTCATAGCACCTTGAAGACCAATACATGCATTTTTGTGACATCAGCACCCATGAATTACAATTCACTTCTTCACACATAAATTCCCACCATTGTGGGACCTCTGGATTTACTGAATTCTTCCAACATCTAGATGACCCAAACTGGCAATCGATACACCCAACTACTAGCTGTTCTACTGTACAAGCCCCAGAGTCTGTTTTTCTTCTACAGCAAGGGTGCCCAAACTACAGCCTGTGGACTAGATCTGGCCCTCAACATCAATTCATTTGGTCCCCGCCGCCCCTTGAAGTGGAAGTAAAATGCACCTATAAGGGAGCATTTTACTTCTACTTCCGAGAGCGGTGTGGGCTGGATGAATTGGCGTTGAGGGCCAGATCAGGCCCACAGGCCGTAGTTTGGGCACCCTTGGTTTAAGCAGAGAAAATGGCAGCTTAAAATCTATCTCATCCTGTTGCGAAACAGATTGCCAGGTGCATTTTACTTCTGCTTCCAGTGGGAGTGGAACCACATCACCAGCCCAATGAAACACGTGACGAGCCTACGGCCCGAAAAATTTGGGCACTCTTGTTCTACAGGATCAAACAGTGAAAAGCCACCACATCATGTGACAGCAGAGTAAGGAAGAATGCATGTGAGCAACCACTAACAGCTGGTAATTTGGCTATGAAAACTTCCAAGGGAGGGTAGACTTGATTTCTGTCTCAAAAATCACACACATATATGTGGAAACCCCTCCTACAATTTGCTAACTAATCCAGGGCTCTGAGTGTTGTTGGTCATGATGACGACTGGAGCGACAACAAGTTAATAAAAGAAGCAAAACAGGTTTTAAAAAGTCTTGCACTAAAGTGAAAGAAGGTAAAACCACAGCCTTCCCTTTAAAACGAATTGGCCAGAAGAGAATTCCTACACAGAGGGTGCCAAGAGTATATACACATTTTAAGAGAGCAAAAAGGCTGCCTTAAAATTGTAATGCTCAACAGATACCAATAACAAAAGAGGAATACAAGTCACATCTCCCATAATGAGAGGTGCTCAAAGTGGTGGCCTTCAGCGTCCAGACACTTCTGATCATGGCAAGCTACTGCCTGAGCAGCGTTGACCAAAGGGTCCACGTGAATCGCTGCTCATGTCCTTTCCATTCTTTTCCGAAGTACTGCCAGTGTAGCCACCAGTTTCCTACGACACACGACATCCTTAAAGGCCCCCCAAATGTAGAAGGTCAAGGGGTATTAAGTAAGAAGAACTTGGGGGAAACTCAACCATACCTCCTGAAAATAGTCTTGTGCTCCTCAAACGACAACTGTGCTTCCAACCATTTTCTTTTCCTGTCCTTCCTGTCACATGGGGATGCTAACATTCATTCCATTGATTGAACATCATCTTACATATTCCTACCGGCATTCAATTCAACTTCCAAAAGTAAGACATAGATAGCATATCTTCAAATGTGTATACATTTTTTTGCACCCCTTGTACATTTCCATCTACCGTATTTTTCAGACCAAAAGACGCCCCCAGTTTTAGAGCGTTTTTTAGCATTTTTAGAGTTTTAGTTTTCATAGCGTGCGATCAGCGTTCTAAAACTCTAAAAATGCTAAAAAACGCTCTAAAAACTGGGTGCGCAATCGGCACTTAGGTTGGAAGGAACCAGCACACATGTCCATTCCTTCCCCCAAACCAAGTGCCGATCGCGTGCTGTGATCGATAGGTGCTTGGGTTGTGGGGAGGAATGAGCGCGCGTGCCGGTTCCCATCAACCCAAGCGCCGATTGATCACAGTGCACGATTGGCACTAACCTGCTGGCAGGGCAGGTGTGGGGGTCCAGGAACATGGGGTCCCATGTTGGGTGGCTGATATGATGGGACAGCCACCCCTCCCTCCCTCTTTTAAAATTTTAAAATCTTTTTAAACCTTTTAACCTTTTTAAATCTTTTAGATTTTTGTAAATTCATGGTTTAATTCTTTTTTAATTGACTTTTAAGTAATTTATGAACTTTAATGTTTTAATTTATGAATTTCTGTAAGCCGCCTAGAGCCTGATTAGGGCGGGGTAATAAATCTAAATCTAAATAAATAAAAACCGGGGACTCCCCAGTTGACTTACCAGCCATGCTGCTTCTGCGCCTGCAGTGGCGGCGTGGCTAGAATGGCGAACGAGGAGTCCCCGGCCGGCTTCCCAGCCACATTGCCCCTGCACCATCTTCGGACCTTAAGATGCATCTTTGGACCTTTACTCTCTCTTCCTCTCAAAGGGAGGGAGGGAGGAATGGAAAAGGTGGCGATGACTGAATTAGCTTTAACCATATGGGTGTGTGACAAAGGTAAAAGTCACCCTTGCTCAAAAGCCAGTCATATCTGACTCTATGGATTGGTGCTCATCTCCGTTTATAGCTAAAGGACAAGGGTAGTCTGTGTCTGCAGATGTTTCCATGGACATGTGGCAAGCATGTCTAAACACCAGAGTGCAGGGAACTCTGTTTACCTTCCCACTGAAACAGTACCTATTTATCTACTTGCAATTTCTTGCTTTCCAACGGCCAGGTTGGCAGGAGCTGGGGCAAATGACGGGAGCTCACTCTGTTGCGCAGCACTCAGGTCTCAAGCCACTGGCCTGTCAGCCTTCCAGTCACCAAGTTCAAGGTCTTAAGCCACTAGGGCCACTGCAGTCCCACGTGTGACAAATACATCCACCCAAAGTTAAACAGGTTAATAATATGTTATATGCCTAAGGAGGAAAAGCCTGTGTCCAAGCTAGGAATAGAAGATGAGTTTAGTCTTTCATGTACTTTGGTTTAGCCAGTAACCCAGGTTTATTCACAGTTTGTTAGCGACAGGCAAGTGTTACCGCCATGCAAGTGGTGATGCGGAACTTTCCACCTGACAACCAAGACAACTTACCTTCATAGGGTTTTCATCATACGTTGGTGTTCCAAGGTCCATTTCAGCTTCATGTTCGAGGCTGGCATCATCTTCTGGGCTGTCCCAATTTGGAGGATCCCACTGGGTTTGCCTACAAAAGATGACCACATGTCATGGAGAAGAAAGGCCACTTCAGCAGCTGTAAAGAGGAACCGACGCTCAAATGCTGCCTAAACATATGATGTGGACAGATTGTGAATACTAGTTTATAATTTAGCCCAGTGATGGTAAACATTGGCACTCCAGTTGTTCTTGGACCTCAATTCCCAGAAGCCCAAGTCCCTGTGAATCCACATGCAACAAAGCCATTTGTGTGGATTCTCAGGGACTTGGGGTTTCTGGGAATTGACATCAAAGAACAGCTGGAGTACCAAGGTTCACCGTTTCTAGCCTGTCTTCCATGCTACCATCCAGAGAGCCTCCAAGAAGCCTAGCAGAACTAAAAACATGACCTGGAAACACCATGTTTTACTAGGGTTTTCTCTTTCTTTCCAGAGCTCTATCTCACAGACCACCAACACCGTCCACCCATTCTTCCAGTATGGCAAGTGACCCCTATGGGTGCAGGAATCTTAAAGCAACAGTTCCCTTACAAACCAAATTGACTAACTCTGGTGAGAAGGCAACAGCATTTCCCGGCAGTGACTTGCCACAGCTTTGAAAGCATGTTTTATACAACTGAAAACGGATTCCTCTTAATTGCAATTAGAAGTAATCCTACAGGAAGAAGTGATGAAGGGAACAACGGGGCGGAGACTATTCGCTCCAAAACCATCTGCTTCTCAAAAGAATAGCTTCAGGTTTCCATGCTCAACTAAATGCAGCACATGAACATGCCAGTCTGGACAGGTGACCCTGCGATGGTCACAGAGTAGATCATCCTACTGCCAGCGACTCAATGCCAATCGTCAAGCAGCAGTTAACTAACCTGACAACCCCAAGGACTAACAGCCTTGGGTGGGGAAGTCCATAGGGAAGGGTGATGGTCCCCAAATGCATTAAATGGTCCCACTTGAACCCATCTTGATGGAGGGCAGCAGCTTCATCCATCCTGGCCTTTGTGTGCCAAAAGGGCTCAGGACCAGAAAGTGACTCACAGAACTGGACCAGCGGTACGGGTGTCACGCTGCGATACGGAAGGCCGATGAAAGACTAACGCATCATATTGTTCCTGATACTCTTCATGGCTGATCACCATGAGGATTGCCAATATTCAGAATTGGATATGGCACAAGAACATCATCATCATGCCAGGGCCAAAGATAAAAGAGAGCTCCAAGGGCAGCTTCCTTCTAAGAGTCTTCACCTGACGCTTGAATGCTGACCCAGAATAACACAGGCCCCTTTGCCAAGCCCTGCCGGGGACCACGTGGAAGGAAAAGCATCCCTGGGTGGCCCAAGGTGCTAAACAGACGTGTCCTACTTTGTTACTGTTGTCACATGTGGCAGTTTGGCTTAGGGCGACCTTGAAAGGCTCCTCGAGGTATGAGATGAGCAGGGAGTGGTTTCACCAGCGCCACCTTCCTCCTGCTGCCTGTCCGTGTCTTAAAGGAGCCCCACAAAACTTACTTAACACCTTTGGAAGAGGTGGTGGCTCAGTGAGTCAGGCAGAATGCAAAGAAAGACACATCTCTCTTTACCTCAGGGGTGCCCAAACTACGGGTCGGGGGCCAGATATGGCCCCTAACACCAATTCATCTGGCCCACGCTGCCCTAGTCGCTCCCAGAAGCAAAAATGAGCATTTTACTTCCACTTCGGGAAGTGATGAAGGTGGCGTGGGCCGGATCAATTGGTGTTGGAGGTTAGATCTGGCCCACAGGCCATAGTTTGGGCACCCCTGGTTTAAGCAGAGAAAATGGCAGCCTAAAATCTATCCCATCCTGTTGCAAAACAGATTGCAAGGCACATTTTACTTCCGTTTCTGGTGGGAGGAACCAGGTGACTGGCCCACGGCCTGAAAAGTTTGGGCATCCCTGCGTTACCTTGTAGCTACATGGTAGTAGTAGATTTTCCCTTCGGGATCTCGGGCTGTTTTCCAGTTGGGAGGGAGGACAATCGTTTTCGGCTTGGGAGGAGACGGCGGAGGCAAGTCCAAGAGGTTGTTGGTCACCACCATCTCTGGCTGCAAAGGGTAGAAAGGGGAGTAAATACTGGTTGCCAGTGTGCCTCCGGGTGCAATTCAAGGTGCTGGTTATTACCTTTAAAGCCCTACATGGTAGTGGGCCAGGATACTTAAGAGACTGCATCACCCCAAGGACATCTGTCTGTCCCACCAGAGCGGACCGGAGAGGCTCTCTTGTGGGTGTCATCAGCTAGAGAGGCGCACCTCTCTAGCACTAGAAGAAGGGCCTTCTCTGTGTCCGCTCCAGCCCTATGGAACTTCCTGCCAACATAATTGCGTCTCCAGAGTTGCTGCCCTTTAGGAAGGGTGTTAAGACCTGGCTGGCTGGGCAGGTCTGGGGTCTGGGCCAGACAGTCACTCAGGCCGGTTGGCTCATTTGACTCCCTATTAACCCTCACCCCCAGTCGTGTTCTTAGCAGTGTTTTTACCTGTATTTTAATTTTTGCTTTTTAATTTTTACTGTTTTTAAATGTTAACTTTTTATTATCTTTTGTGATGGGTGGGTTTATATTGTGGGATTGTATAATTGGTATGTTTTATTTGGTGTCAGCCACCCTGAGTCATTCGTAAGAAGGGCGGCATAGAAGTATGATAAATAAATAAATAAATGTGCAATAAATTAACTTGGGAAGGCAAAAATCCATCGTTCAAGGGAGAGGAAGGGAATGTTTCTTTCAGCAAGGTAAATAAGTGGTTCTCTTTACAAAACAAGCCTACTGGTCACGTGGCCAATCACACTCTACTCTTCCTATCAAAAAAATATCTGTATAGGAAGGAAAATGCAAAACCACACACAGATCACCCACCACACGACAATCCTTCCCTCCTTTTCTTAAAAACTCTCACTAAAGTTTGCACATCCTCAAATACAGGCGTTTCAAGAACCAGGGCAAAGAATGTTCTATCACAGCTCTCCTTTTCCATGGTCTGGCCCGGTTATTCTGCTATGGTAACAGAGTAGACCCTACTGCCAGCAACTCAACTACAATTGTCAGGTGGCAGTTAACTAACCTGACAACCCTGAGGACCAACAGCCTTGAGTGCCTAAGTCCACAGGGAAGGAAGGGTGATGGTCCCCAAGTGGATTAAATCCAACTTGAATCCATCTTGATAGAGGGCAGCAGCTTCATCCATCCTGGCCTGGGGCTGAGGAGGAGGACTCTGCGTGCCCAACGGGCTCAGGCCAGAAAGTGACTTGCGGAACGGGATCAGTGGCACTATGGGTGTCTCGCTGAGACGCAAAGGCAGACCAAAGGCCACTGCATTCTACTGGTCCTCTGCATGGCATGGCCAAAGTGGGAGGAGAAGGCCTCTAATGGGCTTGCAACTGCCACAGTTGCCCACAGACCAGCAAGCTGCTTTCTTTGCAACGTGAGAGAGGGATTCTTCCAACCTGCTTCTAATGGGCAAGGTGTGTTACCAAGCAAGAGGATTTCCCACCCCCTCCCTGTATCTTACCTGCTGTATAGGTGGAGGCTGTCCTGTGGCTACAATAGTGGTCACTGCCGTGGTGGGCTGTACAACAACGCTCTGAGGATGAGCAGTGTAAATCTGCTGCCCTTGGATATACTGAAGGCCTGGCTGTGCGTAACTCTGGGGAGCAAGAGAGCAGTTTGAAGATTTCATTAGTTTTATGGAAAGGGCGACACAATCCTGACAACAAGGATGGAGACAATCCACAGCTCAAATGATTTTCCATTATTTAACTTTGTTTTGTTCGTTTCCCAACCCGAGATCTTTGGCTACAGAGCAGGATGTATATATTAGAATGACTAAATCAGTCCTCTCCAGCCCTCTCTAGTTAGTCACAACGGAGAAGAGTAGTGGCCAGTTGTGTAAGAGGTAAGCTTACACAAAAAGGGGAGGAGAAAGTGCCCCACAAATCTGAGGAAAGATGCAACAGAGCTGAAGAAGATGTTCGGAAACTAAATGAACGATAAATGTTGAACAAAGGAGGCACAACCAACAAATCTGATTGAGCTGGAAAAGAATAAAAAGTAACCCTCTTTCCCCAAAATAAAAACAGGAACAAAACATGGGACTTCTTCAGTCCCACCATTTATTACCTAGCGAACAAGACCTGCTCCTCCCCCTGGCAGAAATCCATTCAAACAGAGTGAAGCAATGCTCACAATGAGTACCAACGTGTTGTGGGGAATAAAGGATGTGAAAAAACAGAATCTCAAGTAGACAACACCCTCCTGAAGGGATTGTGGTAGCTTAGTGGTTAAGATGCTGAACTTGACAACTGGAAGGTTGGCAGGTCAGCAGTTTGAGACCTGAGTGCTGCATGATGGAGTGAGCTCCTGTCTCTGTCCCAGCTCCTGCCAACCTAGCAGTTCGAAACTATGATGGTAAATAGGTACAACTTTGGTAGGAAAGTAAACAGTGTTCCTCACACTCTGGTGTCTAGTCATGCCTGCCACATGACCACGGAAGTGTCTGCAGACCTAGACATCACTGGCTCTTTAGCTGTAAACAGAGATGATCATTGAGCCCTAGTCAGATATGGCTGACTTTACCCAACTTACCAGGGAGGAAGGCCACTTATGGCCGGTAGTAACACACAGTCTGGTGGCCCCAAACCTTTATCTAACACCCCCGTGAGCATTTCTCTGTCAAGGAGTCCCATTAAGAAAAAGAAGAACATGCTCATCATAGAGAAGATGCAAGGGAATTCTATGGGCCTATTTGGAAAGGTCGGGGGATTCAACAGCAACATCCTCCTTATGGATCTCTACTTGTGGCACAGATGCTTGAGAACCAAGGCCAGAAGCTTTAGGCTTTCCCCACCCTGGGGTCGCCTAGATACCCTGGACGTCTCCCATCGTCCTGAACCAGGGAAAGAACAATTGCAGATACACATCCCAAGACCACCAGTTTAGATAAAGCTGCTGCAAGTCTGAGGTGCACAACCCCTAACGCCCACGGCATCTTCCTGCTACACCAAGGACAAACACAAGTCTTGCACCTCAGCTTTGTCTTCTACATTAAGCCCAGCTGGGGATTAGAGAAGGCCACAACGGCAAAGCCGCAATCAGGAAACTCTAATAAGTTTCCAGAGAAAGGAAGGATTCCCTGGAACATGTCATGAAAATTCTCCAGCCGAGTCCAAAACAGGATCTCCTCTATTAAATGAACTACCTCACTCCTACCCAACTCCCCCTTTACCTTTAAGATACTCAATGGAGGAGATTCCACAGCTACAAGAGGAAGCTCATTCCATTCTCTCCTGCCCTACAAAGTCAGGCTAGTTGCTAGTCTAATCCAGTCTGGCTTCCAGATGTTTGGGGCTACAAATAACTTCATCGCTAGCACGCAAGGCCAAAGTCAGTCTGATTCCACCTGCTTTTGGAATGCTCTGGACAGCTGCACTGGCGATTAGTGCTTTTAATTTTTGATGTTAACTGCACTGAGGGCTTCCTTCTGCCTTCGTGGGTGTGCTTCTACTTTTAAAAAACATTCTATGCCCACAGTATCTGGTGTTAATGCTGTAAACCACACTTATTTTTAAGTGAAGACTTGAGCAGTGAGTGCAGATCGGAGCATACAGTGATGGCGAACCTTGGCACTCCAGCTGTTCTTGGACTTCAATTTCCAGAAGCCCAAGTCGCAGTAAACCCATTCGTATGGATTCACAAAGACTTGGGCTTCTGGGAATTGAAGTCTAAGAACAGCTGGAGTGCCAAGGTTCACCATCACAGTCCTAGGCTCAGCAAGTGCAGCAGGGGAGGAAAACACCTCTTTTACAATTCGATAATTGCTTGTTCAAACTTTTAGGCCAGAGTCTCCCCGATGAAACGTGGCACCAGAATGGAAAGGCAACAGTGGTGTTTTTCATTATTTCCTGAATATGGATCATATACTCTGACACACAGCATTTGCCCACTCCTGGCCACCTTGTCTCACTCATTCCCATTATATCAACATCCAGCCTGTTTATTGCCATACATCAGACATGACTTGATAGCATAACAGTGATGGCGAAACTTGGCACTCCAGGTGTTCTTGGACTTCAATTCCCAGAAGGTCAAATCAGCACTCCTGCTGAAGTTCCCGAACACCTGGAGTGCCAAGGTTTGCCATCACTGCCTTAGAAGATAAGGCTCAAGGTTCACCATTACTGATCTAGAAAATGGTAGGTCCTCCCAAAGCAATGGCCATACATTTGACAGTCTCAGCAGGGCAGACCAATGTGACTCACGAGTCCTTGCGGTGCCTGAGGAAATTTACCTGTACAATGGGTGGCGTGGTCTGAGAATAGGGCGAAGTCACTCCATAAACGGTCTGACATGCCTGCCCTTGGTAATAGATGGCAGGTTGTGCCTGCGCTGGGGAATACGGGGGCTGTACCGTGACTGTCTGCTGCCCCGAGTCCCAGACCCCATAACTCTGTCCTTGTCCAGGGGCCGCCACTGGCAAGACGGCCACACTCTGTTCCTGATGGACGACAGGGTCGCCCTGGGCTACATACTGTGGGGTTGAAACCTCAAGGGTGGTGGCCACATGCTGAACGACCGGGACGGGCTGAGAAGCAGTCAGGGCTGCTTCCATCGGGTGCCCCACCAGAGTCTGAGGATGTTCATAGGATGCTGGAGAGCAAACAGTGTCCATGTTCGGCGTGGGGAGTAGCACCTTCCCAGCATTAGGGTTGCTGGGGTCCACGTACGATTGCATGGGGTAGCCAGGGGGGTAGCCCATAAAGGCGGGGTGGGAGGCACCGTAGCCCAGAGGGTCGTAGGGCAGCGGGGAGGCCATCCCGAGGGTCTGCATCTGTTGCTGTTGCTTCTGGGCCTCGCGCTGGGCCACCTCCTGCTCAAACAACTTCCGGCGCTCTTCGGTGGAAAGCTTGTTCCGGTCCTTGATCCGGGCTTTCTTCTTCGAAGTTGCAGCTGGTGTATCATATCTGGGGAGGAAAGGAAAACAGAAGTTACACTCTCCCGGGGCTAAACTCCTGAGGAGACCTCAACAGACACTGCAATGGTTCTACCGATCCTCCTCTTCAATCATCATCCTCTTGAGAAAGTGGCTGTGTAGTGTTATGGTTCGCTATGACCTCATCTAGGCAAAGGTCAAGGTTTGGGGGCTCAAGACCCTGCTAGGTGAGAGCCTTGTTGGGGCACGGGGGGCTTGAGCAGTCTAACCAGGCAGTGTTGCCCATCTCCTGATGTTAGGATGGGACTAAAACTCACCCAAGCGTCCTCTCTTGGGTCCCTTGGGCAAGGTAAAATTGGAGGGAACACGTCATGACCTGCCTAGCCAGTGGATGAGATGATATCCTAATGGTTAAAACAGCCACATCCAAATGGACTTGATTTCTCAAGTCCAGTTGCATGTGCGGAATGGGAGTAACGACTCCAAGGTATCCAAGGTCAAGGTCTCCCTTGCTCAAGTCTGACATTGTGTGTCTTTCAAGAAAGGAAGGCAAGGCTTCCAATCTTAATTGCTTCTCTTCATTTGGATCTTTCGGCTCAATTATGTCCTCCAGTCATTAACCAAAAAAGGCTCAAGAAAAGTTCCGCTTGCCTGTCATCAGACCGCTTGCTGCCTCGCTCATATGCGGAGGGAGGGGACAAGGAGTCCCGGCGTTTTTTCTTTTCCTTGCTGTTCTGGCTCTGTCTTTCAGGATCTCGTTCTCTGCTCAGGTTTTTTGGCGTACCAGTTGGATCCCGACCTGTTGTCTCTCGCCCGCGGTCAGCTGTCAAAAAGAAGCAGAAGCCGTTAACCCAACTGTATCATCCACTACAGACTTAAATCTGTTCAGAATTTGCACAGTGGGCAGGTGGAAGAAAGCCCCAAATAACTCTTTGTGAGGACAGAAACGTTATTGCGACAGGACAAAATACAGGCAATCTTGAAGCACCTTTGAACTGCTAGAGACATGCTTAGGTAAAAGTCAAGGTTGCTCTTGCTTTGAAAGCCAGCTGTATCTGACTCTAGGATTTGGTGCTCATCTCTTTTTATAGGCAAAGAGCCAGTACTGTGTGTCGGCAGAAGTTTCCATGGTCATGTGGCAGACATGCCTAGACCCCAGAGTGCATGGAACGCAGTTTACCTTCCCACCAACGTGGTCTCTATTTTTCTACTTGCAGTTTGAAAGAAAGAAATTGCAAGCAGCTGTTGGGCGTCTTCACCACTAAGCCACTGCAGCATTCAGAGACATGCTTATCTTTCACTAAACTCCATGGGCATCATCCTAGTTAATTCCTGCCCAATGTGTTTTCTAGATGTTAAAAGTTCACATTATCTAAATGTTCTTCATAACACAGTTCTTCAGCAATCTTTTCAGATAACTTCATAAATTTGAAAAAGAGAGCTGTATTAGGCTAAATCATGGTTTCACTTGCATGAAGTTTACTGTCGTCAAACTGGATTGTGTAGCTAAAGTGAAGCCAAAGGCAGGAAACAAGACAGACAATGGAATATTCTTACCAAATTAGGCCAGTGCTACTGAATCACAGAGTGCTCCTATGAAAGTTGTGCTCAAATTGGCCCAAGTGATCAGGCTTTTAACTGGCACAAGGTTTTTATACTCAGCGTTCTTCCTCTCTCAATCAGTAACCTATTCTTTGAGTTTAAACCAGGGGTGCCCAAACTACAGCCCGTGGGCCAGATCTGGCACAGACACTGATTCATCCAGCCCATGCCACCCTCATTGCTCCTGGAAGTGACAAGGGTGGCTCGCAGCAGATGATTTGGCATTGGGGGCCAGATCTGGCCCATGGGCTGTAGTCTGGGCACCCTTGGTTTAAGCAGAGAAAATGGCAGCTTAAAATACCTCATCCTGATGCAAAACAGATTGCCAGGCGCATTTTACTTCCGCTTTCGGTGAGGAGAACCACATGAGCGGCCTGCTGAATCACGTGACTGGCATGCTGAACCACATGACTGACCTGCGGCCCAAAAAGTTTTGCCACCCCTGGTTTAAACAAAGAAGAAAAGTAATTATTGAATACTTACCACTGCTCTCCTTTTCTGCCTGACTCTTCTTTGGGATCCTGTACACCTCCTATAAAACAGGTAAGAACTCAATCAGACTGAGATGCCAACCAAGGTAAAAAGGCTAAGGCAAATGAAGGTAGTATGTGATTGAATCCTTTGTTTATTTACTTCTAGATTTATTTTAATGGGGGAGGTACGTCATATTTATTTATTTATTTATTTATTTAATTGCATTTGTTACCCCGCCCCAATCGGGAGAACTCGACTCTGAGCGGCTTACAAAAAAATAAAAGCATAAAACAATCTACATCAGTAAAAACATCAGAAGTTAAAAATCATCAGAAGTTAAAAGCAAGATACACCGGAAAATATGGTAATTGACAGGACTGCCGTAATTGAAAATAACCTGACAAGGCATAAAGAAGAAGACGACGACGATGACGATACAACAACAACTGCATGCCTTGTCAAGTCAATTCTGACTTACATTGACCCCTCGTCCAGGGTTTTCGAGGTAAAGAATATACAGAAGTGGTTTACAGTCAAACCTCACATAAAGAGCGCTTCGCTTAAAGAGTAACTCGCTTAAAGAGCAGAATTTTCTCTGAATGGTCGCTTCGCTTAACAAATAAAACCAACCAAAAACTCACTTAACAACTAAATTGAGTTTCGCAACCAACCAACCCCCCCTGCCAGAAGTCACAATTGGTTACTTGCAATGGTGACCATGGGATGCATTACGCTCTTTAAGTGAGGTACCTTGTATTAATTCTAGTCCTTCTTTGTGGGAGTGCCCTGGGACTGTGCAGCTTACCAAAGGACATATAGACTGGCTCTTCTCCCCGGAGGCAGAGTAGGGTATTGAACTCTCAACCTCTGGGTCTGCAGCCAGCTTAAACTGCTGAGCTATCCAGTCAACTATAACAAGAATACTACCAGTATATTTTAACTGAAATATTTTACCGCATTGCTACTAAGTAAATTTGAATACTAATTGATTGGCTAATTACTAAGCCTGAGAAAAAGTGTTTCTCAACTTGGGGTCCCCAGATGTTCTTGGACTTCAATTCCAATTCTTGGGCTTCTGGGAATTGAAGTCCAAAAACCAAAGCTTGGGAAACACCGGTCTACGCCTTTCCCAACCCACACCAATAGAGAACACTCTATCAAACGGTTCTCGGAAGCAACATTTCTGAAGCAACCTGGCATCTCCATCTTCTAGCGCAGTGATGGCTAACTTTGGCACTCCAGCTGTTCTTGGACTTCAATTCCCAGAAGCCCCGATCAGCAAGTGTGCTGACTTAGGCTTCTGGGAACTGAAGTGCAAGAACAGCTGGAGTGCCAAGGTTGTCCGTCCCCCCCCCCCCGGCTCTAGCATCTTTTGGCTCTCATTGAACTAATCTAGTTGCTTTTTGTACATTCATCTTTGAGAGATCCAATCTATCCACACCAGACTTTCTATACAATCCGGGGTTGGGTAGAATCAAACTCAGCTCCTTTGACCTGCACCTGGAATCTGGAGCTCAGTGGAAATCTGCACCAAGGCTCCTTAGCAAGACTGCCAGGGAGCTGCCATGAAGGATAGATCAGGTGTGCCCAAACTATGGCCCGGGGGCCAGATGTACACCCCCCAACACCAATTCATCCGGCCCCCAAACCCTCATCGCTCCCAGAAGGGGAAGTAAAACACACCTGTACTGGCGTGTTTTACCTCTGCTTCCGGGAGTGATGAGGGCTTCGGGGGCCAGATGAATTGGCGTCAGGGGGCGCATCCGGCCCACAGGACCAAAGTGACTACCCCACTAAACCACATGATCGGCCCGTGGCCAAAAAAGTTTGGGCACCCCTGGGATAGACCATCACTGACACTCCTTCCCAGGATCTTGTTTTTCCTCCTGACAGCTTCTCTTGAAATGACCGCCACAACTGAAAAGTCTAATCTGGTGAAAAGCCCATGTTGTCCCATCCCGTTCTCCCCCCTGCTGAACCATACAAATCAAATCCATCTTTATTAAGGTCCAAGACCAGCACAGTACAGCAAAAGACAGAAGTTAAGCTGAAGGTACTTAAAATATATATTTTTAAGCGGAGCATATCTGCTCCAAGTTAAAGGAGTGATAAAATCAGTACAGTATTTAAGATTAATATTGCTACAAGTACTACTAAGCCAGTGGTGGCAAACCTATGGCATGCATGCCAGAGGAGGCACTCAGATCCCTCCCTGTGGGCATGTGTGCCATTGCCCCAGCACAGAGTTCGCCCCGTCCCTCTGCCCAGCAACTCAATGGGAGCGCTTCCTCCCTCCTCCCAGCACACAGTTTGCCCTGCCCCTTTGCCTAGGAGCCCAATGGAAGCTCTTCCTCCCTCCCCCCAGCACAGAGTGCACCCTGCCCCTCCGTGGCATGGACGGCAGCCTGTTGAGTTTGGGCACTCAGACTCTAAAAGTTTGTCACCACTGTACTAAGTCTATAATGTAGCACTGGTAGTTTATTTAAAATGAAGATCCTGCCAGGATTGTTCTCCTGATCTTACACCAGGGGTTCCCAACCTAAGGCCCATGGGCTAGATCTGGCCCACAACACCATTTCATGAACCCTCTCACCCCTCCAATGGGACTCAATAAACAAAATGGCTGCCAAATGACAGAGCTACCAAACCACTTGTGGGCAATGTTAGAAGCAGAGCAGCGGCATGAAAACCTACAGCTTACCTAGGATTTCACTTAAGTTAACCAGGAGTTCACAACCTATGGCCTGCGGGCTGGACCCAGACCACAATGGCAAATCATCTGGTCTGTGGCGATGACCCCAGAAGCAGAAACTGACGTGCTTATGACAGCCATAGGTGCAGTTTATGACAGCATTTATGACGGGATGAAACCATGTGTCCGGCCCACTCAGCTGTCTGAGGAGGGAGTGGTCCGCCCCATGGTGTGCAATAGTTGAGAATCCTTGAGCTAAACTATAACATATGACAGCACAACATGACCTGCATGAATAAATATTACCTATAATTTTAAACAAAGCCCTGATATGCTCAGGCTGGCCTTCAGAAATGAAATGCCTCAAACTCTAAGATCTTAACCAATGTTCTGGTTCTCTTTTCAAATGTGAAGTATTCTTAATTACATTATCAATCCTATTTTAATGCTTCTCCTTCTATTGCACTATAATTTTCTACTGTTACATTGTTTTAAACTATTTTTAAGCCTCTCAATTGTAGGAGAAAGGCAGCAAGCACATAAACAGGTAACTAGAATAAAGAAGTAAATGCTAATAAAGTTTATCACAGTAAAGAAGAGAGCGACTCAATTTTCTGTTCTTTATAATAGAAAAATGACCAGACAATTACTTAACAAAAAGTATTTCTAAGAAGCAATTGGGATGCAGGCCAACAATGAACTAATTTTATTTGGGGACATTTAAGAATGTGCAAAACCACTTAATACGATAAAAACCATGAGAGTAAGGACAAACATTTTGCATTTATACTTCAATTACAGGAGTGCCTGCCTGTAAGACTTTTTACAATGAAAAACATGACTCCATTATACTGATCTGTCTTTGAGATAGATCTGAAATCTCTTTGTTTTGATGAAAAACTAAAACAGATCAAATAGAAAGGTATAGCTAATAAATTTGTTCTTCTGGTTTTGTTATTTTTGCTGTAAGGCCAAATAAAACTAGTTTGCTAGTAAATACAAAAGAACAGTGGGTATTAAAAAGGGAGTATTTCAGCAAAGTGGAAAAAGGTTCTTGCCATTATAAACACTATCTGGAGGAAAATAAATCAGAAGATATGCAAAATCAAGATCGTCCATCTGCCATTTACTTCTTTCTCTCACAAACCAAGCTAGGCATCATAGATGAACATGTTGTGACTCTTCTGAGATTTTACATCAATGCTTTTAATCTTTGTCCTCCACATTCTAATACATTTAGAAACCTCTATCCAACTTACACAATTTTCATTTGATCAGTTTATATAATTTTATTGTTGTAGTTTAAACTGCTATCCTGCAACCCAAAGGTTGAGAGTTCCATCCTGACCAGGAATCAAGGTCGACTCAGCCTTCCATCCTTCCAAGGTCTGTCAAATGAGTCCCCAGCATATTGGGCGCAAAATGCTGACTGACTTGTGAACCACCTAGAGAGTGCACTAAGTGATATGGGGCGGTATAGAAGTATAATAGCTGTATCAAATATATCTGCTTCCACCCATCTTGCACAAACTCCTGTATTCATCTTTCAGCAATGCAAGAGGAGACTTTACACATGGACATCACTAGATGGCCAGCATTTAAGCCAGATTGATTACATACTCTGCAGCCAAAGATGGAGAACCTCCATACAGTCAGCAAAAACGAGACCTGATGAGACCAGGAGCAGACTATGGCTCAGATCATAATCTATTAATTGCAAAATTCAGGCTTAGACTAAAGAAAATAGGGAAAACAATTAGGCCAGACAGGTTTGACTTAGACAACATCCCTAAAGAATGCACTGTGGAGGTGTGGAACAGATTTAATGGCTTAGACTCAATAGACAGAGTGCCAGAGGAATTATGGACAGAGGCGCGGGACATCATACAGGAGGCAGTAAGGAAAACCATACCAAAAGAAATTATTAATCAAATTAATAAATTAATCAAATTTATAGAAATAGAGGGAAACAACATAAGAGGTAGGACTAGAGATATTTTTTTAAAAAAATTGGGGAAATCAAGGGAATGTTTAAAGCAAAAATGACCATGTGTAACAGAATGAAGTATACCCTGTGCTTTAGACTCTTTCAATATGGCAATTCCAGATCAGGGGGAATGGAATGTAATCAATGTTGGCCTCATGGCTGGGATGAAACAAAACCTAATGTATGATGGACATGTCATGCTGTAAGATCATTGGTTGGAATCCCTAAGGTGAATGTCTGGGAGGTGGACCCTATGGGAGGAGATACAACCCAGAGAAAGGTGGGGGTCAAACATACACTCTCTTGGATGCTGTGCTTTTAAACTGCAAAAATGTAGAGGCTTGAGTAAGAAGGGGGCCATGGCCGTGGTGGGCAGCAAAAAATTTCACCACATCATGGATGGTGCCTATGTCATGGGCAGAGCCTACATCGAGGGTGATTTAGTCATGCCTGCCATATGGCCATGTATACATCTGCAAACGCAGGCAGCACTGGCTCTTTGGCTGTAAATGGAGATGAGCACTGCACCCTAGAGTTGGATATAACTGGCTTTTGAGCAAGGGAGACCTTGAACCACTTGCAGGGACAAAACCTGACGTCAAATTTGAATACCAATCAGGGATCTTCTGTTATTAGGTAAAGGTTGCCCTTGCTAGAAAGCCAATTGTTACCAACTCTAGGATTCAGTGCTCATCTCTGTTTATAGGCAAAGAGCCAGTGGACTTGAACCACAGAAGCTCACATTAAAATACAGCAGTTAGTTTTTAAGGGGCCATAACGTTTTTGTCGTTTTGTTTTGCTTACTCTCTGATATGCTTGCACAGAATAAAACTTTTTAAAATGGTAGCTGTGTTAGTCTGGGCAGGGAGGTGGGCGTGGCCCCCCAATTGTGCTTTAAAAAAACCCGGCTGAAGGCCAACCAATTTTACTACCCCTCCCCCTCCCACTGGGAGTGTGTGCAAACCTGTTACTGCCCACCACTGGACCATGGGCTATCCCTTGAACATGCAGCTTGCTTTATATCTTTTGTTTTGAAATACTTTCTGAGCTTTTGCTGGACTGTATTCTGTTCTATGCTATGATTTCAATATTTATATTTCATACTTGCTAACCCGCCCCAATCGGGCAAGCCCGACTCTGGGCGGCTTACAACCCAAGTTAAAACACATCAATAAAAATTTTAAAAATTCATAGACTAAAACAGTATCTGGGGGTGTCGTCAGAAGGGTAAAATCCTTAGACTAACCACCCCACATGGGATCCCACATCCCTGGAACCCCACACATGTCCTGCCAGCCAGGTCTTTAAGCTCTTCCGGAAGGACAGGAGCTCTGTCTGCATGCGCAGCTCAGTTGGGAGGAGGTTCCAGTAAAACCTCATATAACAGTAAAACCGTATACAGTAAACAGTAAAACAGTATACAGTAAAACAGTAAAACAGTAAAACAGTAAAACAGTATACAGTAAAACCTCATATAACAGTAAAACCTGGTTCCACAAGTCTTGGTGTTATATGATTTTTAGTGTTATCTGATGCATGTTAAAATCCTATGGGATCCATAGAGATACATTGTAACCACACAGGCTTTAGCGGTTGTTATCTGAAACATCCCATAGGATCTTAATGTTATCTGATACAATTCTTCCCCCCAGATTCCTTAATGTTATGCGATTTTAGTGTTATTCGATACTAATGTTATATGAGGTATTACTTGTACCTGTATTTCTAAAATACCTGAACAGACTTGGAGTGATGACTGGGCTCACGTTACCTGAATCTACACTAGTTTCACGTGCATCCTTTGCTCACTACCTGAATTTCAGTGAGGAGTAACTGGGCACACTGATAGAAGAAGCCTGAACTGTTGGGTCTGATCTGAACTAGGGAAGCAGGATCAGGCGCAATCTGATCGCCAGGAGGCCGGAGGACTCCAGAGTCCTACCTGGGAGTAAGTGGATTGTTACACCATGATAAAGGACAAAAACGGCAAGGATTTAGCTGACGCAGAAGAGATAAAGAAAAGATGGCAAGAGTACACAGAGGAACTCTACAAAAAGGACCTCAACACCCCGGATAATCACAATGAGAACATTGGACTTGAGCCAGACAGCCTAGAGAGTAAAGTCAGAAAGGCCCTAAAAAGCACTGCAAACAACAAAGCTAGTGGGGATGATGGTATCCCATCTGAATTATTCAAAGTCGTAAAAGATGATGGAATCAAATTATTGCATTCTATATGCCAACAGATTTGGAGAACAAAACAGCGGCCACAGATTGGAAAATATCAGTATACGTTTCAATCCCAAATAGGGTAATGCCAAAGAATGTTCAAATTATTGAACAATTGCGCTCAAGATAACACAGGATAGATTGCAGCAGCACGTGGAGAGAGAATTACCAGAAGTGCAGGCTGGGTTCCGAAGAGGCAGGGGAACTAGAGACCACACTGCCAACATATGATGGATCACGGAGAAAAGAAAGGAATAACAGAAACAAGTCTCCTTCTGTTTCATTGACTACATCAAGGCCTTTGACTGTATGGACAACAACAAATGGTGGCAAGTAATTAAAGAGATGGGAATAACAGAACACCTTATAGACCTCATGAGAAATCTGTACATGAGTCAAGGAGCAACAGTTAGGACAGAATACGGAATGACAGATTGGTTTGGAATAGGAATAGGAGTCAGACAAGGCTGCATTTTATCACCTTGCTTAGTCAATTTATACACACAGCACATAATGCGCAATGCAGGGGTGGAGAAATCACAAATTGGGATCAAAATTGCTGGGAGAAACATCAACAATTTGAGATATGCAGATGATACCACCCTAATGGCAGAAAGTGAGGAGGACTTTAAAAAGCTCCTGATTAGGTTGAAAGAAGAAAGTGAAAAAGCTGGCTTGAGACTCAATATAAAGAAAACCAAGATCATGGCAACAGGCCCTATCAGTCCCTGGAAAATAGATGGGGAAGAAGTAGAAGCAGTGACGGATTTTACTTTCTTAGGATCAAAGATCACTGTAGATGGTGATTGCAGCCATCAAATAAAAAGGCGACTAATGCTTGGTAGTCAAGCTATGAGAAACCTGGGGAAGATAGTGAAAAGCAGAGATATCACCTTGCAAACAAAAATTCACATAGTTAAGGCAATGGTATTCCTGGTGGTAATGTATGGTTATCAGAGCTGGCTGGACCATAAGGAAGGCTGAGTGCAATAGAATAGACACCTTTGAAATGTGGTGTTGGAGGAGAGTTTTGAGAGTCCCCAGAACAGCGAGGAGAACAAATAGGTCAATCCTAGAAGAAATCAACCTTGACTGCTGCTTAGAAGGTCAAATAGTAAAGATGAAACTAATGTGCTTAGGACATAAAATGAGAAGAGAGGATTCAGATGAGAAAGCCTTGATGCTGGGAAAGGTGTAGGGAAAAAGAAGAATGGGGAGGCCAAAAATGAGATACTGTAGCTAGATGGTATTGTAGATGCAATGGGCACAAAGCCGGGGGGGGGGGCTGAGGAGGATGGTGGAAGACAGAAGTGCCTGGAGGGCAGTGGTCCATAGGGTCGCAAAAGGGTCAGAATCAACTGTGCGACTGAACAACAACAACAAAACACAATGAAGACTGAAGCGCCACCATACTGTTTTGTTTTGTAAATATAAAAGAAGCCTAGTTAATTGCAAGGTCCTACACCAGAGAAAGGCCCAATCTGTTCTCCAACTCAGAACAAGCAAGAATTTATGTGCTAAAAATACCAGCACTTGTAAAGTTGTGCAGGCTATGAATAACTCAAGGTGTATCTGCTGAATATTCCTTACAATTCTGTAAGCATATTCGTTTGCCCCAGATTATTCCAATTAAGACAAGTGGGACAGGTTCTATTGCACATCTTAAGAGTTTGCCGTGACTTAACTCTTCTCTTTGCTTTCTCCTGAACATTAGGCTGCATAGACTGACAAATAGCTAAGAGTTGGGAGACAATTACTGATACATCACCAACAGAGAGCAACTAAGTAAAGAAAATACTAATCGCCAAGAAAGCAAATACAGTAATACCCCGTATAACGCGAGTACCGTATATCGTTAAAACCGCATAACGTTACAAGATTTTCGGAAACATCTTGTATCGAGTAACGCGATTTTAACGTTACACGATACAGTCGTTCTTAGCAGCAGGATGGGTGGAAAGCTGAACGGGGTTCTCCGTTCAGCTTCCCAGCCACCCTGCAGCTACGGAGGCAGGGGTGGGGAGGCTGGAAAGCTGACGGGGGGCTCCCCCATCGGCTTACCCAGCCACCCCACAGCTGCGGAGGCATGGGCGGGTGGCTAGGGAAGCCGACAGGGAGTCCCCGTCAGCTTCCCCAGCCACCCTGCAGCTGTAGATCGGGTCCTCTGATCTCTCTGGAGGTGTTTCTGGGCTTCCCCGACGTCCAGAGCCGGTGCAGCAAGCCAGAATGTCAGATTTCGAATCCCAATGTTCTGGCTTCCTGCACTGGCTCAGGACGTCGGGGAAGCCCAGAAACACCTTGGATCGGGTCCCCACACCTCCCTGGACCCGGCGGGGGGGTCAGAGCCCCCAAAATTGGTAAAAAAAACCGTCAGTTTTTTTTACCAATTTTGGGGTTTCTGACCCCCCCGCCGGGTCCAGGGAGGTGTGGGGACCCGATCCAAGGTGTTTCTGGGCTTCCCCGACGTCCTGAGCCAGTGCAGGAAGCCAGAACATCGGGATTCGAAATCTGACATTCTGGCTTGCTGCACTGGCTCAGGACGTCGGGGAAGCCCAGAAACACCTTGGATCAGGTCTGCCCACCTCCCTGGACCCGGCGGGGGGGTCAGAAACCCCAAAATTGGTAAAAAAAAACGGACGTTTTTTTAACCAATTTTGGGGGCTCTGACCCCCCCGCCGGGTCCAGGGAGGTGGGGAAACCCGCTCCAAGCTGTTTCCAAAGTTCTCCCACCTCCCTGGAGGCAGCAGCAAGCCAAAATGTCAGGATTCAAATCCCGATGTTCTCGCTTCCTGCAGCCTCCAGGGAAACAGGGCTTTTTTTAACATTGTGTGTTCAATGTATCGCACAACGTTAAAAACCGAATAACGACGGGACTTGTGGAACCAAGTCATAACGTTATTCGGGGTACTAGTGTACAGTGGTACCTTGCATAACGAATGCATCACATAGTGAAAAATCTGCATAATGAAGTGTTCGTTATGCAAGGGCGATACCCCACATAATGAAAAACACTGTTTATTATGAGAGTTTTTTGGTAAACAGGGTATACCCGGCTCAATAGGAACCCCGGTTAATGAGCATTTTTTTCGTTATGCGGGGCAACTCTCATAGGGAACCGCATAACAGAAAAAACCATGTAGTGAAGAGGTCCATGGAAAGGAGGTTTTTTTGGTTATGTGGGGTTCTACTGTACAGTAAAGAGATTGAGCAGGATAATAATAATTTCATATCAGAAATTATTCTGGGTTGAAAGGATTTTTGCTGGAGTAACTCTGCTCAGGGGAGGCCCGAATGATGCTCCTTTTATGTCCTCAAGATCTTTTTTCCCACTGAAGTGGTCCCTATTGATCTACTTGCAATTTCTCATTTTCGAACTGCTAGGCTAGCAGGGGCTGAGACAGAGATGCGCGCTCACACCATCATGCATTACCTGGGTCTCAAACTTGCCGACCTTCCAGCTAACAAGGCGAGCTTCTTAACCACTGAGCCACCCTAAAGACTACCGGTAGTATTATCCAAAAAACCACTTTTGAGAGATCTGGTTGATTTAAGTTACTGCTGGGGTGCACAGAAAAAGCCTCCTCAAAGACTGTGGTATTTTTAAACCACAATCAAGCATGCCCCGGGGAATGGCAATGTACTGGCTATTCTTCCTCACATGAGGTCAGGCAAAGGGAACTGAAGAATTAATTCACCAAAGGTGGAAGAAGCTACGACTAGCTCTAAAACAAAGCTGGCAATGTCAAATCTAAATTCAAGTAAGGGACTCAGACTGCCTTTTCATTGCTACTAGTACAAAGGGCAAGTAACTAAGTAAACAACGAACTTATCTGATCCATAGATTTTTCCATAAAAGGATAAGAAAGCTATTCCACCAAATTCACTAAAGAAACTGCCACCTTACGAAAAGGTCTTAATTGTCAGGGGGTGGATGTTAATTGTTTCCTATTGCATTTCTACCCACTCCATGTACAACTACAGAAGTGCAAGTGTATTTCACTAATATACACACATTGCACAAAACCCATCTTATGAAGATAAACTGATTTCAGGGCTAGTCCTAATTTTGGCCATACTGATGTGCAGCATGTCCTCAAATGGGAATTCACTGACCATGTACCTACCAGTTTGTGGGCTGTGAATGCATAAACCTAGTTCTTGAGTTACATGCCGGAATGAGAACGTCCATTATTTGACACAGCAAAGTTCCCCACCAGAGGTATGTCTAAGCCCACATGGTTTTGGTCACCAAAAGCAACCATCTTCTTTGTTCAAGTGCTCAGAGGTAGCCAGCAATGGAATCATTAGCCATCATACCTTAGAAATGTTTTGCTCCTCCCTACGGCTCAATTTCCTTCAGTCCTTCCCAGGAGACTTACCTGCTTCAACATCCAGAGGCTCACTGGCCATGCTAACTAAACAAAGGCTGCTTTTCAGACACTCCCTGATCAACCTCTGTTCCAACATGGAGTACGTTTTCAGCACAGGGAGACACATGCACCATTTCCTCACCCAACAGGAAATGCCTGCAGAAACCCATGCTGAAAACGTAACTGTCTGGATTTGAGTGCCGTGTGTGTGTGTGTGTGTGTGTGTGTGTGTGTGTTTCAATGGGTCGTGTGTTGCTTTTATTCCTGGATCCAAGACTTCTAGCCATAAGGGCCTCTGAAAGTCTAAACCACAGAGCAGATGTTTTTTACATGAAGAGGCGTATAGATGTCTGTCTGTATGTATAGAGAGAAATAAAAAGAATAGCTCACTCGATTCTCTCCCGCCAGGAATGGGGGATTCTTCCAGAGCGACATCCATTGCCGGCAATGGACACACCAAAATTACGCCGGCATCAATGAGTTAGCCACCTCTGTCCTCTCTTTTTCCACCTATTTTTATTTTTCATGCATCATCCAGTTTCCCAACCATCTTCCTGTGTTCTTCACAGTATGCACGCTACGTTCTCTCCTTTCTTCAGGACGGAGTTGGAAATGGAGTTGAGAAAAGGAGACGCATGGTCAGCTGGGGATGTTGTTAACAAGCTCCTTGCTGCCCTGAGAAGCTGGATGGAAATGGTTGAAATTACTACAAGGGGGTCAGCATTAAAAGGTCGGGAAGGACAATGCTTTTAAGTTACAAGGTTTTCACACCCTCCCGCCCAAATGCACAGTGACCACGATGGGGTTGGAGAACCTTCAGAACAGTCAAGCTACCTCTCCTAATCTTGGTTAAGGAACAGGGCAAGTGGTTTAGACATGTTTTCCCTAGAAACAGCATGTCCCAAATATTCTTCCCTCTGGTGTAGTAAAAAGTATGCTGTTGACTACCAGGTTTTTCAGCCTTAAGAGCACTTTGCACTAATGGCTGAGTGTGAAAAAGAGCAAGACAGAAGCAGCTAACTCTTAGATTGCCACCATTCAGAACAGAACACACCCTATTCAGTGTGCCATTGTGGTGGCTCGAAACACATACATGATAAAGGATTCTGGTTCTTTTGAATATCTGAGAATAAACAAAACAGAACAGCAAAAAAAAAAAAAAAAGACAAAAATGTTGTGGCATCTTAAAGACTAACTCCTGTATTTAAATGTTCTTTTGAAAGATATATGGAAGTGGCCCAGTTTTAGGGTACACGGACCGCACTGAGCACCCTGCTCAGAAACTCTTGTCCATTAGATTCAAATATCCAAGGTAAATACTTTAAAACCATGTGTTGTTTTTTGAAAATCATAGAGTGTGGTATTACAATGGTAAACAGAAAGGGCTTTAAACTCTACAACGTTCTAATGGATAATGATTCCAAAGCTGTTCACATATCTGAGCAAGTTGTTCTTGAGCCAGACTTTCCCCAATTGAGATCATTTAGCAGGAAAATTCATTTTTTACATTCAACCTTCCTCTCCATCTAGGTTAAACTTCAAGACTCCTTAAACTGAAACACAGCTGAACAGTTCTTAGGATTTTCTTTTACAATGTATTTGGATTTTGCCCCACAAGGCAAGCACTTAAATTCCAGGGATTAAAATCATGCATGAAATAAACTAAAGAACAAAACCCTGAATTCTGACATATTAAATTTTATTTGTGAGACATTTTTCCACCTAAGGATTGATCAGAAGAGCACAAGTGTGTCTCTCACAGGGCAGAAGGCCACGTGCACTGAATTCACCTATAATAGCCACCTTGACGAATGACTTTACCAATACAGTCAAACCTCACATAAAGAGTGTTTCGCTTAAA
Organism: Furcifer pardalis; assembly: GCA_030440675.1. Classification (NCBI taxonomy): domain Eukaryota; kingdom Metazoa; phylum Chordata; class Lepidosauria; order Squamata; family Chamaeleonidae; genus Furcifer; species Furcifer pardalis. Next base: position 109,160,860 of record CP126897.1, read on the forward strand.
GAGTAACTAGCTTAAAGAGCAGGATTTTCTCTGAATGGTCGCTTCGCTTAACAAATAAAACCAACCAAAAACTCACTTAACAAATAAATTGGGGTTTGCAATCCCCCCACAATTGGTCATTTACAATGGTGTTTCACTTAAAGAGCAAACTCGCTTAAAGAGCCATCCTGTGGATCACATTATGCTCTTTAAGCGAGGTACCACTGTATTCCTAATCAATCCAGATAAAGACAGAAGGTTTAAGCAGTGCCTGTATTCAGACTGGTAGGGAATAAGGATGGTTAAAGTGCATGCAAGTTCTAGGGCCCACTTACAGAGAAAGTGCTCAGCAAGTAAAGTGCAAGTAAAACTGGTAAGTACAACCTGTCTTTCTGTTGGTGTCATTTTGTTGTTCAGTCGCACAGTCGATTCCGACCCTTTGTGACCCCATGGACCACTGTCCGCCAGGCACTTCTGTCCTCTACCATCCTCCTCAACTCGCTCAGTTCTGTGCCCATTGTCTCTACAATACCATCTAGCCATCTCATTTTGGGCCGTCCCCTTTTTCTTTTGCCCTCCACCTTTCCCAGCACCAAGGTGTGATAAAGGATTGCTCATAGAGTTGATAAGTCAAATATTAATGTGTTAAGCTGCTGAACGTGGTCATATCAGTAAGGCCGAGTATATTCCTGTCCTTCCTCAACTGTGCAGTTTCTATTGCACTTTGACTTGAGAAATTAGGTTCTTCGAGTATGTTGTTTGTGAATTCACACTTATGGGTTCTGCGCCTGCATGGGAGCCATTGTCAGAGCTGTAAAGCTAATTGGACCAAAGGTTGAAAGTTAGGACTGCCCACCTGAATCACCCTCCCTGTTATGGATGGTCTGAAAGATTTCATGGCCTTCCAGATTGAAAGTTTATGTGGAGAGATCATTCGGTCATAGTCCACAGACCACTGATCCGGAGGCAGCCGCAGCATGTCCCCCATCCAGAGGTGCTCGCATCAGTAATGATCTGTACTGAAGGAGTTGTCTCTCAGAAAATCTTTCTCATGGCGACAAAGTGATGGTCAGTCCAGCATAGTTGGTCCCAGAGCTCTGGGGTAGGTTGAAGGAGCTTCCGTGGGTCGTCTCGCAGAGGATCAAAGTGGTGGTAGAACCACACTTGTAATGATCTCATCTTGAGTTTTGCATTGGGAATGACACCAGTGATGGAGGCCATGAGGCCAAACAGTCTCTGAGCAAGCTTTGCTTTGACTTTGTGGTGGACACAGAAGAGATGCACTATTTCCCTGATATACATGAGTCTCTGAAGGGGAGCATAGGGTCTTGCAATGGTAGAGTTCAGGATTACTCCTATATCGTCCATCTTTCTGGATGGTTCCAGTCTGGACTTCTTAAAATTTACCCTAAGGCCAAGATCTTCCATGACCCGAAGGGTGAAGTTTATATCCTTTACAGCTTGTTCTCTGGGTGGTGAGCAGTTCAACCAGTCATCTATGTAGGGAAAAACTTGGGATGACCTGCATGCAGAGATGCACTGCGCCACCACGGCCATACACTTTGTGAAGACTCTCAGTGCAGTGGACAGTCCAAATGGAAGACAAGTGTACTGGAAGATCTGCTCTCCTATGCGGAACCAGAGGTGTCTGTGATGATCCTCCCGGATGGAAATGTGAAAGTAGGCATCCTTGAAGTCAATGACTGTAAACCAGTCCCCGTTGTTGATGAGGGGGAAGATGGTTTGCAGTGAACATGCACAATTTCCTTGTGTGGATGTGCTTGTTGAGACAGTGGAGGTCCAAGATGGATCATAAGTCGCCATCTTTTTTGTCCACAATGAAATATCTTGAATAGAAACCATTGCACGATTCCGAAGATGTGACAGTCTCTATGGCCCCTTTCTGGAGAAGTGAAGAGAGCTTTTCTTGAAGTTGGGGGGACGGTTTTGTAGAGCGGATCCGACCTACTTTTGGCCATTTCTTGAACTCTAGCGTGTAGCCAGAGCGCAAGATTTGCAAAACCCATCTGTCTTTGGTGATGGTGATCCATGCATTGAGGAAGTTCCATAGCAGTAGGTAAGGTAGGTGGTGTGGTGAAGGATCTATGGCCTTGACGAAGTCAAACCTGCCGTTTGTCTCCGGTCCGGGCGTTCGCCTGATTGCTGCTGCTGTGGATGGTAGCATGGCCTGTTGTTGTATTGCTTGCAGGGCTTGTAGAAGTTTTGCCTTTTGTTGTCCAACAACCAATATTGTTGGCAGTGTTGGTAATCCTGATTACCAAACACTAGTCCTGTCCTGTGTCTGTGTAAGAGTGAGATGTACTCAGTCGGAGCTTGTTCGACGTGGCGTTATCCCTGTGCAGTTCATTAAGAGTGTTGTTCGCTTTGGTTGCGAAGAACCCTTGGCCATCAAACAGATGTTCTTCTATTAGTATCTTGGTATCTTCTTGGAAGTCCACAGATCTGAGCCATGAATAGTGGTGGAGTTGCACAGCCACAGCAATCATCTTGACGGGAGGTCCAAATTTGCTGTTGACCAAGGTGGACACCTTCCTTGGACGACATCTTGAATTCTGAGTGTAGTTCGGGAGGTAATTTGTCTAGGAGAGATTCAACCTTCTCCTAGGGTTTCACATTGTAGCCACCCATGGCTACAGCATAATTAGCAGTCTGTAGGGAGAAACGGTGGTATAAACCTTTCTCCCTAATGCACTGAGCTTACCTTCCTTGGCGGAAGGAATAGGGACCCTATTGACTGCCGTGCAGTGCTGTGATGCCTTCACCACTCTTGAATTCACCATCGGATGCATATGGAGGAATTCCCCATCTTCTCCAAGCAGCTTGTAGATGCCGTCCAGCCTAGTGGAGACGGAGTGGGAGGAAATGGGTTTCTTCCAGACAGCATTTGTGGCGTGTGAGTCAGCTTGAAGAAAAGTAAGATACACCGGCAGGATATTCTTAGTGTCTGCAAGGCCACAGACGGCGACGGAGGGTTTTTGGCTCTGATGGTCAGAGTGGTGCCCATCCGGGTTAAGAGGGCCATGAAGGTCCATTTGTGATCTGTCCTTATTGCCAATCTGGTCATCCGGGGACTTATTGGCCTTGACTGGAGGCACTTGTTCCTCATCATCAGACGAGTCATGTGAGCCTTCTGATCTCACTGAAACAGAAGGAGGTGGAGAGAAGACCTTGGGTCTGAGTCAGATCAGTAAGGCCTGGCTGAGCTCGGGTCATCCCCGGGAGGTGGTGATGGTGGCAGTGGAAGGGGTCTTGTCTCCATCAAATCCAGATGTCTCCATTTGGAGGCCATGGAATGGTCATCTGAGCTCAGTTTTCTGGGAACCGCCAGGGGACCCGAGGGTGCCAGAATGATGGCCCACACTCGGTCCATTATTTCCTTTTCCATCACCTGGAAGGGGGGGGGGGAAATGAGCATATCAACCAAAATGGACGGTTGAATCCTACCCAGTTGGAGTGAAGTGCTCCTGGGGGGCAGGGTATCCTGGTGTGGCGGAATACTATCCAACTTCTCCAGAGAAACCAAGAAAGGAGATGGCGGAGGTGAAGACTGGGAAGAGATCACTGTTAGAAAGATGGCTGAGGCAGGTGAAGCAAGAGAGGCCCTTGTTGCCCTTGGAATTGGGGGCAAAGAAGAATGGTGCTTTTTTTGTTTCTTCTTTTCCTCCTTTTTCTGATTTTTTTTTAGCTATTGTCAGCTTCTATAGCAAGCTAGCAGATGAGGATGCTGTAGGATGCTGTTTTGTGGCTGAGTGAGGACAGCTAGGAGGCTGTGGAGCTAGCGCAGCTCCATTAGGTGGGCTTGAAGGCAGTTCCTACGGTTCTTCGAGGCCACCCGGGAAATTTTTTTGCAAGCTGAGCACGCATGGGCCGGATGATCTTCTCCTAGACAGATAAGGCACTTTTGGTGAGTATCTGTGCTCGGGATCTTGTCCTTACAGGAGAGGCACTTCTTAAAAGCAGCCGCGGAGGCCATCCAATGGCAGGAGGATGGCAAAGGCAAACTTAGGGATGAGGAAGGAGCCCCATAGTAGCAGAAAATGGTGGTACCTACAGAGACGCCTCTTTCCTTTTGCTCCTGTCGCAAGAGGGCAAAACCTTCTGGTTCTGAAAAAAGTTTGGGAGTAAAAGCTTAGCCAGAAAAAAAATTAAGACGAGCTCTCAATATGTGCTCCTGCTGTCACAGTGAAAAAGTGAGGAAAGAGGCGTGAAATGGTGCCAAGGGTGGGTGGAGATGGTGAGCGGTCCTAACATTAAATCTTTGGTCCAATTACCTTTACAGCTCCAACAATGGCTCCTGCGCAGGTGTAGAACCCATAAGTGTGCATTCACAAACAACATGAAGGAGAACCAATGTTTGGTCCCATATTCATTTTACAAATACAGCTCGAAAAGTGTTGAGAACCACAGCTATTAGCTTAAAAATGTTATTAGCACATGTGAACTAGACATAATACAGTAATACCTCAGATAACGTTTACCTCGAATAACGCTAAAATCGCATAACGTTAAGTAATCTGGGGAGGAGAATTGGATCGAATAACGTTAAGGTCCTATGGGATGGATCGGATAACAACTGCTAAAGCCTGTGCGGTTACAATGTATCTCTATGGAGCTTTAACATTATCAGATACATCCCATAGGATTTTAACATGCATTGGATAACACTAAAAATTGGATAACACCAAGACTTATGGAACCAAGTCTTAGCGTTATCCGAGGTATTACTGTACCTCTATTTGTTTTCTTTAACTTATTTGTATACAGATTAACTAAGCAATTAAAATGTTTTGGAAGAGGGAGTGTTCCTCAGAGAGGAAAAACAAGCATTTTCTTCATTTTTCTCTTTAAAAATTACCATTTGTACATACCTTCTGTCACCAGGAAAAGGGAGTTTAAGAAATTGGTCATTCTACAACTATGTTAAATATCACTGTTGGTACATTACTTGCAATAAATATAGAGAACCTTTGACCAGCATGCTAGATATAATGGGGTTGCATATGGGTCACTTGTTCCTCCCCTTCTCCTTCATATCTCCCAGGCATAAAAATCCATGATCAGCGGATAAATTGAGACCTCAGTACTAATGGAGATGTTCTAAAAGGCGAACTGCCTCTGGAATGAGCATTTTGATAGTGGTAACTCTACCCTGTCGATGATCAAACCACTTTTGAACCGGCTGGATGGGACTTTAAAGGAAGCAGGCATTTAAAAAGCCTAACTGTGGCCAGATAAGTTTATTTTGAGATGTATATACTGTATAAAGTAAAACCTCACATAAAGAGTGCCTCGTTAGAGAGTAACTTGATTAAAGAACAGAACTTTCTCTGAATGGTCACTTTGCTTAACAACCAAAACAAACCAAAAACTTGCTCAACAAATAAATCGGGGATCACAATCCCCACCCCCCGCCAGAAGTTACAATTGGTCACTTACAATGGTATTTTGCTTTAAGAGCAAACTCACTTAAAGAACAATCCTGTGGAATGCATTATGCTCTTTAAGTGAGGTACAACTGTACCTATGTGTATGTATGAGCATTTTACTTCTGCTTCCGTGAGCGACAAAGGGCGATGCAGACCGGATGAATTGCAGCAAACCCATTTGTGTGGATTCACGGGGGCTTGGGTTTCTGGGAACTGAAGTCCAAGAACATCTGGAGTGCCAAGGTTTCCCATCACTGTCTTAGACCCACAATGGTGAACCTTGACACTCCAGCTGTTCTTGGACTTAAAGTGCCAGAAGTGCAAGTCCCTGTGAATGGGTTTACTGCGTATGTGCAGTAAACCCATTCATGTGGATTCACAGGGACGTGGGCTTCTGGGAATTGAAGTCCAAGAACAGCTGGAGTGCCAAGGTCCGCCATCACTGTCTTAGACGATCAACCGGATCAGAATCTAGGAAGAGGCTGGGCCATATGCAGACACAGCCTCCTGCAGAAAAAGCCAATCTTCAATGCAATTCCCATTCTTCAAGTCCAAATCACAATCACTCTTGTAGAGAAATTAGGTGTTATCATCATGAACCTGCCACCTAATTTCTCTACAAGATAATTGAACTGCTGCTCTTTGAGACTAGCCACTAAAAAGAATAAGGGAGGCAAACTGGATGAATTGAAACTCTGTCCTCCAGTGTGACTGAATGAGGCTACAGTAGGGAGACCTAGGTCTGTGATGGTGAACCTTGGCACTCCAAGTGTTCTTGGACTTCAACTCCCAGAAGACAAAGTCTCTGTGAATCCACATGAATGGGTTCACTGTGCATACACACAATACGCACTGTAAACTCATTGGTATAGATTCATAGAGACTTGGGTTTCTGGGAATTGAAATCCAAGAACACCAGGAGTGCCAAGGTTTGCCATCACAGACCTAGGATCCAACTATCTGATTCTGCCGCAGGCCAGAATCATGGTTAAGAACCACTGCATCCAGACCCTCTGGATCGTACAACACTCCCAAGACATACGAGGCTAGGAATACACCAGACATCATAAATACACAACCTGAGCGGCATGAACATTTCCACGCTGACTATTCTTGCAAGAACAAACCACTGTTGCAACGTTCCTCAAACATTTCACAAGAAGCAGTGTGTGCTTTTCAAGGCAACTAAAACTTTGGTTCTAGAAGAAACGGACTCCACCATCCTATTGTCCATTACTGTGACCTCCTATTTTCAGGAAAAGGAAACGTGTTGATCACTTCCTTCCGGATTCTGGCTTGCTAACTGATCTGCTAAAGCAGTGTTTCCCAACTTTTGTTTTTTAGAGTTCAATTCCCAGAAGCCTCAGTCAGTACACTGGCTGCTCTGCGAATGCACACGAATGGGTTTACACTCACAGGGCAATGTTTCCCAACCTTTGGCTCTTGGACTTCAATTCCCAGAAGCCTCAGTCAGGACATTGTCTGATCAGTGCTTTGGGGAATCGACTTGGGCTTCTGGGAATTGAAATCCACAAACCAAAGGTTGGGAAACACTGCATGCTAAACAGATTTATGGAGGTACATAAAGAATTTTACGGTCATCAAGATAATATATTTTTAATATTTTAAAACCCTTTTGTTCGACATAGCTGAGTATTCTTCCTCAGCTGGTCTAATCAAGCGCCTGTCAGAAAAATACAGTACAGTAATACCCGGATAACGTTATGACTTGGTTCCACAAATCATGACGTTATCCTATTTTTAGCGTTGTCCGATGCATGCATCGAACGCTAAAAAAAAAAAAGCCCTGACTTCAGGGACAAACTGCTTTAAAGGCAGGCAAGGAAAGAAAGAGACCCTACTGCAGTCGCAGAGACTGCTTGTCTCTCTTTCCCTCCCTGTATTTAAACTACAGGGAGGGGGAAAGAGAGAGACGTGATTGGGTCTCTAGAGAACCAATCACGTCTCTCTCTTTTCCCGTCCCTGTAATTTAAATACAGGGAGGGAAAGAGAGACAAGCAGTCTCTGCGACTGCAGTAGGGTCTCTTTCTTTCCTTGCCTGCCTTTAAAGCAGTTTGGGAAAGAGACACAAGCAGTCTTACTCTTTTCCTCCCTGTATTTAAACTACAGGGAGGGGGAAAGAGAGAGACGTGATTGGTTCTCTAGAGACCCAATCACGTCTCTCTCTTTGCCCCTCTCTGTAGTTTAAATACAGGGAGGGAAAGAGACACAAGCAGGCTCTGTGACTGCAGTAGGGTCGGGGGAAAGGCGCATGCTTTTCCCCGACCCTACTGCAGTCGCAGAAACCACTGTGGGTGGGGTGGTGGATTGGGTAGTTCTACCCAAACCACCCCACACCCGCAGACCATTGCCTCGGATAACGCTAAGAATCATTATCCAGAATCGTTATCCAAACTTGCATCATTTTCCGATTCTAGCATTATCCGATGCAATACTGTACTTTAAAATAAGGTAGCACATGGTGTCAACATGGGAGGAAAAAAGACCTTCTCTTTTCAAGAAAAGTGGTTCTGGACATCCCCACGCATGCACAAATGCATCCACCCCGCTCCTGGGAGTGGTTCCGTACATCCCCACACATGTGCAAACATGTCTGCACCACACCTGGAAGTGGTTCTGGATGTGCATGTGCAAACAGGGCATGGTCAGGCCTGCTCAGCTATTCTGGGGATGTGGTCAGGCACTGGTGCAAAAAGTTTGGGCACCCCTGTTTTACACAAAGGGCTACACATAAAGGGTCTCCTGGAAGATTGTGGCATTTCTGAACCACAATCGGGCATACCCTGGCAGCGGCACCCTTGTGTTGCTGGCAGATCTTTCTCACACTGGGTCTGCCAAGGGGCAACTGCAAAATGAACTCACTCACCAGAAGGTGCCCTCATTTTGGCAAATTTCACATCTGGCCTCAACGCAAAAAAAGTTTGCACAAAAAGAAGCACAAAACAATGTTGAGCAAGGACGCATGACGAGCCACTGTTACAAAAGAAACCTACTTACTTTTAGGTCTTTCCAGCCATCCAAAAGCTTGGTGGCCAAATTGCTCACGTCCACAATCTTATCCGTCTGCGGTTCTTGGCTCCTCTCGCTCTCCACATCAGACACGCCTTCCTCTTCATCTTGAGAGGGCGTCTCTGCAGCGGCCGCTTCCTCCAGCTTTGTGAGGCTGCTCTCTTTCATCTCCGGCTCGGGCTCAACCTCCTGTTCAGCAGCCTGAGATTTGCCGGCATCTGCAGAGACCTCAGCATCAGCCTCCTTTGCGGGGTCTTGTTCCAGGGGCTGCTCTTCTCCTGCCTCGGCTGGGACACCATCTGGTTGCTCAGGATCCTCTCTGGCCTCCTTCAGCTCCATCTCACTGACGGCGTCCGAGATGGCGCTGTCCATGCTGTTCTCACTGATGATTTTAAGCCTTCGAAAAGCAAGCTTCTTTGGGGTGTCTGTGTCACCCTCCATGTTGGGCTTCATGGAAGGGTCCGGTGTATTGAGTGGTGTGTGGGCCCGGGATGTATTCTCGCTGGAATAGCCGTCGCCTTCACTGAGTGGCGGAATGGCAGACTTGGTCTGGGACCATCGCTGGATAATGGGAAGCACTTTGCTCTCCTCTAACATATTTTTGTTGGGAATGGGCAGAAGCTCCAGTGTCTTTATAATCTGATCAGAAAACAAGGGGGAAAACGAAATACATTTAGCATTCAATAATCACTGACTTGGCTTTGTTTTCCACACTAAGCCAAATCCTGAAACATTTGTGTTCAATCCATGTTCCGCTGATGTCTGAAGGTTCCTGAAGGACACCTTCTCTGCTGCCTTTTCATGACCTCAGTTTCCTACCTATAACTAATCACTTTTAAACATGATGGCTGAATCAGCAAGCCATGGTTTGTGTACGGCCACAAAGCCAAAGTCTGTCCTGTCTTAGACCCAACCTTCCTGTTTCCAAACTCAGCATCTTAACCACTAAGCCACCTGGGGGAACTCACTGTTCCCAGTATTATGGCCAGCAGAGGTTTCTTCCTCAGAAGCTTTTTTCTTGGCCTCCCACCAGCATAGAATAACACACAAAGCTAAAATTAACATACATGTCTAAAACAAAAAGGAATGAAAAAGACTAGATGACTAGAGAGGCAACAGTTCTCTTCAGCTCATGGTCGCAAGAATAAGAATCCAGATGCATCCTACCAATGAGACTGAGGCCCATCTATGGCTACCACAACTAGTACAACGCAAAACATTCACACTTCTATACCTCCACATACCGCTTAGTGCACTCTCTGGGCAGTTCACTAGTTATTCAGCATTTTTGCCCCCAACATGCTGGGGAAGGATGGAAGGCTGAGTCAACCTTGATCCTGGGTTAGGATCAAACTCACAACCTTTTGGTTGCAGTACAGCAGTTTTAAGCAGTGTGCTACTAGGGTCCACCTCCCAGTCAGCGTCTTAGCCACTTGAGACACTGCAGGGATAGACAAACATATAATCCAAAAAACATATAATCCCCATCTCAGAAAAAACTGTCTACGAATTGTTTTGTCCACAGCTGATATACCAAACAAGATGTAGCACAGTAGTTCAACTGCTATACTGCAACCAAAAAGTTGTGTTTGATCCTGACTAGGGCTCAAGGTTGACTCAGTCTCTTCAATCTTTCCGAGGTCAATTAAATGAGTTCCCAGCATTTTGGGAGCAAAATGCTAATTCACTTGTGAACTGCCCAGAGAGTACACTAAGCGCTTCTATGGGGCGGTACAGAAGTGTCATTGCTTTGCTAAACGTGAGTAGTAGCACCAAATAAGGAGAGTTAAAAAGAATGCACCTTCCACAGACACTGTCTTCACATTCCCAAGATCCCTGCAATGCTGTATTCTCTTCCCTCTTATCAGTCTGAATGAGAGAAGATGTAAGAATCCCCACAGCTGATCAATCATGCGTCTAATGCTTGTTTAAGTGTTTTTACTAGCTAAGTTAGAAGTAGGAGCACTTCAGCCACAAACAAACAGGACACGGTCATGGTACAGCAAGCGCTGACCTCAAGTTGGAGCTTCAGGTTGTTGGCTGTATTTCCCCTGCCATCCCCAAGCTCAGCCATCCAAATCCAGAGAAGAGACAAGCCATGGCATTCCAAGAAGGTCTTCAGGCTGGCCTGAGAATGAGTATCCTGTTAATAGACAAAAAGAGAAGAATGAAGTGACAGTCCTGTGATCTCCCCGTGCATGGTAGGCATTAGAATCCGCACGGCCAACAGTTCCGTGTTTGGCTCTTAGCAGCAACACAAAATGAAATGGATCCATAATAAAATGAAATATTTACCAGCATCATGCAGCCATCAGAGAAATGTGTAAACACACGAACAATTGTTTAATTTATTATACTTGTACCCCACCCATCTAGATTTTCCTACTCTGGGCGGCTAACAACACAAACTCACACACTAAAAACTCTCTCTCTCTCTCTCTCTCTCTCTCTCTCTCACACACACACACACACACACACACAAAAGCCCTATTGCTGACGGGGAAAGACAATAAAATACATAACGCTCAGTTGTTGGCAAAATATTCTTAAAATCCTCTTTTAAAAGGAATTATTTTAACTTTTTGAAATATAAAAAGGTTTAAAAACTGGGGCCTGGCAGAAGCCACTGAGGGTAAGAGGCCCATCTCAAAGGCCCCGCCCTAGAGGGAGAAGGCATTCAGGGAATAAAGAGTAAGGAGGAACATCAGCCAAAACACCACCGAGAGCACAAGGACGCCTGCCATCGTCCAGCTCACACACCCAGGATGAGCTGAATGAAAGCACAGACTCCTTGCTCTTTTCATCACAGACTCCAAGCTGCATGCAAGCATGAGATAAGTAACTGAATTACCGTAATCACTAGTTAGTTGAATTCTTTATAATTGTTGACTTGATACAGTGGACTGTTCTTTTCATACCACGGTTTTCCTTTTCATACCAAGGTTGATGACTAGTTTTGAAAGGACTGATGAAATACTTTTTAACTTCTGACTAAATATATAACATCTTATTTCATATACAGTAAAACACGGATAACGATTGGATCGGATAACGCTAAAATCGCATAATGTTAAGTAATCTGGGGAGGAGAATTGGATCGAATAACGTTAAGGTCCTCCTATGGGATGGATCGGATAACAACCGCTAAAGCCTGTGCGGTTACAATGTATCTCTATGGAGCTTTAACGTTATCCAATCCATCCCATAGGATTTTAACATGGATCGGATAACACTAAAAATCGGATAACACCAAGACTTGTGGAACCAAGTTTTAGCGTTATCTGGTGTTTTACTGTATCAGGACTAACCAACTTAACTTTTTAGTCTGTTACTTTGTGTTAAATTGTGATAAAATGTATGACAGGAAGATACTGGCGTAGAAACCGGCAAACTACGTCAAGTATTTTTGCCAAGAAAACTCCATGGACGGGGACAAAAGGAATAAATTTGGTATTTCTTATACTGACAGTGAAAACAATTTATTTCAGATACAGTAATATCTCGGATAACGCTAAGACTTGGTTCCACAAGTCCTGGTGTTATCCGATTTTTAGTGTTATCCGATCTATGTTAAAATCCTATGGGATTGATCAGATAACGTTAAAGCTCCATAGAGATACATTGTAATCGCACAGGCTTTAGTGGTTGTTATCCGATACATCCCATAGGACCTTAACGTTATTCGATCCAATTCTCCTCCCCAGATTACTTAACGTTATGCGATTTTAGCGTTATCCGAGGTAAACGTTATCCGAGGCATTACTGTACTGTAATACAATAGACCAGGGGTCAGCAAACCTAGCTCTTCAGATGTTCTTGGGCTTCAATTCCCAGAAGCCCTGATCAGCAGGTGTGCTGACTTGTGCTTCTGGGAATTGAAGAGCCAGGTTTGAGGACTAGACTAAAAAGGCACCGGACACACACCCATAAATTTCCATGTGAAGATAATTTTCTCTGCATTTAATTAAGTAAGGTTCTTTGCGAGAAAGCTCACACCACAATAATTTCATATTTTCTTCCTTCCATGTTGCTGATTTAGTTACACCTGCCTTTTAGTTACATCCTGCCTTCTGAATGGAAAACACCACTAAATGAGGTGCCCTCATTTTGGCAGTTTCACGTCTGGACTAGACACGGAAGAAGAATGCAAGAGCCAAGAAATTTCTCCCAATCTTTTTTAATGAATATCCCAGATGCAGAAGACTATCATGGGCACCAGTCAAGATAATTTTTCTCTTGCTGGCCCCATATTGTCAACTCTGGCTAGCAGCTGCTCTTCTGAGTCTTCAGCAGGTATCTCTCGCCCTGTCACTTATGACAGGCAAATTTTAACAGATACCAAGGAGCAAATTAGGCATCTTGTGCACAATAATACAGCAACACACACACCTTCCAAAAGGAAGCAAGCAGAAGTCCTCCTCTTGCCATCTTTGCGTGTTACACAATTCCCCTTCTAGGCATCAAGAACCTGCTGTGTATATACTACTTCACTCTCAAACAAAGCACTGCAGCTTGATGGATCACATGCACAATTCAATTTTGATGCAACGCATACGTTATGAAATGCAGGTGTTTTGCATACAAGATGTAACTAAATCTTAATCTCCAGTAGTTTACATACGTTCTTTAAATTCCAATTTTCACCTCTCAGCTCCATAATTAAAGCAAAATATTCATTTCAAAATTTTGCAACTTCATTGGCATCGAATCTGTGACAACCACCCAAAGGTGGAATAGCTCACCTGTATGAGTTTGAGACAGGTGAGTTTCTGCTCTAGTGTTTCAATGCGTACCATCAGCCGGGACAAAATGAGGACCTGGTTCTTATCTGAAAGCCCATCTCCATTCTCCAGAAGTGCCTCGAGCTCGCCATCCACCTGCCAAAAGGAAAAGAAGATTTACACTAGTTCCGAGAGCCAAAAGCAACTAAAGAAATTAAGACTGCCCTTTGCCCTGAAGTTTTCTAACAGCAAGGGAACAGACCACTTTACATTAGATCAGTCATGGCGAACCTTAACACTCCAGGTATTCTAGGACTTCAATTACTAGAAGCCCAAGACTCTGTGAACCCACACAAATGAGTTTACTGGGGATTCTGGGAATTGCATTCAAAGAACATCTGGAGTGTCGAGGTGTCACGGTCATCACAGCAATAGATTCTCTTGTACATACAATTACACGCAACTACCAGAAACATCCAAGGCAGGAAACCAACTTATTTGGCTCCCCTTCACTGGGATCAGCAGAAATACCTTCTGTTTTCCCCCTCTTATTCTCATGGAGCACCATATCCCTTCTAAAATTGCAGTGGTCCTCACAAAGGCAATTCTCCTTTCCTTTCTGTTAATACAAATTCCCTAAAATCCCCCCCCCCCCACACACACACATAATTCTGCAAATTCACTTATAAAATTCCAGTGCAACAGTGGCTGGAAACACAAATCAAGTAACAAGATTGTACTGGTCAGAAAGCCTCCTTTTCACACCACGTCCTATGGCTCTTCCCGGCATCCATTTTTATATGGAAATCTAGGAATGGCTGGCTTTTCTTTTTAAATTCCAAAGCAAATGTCAGCTGGCATAAAGTTTCATATGATGGGGTTTGCTTCAATCATGTGGCTGATTTCCAAATAATCAAGAGATGTGCAACAGCAGCATGGGAAGTAACCACACGTTGCAAAGTGTCAGAGGTTGCTGATGTGAAGTAAATCTTGCCATTAAAGGGCAGCTGCCACCAATACAGAAACATGGGAACTGGGCCTTCAGACAGACAGCTGGAGGAGGTTTGGTCACGTGGCCGAACAGACCCAAGCAGCCCATCCCAGTGGTCGGTTCCTGAGTACCAACTTCATGAACATCGTCTTGCAGCACTGGCAACTCTCAACCAGGTGAGATTAGCCCCAAACATAAAAGGCACTTGGTGAAGGGGATTTTTCTCACTGCAAGCTACACACTTCATGAGAACCCTAGTGGAACACAAGTTAAACTGCTGTACTGCAACTAAAAGGTTGTGAGTTCAATCCTGGCCAGGACTCAAGGTTGACTCAGCCTCTGCCATCTTTCCAAGGTTGGTAAAATGACTACCCAGCTCAATGTTGGGGGCAAAAGGATAATTAACTTGTGAACTGCCCAGAGAGTGCACTAAGTACTATGGGGGTGTGGGGGTGGGGGTGGGATTGCTCTGCTTTTGAATGGGGCCGTAAGGGGCCATAAACAAGGGTGGAGAAGGTAAGACTAGTTCTCTCTCTCTTTCAGGAATACAGAGTAAGAGTAGTGAAAAAAGAAGAAATGAGCTGTGTAACTCAGGGTGGGAGGTGGAAAGCTCACAAAAAATTGCTCTGGACCAAAAAGGAGATGTTACCTTTACAGTGGAAAGAGAAAAACGGAGGCAGGAAGCTGATACGCACACAGTCATGCGCACTGGAGCGGGTGGTCCTAGTGGCCTTCCCTTTCCCCCCTAGCTCTGGGAAATCCCAAAGGAGAGTTCTGAGCATGTGCAAAACCCATGCATGTGATTCAGAGAGACAACAAAGAAGAACCATCCCAAATCCGCACTACAAGAATGAGTTACCAGTCTAGCCAGGTTACCCGTCTATGGTAATAGAGCAGACCTTTCAGAGACCTTTGAGTGCCCAAACGGCAACCCCAAACCCACTTATTTATTGCAAAACACAGAAATTTAATCTGAATATTGAGGTTTTTGTTTAAGAAAAAAACAACTCATACATTAACATCTTTTCTCTTAAAAGAAAAACACAATAATAGAGCTTTCAGTGAGACAAACAACTTTTTATTGAAAGGTAAAAGTTTACATTGGGCATGCTTTCGAATAAGCAATGTGATTCTTGCCCTTGTACGCATGCTGATAATTTTTCTAACCTCGCCTCATACATTGTAAGTTTGAGAGCAACACATGCAGCACTCAGGGACCAAGTCTGTTTCTGGTGTCAGATTGGATGGAATTCAAAGCTGAAAACAGCTGCTCACAAGCATAAGAGGACCCAAACAAAGTCAGGAAAGCAATCCCAAGGGCTTTCATTGACTTAAAATCATTGGGCAGAGAATTCCACACTTTCAGGATTTCCTTTTCAGAACTCACTCTGCTGCCCTCTGTCATCCCTTCTATCTTCTCAAGTGTTTCATGCAGGTCATAGAATTTATTTTTCCAGATAGAGCTTTTCTGAAATTCCAAGAGCTCCATTTCCAGATTTCCCAAATCTAACCAGCATAAGCAGGAAAGATCAAGTTCTTCAAATTTGGCTTTATCTGGAGAAGTAAGAAAACACAGGGTGGTCTCCAACTGACGGAACTGTAAAAATCTGTGACTAAAATTCACCTTTGCAGCAGCTACAATGCTTGAAAATTCCTTGTAGATTTCCTGATGGCTTGTAGTATTGTCTGCAAATATTGTACAATTTTCTAAATGTGCTTTTAGATTTGGAAAATATTTCAGCTGCCCACTTTCAAGGTCTCTTTCAAAAACCTGCAGTTTCCTCTCAAATGTTTTGATATCACAAAACATCCTTTCTGCTGTTTTCCCTACACCTTGTAGTTGCTTGTTCAGTAAACTGAAGTGTAGTGTAAGATCTGTAAGAAACATGAGGCTGGTAAGCCAGGCCATATCAGTGAGCTGTGGATATACTTGTCCTTTTCCATTCATGAACAGCCTAATGGCATCCACGCAGGCTACAAATCTCTCCAGGACTCGTCCTCTGCTCAGCCACCGGATGTTACTATTCATAAGGAAACAATTATATTGTGCCCAAACCTCCTCACAAAGTGCTTGAAACTGTCGAAAATTCAGAGCACAGGCCATGATGTAATTCACCATTTTTGTGACATCTTTGAGGACATCGTCAAATTTTTTGCTGCTTTCCCTGGCACAAAGAGCTTCTTGATGTAGAATACAAGGGAACTGAATGACTGGGTGTTTCGTTTCTTTAACAAATAACTGTATAAAACCCGATGTTGCCTCCACCACCGAAGGGCCCCCATCACTAGTAACTGAAACCACTTTTTCTGGTCTTATGTCTTGTGACAAAAAAGCCTCCATCACAGCATTGTAGATATCTATCCCTTGTAGTCTTTCAGGCAAAGACACCAACTTTACCAGTTCTTCTCTCATGAGGTCACCAACAGCATAACGCAAAATTACTGCTAGCCTTGAATGATTATTTCTATCTGTGCTTTCATCCAAGCACATGGAGTAACAAGCTGCCTTTTGTAAGTCAGTGGTGAGCTGCTGACTAACGTCATTTGCCATGCACTGGCTTCGCTCTTTCACAGTATCTCTACTAAGTGGCATCTCAGAGATGCGTTGAATAATGTTATCCTTGTTTGGGAAATCATGAAAAAGAGATTTACTTCCAGACAACATGGCCCTTTTGATAAAACTAAAATACTGGGAATGATATTCCCTTACTTTCCCTTCAAGAAATTCCTTTCGTTCAGTTTCACCAAGTTTGGCCACACTTTTGTGGTTGGTGTCATAGTGCCATCTGACACTTGATGTGAGACACATGACACTTTCATGACACAGAATACAGAACGCTTTCCCATTGTGTTCAATCACTCCAAATGACTCTGTCCAGGCCTCTTGGAATGATCTTCCACTATCTGTTTTTGCTTTTTTTGCTGTACTCATTTTTGGGTGTTCAAGACTTGGAGTCTACAAAAATACAAAATTAAAAATAAAAATGAAAGCACCCAATTACAAATTTATCCCTATACCAAAAACAGCTAACACTATTCGTCGTCTTCTTCTTCCGTGTCTAGGCCAGATGTGAACCTGACAAAAATGAAGCCACCTTCTGGTGAGCCCATTGTGCAGTTCCATAGCAGGGTTGGCCAGACTGGTATCGTACTAAAATAGGGGTGCCAAAACTTTTCAGGTCATGGGCCGGACATGTGGTTCACCGACCCGATCACATGGTTCCTCCCACCGGAAGTGGAAGTAAAAAGCACATTGCAGTCTGTTTTGCAACAGGATGAGATAGATTTCAAGCTGCCATCTTCTCTGCTTAAACTAGGGGGGGTGGGCAAAACTAAAGCCCGTGGGCCAGAACTGGCACCCAATGCCAAATCTTCCAGCCCACGCTGCATCCTCATTGCTCCCGGAAGCAGAAAACACACCTGTACACTTCCGTAAAACACTTTCGTGAGGGATGGGTGTTGTGGGCCGGATGAACTGGTGCCAGGGCGTTGGGTCCAGCCCATGGGCCATAGCTTGGTCACTCCTGTACTACAACCAAAAAAATAACCCCGATTGTCCTTGCCTTTCTAAAACTTACCGAATCTTTTTTCCGCGACCGCTCCTTTTTCATCTTCCCCCCCGCAGCTCTAATGCTGACCCTGTTCTCGCCTCCAAGGTAACCTCGACAGTTGGTCGAACCACAGAAACACTTTTGTGCTTCTTTGCTGTTTGAGAAAAACAAGTACAACAGGATGGGTAAAAGTGTTCAACGTATTTCATCATTCAATCCCAAATTGCTACTTTTAATCTGTTATCTCTAAAACCGATATTTGTCAAAATAAAATAAAACACCCTTCTTGATGCTACTGTTCCCAAACATGTTTTCTTGGTTGCTGGACTTCACTTCCTAAAAATCTCAGCCTATGTAGCCAACAGACAGGGATACTGGATGTTAGAATAGCCCAATAGTAAGTAGGAATCTGTTTTTTGAAACCACTGCCGTAACAATTTAATCTTAGCCAGTGACCTACAGAAAGAATGGCTGTGAATAAGCCACAATCTGAACTTTGGCAAGCTGTGATGGAAAGGCAGTCATTGGGAAGACAGGAATCGGATTTTTGCCAAGGCTAAACCAAATATTTATCCATCTGCTTTTCTTCATCTTCTTTCTCTCTCCTTGAATCTCAAGAAAATTCTGACTAAAGACAAGCTGAGCACAAAGAATTCACAGGCCTCCCCAAGCTAGCCTACACAAGACTTCCATCTACAGTTTCTGACATTATCCAACCTAAGCTGGATCTAGCTCAGGAGTCGGCAAACTTGGCTCTCCAGGAGTTCTTGGACTTCAATTTCCAGAAGCCCTGATCAGCAAGTATGCTGACTTGGACTTCTAGTAATTGAATTTCAAGAACACCTGGAGAGCCAGGCTTGCTGACCCCTGGTTTAGCTCATCATGTCTTCCTTCCATTACATCCATGACTCCCAACGTAGGACACATGCCCCATGGGGGGCAATTTGATTTTTAAGGGGGAAAATTTGAGAACTAGTTAGACCAAGTTAATGGCCTTTTAGGCTTCCTCCACATGAATAGGGGGAATCAGGATTTTATAGATGCTTAGGTGGGGCATGATCAAAAAAAGGTAACATTTCGCATAACGAATTCATTCTGCAAGGCTACTCGCTATGCGAGTCAGATTTGCATAGCGAAAATTCCTATGGAAAACCTCGCATAATGAGCTTTTTTAGGGGGAAAACTTGCATAGTGAATTTTTTTTCGTTATGCGAGTCCCCCCCCCCCCCCCCCAACAGAAACATGTGCTATTGCGAGCATTTCCATAGGGGAACTCGGACTTGCATAGCAAAAATTTTCATTATGCGAGTCGCATCGCTTTTTGAAAAACCCACTCGTTATGCGAGTTTTTCACAAAGCAAAACGTTCATTAAGCGAGGTTTGACTGTACAGGATTCTTACAGAGTAAAGAAAAGTGATATTCCTTACAAATCACGCCTAAGCAACAGAGATTTATACAGCTCGCCAATTTCCTACTTATTCTCACAAAAGGCAACTCCCATTCTGGGAAGCCAAAATATTTCTCTCCTTTCCATGAAAGGAGCATCCAACAAATACATGGGAAGATTCTGTTCTGTTACAGTGTCATTTAATACATTTAGGACAGAGTACATGCTCTTTTGCAACATGTATATAGTACATTGCATTTCTTGTTTCATTATTACAAGTCAACCTTGCACATTTTGCAAAAAGGTAGAACATAATAACAAATTAATAATAAAAGAACATAAAAGAATCATCGTTTCTTTCCCCAAGTGAAAACAGCAGTATGTGATAAATGAATAAACCATTTTAACGAGCACATGGCCTCTGTAATTCAAAATTAAAAACAAACAAAAAAAGTACACTAATCCTTTTTGTATTCAATCATTTTGTGGTCACTTACATACATCCAATTTAAAACAATGAAGAAAGTAGATCACCTACCCATATCTCTGGAATTGGTAGTCAAAGGTTAGTTCTGAGCCTGACGGTACTAGCTTTGTAGTGAAAAAGCCAACTCTCAGTTGTCCATTCACCGTCCACTAAAGAGAAAATGCCCAAAATAACAGTTCACTCAACATGGGTATTTTTTAACTATAACAGGTTATTTATTTATTTATTTACATTTTTATACTGCCCTTCTCACCGGGGCGACCCAGGGCGGTTTACAACATCATAAAAGCATAACACAACACAACACAAACCCATTATTAAAAACTTCAAAATTACAATTATAAAAATTTAAAAAGTTTTTAAAATTTATAAAAATCAACAGGTTCCAATAATAATTAAAAAGTTAAAAACAACTTAAAGATAAAAGATTAAAAGACCAGGGGGGAGAGGGAGCTCAAAGTAACCAGCAAGCTGGGGTCATGGTACTGCCCGGACCCCACACCTGTCCGGCCAGCCATGTTTTTAAGTTCTTCCTAAAAGACAGCAAGTCCATCTGTAGACATAGCTCAGTTGGTAGGAGGTTCCATAGGGCCGGAGCGGACACAGAGAAGGCCCTCCTTCTAGTGCCAGAGAGATGTGCCTCTCTGGCCGATGGAACAACTGGACAGCCTCTCCGGTCTGCTCATGTGGGAAGGGCAGATGTTCTTGGGGTGAGGCGGTCTCTTAAGTATTCTGGCCCACTTCCATATAGGGCTTTAAAGGTGATAACCAGCACTTTGAATTGCACCTGGAGACAAACCGGAAACCAGTGCAGCTCCCAAAGCAGAGGCAAGGCATGTGCATACCGCCCACACCCCATCACCACCCAGGCAGCCGCATTCTGGACCAGTTGAAGCCTCCGGATGGTCATCAAGGGCAGCCCCATGTAGAGCGCATTACAATAATCTAGTCTGGAGGTGACCAGAGCGTGTGTGATCATGAGCAAGGAGTCCCGATCTAGGGGGAGGCATATCTGGCGTATTACACGAAGTTGTGCAAAAGCCCTCCTGGCCATGACTGCCACCTGCTCTTCAAGTAGTAGTCATGAGTCCAAGAGGACCACCAGATTACACACCGGGTCTGTTTGGGGCAAAAGTGCCCCACCCAGAACCAAAGATGGCAGCTCCCAAGATAGCCCAGGTCCCCCCGACCCACAGCCACTCAGTCTTGCCAGGAGTCAGCTGAAGCCAGTTGTCCCCCATCCAGACCCTGACAGCCTCCAGGCACCTGGAAAGGACTTCCACTGCATCGCTTGGATCACCACGGGCCGAGATGTATAGCTGGGTATCATTTGAAATTAAACTACGGCCTGTGAGCCAAATCCGGCCCATGGCACCCATTAATCTGGCCCTTGCTGCCCCTGGAAGCAGAAGTAAAAACATGCATGGGTGTGCACAGAACACTGCTCTAAATGCCCCACGGCTGTTGTAAATGCATCATCTACAGCAGCATTCTGCGCATGTGCATTTTACCTCCTCTTCCAGGTGGGAGGAACCATGTGACCAGCACGCTCAACCACGTGACCGACCCACGGCCCAAAATATTTGGGGACCCCATAATAGGGAGTCAAAGGCATGGGGCTGAGACCGTTTAATCACCGTTAAACTGACTTCTTCCACCAGCTCAAAGAACTGGTTGGTACACAGGATAAACGCCATTTAAAACATGTGGCTCATAGTGCTACCCATTATTAACATATGAAAAAGATCACAGTGCTGGCTATGCAAATAATACATAAAAGAACCATACAATATAAACCACGTCTTGTTTCATATAAAGTGGGATTAGTAGATGGCACCAGCTTCCTAATGAATCTCACCTTCTGGGTTTCACAGTTTGGTTCACAGCTGTGGTTCATGAAACGAGAACAATTTCCTTTCTGGGTGGCATCTATTATCTAAAGGAAAAATTAAAATATTTCTACTTGTTTAAAATTTTCAGTTTTAGACTTAAGCTCTTAAAATGTAGCAGTATTTTAACTAGAATTCTACCTGCTACAATGAAGATAAAGCTACATATACATATTTACATATACATCTCTCATACTTGGGAACAAATATCTAATGTGATAACAGCAAGAAATACAAGCTGTTCTGGAAAAATCACAGAACACTGTTTGGATGGGTTGCCATTACACAGAAAACATTTTGTTCTTATGAGTACTACAAACTGATATGAATGAGAGGTATCAATAGGAAGAAGGGGGAAAGGGAAACCAGCTGAAATCCTGTGGCTTAGCAGAGTAAATTGCACTAGACTAGGCCCATTGAATCTGTAGGGTTTACTCTAGTTGCAACTTGCTTCTAGTTACAAAGAGAGCTGGTGGTGCAGTGGTTAAAAATGCTGTACTGCACCCAAAAAGGTTGTAAGTTCAATTCTGACCAGGGCTCTTCCATCCTGCCAAGGTGGTGAAATGAATCCCCAGCATGTTGGGGGCAAAATGCGAATTACCTTCTGGACTGCCCAGAGAGGGCACTAACCGCTATAAGGCGGCATATAAGTGTGACTGCTTTGCTATGAGTTGCAACTAGAGTAGGCTATTCTGAATCAACGGAATGTACCGCATGTTAACTCACCAAATCCCTCACAGAGTCAACAAACCTACTCTAGTGTGACTTACTTTTCTCAGCAACAGGATTTCAGCACTGTATTTTACTTCTGCACAATTTCTTTTCTCTAAGTAAGCTGTGTTTGAAAAATACAAAAACCAGCTTGCCCTCCAAATATCCACATTACTTCATTTTTGTATCTCATCCCTTCATTTTAGGTACGATGTATTATTATTATTATTATTTATTCAATTTATATGCCGCCCTACTCGATGCAACCGACTCAGGGCGGCTCACAAAACTCACAAATATAACATTCAACACTATAATCAATTAATAAAACATTTCAGCAACACTTCAAATAATACAAAATCAAAATCAAAAACATATCAGAAATCCCCAATCCCCAATCACAGTTACAGTTCAAAATCCCCAGAGTCCCCAATCATAATTACAAATTACAAATTACACAATATCAGGTCATCACAAAAGCACAGCTGTCGGTGTAGGTTATTGTTAACGATGTAGGTTATTGTTATTAATGTAAGTGCCACGGTGGCTTAGTTGTTAAGACACTCAGTTGGACAACCGGAAGGTTGGCAGGCCAGCAGTTCAAGACCTCAGTGCTGGACTGCGCTCCTGTCATGTGTCCCAGCTCCTACCAACCCAGCAGTTCGAAAGCAAGACATTGCAAGTAGATAAATAGGTACCACCTTGGTAGGAAAGATAACAGCCTTTTTTTGTGTGTGCTCAAGGTCTAGTTATGCCTGCCACATGACTACAGAAATGTTTGCAGATGCAGTCAGCACAGGCTCTTTGGCTGTAAATGGAGATGAGCATTGAACTCTAGTCAGACACAACTAGCTTTTGAGCAAGGGAGACCTTGACCTTTGACCTATTGTTATTTCTACTTTACAAAGAAAGTTTGGGACTCACCTCATCATTTTTCAATGCCATGAAATAATAATGGATGTTCTTGCTTCGGGCATATTCCTTCACACGGGCTTTGAATTCTTTGTGATCCAGAACTTCTCCACAGTATTCCAATACAAAGGTATTCCTATGGGAGTCCAATGGAAGTAAGGCAGTTGAAGTTATGGTAACAGCCACGCTTTGTCCCATAACGCTTTCAATGACGCCCAGTCTGGAAAACTACGTTCTGTTGTACAAAGCCAATCCCTGAACTCCTGGCAATTCAAACGAAAAAGAACTTGCCCAAGGCTCCATCATAGATCAGTGATGACAGGCTGGCCTCTCTGTTAAAGAGCAGCAACTTGTCAGCATGGAAGTGCTCCCCCCACACCACCAAATTGCAAAATTCCCTCCAACTAAGGCTGTCATGGCCAACCTTGGCACGCCAGCTGTTCCTGAACTTCAATTCCCAGAAGCCCAAGTCCCTGTGAATCCAGACAAATTAGCCCATTTGTGAAGATTCACAGGGACTTAGGCTTCTGGGAATTGAAGTTCAGAAACAGCTGGAGTGCCAAGGTTGGCCATTACTGAGCTAAAGTCTGTCTAAAATGCCTCCATTTCAACCTACTTTTGAGGCCACTGCACAACAGTCCTAGAAGTTATAAAGCCAAAATCTTATCTGTGGCTCTGAATTTAATGTACTGGTTGCACTGCTAGCCACTTATGAACTTATACTTGAAAAGCTCTATGGTAGTTATTCTGGAAATATTTAACCCCAGTTAAATTCCGCTAGATTTTGGATTCTCTGTGGGCTGCTTCCTCTTACCAAACCAAGATGAGTGCGTGTGTGTGTGTATGTGAAGCAGTACTAGACTTTTTTAAACTTCATCAGGCTCACCTCCATCATTACAAAGAGTAACAGGTCACTATTTTTACTCACTGATACAAATAACTATCCTGATCCGCACATCACATAAAGCAGGGGTTCCCAACCTAAGGCCCACGAGCTGGATCCGGTCCCCGGAATCATTTCATGTGCCCACCCCTCCAAGGACATTCAAAAAACAAAATGGTCACCCCTTTGAAGCTGTTGAAGTGGCCACCCCATCCTGCAGGTAGGACAAAATGGCCATCTGGCCCTCAAAGCTGACTGAGAGGGCGTGACCCGGCCCCCAGCTTCAAAAGGCTGGGAACCCCTGGCATATAGTCAGTCTAACAGAGGGCTACAGGAACCATTCTCTGCTACAAATCCCCTGCACACCCAAGAATGAAACCACCCCTGTTGAGTGGGAGGCATCTATCCATCAAAGAAGACAAGCTCTAGTTGAAAGCCATTCAATAAGTGGAAATCTTACGAAGGGAGGTCCTTTGCTGCTCTCAAACCCCAGCCTTTCTTTTCCGTCAGGATGACTTCAACATCTGCATGCTGCTTCCTTTGAAACCGTCGGTTGGAGCAGTTCTCCCCATTGGGGCATCTTGAAGAACTAAAGGGGAGGAACAATAAAATTATTTGGGAATCACAAAGGCACAGCCGTGCTTTTAACAAGCAACCAATAAAAAAAAACAAAGACATATATCTTAAAAGAAATGTTTGAAATGGTCACCAAGTTAGTCTGTGCAAGTATATCAGAGTAAACAAAAAGGATAAAAAAATGACATTTAAGTACAGGACTTAGTCTTTATTTAGTCACACTTCTATGCCTCCCTCCTCACAAATGACTCAGGGAAGTGAACAACAGTTAAAAACACAATCAGCAATGAAGGTGCTACAACATTTTATTTTATTTTTTGCTTTTGTTTTGTTTACTCTCTGATATAGTCTGCATCTCATCTAAAGCAGTGTTTCCCAGTTTTTGGTTTTCCAGCCACTGACTGTTCCATCCTGCCCTTCTATAGTGGGATTGCTGGACTCCTGAACCCCATTTCTCCAACATCAAAAGGCAGGCAATCTGGATACGTCCTGAATGCTCTCACGGGGGTCTCCCCCAATCTGGGTGCCCTTCAGATGTGTGGTACTTGGGCTTTCATCATCCACTGCTGTATTGCCTGGGGATGATGAGAGATGGAGCCCAACATAAAGTGAAGACTTCAGGTTTGGGAAGACTGGCCTAAATGCACAACCACGGAAGGAATCCCCCCCCCACACACACACACACACCCTCCACTGAGGACTCATGCTCTGTGGGACCCCCGACTTCTGGACAAGCACCAAATGGCCAGCCATAGAGCTTGATTATGGGGAATGACCTATACTCGTTGGTGTACAGGGAGCCCTGACTGTGAAGGGATTAAACTGCTGTCCTGCAGTCAGAAGGTGGCGAGTTCAATCCTGATAGGGATCCAGGTTTATTCAGTCTTCCATCCTTCCAAGATTGGTAAAAAGAGGACCTAGCATGTTGGAGGCAAAATGCTAATTAACTTGGGAAGTGCCTAGAGAGCGCACCAAGCGCTATGGGGTGGTATAGAAGTGGAATTACTATTGTCATTACTGTGGCTTCTGTTTTCAATGCCCAGCAAATTTTATTTCCTAGTGAAACCTTTTCTCCTCACACCACATTATAAGAGCAGAATTAAGCCAAAACCAGAGGTGCCCAAACGGTTTAGGTCATGGGCTGGTCTCATGGTTCAGAGGGCCGGTCATGTGGTTTAGTGGGCTGGTCACATGGTTCCTCCCACCAGAAGCGGAAGTAAAACGTGCCTTAGAATCTGTTTTGCAACAGGATGAGATAGATTTTTAGACTGCCATTTTCTCTGCGTAAACTAAGGGTGCCCAAACTACGGCCCACAGGCTGGATCCACCCCTTATGCCAATTCATCCGGCCTGCGCCACCCTCATCAATCCCGGAAGCGGAAGTAAAACGCATCCATCCAGGCACATTTTACTTCTGCTTCCGGTAGTGATGAGTTTGGTGTGGGCCGGATGAATTGGCATTGGGGGCCAGATCGGGCCCACAGGCCGTAGTTTGGGCACCCCTCTGCAAAACCATCCTTACCATTCGATCATGAGTAGACGGTTGAGGCAATCTTCTCCACAGGCAACTTCTCCTTGTGCCCTCTCATCTTTGGAAAGAGTGGGACACTCACACAACATCCGCTTGATATCACGGTGAGATTTGTTCTTTTTCCTAAGGGGAAAACCCCACACAGCAAAGTTAAGGACTGAGCACATCACTCCAGGTTAAAAGAATAACCAACTTGTGTATTTTCCACATACTCTACTTGCGTTGCCAGCTACTCTTTCTCACACTAGGTCCAGAGAAAGGGACTGCAGAATGAACTCACCCAAAAAGTGCCTTCATTTTGGCAGTTTCATGTCTGTCCTAGACATGGAAGAAGAAGCAGCACAGTAAAGGAGGACAAGTTTTAAGTACAGTAGAACCCCGTATAACAAAAAAGCCCCATTCCACGGAGCTCTTCATTATATGAATTTTTCATTATGTGAAGCGCTATTGGCGATGCCCTACATAATGGGGGGAGGAGGGGGAAGATCTTTGTACAGTGTATACCTCGTAGAACAGGGGGAAACTGTTCGTTATACGGGGCATACCCTGTATAAGAAAAAAACAAACATTATGCACGGTATAGCGCAAAAAACACTTTGTTATTATATGAAGCATTCATTTTACAGGGTACCACTGTAAATCTTAGTTTGAATGCAAATTCTCTCATGCTTTCTCCCTGTTAAGTCCAGCCAATGAATACACCTGCAATAAATGCTTAGCGGTGTTCCCCAACTTTTGGTTTTTGGACTTCAATTCCCAGCAGCCTCAGTCAATTCACCAAAGCACTGATCAGCGAATGTACTAACTGAGGCTTCTGGGAATTGAAGTCCACCAGTGTTCTGCGGAACATAGTTCGGGAAATGCTGCTCTACTCAACTGTTTTGGCATGTTGTATTGTTTTGAAGACTAATATACACGCACACATATATGTACCTCTATTTTGCTACACCTCAGGTTTGAGGAGGAAGTAAAAAAAGTAGCATCTACTTTTCACTGGGAAAACATTTTAAAATGATTCTTACAGATGTCTACAAAGGCTTAAGAAGGAGAGGAGGAAATGAAAAGATTAAGTGGTCAAAACCCTTGCATTTTAGACTTCAGGCACACTGAATTCTTAGCTCATGGTGAGCAATACGCCGTTTTTAAACTACTTTAAATAAGTAGTGAGTTTAAAAGAGCCTTGGTGGTACAGTGGTTAAAAGGCTGAAATGCAACCCAAATGTTGTGAGTTTGAGCCTGATGGAGATCAAGGTTGACTCAGCCTCTTCCACCCTTCCAAGGTTGGTAAAATGAGTGCCCAGCATGTCAGGGTGCAAAAATGCTAATTAACTTGTGAACCGCCCAGAGAGTCACTAAGTGCTATGGGGCAGGTATATAAAATACTGTACAGTAAAAACCCCGGTTGCAACTGCCTCAGTTTAAGTTTGCTGCAGTTTACAACGGGAAATCCTATGGAAATGCCATACTAGTTTACAAATGTTTAATGTATTTGTTTCAATTTACAATGATCAATTCAGGACCTTTTTTATTTTTCAATGCATCCCTTTGGATGTTTCAGCTTACAATTTTTTCGGTTTGCAACGGAGGCTGTTGGAACAGACCTCCGTTGTAACCTGGGGTTTTACTGTATGACTGCTGTTTCTATAAGAGACCACTATAAGCCACCCAAATAGATGGATCACAACATTCTCCCACCCCCAACCTAAATCTGTTACAGTAGGGGGGCCCAACCATGGGACCGGGGACTGGTACTGGGCCAAGGGCTATCCCGAACTGGGCTGCGAGGAGGGGGGGCATGGGAAGGACCAATGGCAGCCTTCTGCCCTCAACGTGCTCTGCTGGTTCTGCCCAGCGAATGGAGCAAGAGCACAAGCTTCAGACACAGCAGATAGGCAGGTGGCTGGGCGCTTCCTCCATGTTGCTTAACTACGTCAGGGCTCCCCCCGGCCTGTGTGCAGTGCAATACCTCACTGCCTGAGTCAATCTAGGTTGAAAAAGAATTATATACAGTATGTAATAAATTATATATTATGCACTTTATCATATTTTATCATGCACTTGCACCGTCCAATCCCACCACCCCCACTTACCGGTCTGTGGAAAAACAGTTTAGCATGAAATAAGTCTGTAGTTAAAAAAAAAAAAAGGTTGGGGAACCCTGTGTTACAGCAAGCCCTTTACACCCCACCGAAGCCATGTTAGCAGAGAAGTCATTTTAGAGCCATTACCTTTCTGTCAAATATACATTTTCTTCAATGAGGTCAAAGTAACAAGGCATCTTCCCTTGCTTGGCAAACTCCTTCCAACGCTGTGCGTCTCTGAAGTCTTCCATGAAACACAACGGATGAGCCACTGACGTGTCCTGGGGCACAGCTGGCAACAGTTCACCCTCTGCCTTCACCTTCTTCTTCCTTTCCTGGGACTCCGAGTCGGACTCTAAGTCACTCTCGATTTCGGGTCTTCTTTTCTTCAGTGGCCCTCGCTCTTTCATGTCATTCTTCTCCAAAGCCTTACTCACTTGCTCCTTCCTCTCCCCCACGGCCGTCAACTCTTTGGCCGAGTTGCTGCTAATTTCATGGGCCTGCACCGAACCTTTCTCTCGGGGGTCACGCACCTGGTACTGAACTGACTGGCTGGGTGGGTAGTAGGCTTGGCTTTCATCAACCCAACAGTCCACTTCCTCGTACTCCTCATGATCTTCCGTAAGCGAATCTGGGACCTGCCCTTGCATCCGCTCATAATTTATCTCAGGAGGCCTGTTAGCCAATCTCGGGTCCCAGTAGCCATTGTCGTGCCAGTAGTTTGGAGAGGCCACATACGCTCCGGCCCCCGGTGGGTAAACATAACCTGAAAACATGCCATAGCTACTATCAGGCTGTTGGTAAGTACTGCTTGGTTTCTCTGGTTGGGAGAAATCCCACATCAATCTACCCATGTCATCTGCTGAATGGATCCCATCCTCTCCACAGAAGTCTCCAGTGCTAGGAAGGCCCCCAAGACCAGAGTCCCCCTGCCTACTATCTGGCCTGGAGACATTGTCAGCCATTTCGAAGTTCCTGGAAAGGTAGTGTAGCTTGTCTTGTGGAAACATGCTTATGGACTGGGCTACGGCCACGGTTTCATTTAATACTGCTCTTGGATCTGGATTTGAGTTGGTCAGAGATTCAGATGCTTGCTCTGACTGACTTGTACTGTCCACACCATCGCTCTGAGGTTGGGAGGCATCCGGTGGGAGATTTTCAGGCTCTACTATTCTTTTGAGCTCAGCAGAGACTGCTCGACTTCCTAGGGCGTCCCTAGAAGACAAGCCCCTCCTTTCATTCTTTAGAGAACCACTGGATTCGTTTGGCATTTCTTCATGAAACGGTTCACTGGATTCTGGCTTCCCTTCTTCCCAGTGATCCAAATAGCGTCGGTTACTCTGACTGTTCCGTGATGAAGAAGAACTGTTCTCCTCCATGGCTATCGTAGAATTCTTTGGAACCACCACAACGGACTGGAGGCGGTTCCTCGGAACACTGCTGTCATCTGAATCCGAGTCCTCCGTGTCGCTCTCGTCACTGTCCAGTTCACATGCACTTTCAGCCACATCAGAATAGTTTTCATTGTGAACAGGAGTGAGTTCAGGAGTACTGCTGATACTGTCACATCTGGGTTCATCAACAACTGTTTCCGTTTCTTCCACAGTCACAACAACATCACAAGAAGGAGAGAGAGCATCTGAAAATACAGATCCCACCAAAGAACCATCATCTTTTTCCTTTATCACAGAGGCTTCAGAAGAGCGATGGTTCAAGTCAGATACAATTCTTCCATCAAAGACAACTGAAACTTCCCCCTCACATGGTTCCTCTTTTTCTGGACCTTCCTCTGGCATGTCTAAATAATAAGAATGCTCATTATTAAAAGTCAATTTTGCTTTTTCTACAACAGATTCATCATGCAGAACATCTAATTCAAGGGCTACATCGGGACACTCTAAGAGTTCTTCTTTCTCCTCCATGGTAGTGTCCAACTGAGACATGTTTCCACTTGTCTGTGGCTGTGTAATGCATGGATCATCTAACGTTGACACTGTTAAATATTCTTCTCCAGATGAATCTATGATCGGGTCATGGTCTAATATGCTTAACTGTTGAGTACATTTTTCACTTTCAAGAGCAGAGTTTGATGAGTTTTGATTTTCGACAACAGCAGACTCGACCGTTTCAATGTGATGTTCAACATGAACATCCATCAAAGATTCTTGAACAGCTTTAGTATCTGAAGGCTCAGCTTCAATTTCCACTTCTGAATAATACAAAGAAAGAGCATTATCATCTGAAAGATAGCAAGGGACAGGATCTTTGGTTTTATTAGAAAGACTGGTTGGATTGTCCTCTTTGTTTGCTAATGTTTTAGAATGATTTACATTCATAATACATGGGGGTGCATATTCATATTCACAAGGAATGGAAACTTCTCTATTTTCTTTAAGCAAACAAGTAAATTTATGAGAAAGAACTAGGGAATCATTCCCATTCGGCCCTTCAGACAACTGTATACTTTGAAAGCCATTGGATGGCACCTTGTTCAAATTAGGACTTTTGATTTGTAGCGGTGACTCAGACCTACCTAAACTCTCAGATTTATCTAAACTCTCATCAGAAGACACTGTGATCTCCATTTTGGAGCTACAGAGCAATGTTGTCTCAATGGGGGTACTTTCTGAGGATCCATTTATATTAATTTCTGTTGGAGAGCAAGTTCGTAACCGGTTATGTTTCACTTTGACTAAGCGTTCTACTTCCTTAACACTGCCATGGCTATCAATTCCAGCAAGTTGGCTTGACTTAGAGACAAGGGAGCTTTCTTTTGATTCTTCCTCTAGCTTTCTGAAATTAGGTGATTCACTTAACGGAGAATCAGTTCTGTCTATTTCTAGCTTACATGTAACAACAGTTTTTGTTTCACAGCTTTGTATACAAGATGCCTCTGAGTCTATACAATTAGACTGCTCACTGATTTCTCCAGATTCTGTACAACAGAAAGAACTTTTAAATTTATCTGACTTCGGAGTAGATGTTTTTGAAGAGCTGGGCTTGTGTCGGGAGGAATTCATGTTGCTGTCTATCTTAGTATGGGATGATTCCCTCCGACGCTGCATCTCACCGACTGGAGAGTACTTTTTTGATGTTTCACTTTCTGAAGTCCTTTTTGACCCTCTGTCTGATTTTGAAAGCTTTCCTTTTCTCTCTGAGTCAGCATGAGAGGATTCCGCCTTACTATCCCGTTCAGATTTTGAATAAAACGAAGACCTGGAATCTCTGTAAGATGAGGCATGAGAAGAAGTACGCCGAGAGTCTGTAGACCTTGAATATGTCCTCCGATACT
Organism: Furcifer pardalis; assembly: GCA_030440675.1. NCBI lineage: Eukaryota > Metazoa > Chordata > Lepidosauria > Squamata > Chamaeleonidae > Furcifer > Furcifer pardalis. The sequence goes on from CP126897.1 coordinate 109,192,329, forward strand.
CTTCTTCTGAATCAGAACTCTCTCTTGGCATTTTGTCCACATAAGAACGTGAATATCGTGTCTTTTCTCTGTAGGGTGAGATCCTGTGATGCCGCCGGTCAGACTCATAATAATGTGACCGTTCAGATCGAGAATAGGAAGAACTGGTTCTAGGACCCCTCTCTGATCTAGAACGAGAACGGGATCTGCTTCGTCTCCTCTCTCTGTCAGATCTAGAACGAGAAGAGGAAGAATATCTCGAGTCTCTCTCTGACCTCGTGTGACTGGAATACTTTTCATCCCGGTCCGATCGAGACCGTGATGAAGACTTTGCCTGCTCTTCGGGTTTGAGAGGCATGGAACCCTTTCGTGAGTCTTTTTCCTTCTCTGAGCTCGTGCATATTTTAATTTCATGGGACCTTTGGCTTGATGAGGTTCTCACAGAATCCTCATCAGATTCAGAACCTGGCTGTGTCCCATCTGACAGAGAGAACTTCCTCTTGGAGCCCTGTTTCTTAAAATTCAAAGCAGATACTTTTGAGCCACTGGGAGCTTCCTCCTCCTTCCCAACACTGGAATATCCTTGGGTTGGGACCATGTCTACTTCCTCAGGAACAACTTCATGTAGCCGTTCCTCGAGCTCATCCACCTTATCATCCTGCCTAGCACCCAATTCTGAGGTTTCTTGTACTGCTTCCACCAAGAGGTCTTTTGCCACTGGGACAACTACTTCTACAGGTGAGGGTGAGGCAGATGTGGTGGCCACTGGCACTGCAACTGGAACTGGTGGTGAAACAGCTAGCGTTAATGCTAATGTTGGTGTTGACGGTATTTGAGGAGGAGGAGGAGGAGGTGGTGGTGGTGGTGGTGGTGGTGGTGATGGTGGTGGCAATTCCACAAATTCTGGTGCGACAGCAACCGGAGGTGCCGGTGGCAGCTCTGCAGCAGTAGAGTGGGGCTTTGTTGTGACATTCAGCAGATGTTTCTTAAAATGGATCTTGCCCAATTCCACCTTAGGCTTGGGTGGCGAAAATTCCTCCACCGCGCCCACTGAATCCCCAAGGTCCATTTTAGCTTTAGAGGAAAAGTCGCTTTGAAAGGGTGGGGCTGGGGAACTGGGAGTCTCGCTCAGTTTCTCATTCCCAAGGCCTGTCAAAAATCTGTTCTGCAAGGTTTTCTTGGTGAGGCTGAAGCTGAAAGAAACCTTCTGCCTGCCCTGTTCCTCGAGGTTAACTCTGGTTCGGGTGCCTTTGGGCAAGAAACGACTGGAGGCCACTCCCTTGAACACTGGCCCTTTGACAAAACCTGGCTTCTGTGCATTTTCAGTCTTGTCCTGCAACAGAAGAAATAAACAGATGGAATCAGCAAGTCACAGCTTTTGTTTCCCTGTGTTTAAAATAAAATAAAATGCAATTACAGAAATAAACAAAGGACAAATATATCATAAAAGCAAGGGGGGAAATGTTATATCAGCAACATAAGGAGACTCCCTGATTACATCTCATCCAAAAGCTTTTATTTCACTATCAGGAAGCGCTAGCGAGACCAGTGTTTCCCACCCTTTGGTTTTTTTTTTTTTGGACTTCAATTGCCAGAAGCCTCAGTCAATTCCCCAAAGCACTCATCAGCCAATGTACTGACTGAGGTTTCTAGGAACTGAAGTGCAAGAACCAATGGTTTGGAAACACAGCACTGTGAATCCACATGAATGGGAAGTAAACCCATTCATGTGGATTCACAGAGCAGTGTTTCCCACCCTTTGGGTTTTTTGGACTTCAATTCCCAGAAGCTTAAGTCAATTCCCCAAATCACTGATCAGCCAATGTAGTGACTTAGGCTTCTGGGAATTGAAGCCCCCTTGTGGGGCATGTGCCCCACATTGGGAACCACTGAGCTAGACACCTGCTGTTAAAAGGCTTCCTCGTGGTCTGACTGATACTCCGGAAGTCCTCTTATTTGGCCTGCAAATGTATGGGTGGCAGAGAGCTGAATCCCATTCCAAGAAACAACTCTGGGCCTCTGAGAAGAAACTCTGGGCTAGATGCTACAGTACAGGCCACTGTATGGTGGACTCCACACTAATCTGCAATTCTGTATTATTATTACCATAGTTCTTCTGTAAAACAGGTGAAGGATAGAATTTGTAAGGTCTCCATCTCCTGCATCCCTCCAAAAATGAAATTAAAAACTTAAAACTACTTAGCTATAACTTCTATAATTACTTCCTAAGATATGATGCAGAAAGGGAAGCAGATTAGATTACACATACCTCGTTTTCTTCTTCTCTGTTGTGATCCAGGAAGAAAGCATGCAAAGGAAAAAAGAGACACTATGAAAACTAGAAGGAAACACAAGCTGTTTGCTTTCTAGGTAAAACCCACTATCTGTGCTGAACAGCCACTTAGCTACAGATAAATTCTCCCTCATGTAAAACAGGACTGCTTGCGGGATAAGAATACAACTATTGGGCGTGAAAAATAGTTTTCCAAACACTCTTGTTTTCAGGAAATATAAACATGTTTTTGCATCTCATTTCAGCACCTAACACCCAGGAAAAAACAAAGGAGATGACTTAAACCAGTGGTGGCGAACCTATGGCACCCATGTCAAACATGGCACTCCCGGGCCTTTCTGTTGGCATGCGTGCAATCACTCCAGCACAGAGTTCATCCCGCTACTCTGCCCAGCAGCCCAATGGGAGCGCTTCCTGCCTCCCCCCAGCAGAGTTCGCCCTGCCTCTCTGCCCAATAGCCCAATGGGAGTGCTTCCTCACTCCCCCGGCACAGAGTTCATCCCACCCCCTCTGTTTGGTCACTCTAAAAGTTTCGCCTTCACTGACTTAAACTATCCTCTTCCAGAAGAATATAAAAAGCATGTCAGGATCCCTGCAGCACACGGTTTCTTTCTTCCTCAAGCTAGGATTTGTTAAGCCATTTTTAGTAAACAGGCTGGCCCAGTGATGGCAAATCTTGACACTCCAGGTGTTCTTCAACTTCAATTCCCAGAAGCCCAAGGCTCTGTGAATCCACACGAATGGGTTTATTGCCATCACGGGGTTAGCCTATGCCAGCCACCTCCAAGGAGAAAGAGCTGCTTGGTTTTGGAGGTAATTCAACAAATGTTTTCACATTTTGCACATATTTATAGGGTAAACCTTGTTAAAGCAACTTAGCTTTTTGGTATTCTTTCTTGTCAACCATCATGCAACTCCAACACATTCACAGAATAATTCAGCCTCTGCTTTTCCCAACCAATTAAGATGGCGCATACATACATTCAAGTTGAAGGACATGAAAAGCCAGGCTTGAGGGTACACAGGACAGAAAAGCCACACAGTGTAGAATACTGCCTTTCAGTTTGATTTTGTCACTCGTTTCAATGCTTTTTCCTAACAGCAAGAAGACGTTGAACACACGGTTGAATTATTTTCTCTCATCCTCACCCACACTGGCTGCTTAAGAACTTCAATTAGAATTATCTGAAGAACACCCAAGGAAGGATATTCTAAAACTGCAGGATCTAGTTGAGGTTCATGTTTATTTCTCCCATTTCCTATTATGCACAGAATCTTTTCTATAGGTTTTAAGTTTAAAGACCTATCAACCACTTTTTTCTTTTTTAAAAAAAATTCTTCACATATTATTGCTATTTATAAAATGTTTGGCCTTTTCTTCCTTAGTCATACTAGCTTATGTCACAAATCAATGGATATAACAGTTGAATGGAATTTACAGAGTTGACTAAATTCCCCACTGATTCAATAGGTTTATATTGTTGTGACTATTAGATTTCAGCCACTGTTAGAAAGATGATGACAATGATGATGATGATGACGATGATCCCTCCCCCTCCCACAAAAAGGAACAGTCAATTCATTTGGAGAAGATGAGACCTTAGGAAGATTTATCCGAAGAGATGGCTACGTTAAGTCTATTCAGCACAGGGGAAAATTAAATAGATAAAAAGGACAAAATGTTATAGCACTGACATATTTGTGATCAGCAACATTTTGTCTCTCATTACTCCACCCCCATCCTGTTTGTTTTTTCCTTTTAATTCTGTATCTCCACCACCTGAAAATGCCCTTAATGAGATACAAAACATTGTGGGTTATATTTCCAACTGTCCTAGGTTATTTTTAAAAAATCAGATGCAACTTTACGTTACTGGTCTGCAAAAATCATTTATTTTTAATTATGATGAAACGGAAAAATCATATATCCAAAGAAAAAGCAAAATGAGACACTGCAAATGTTGTGAGTTAGTCCAAACCACACATCACAGAAGAAAGGCTCCTCTTTGTTCCAATTCTGGGTTTCCATGATTGGAAGTCATGATTTCTGATGCATACAAAGATGCATGCCACTGGGAAACAAAATGGTAGACTTATTTCCAAGTTCACGGCAGCGTCAGACTTAAGACTGGCTTGGTAGGGCTTTACAACAGAGATTCTCAACCCATGCCCAGGATCCGGCCCACAGCAAAATTCCATCTGGCCCATGCCCTCACTCCTGCCGCTGCCGCTCCATAGCAGGGCGGATGTTGTAAGGTGGTTTACAACATCCCCCCTGCTACGGAGTAGCGTTAGGGATATGCAAAGACAAGCGGAGGGGACACGGGCAGTGGCGGTGGAAGACTCCTGCAGCCAGCCGCATCTTCCCCCTGGGCCAGTCTGGCTGAGTGTGGGCAGGGACAGTCAGGACCCCTCATTTACCCACACCAGGCTGGTAAGCAAGGACGTGGCAACAGTGGTGTGGAGTGTGTGTGTTGGCAGGCCAGATTGGTCGTGTGGGTGTGGGTGGGCCAGACTGGTGGCATTGTTGGAGCGTGGGCGGCATGGGGGGAGCGTTGGCAGCCTGGACTGGTGGCACTGGGGGAAGTGTTGGCGGTTCAGGGAGACAACACCAATCCAGCCCACCTACAGTCTGAGGGGTCATGATCTGGCCCCCAGATTTAAAAGACTGAGAACCCCTGCTTTACAAGCTTCTGGAGGCTAGTCATTCAACAACATCGATGACAAAGATCAGCACCGCAAAGCTGCCCAAAGAGTTTCCCTTGAGTTTCACAAGTGAAATCCTATGAAAGGTGTTATGAATCTAACTGCTATACTGGACCCGGTTTGGGGGAACTTATATTTTTACTACATAAAAACATTTCAGATAAATGCAACTTCCTACCCTTTCTTACAGTTTTCTTCCCTTTTCATACGCACTGGGGCTTATCTAACCCTGCTAGATGCTGAAGAGAATGTGCTGTAAGTAGGTTAGATATAATAGGTTACTTTGGGGGTTAATGAGTGCTTTGTGGCATTATTACAAAAGGACTCCTACTGTTGCAATGTTTACTCAGATTTAATGCAGACCAAAGAGCAAGAGCAAGAATTGCTTGGGGGCCCAAGCCTCTGGTTCAACACACACTCTGGAACAATCCAGGGGCAGGGTTCCTCCCACCACTTCCGGTTCTCCATCATCCCAGAGTACAGGACGTGTAATAACAGGCTAAAACTAAAGAAAGCCAGATATAGGTTGAATATTAGGAAAAACTCCTTATCAGTTAGAGCAGCACAACAACGGAGCTCATGACCTGGGGAGGTGGCAAGCGCTCCGACACTCGAAGCATGAGAGAGAATTGGAACATCATCTGTCAGATCTGCTTTGATTCAGATTCCTACACTGATCAGGGTGTTTGGATCCAATGACCTAAATGGCCCCTCCCAACCCAGTTATTCTATGGTTCTATGTTCTGCATTAGTAAGACTGCACAACCTTTGCTGACTATGGCCCATATTAATGCTCCCAAAGAATCAGGCAATAGAACATTGTTAACCTGATAATGTGTCAGATAACAACACTAAATGCCCTGAGCTATAATGGAGCTGCTCTGTTAATAGTCTATCATTTTATTGTGTGAGAAACTGGTCTACTAAAAATGGTGGATATTGTTTGGGACTTACAGAAGACAGAATGAGACCTGTGCTTGCTATTGTTAAGCTACACATTTTGAGGTTGTTATATGATTCTACGCCTCCACAGCAAGTCACAACATTTGCATCACTTTCAATTCCACAGAGTTCAACTGCACTAACATCAACTCCTGAGCAGTTTGGTTTTGTTGTCCGCCTGAACAGTTATACAGATGTCTTTCATGATGTGCATAAATTAAATAGCAAATATTCACCAAAAACTGTTCCCTCTCCCCCAAAGTCTATCTACAAATATTGTCGTCAGCTGCTACATGTATCAGAGCACAGTACAGTAAAACCCCTACTTATGAAAAAAGTCAGTTCCATAGGCTTTTGCTTAAATTGTTTTTTAAAGTAGAGTAATACCTCAGATAACGTGTGCCTCAGATAACGCTAAAATCGCAAAACGTTAAGTAATCTGGGGAGGAGGCATATGTAACTTGAGGCATATGTAAGTTGGAGTTTTACTGTATACATTTCTTCCTGAAAATCTTTTCAGGAAAAAAGTCATGGGCGTGAATTTGTTTAAGGTGGATCCCCGCTTGCCATGAAGTAACCCACACACTATGATCATGGCGCCATCTCCTGCGGCACATATGAAATGAGACATGCAAGATTTGGCACTGGGACTGCAATGGACTGCTGCAGCCTTGAGGAAATGGACAAGGTGCACCTTCACAGCCAATCCATCTGTCATGGCCTCTTCCACCTCCATGACCATTGGGAATCAGAAGAGTGAAGTGGTTACTCCGCCACTCATTTTGCAGTTGGGCCCAATAGGATGGTCTCCAGTGGCATTTCCTCCATTGAGAAGGACCCTCACCCCACCTAAAGGGGCTCAATCCAACCGTAGCCATTGGGCCCTTTAAGGAGTCAGGTTATTTACCACTGCCCAACACTCAGCACTGAGTCACTGGCTGTACTTCACTGTCTACTTCATTACCGTAGCGGGAAGTCTGGCCAGACAAAGCCACTCTGAATACCAGATGGAAAAAAAGGTAGGGTGTTAAACAAATAAAGAGACAAACTTTGGAGATAAGCAAATGGATCCAATCTGTGTTTTCTCTCTCAATGGCAATTAATTAAAGAAGCTGCTTTCTCTTGTACTTTTAATACCTTTGTTTAAAAAGAATTCTTCTAAACCCAACGTGATTTAGTTGTACTATGTGTACAAATGCTTCTGTTTTATCCCATGGGTGCTTCAATTTTTAAAAGCATCCAACTGTGATATGCATTTGCATAAATGACATGGGCAGATTTAAGTACAAAGATAAAACATTCAATGATTAACAGAATTGGAGTCTAAATTAAAATTATCTCTACTGTTACACAAAAGGGGATCATTTTATAAGACACCATTTTCTCATTTATTAGCTTTATATTTCACTTTTCTTCTATGATGGAAGACAAGGAGGTGCCCATGAAAAATGTACTGTATCATGTATCTTCATCACCATTATCTATCCCAATTATCATTTCAGTAACATGGGCAATAACACAGTCTTTAAAGTGCTACAGTGTTTTTTTTATTTTTATATTATTTTGTTTTCTGATATGCCTGAACCACAGACTAACACAGCTACTATTCCAAAAAATTCAGGCAATAACATAAACATTCTGGTTGCCTCTTCTAGCAGGTGGGTAGAATATTAATGAAGGTGGGCGAAGAATATCCCAAGGAAGCATGTTTTGCCATGCCAATTGTTAAGAAGCTCATTTGCATTAAACATCACTATTCCTCCACTCCTACCAAGTCCAAACCTCGACATCTCCCTGAACACCAATTTTAATTTGGTAAAGGGAGCTGAGATAAAGGCACAATGTATTAGGCAAAATTGCCTACTCTCTCCCAGGGAAGGTAATCTCCCTTTCCAAGAAACCAAGGCATCTTAGGAGGAGCAGCACCGTACATCAGATATGTTTCAAGCAATAAAGTCCCAGAATAAATCATTCTGCTTTTCTACTATCCGCATTCTTATTCATCTTTTCCAAAATGTACAGTATCTACTTATTGATGGAAAGGAGTTTGAAAAAACAAATACTATAGTGATTTCCTCACGTTATCATTACTTGTTAATTACTTGTTAATGTGAAGAGAGATAAAATACTAGTTTGTGGGATAAAATAGCAAGCTAATTTACTCCAAGCAATTATGCAGTTAGTAACGTAGGGCCATTGCAAGAAGAAAAGTGTTCCCCTCAGTTTTAGGGATGATCTTCTATACCTCATGAAAAGCAGAAGGTTCAGAGGGGGAAATGGGGCACAATAGCTTAAACCCCATTCAGCAGCAGGCATCCTACCATTTACATGAATTGGTGGTCATCTTCCCAAATGACCTGGAAAGCACTGCATAGTACAAGTAAAGATCGTCCTTGCTCGAAAGCCAGTCGTATTCAACTCTCTGATTACAGCCAAACAGAGCCAATCATCAAGTTAGGCATCTTAGCCAATAAGCCAGGGGTGCCCAAACTATAGCCCATGGGCCGATGCCAATTCATCCGGCCCACACTAACCCATCACTCCCGGAAGCAGAAGTAAAATGTGCCGTACGAGTGCATTTTGATTCTGCTTCCCAAGAGCAACAAGGGCAGCGTGGGCCAGATCTGACCCATAGGCTGGTAGTTTGGGCACCCCTGGCTTAAGCAGAGAAAATGGCAGCTTAAAATCTCATCCTGTTGCAAAACAGACTGCAAGGCACGTTTTACTTCCGCTTCCGGTGGGAGGAACCATGTGACCAGCCCATGGCCTGAAAGTTTGAGCACCCCTGCACTAAGCCACGGCACTACATACAAGTATTCAAACCACGGCTGGGGAAGGTGAAAAGCCATAATTTTAAGTGGGCCTGCAAACATTTGACAAGGTCAGCAGCAACCACAAATTGTCTTTTGTCCTAACAAGACACTCTCCTTCATATCATTTCTGGGGGGCCCTGAGACAACTTATTCTATTTGTTTGAAAACATAAACCTCAGAAGCATTTAAAAATATGTTGATTCAACCAGACAGGGGAAGGTTCAGGTTTTTACCAGTTCTAGATCATGCATCATGAGGAAGCAAGACTGCATTCACAGACCTCATGGTGCACGAGTCAAGGCAAAGGCTGCCCTTACTAGTCAAGTAGCTACAACAAGAAGATGGGGAAACACTTAAAAGGTTCAAAGATTTGGGAAACAAAAAATAGAATATGTAATTAACACAGGAACACATTGGAGGACTTGGCATAGTGCCACAGATGAAGGCCTTCAATGGTTTTCAAACCTAGAAGTGAAATTCTAGTCAGGAACTTGAGATGGTCAATTTGTGCTTGCTGTATATAGCAGCATTAATGAACTGAAGTTCATCATACAATAAATAACTAAATGAAGTAATGTAAAACAATGTTCCTACATATAAATCAGAAACAGAACTTACTTACGATGAGCAGCACCCTCTAATGAAATCTAAATCTTTCCCTTTCTAAAATTATTTACATATGTTTTTAACTCATGTATTCAGTCTGTTGTTTAGTCCTGAGAAGGAATACTTCTACAACTGCATGCCAAGTGCAAGATTATACTCAATTCCTTCTTTCAAACAAAAGTCTACAAATAGATCCCACGTAGCTTTAGCTGAATAAGATGTTTGTTGACACAAGACTATGAGCTAAGAATGATTTCGTTTTCTCATTATTCAGAGCCTTAAACTAGGAAGCCGTTGCAAGGGTATTCTGGCTGTTAGCAACCACGAACCCAGACCCAAACAGTTCTCACTAGGAGACATTTCCTTTGCCAGGTTTGCTACAGACATTTCACCACTCAGCTTTCAAAGACATTTATGTATACAATTGTTAGAAAAGGACACAGGCATTTCTACGGTGGGGCAGTTGGAGAGTGACCCATATCTCAATTGTGCTCCTGAAAGTTACATGGGTGTGCAGAAGACTCCACCTATGCATACAACTATGCATTTATGAACTATGATACTGAAAACATACTGCTGCCTTATACCAAGTCAGAACATTAACCTACCTAGGTCAATACTGTCTGCACTGGCTGGCAGCTCTCCAATTTCCAGCAGACAAATCATCCCCAACCATTCTAATATTCTTTGGAGGTTGAAACAGAGACCTTTTTCCCACAAAAAGTATGTGTTCCACGAGTGAACGCAGGACCCTTCTCCATTTATCCTGGATGGACACAAGCAGATCCAAGACTGGCATTCCCACTTTCAACTCAGAAAGTCTGCTACAAGGTTCATCAACAAGTTACCTTAGTCATGCAACATTTATTATGTTTTAGTGCTACTTCTGAGTGGATATATGCCTCAAGTCCTCCGAAGGATATGATTGAAGAACTCCACCTCCCCGATGTCACTTGGAGGACCCTGAATAGGCTGTGAGTTGGAGTCCCTCAATCCAAGACCAACATGCTCAAGTGGGGGCTGCTGACAGACAGCAACACATTGTGTGAATGGAGATACAGAATCTATTGGCTCATGTGCTGCTCTTCTGATCGCTACCAGAAACTTGTACTGGTCAAGATTTAATTTTGGCTAACCACAAAGCCAAGAAGGTGGCTTCATTTTGGCAGGCCAAAATTGATCTGGACACAAAAGAAGATGAAATGCTACGACTCCGTTTCTTTTCTCCTTAGATTAGAAGGATCCCTCCTCCCAAAAAAACTGTTAAGAGTTGCCAGCAAGTCCTTAACTCAAGTTTCATTCCTCCAAAAAGGAAACTGTCATCCGCGTGGAACAGGGGTTCTCAACCTTTTTCAGCCACAGGCCAGAACACGCCCCACAGGCAGCTGAGTGGGCTGGGCTGGTGCTTTCCCCCGTCGTAAACACTGCCATAAAATGTGTCCACAGTTGTCGTAAACCCATTTACGATGGCCACGGACTTGTTTATGCCTGTCATAAACACATTTATGGCAGCCACGGACTTATTTACGGCTGTCATAAACATTTACAACAGCCATAAATGAGTCCACAGCTGATTCCACCAGTGGTGGCTGGAGCGAGGCCAGAGGCCAGATTATTTGGCACTGTGGGCCATAGGTTGAGAACCCCTGGTCTGGAGTGTTAGAAGAGTGTCCACCAGATTCACTTTCCTTCTGAGGCTAGTTTTGCAAACCGTCAGGCCACTAGGAATTATGTTTTTATTGATGGTACTTTCCTTAATTAATAGTTTTTCTGTATGATTCTTTGTAAGGTTCTGATGCAAAACAATAACATAATCTGCACTTGATACCTAATAAAATTAAATGCCAGGAGGAAGCAAATAGACTAGGCAGACCAACGGGCATGGCATTCCATTCCACCGAGATAAGAGTGTTTTCAGAAGGATGTTTCTGGGATGAAGTTTTCAAATGTTTCAACCACCTTGGGGAATAAAGACTGATTAAGTTTTTTTTAAAGACCACCATCATTTGGCTAGAAAAATCAGTCTAGATAATTTTGCATGCTTTCTAGAGGACTTTTCTAAAAAGGCATTCTGAAAAGATCTGTTGGTAAATTAAAAGAAAACTGCCACAGGCGCCGTTTCTGAAACATAAGAAGGTTCAGATTACAGTTCTGTAACCTAAAACCGATCCTCTAGATGTGTCTACATAAGTTCTGAAATCACATTTTCCTTGTCATTAAAACCACCCACCTGGATTAACAAAGGCTACTGAGACTAAAGTCTCCTCCTAACCCTAGAAAAACCAGAGAGCTAAGCAGAAAAAGCAGTATTGTTGCTTCTGACATGACTGTTCTGCGCTGCATCTTAGACGGTTGCTGTGGATACACAAACAAAATACTCTGGTGATGAAACGGCCAGTGAACAGATTTTAAAAGAACATACAAACAGAAAGTGCAACAAAGAAAGACAGAAATCTGACCCAGACCTACAATGTAAATACATTGCACTAAAAAGAAAGGACTCAAACACTGTAGTTAGAAAAAGCTTTGCTTGTGTTGCCCCTTCATATTCACATGATTTTTAAATAATCAATCACCGGAATTTGCTTGTCCAGTCAAAGTACAGTATAGGATAAATGCTTTCTTCAGGTAAAGGTTGCCCTTACTTGAAAGCCAGCCGTATCCGACTATGGTTCAGTGCTTATCTGTTTATAGCCAAAGAGTCAGTGCTGTCTGCAGACATTTGATCCCTATTTATCTACTTGCAATGTCTTGCTTTCAAACTGGTAGGTTGGCAGGAGCTGGAACAGAGACAGGAGCTCACTCCATCATGGAGTACTTGGGTCTTGAACTGTTGACCTGCTAGCCTTCCAGTCATCAAGTTCAGCATCTTAACCACTAAGCCACCACAGTTTCATGCCTTCTTTAGGCACATGTAATAATTCCATTTGGTTGAGCCACTAGACACAACCACACAAAACCAGCAGTCCAGACTCTGCACTGACTCTTCATTGTTTATGAACAAAATCCCAGGTGGCTTTGACTTACAAATATTTGTGTGATTTAAGATTAATTTATCTTAAACATTGAACCATATTAATGCATGAAGATTAACAGGTGACACTTTGCAAAAAAAAATACCTTCAAGAATACAATTCATGACTTTATTGAGAAACCGTTTTGCTCTAGATATTTTGGCCTACAACTCCTAGATGTTCCAGACAGCATGGTCTAGGCTATGAAATTGTGAGATTTGAGATCCAAAGCTCTCCCCATCCTAATCGAAGTCCTATTAAGCAAGAGCAGAAGGTGTTACTGGTGGTGGCTGCTTCCTGTTTTGAGTCTCACTTAAGGCACAGCTTATTATTAAGACTTATAGTATTTGGACAATCATTTAACAAGAAAGAATAAATACGGATGCCTTTTAGTGGTATACTTTAACAGTGTGTTTTATGTTGTTGTTCAGTTGCACACAATCCAGTCGGACCCGTTGTGACCCCATGGACTACCGCACACCAGGTCCTCCATCATCTGCCATCCTCCGTAGCCCACCCAGATCTACACCCACTGTGTCAATGATGCCATCTAGCGATCTCATCCTCTGCAGCCCCCTTCTCCTTTTGCCTTTGATCTTTCCCAGCATCAAGGTCTTCTCAAGTAAGTCCTCTCTTCTCATTTGGTGGCCAAAGTACTTGATCTTCAGCTTCAGTATTTGTCTTTCCAAGGAGCAGTCAGGGTTGATTTCCTTCAAGATTGACTGATTTCATCTCCTTGAGTCCAGGGGACTTTCAAAAGTCTTCTCCAGCACCACAATTCAAAAGCTTCTATTCTGTGCTTATATTGTTTACACTTTCTCACCTACATTTCATTTCTCAATCTCTTCAGGACAATTTTTTCTTGTCAGCAAAACAAAGATTAACTTTTGATAAGTCAATTGCAGACCCACAATCTCTGGCATCAAAACGTGATTTGATCATCTGGGCTGAAATGTTATCTATGCATCCAGTTTCTGGAGCATATACAGTATTTTGAAATGCATCCTGGAATCAGTCAGGAAAGGCAGCAGTAACAAGCAAGTAAGGGGGGGGGGAGAGAGAACCAATCTTTTCGTCTTTTTAAAACGAAGTCATTGTGAGGAGTGCAGGTTGAGAACCAATCTTTTCTCCCACACCCAAAACTAACTCCCTGATGCATTACAATGACATAATTAAGCAACTACAGTACAGTAAAACCTCATATAACACTAAAACCTGGTTCCACAAGTCTTCGTGTTATATGATTTTTAGTGTTATCTGATCCTCTATGGGATCCATAGAGATACATTGTAACCACACAGGCTTTCGCGGTTGTTATCTGAAGCATCCCATAGGATCTTAATGTTATCTGGTGCAATTCTTCCCCCCAGATTCCTTGATGTTATGCGATTTTCGTGTTATTCGATACTAATGTTATATGAGGTATTACTGTACCTTGTTCTGTTTGGCTTTTATAAACTCAAATGTGTTTTGCACCTAACAAACTATTATCCTAAGGGCTAAAGTTATCAATAATCTGCCCAAGAGGGAAGGGGGAGATATATCCTTAAGAGCAGGGATTTTTAACCTGCGGGCCAGAAGCTGAATGCGGCCCACGGAACCATTTCATGTGGCCCACCACCACCACACCTGGAAGTGCCATGAGGTGGAGGAAGGCCAAAATGACCATCAGGCCCCAAAGCTGTCTGAGGGAGCATGACCCAATGGCCCCCAGCTTTAAAAGGCTGAGAACTCCTTCTTAAGAACATCAGGAAACAAGCTCCCCAAGCAACACAATGGAGGGCAGAAGCTTTATCAATCCTGGCCTAGGGCTAAAGAGGATCTTACATGCCCAAAAAGTTCAGGGCCAGAAAATGACTTGTAGAACTGGATCAGTGGTATGGGTGTCATGCTGCAATGCAGAAGACAGATGAAAGGCTACTGCATTATATTATCAGGACAGTCTTTATGGCTGGTCACCATGAGGATCGCCAATATTTGGATTCAGATACGGCAGAAGAAGCAACACAAAATTGTCCAGAAGTCTCACAATAGGTTTCCTAAATGATTTTTTTGTTGCAAAATTGCCCATTTCTGGTTTAATATGATATCAGAACCCAGGATGTTTCCTCCTAAAAAGCTTGAGATCTAAGCCGAGAACAAGTCTTGGTCTGTTAGGAAAAACAAGCCAGAGATCACACACTAAACAAACCACAGACAGTGAACTGCAGTCTTGTTGAGCTCTCCTGCTTGCAAAAGATGCCTAATGAAAATGACTGCTTGCTTTGTTCATTATAAGACACAACTCTGGCCTTATTGGGAATGCAACATGGACCAAGGTGTACATCTTTTGCCCCCAGATCTGGAAAGTGGACCCCGGGTCCCAGGGGAAAACACTTTACACTAGGGTAGAGATAAAACACTGTTGTGCAGCTTGTTCCTATTATGGGTCATTTTTGAGTGCCTAGGACAGTTGAGATCACTGTCTAGCAGACAAATTGTTGAACTACTGTTATATAATCATCTTTCTTTATGCCACTTCTTTTTGGTGTATTGCTTTACATTCTACAATGCTTTACCTTTTTACTGAAAATATGCCTTGAGTGCTAGCATGTCATAAAAAGGCTGTATAAGGTTTCTAAATAAATGAGCATGACATAACTATCTGATCTTATTGATCATGAATAAATGGAACGTTAAGTCAGTATTCTTGGCTTACTATGACCTCGCGAGTACACTAGTACCCCGAATAACGTTATGACTTGGTTCCACAAGTCCCGTTGTTATCCGGTTTTTAACGTTGTGCGATACATTGAACACACAATGTTAAAAAAAGCCCTGTTTCCCTGGAGGCTGCAGGAAGCCAGAACGTCGGGATTTGAATCCTGACATTTTGGCTTGCTGCTGCCTCCAGGGAGGTGGGGGAACTTTGGAAACAGCTTGGAGCGGGTTTCCCCACCTCCCTGGACCCGGCGGGGGGGTCAGAGACCCCAAAATTGGTAAAAAAAAAATGTCCGTTTTTTTTACCAATTTTGGGGTTTCTGACCCCCCCGCCGGGTCCAGGGAGGTGGGCAGACCTGATCCAAGGTGTTTCTGGGCTTCCCCGACGTCCTGAGCCAGTGCAGCAAGCCAGAATGTCAGGGTTTGAATCCCGACATTCTGGCTCGCTGCACTGGCTCAGGACGTCGGGGAACCCCAGAAATACCTTGGATCGGGTCCCCACACCTCCCTGGATCCAGCGGGGGGGTCAGAAACCCCAAAATTGGTAAAAAAAAAACAGACTTTTTTTTTACCAATTTTGGGGTCTCTGACCCCCCCGTCGGGTCCAGGGAGGTGTGGGGACCCGCTCCAAGGTGTTTCCAAAGTTCTCCCACCTCCCTGGAGGCTGCAGCAAGGCAAAATGTCAGGATTCGAATCCCGACGTTCTGGCTTGCTGCAGCATAAAAGAGGGTGGGGGAAGTTCAAAATTAGCGCGCATCAGCTCTAGGGAGGTCGGGAGACCCGATGCGCGCTAATTTTGAAGTTACCCCACCCTCTTTTAGGCTGCAGCAAGCCAGAACGTCGGGATTCGAATCCTGACATTTTGCCTTGCTGCAGCCTCCAGGGAGGTGGGAGAACTTTGGAAACACCTTGGATCGGGTCCCCACACCTCCCTGGACCCGGCGGGGGGGTCAGAGTCCCCAAAATTGGTAAAAAAAAGTCTGTTTTTTTTACCAATTTTGGGGGCTGTGACCCCCCCGCCGGGTCCAGGGAGGTGTGGGGACCCGATCCAAGGTGTTTCTGGGCTTCCCCGACGTCCTGAGCCAGTGCAGCAAGCCAGAATGTCGGGATTCGAACCCTGACATTCTGGCTTGCTGCACTGGCTCAGGACGTCGGGGAAGCTCAGAAAAAGCTTGGATCGTGTCTGCCCACCTCCCTGGACCCGGCGGGGGGGTCAGAGCCCCCAAAATTGGTAAAAAAAAGTCCATTTTTTTTACCAATTTTGGGGTGTCTGACCCCCCCCCCCCCCCCGCTGGGTCCAGGGAGGTGTGGGGACCCGATCCAAGGTGTTTCTGGGCTTCCCCGACGTCCTGAGCCAGTGCTGCTGCACGGGATTCGAACTCTGACATTCTGGCTTGGTGCACTGGCTCAGGACGTCGGGGAAGCCCAGAAACACCTTGGACCGTGTCCCCTGCCTGCTCCAGAGAGATCAGAGGACCCGATCTACAACTGCAGGGTGGTTGGGGAAGCTGATGGGGACTCCCTGTCGGCTTCCCTAGCCACCCGCCCATGCCTCCGCAGCTGTGGGGTGGCTGGGGACGCCGACGGGGGAGCCCCCCATCAGCTTTCCAGCCTCCCCACCCCTGCCTCCGTAGCTGCAGGGTGGCTGGGAAGCTGAACGGAGAACCCCGTTCAGCTTTCCAGCCACCCTGCTGCTAAGAACGACTGTATCGTATAACGTTAAAAATCACGTTATTCGACACAAGATTTTTCCGAAAATCTTGTAACGTTATACGGTTTTCACGCTATTCGGTACTCGCGTTATACGGGGTATTACTGTACTTGTTTATGCAGTTTATTCACTATCACTTGCACTTCTGTCAATAGCATTACCAACTAAATAAAACAGGAACAACTTGTTAAATGTGCTATCTAAACTCTTTTGATAACCAGAATTATAGACCAAAGTTGTTCTTGGTTTACAAATTCTAACTTGTTGGAAACAAGGAGCCAGGATTCATGGATTATGTAAGGGCCAAAGCTATTGCTTTGAAGTAGCAAAGACTTTAATGGAAAAAAATCATAGCTCTTGCAACAGAATTGCCAAACTCCTTCAAACTTCAAACTCCTTGGCCTCTTTGTGAAACAGGTTCTTTGGAGCTGATTTAATTTTCAGATCAATATACCTTATTAAAAATAATTTCCTAATTCTGTTCACAGGCTTGAGATTGGTTCCATCTTTACCTAACTAGATATTTTCCATATTAAAAGAGAAGAAACAAATACCTTTTCTGTCACTGTAGAACCCTTCTTTAGATTTAACTCTTAGTTTTAGCACAGTAACTGCACATTCCTCCCCCGCATACACACAATATAGGAACCTCTAGCAAGTGATCTTGTCAGTTTATAAAGCAGTGATTTAAAACTTACTCAAACAGAGAAAAAAAATGCTGGGGGGAAAAGCGAGATATTTGTCGGCATGCGGCCAGGAGATCATGCCTGCCTGCAAACCATTTCTGTCATTCACCAAAGGACTATTTGACACAGTTGCTGGCATTCTGGAAATCTGTAAAGACATGTCTGTTCCACAAAGCCTTCCCCTCTTAACATGTCAATTGTTTGGTTCGATAGAGATTATCCCTGACTATCTGATAGATTGTCATGTGCTTTTTAAGGAAATTTGTTTGGTTACCTGTCCTAGCTGTTTTTTAATGCTGATGATGCTTAGGAGATATGTTTTATTGGTTTACTATTATATTGCTCTATTGTTATAAGGCTGTTTTGATGTTTGTTTTATATGATTGTTTGTGCTTTTACTGTTCGTAAGCTACCCAGAGTGGTGTTTGACCAATTGGGAAGGATATAAATATTCTAAATAAACAAACAAATAAACAAACACATAATTCCCAGCATCTGAATTTGTAGAATTCTACCTAATTATGCTAAAACAGTGAAAATTAGCAAGAAACAAATCTTTCGTTCCAACAATACTGTAAAACAGAGTCTGTAATTTTACTGCAGATGAGCTATCGCCAGCTCTTGTATGTAAGCTGCGACATTTGAGCAAGCCTTAGACTTGCGTATTTCAAATGCAACTTATTTCAGAAGGTAAGACATATCGCTTTAAGGTTTTTTTTTAAAAGTAATGTTAATTTGTGCAAGCAGAACCAGACAAAAACAAACACAAACATGCACACAAACAGAAAACAGGATGTTGTTGCATTTTACAGATTAACATTTCAGTACAAATACAGTACAGCCATTTCTTTAGACTTATTAGAGTGAAGCAAAACCACAGGTTATATATAGGATAGGCACAGGAGATAAGATTAGCAAGGTGACAAAGAGCACTACTGCCACAAATAATTAATAGTAAGAATGTTGGTTTCAATGGATAGAAGGAGGGCCTTCTCTGTGTCCGCCCCGGCCCTTTGGCGCCTCCTGCCAATTAAGTTACACCTACAGACAGAGCTACTGCCCTTTTGGAAGGGCCTAAAAACCTGGCTGGCAGGGCAGGTGTGGGGCTCCAGTAATACCGGATCCCATGTTGGGTGGCTGATCTGATGGGATAGCCACCCCTCTCTCACTCTTTTAAACTTTTTTAACCTTTTTAACTTTTAAATCTTTGAGGGTTTTTTTTGTAAATGTATATTATTATTATTATTATTATTATTATTATTATTATTATTATTATTATTATTATTATTATTATTATTATTATTATTATTATTATTATTATTGAAGTTGATTTGGTTTCTGGGTTTGTGGGGGTGTGGTGGGATTGTCTGGTTTGCACTCATTTGTGTAACTTTTTCTTTTTTTGTGAGCCACCTAGGGTTGGGTTCACCTGATTGGGGCGGGATAATAAATCTAAATAAAATAAATAAATAAATAAAATACTTCCACATTTCAAATGAAAGGCAAAGCCTCAGTCAAAAGTCAACATTTGGACAGGAATTGATCAGTTTCCAGAGTACAGGGGAGGACTGTGAATTAATACATATAGTAGGCTAAGAACAGCTGGTATCGAAAGTTGATACCGTACTTTACAGGAAATTTACTTATTTATTTATCGTATGATGAACTTCAGTTGTCTACATTAATGTTGATATATACAATAAGCACAAATTGTCCATCTTAAGTTCCTAGCTAGAGTTCCACGTCCAGGTTTGAAAGCCATTGAAGGGTTCAATCTGTGGCAACTACCCACTGAAGCCAACATTCTTACTCCTAATAATCTGTTGACCCATCTTTTGTGCCTACTCTATATAGAGCCTGTGGTTTTTCATCATACATTGAACGATGTGGATGTAACCAGCCAAGCTCACACTGAAATGTTAATACAGTTGTACCTCGCTTAAAGAGCATAATGCGTTCCACAGGATTGCTCTTTAAGCGAGTTTGCTCTTTAAGCGAAACACCATTCTAAATGACCAGTTGTGGGGGGGATTGCGAACCCTGATTTATTTGTTAAGCGAGTTTTTGGTTGGTTTTATTTGTTAAGCGAAGCAAACATTCAGAGAAAATTCTGCTCTTTAAGTGAGGCGCTCTTTATGTGAGGTTTGACTGTAGTCTTTAAAGTACTTTTGCACATATTTTAGGTGGGGTTGTTCATTTTTATTTTTGCCTGATTTCAATCACTGTATATATATATATATATATATATATATGCATCTGATGACAGATTTACTGTAATATTTTGCAAAAACAAAGGTTTACCCTATTGCCCCTGTCCAAAATTTTACCTTTCTACCTCTTCAGACCCATCCATATTCTGGGGAAAGATACACCAGTTGTCTGCCCCTTTCCACCTCAGAGGTGACGGCATTTCAGGGATGATGGAGGCATTAGGATTATCGTGTTCACTGGGATCCTTCGACATGAAAGATGTGCTATAAGAATAAAATAGGATTCAAAACAAATGGTCGCAGGTCATACGTACTGCTGAGAGAAAGGAAGCAAGGAGGATGTGAGCCAAATAGCCACCTTCTTCTTCAACAGAATTATAAAAAAAAAACCAGCCTCCTACTATTGATGGTTAAATACATTTACTTATTAAAACTCACTAGGCAAAACAAAATAATCACATCAGACGTCAATATAATGTATATTATTTCACTGAACTGTAGCTTCATATCTGAAGCACTGGCACAGCTCTCTAGCTTCAATAAGTAACAGCTCTCTTACCTTTCAGTTTTAATACATTAAGACAGAGAGAAACACTCATCAAAATCATATCACATCAGCAGCCACTCTTTTAAACACTTTTTAACCACTATGCTGCATTTCCAATTAGAACAGTAAAAAGTGTACATTTTCCACATCACTCCTTCAAGTGAAACGAATGAGCGAAACAGGTCACAGTAGAGGGGCAACATTACATACTGCTGAAAAGAATATATAGTCTTCCAGGTTCCCATTGCTGCTAACATTCCACCATCTTCTGTTTCCTCTGGGTCAAATTTTACATCAAAGCCATCTCAGAAAAGGGCCCTGTCTTTGTTCCTTATTCTGTAAGACGTCAGACACGCTAGTCTGCAAGGCCAAATATAGTTACAGAAAACAGGGCCTTATCAACGGTGGCACGAAGATTGTGAAGCTCTCACAGCTTCTCTGCGCAAATTAACAGCTGAACATGAGCAATTTTATTTGGAACACATTCAGCAGGACAAACGGCATTCTGGCAATAAATTTAACTGCTAGCATTCTATTTCTGTAGCATGCTTTTATGGTTTATTTAGGACCCAGTTGTTTATTTACCGTATATGCATGGCTTTCACTTTTTGGGAGTTTTGTTGGTTCACTAGCGATTTTTAAGACAACATTGGAGGGCCACCTACCAAGGATGTTTTAGCTGTAGATTTCCTGCACTGGTGGTGGGCTGGACTCAGTTATCCTAAGGGTCCTTTCTAACTCTACAATTGTAGCACTGCAGTGGCTTAGTGGTTAAGACACTGAGCTTGAAGATTGGAAGGTCAGGGTTCAATACCTGAGTGCTGCATGACAGATCTTGGGGACATGAAAGGAGCCTCATTCAGGCGTCCCCTGAGTGGAGTTTCTCCAGCAAAAATCCTTTCAACCCAGAGTAATTTCTGACACAAAATTTATTTATTTATTGTGATACTGAGAAGAATATTGATTACTGACAGGGGACTCATATCCCAAAAGTCTAGGACTGCAGTCTTTTAGCCTGCCTGCATATCCCACAATGAGAAGGCACATCAGAACACCTGTCCTTGCAGGCTTACACACAGGGTCTTGAATTCTGCCAACTGACAATATAATTAGCCATGTGAAAAATATATCTAGTTAATCTATTTAAAGCAAACTGAGGTAAGTTTTCCTCCATGCCAGGTTGACTAAATGAGATTCTTACCAAACACAGGCAACCATCTCAACAGCTATTTATTAGCTACCCATAAACTTGATTTATAATCCAAAAGAGAGAGACGGGATTGTTCTGAGTTGGCAGAATCAGGAAATTTGTAAAATCTAAACTGCATGGGGGACTGAGCGAGAGAGATTAACAAAGCCACTCCCTACTACCAATCCTAAAGGCATCAAGAATGGCCATAACTGCTTCCAAGGCCAATGCAGTAGTCCCCAACCTTTGAGTTTTGTTTGAACTTCAATTCCCAGAAGCCTAAGTCAGTATATTGGCAGGGAATTGAAGTTCAAAATGCAAAGGTTGGGGACCACTGCAGGGAAACAGTAGCCAAGAAGCCAAAGGATGGCCCTCGGGGATCTCATTAGTGTTTCTTTGTGGTCTTAGGCTGCTCCAAGAACTTGTGATCTCCAGAAGCTCCTGCCTATAACAGCCCAGCACAGGTCTTGCAAACTCAAGTGGGTGGCTTCCTTTGCAAAGTGCAACCATCTCAAGCCCTGTCTTTGCTTCTCTCCTACTACCTTCCACTTTCCCCAACTTGGGAGCCACAATCCCTCAAAATCCCCCAGCAAAGGAGCTGCAAATCAAACCCCCCCCCAACTGAAAGCATGGGATGTGTTACAGCCACCTTCCCTCTTCTCTCAAGCCCAGTCCCCAAAACCCTTAAATGTAACCCCTCAAAATGCCGCCTGACGCAGAGAGCGTAGCCTGTCCCAAAAGCTTTCTAGGACCATGAAAGAGAAGGCAAGGACCCCTTTCCCAGCTCCATTCGCACAACCCGGGTGTGCATTTACTGCCTGGAGGGCTTTTAGGGTATGAATAGCCCCCTACTCTTGTGATGCCTAGTAAGGCTACGTTTCCCCGTCATAACCTCCAAATATTCCTCCTTTTCTCCCATGCAATTTTCCGGCTGAAGGAGTGATTAGCCCTGTGGTTCCCAACGAGGGGCACCATTTGATTTTTAATGGGAGTAATTGCAGAAGGAGTTATTATTAACAGTGAATGGCCTTTTCGACTTCCTCCACGTGGATAGGAGTTCACTGTTTTGAATAATAAGAATTATAGGTCACAGGGAGGGGATGGAAGAGATGTTTAGCTGGGGCCCGGCCCAAAAAAGGTTGGGAACCCCTGGCTGAGCCCCTCTCTTTCTGACCCCATCATCTCCCCCGCACCCCACAAGCAAGCTGCCAAGCGGTGAGAAATGGCTGCTGACCCCATCACTAGCCCTCCATCCACCATGCATGCTATGACCCTCGCTGAGGAGAAGGCTGGCCCTCCTCTCAGGCCATGGGCATGGCAGGCTCGGCCACACAAGGCCACCCTCAGGTCTGAGCGGGCAGCCCCTTCCAGAGGCCTTCCGCTTCCGACAAGCCTCGGCGGCCCGCCCACTCACCTTCTCTTCTTCCCCGCCTGCCTCGCTCCGGGGCCCGGCCGCCTTCTCACGCCAGGCCGGGGATGCACGGCCTAGCCCACCTTCTTCTTCCCTTCCCTCTCAGGAAAAGGCGAGGTCCAGCCCTCCTAAGCCTTCCTCCCACACCTGCCCAGGAGTCGGGGGAGGAAGAGGGGAATAATAAGGGGAGGTGATGGTCCGAGGAGGATTATCCTTCCGAGCCGACCCTCCTTCCAGGCAAGGAGGCGCGGGCCCGGGCGGAGGACAGGCCTGGCCCCTCGGCCTGCAAAAAACCCTTCTCGGTTGAGACGTTGGAGAAGGAAAGACATCACAAAATGTCGGACCCCCCTCATGGGGCTGTCAACCAGAACCCCTTTATGGGGCCGGCCGGTTATTTGGGGAAAAAGTTTTAATAATGTCCATTATTCTATGGCATTAAAAAAAAAAAAGGCCCACGCAGGCGCCCATTTCTATTAAACAATTATACACGCCACGCATTCACACGCAACGCGTGTCAAGGAGCTGGGTCCTGGTTTAAAAACGGGCGGGAGTAACGGTGTCTTTGTAAATCATTTAGTCCGTTTATTATTTATGTCTAATTTTCTATTGTAATATCTTGTAAGCCACCCAGAGTGGGAAAGGTTATAAATATAATAAATAATAATTGAGCTTTTAAAAATAGTAGCTGTGTTAGTCTGTGTTGCAAGCATATCAGAGAATAAACTAAAATAAAAAACCTTGTAGCACTTTGAAGACTGTTATATTTTAACGTTAGCTTTTGCAGATAAAGTCCACTTTGTTTTATGTCATCCTCTGATATAAATGATAATAATACTTCTAAAGTTATAATCTGAGACCCTATAGTTTGGGGAAAATTTTGAAATGGTAGCCATGTTAGTCTGTGCAAGCATATCAAAGAGTAAACGTAACAAAAAAAAGACAAAAAAGTTGTGGTACCTTAAAGACTAACTTCTGTATTTAAATGTGATCTTTCGTGGATCAAGTCCATTCTGTCAGACATTAGAGTAAAACCTCATGGCATCAATTTATACACATGTGCCTCTGTACCTGATGTGCATAAACTGATGCAAGGAGGTTTTATTCTGATGTCTGATAAAGTGGACTTGATCCACAAAAGCTCAAATTAAATTACAGAAGTTAGTCTTTAAGGTGCCACAACTTTTTTGTTGCTTTGTTTACTTTCTTATATAATTAGGGAGAAACCTCCCCCCCCCCCAAAAAAAAATCTTGAACTATAAGGTTTTTCAACACACAGGGCACCTTCCCCAGCTTTTGGGGCCCAGTGGGATGTATGTATTTGGGATTCCCCAACTATCCTTTTTACTTACTCAGGGGTAGGATGCTCTGGGTCGTAGAAATCCCCCATCTTCGGCCTCTCCTTCATCATCATCCTCAGTCCCAGGAAAGATCAGCGCAGGCTGGCATCGAGAAGGGGGTCAACGAAGATGCTGAGCAAATGCTCCATGGAGGAAATCCCATATAGCGATAGCAGCAGGACCCCAAAACCACCTTGATGAGGTGGTTGGGTGTCTCTCCCCCACTTTTTCTTTTCCTTTCCTGGCTCACATCTTCCACTGGAAAACAAGCAGAGAAAGGGGGCTCCAAGGAGAAAGTCTGGCGTCGATTTAGATGGGGGGCGGCAGAAATAACCCCCCAGGGCACCCCAAAACAGGTAGGGATCCCACAGAAGAGCCACAAAAGCCCTCTTGACAGATCTGGGTCACGACATGGCTTGTGGGGTGTTGTGTTGTGTGTCTCCTCTGGCTTCTTCTTCTCTGTCCACAAAGAGCCGATCAAAGGAAACCCCCCCCCCAAAAAAAAGCCCACCCAACCCAACCCCAATTTCTTCCTTCTTCCAGTTAAGACTTCTTCTCTTCCTTTTCTTGCAATCCTTTTTCTTTCCTGGGGTGGTTTGAGGACACTGGGGCACCCCAATGCTCACACCCCCTTAGAATCCGGTTCCAATCCGAAGTGTGGTGGGAACACACAGAACGGGGGAGGGGGGACCCCTCCAAAAAAAGGGGGAAGCAACCCACTCTTCCTTGCTGCTGCTTTCTTCTTTTGCAATTAAAATAATCCCAGGCGTGCAAAAAGAAAACCCGAAAAAATTGCAATGGAGAAACGTTAATTCCCCAATGAGCAAAAAGGCAGCTCTTTAATTGGGG
Organism: Furcifer pardalis; assembly: GCA_030440675.1. Taxonomy (NCBI): domain Eukaryota; kingdom Metazoa; phylum Chordata; class Lepidosauria; order Squamata; family Chamaeleonidae; genus Furcifer; species Furcifer pardalis. The sequence continues at coordinate 109,217,322 of CP126897.1, forward strand.
GGGGGGGCAAAAGGGGGGGTCTTTTCTGCCCCCTCCCCGTTGCTTTCCTCTGGTTTCTTCCGCCCCCTCCTCTTTTCCGTGTGTTTGAGGGGGGGTCGGACGCCCCCCCCTTTTGGCCCCGATCCTGCAGGACTGGGTAGACGGAGAGGGGGGGGGAGTCTCACCCTCTCTGCTCCTGGGGTGTGTGTGTGTCGGGGGGGGGTTCCTTCTTCTTGCCCCCCCTCCAGGAAGACCCGTCCTTCCGACAAGCGGCGGCGGCGTCCAAGCCGGGCCTCGTTCCTCCTCCTCCCTTCCCTCCTTCCTCCTCTTGATGCCCTGTAACGTCCAAACGGAAACTGTCACGCGTTCACTTCCTCCCACCCAGCAAGCCCAGGGAGGAGCGGAAGGAGGCAGGCGGGGGGGGGGAGGGGGGGAGGGTCTTTTATTATGTGCAATGGGATTGGGAGCCACCCGGAACCGCTTTGGTGGATTGGACAGATACAAATCTGAATACTATAAATCAATAAGACTTTGACGACTGAGACTGCACGACAGAGTGCGCTCCCGTCTCTGCCCCAGCTCCTGCCAACCTAGCAGTTCGAAAGCAAGAAATTGCAAGGAGATAAATAGGGACCACTTTGGTGGGAAGGTAAGCAGCGTTCCACGCATTCTAGGCATGCCTGCCACATGTCTGAAAATGCAGACAGCGCTAGCTCTTTGGCTATTAACAGAGATGAGCACTGAACCCTAGAGTTGGATATGACTGGTTTTCAAGCAAGGGCGACCATACCGCCCCATAGCGCATAGTGCACTCTCTGGATAGTTCACAGAGTATTAAATTATTATTTATTTAAATACTTAAAACCGTTGGTTCCTACCGTGGGGCCCAGGCCCCACAGGGGGGATGTCAATTCCCAGAAGCCTAAGTCAGTACATTGGCTGATCAGTGCTTTGGGGAATTGGATGTCCAAAAAACAAAGATTGGGAACACGTTGCATTATTAGATGACCATCTTCATCTCCTTCAAGGTCAAGAACCATACCTGATTCCAACTGAACAATGTAACGCAGTGGTCTTCCATTTGTCTTCTGCATCACATCTTCTTGACACCCATACAACTGATCCAGTTCCGCCAGTCCCTTCCTAGTCCTGAGCCCTTTTGGCACACAAGTCCTCATTGGCCCCATCCCAGGATGGATGAAGCTGCTGCTTCATCCTTCCCATCAAGATGGATTCAAGTGGGATTTAATCCACTTGGGGACCATCACACTTCCTTGTGCATTTCACCACCCAAGGCCATTAGTCTTCAGGGTGGTCAGGTTAATTAATCACCACCTGGTGAGGCAGTGAGTAGCGGATAACCTGACCAGACTGGTATCCAGATCCACTGACATAAAATTAACAGTTCAAGACCTAACTTAAAAACTGTGGAGGTCACATCTAAGTTTATAGGCAGTTCCTAGTATAAAAAAGTCTTTTTGGTAAAGTTAGGATATTCAAGTCCAAAAAAGCCAAAAATTCCAAATCTAGGGATTACTATTATCATTATTATTATGGGACTATGGTGGCTCTGATGAAGAAGCTCGCCTTGTTAGGTGGAAGGCTGACAAGTCAGCAGTTTGAGACCCGGGTACTTCATGACGATTTGAGCATCTGTCTCTGTCCCAGCTTCTGCCAACCTAGCAGATCAAAAGCAAGAAATTGCAAGTACAGTAGATCAATAGGGACTACTAAGGTGGGAAAAAAATCTTGGGGACATGAAAGGAGTCTCATTCGGGTGTCCCCTGAGCGGAGTTTCTCCAGCAAAATCCTTTTAACCCAGAATAATTTCTGACACTAAATTATTATTATTGTTATTGTTATGTTTTGTTATCATTACTACCATCACTACTTCTGCCTTGCTATTCAGCATGACTAGCACAGGGCAGCAAACCAGAGTCAAACCTGCAGATTAGGAGCCATGTCCCAAGAATTTGCAGGTGAGAGGATGAATGCTACACCCATGACTGCTTCATCCATTGGCTGCTCTCGAATCTCTAGTTCGTTTAGATATCCGAAACTGGCACTGTGTCTAACTGTGTAGGCTGGCAAAAGTACAAAAATAAATAAATACCCCAAACCCAAACTCCCTTTCAGGAAAAGAATACCGCAAGGGATGCCCCTAAATCCGGGGAGACAGAGGTTCCCCAGGAGCCACAGAATACAGACCGACTGTTGGGGTTCAGACTATGCAGAAGCAGAGCATCCAGGAAGAAGTGTCCTTCCTCCACTGCATCATTTCATTTGTCATGGTATACCCATCATGCTCAAAGAAGCAACACTCGGTTGAAAAATAGGCTGTGAAGGAGGACAGAAATCTCACGACACCCCATGAGGCTACACAGTCCTCTCACTCAAAGCAAAACTTCACAGAGGATTTACTTAACAGAAGCCCCCACCAAGACATAAATTGATAGAGCTGGTTAAGTTCATCTCACTTTTCTTTCTTTACACTTTCTGGGGGATAAAGTTGTTGTTGTTTTAAAGAAAGTCTGATGGAAGCAATCCTAGTAGCTACTGTTTGTCCTGTGCAACGCCTCCCCTCCCTCCCCTATAGCCTCACTCATCTGCTTACGTACAAATAGAAATAATAATTGTGAGTTGTCATGCAGTTGTACAGTTGACTATTTCATCAGGAGGTTAAGAATGATGTGAAAGAAAGATGGGAATGGAGTAGGAGATAAGAGGGACTATAACCACAACAAGGCTTGCCCACAGGGTACACATCTTAAAGATAGCTGGTGATCTATACAGGACATTACTTTTTGATCATACTCTCCACATTTTCAGTTACCATGTGGCGGAGGAAGGGCAAAATGGCCCTCCAGCCTCTGAAGCTGTCTGAGGGAGCGTGACCCAATGGCCCCCAACTTTAAAAGTTTGAGAACTCCTGATTTAGTGTAAGCATTCGTGGACTGCATCTCACAAATGTTCATGCCAAAAATAATGTACTTGTTCATCTTTAAATTGCAATTGACTATTCTAAGTTAACTCTCTCTCTCTTTGTGTGTGTGTGTGTGTGTGAGAGAGAGAGAGAGAGAGAGAGATGTATGTATGTACAGTATGTGTAGGGACTGCAGTGGCTTAGTGATTAAGACACTGAACTTGACTACTGGAAGTTCGGCAGGTCAGTAGTTCAAGACCCAAATGCTGCACAACAAAGCGAGCTCCTGTCTCTGTCCCTGCTCCTGCCAACCTCAGTTCGAAAGCAAGAAACTGCGATTAGATAAATAGGTACTGCTTCGGTGGGAAAGGTAACAGTGTTCTGTGCACTCTGGTGTCAAGTCATGCTTGCTACATGACCACAGAAACATCTGCAAACAGAGACGAGCACTGAACCCTTTGGGACCCCATGGACTCTCATTCACTTATGACTGAACAACAACAATGGCATAATGTTAATGAAACCTTAGAAAGCCACTAAAATGGATAAAAACTGCCTCGGGTGAGGAATACCAATGCAAAGAACCAACTTCTTCCCTGTTCACACCAGGAAGCTGGCCTTTTGTCTTCCCACCTGAGGCGTTTGGTCTCTGCCAATCCAGCAGACCATCCTGAGCCATCAACTTGCCTTTGTTTTGCTTTAATCGTTAAACCTTAGGAAGAAAAGAAGGTGCCCTCAAGTCTGTGGCTGTTAGCATTCTCTTTCTCCAGAATGGACCTGATTTGCTGCTCAGGAAAATAATTCTTTCTCTCTCTCTCTATCAGGTGTTGAGGTGTGCCTGCCACATGTCCACGGAAACATCTGCAGATGCAGACAGCGTGGGCTCTTCGACTATAAACAGAGATGAGCACTGAACCCTAGAGTCAGATAGGACTGGCTTTTGAACAAGGGTGACCTTTATATAGCTTGAGTTTTTTATAATAGTAGCCGTGTTAGTCTGTGGTTCAGGCATATCATATCAGAAAACCAAAACAAAAAAAGTAATAAAATAAAAATACTGTAGCACATTAAAGACTACCTGCTATATTTCTATTGTGAGCTTTTGTGGATCAAGTCCACATTCGTGGATCAAGTAGACTTGATCCACGAAAGCTAACAATAAAAATATAGCAGTTAGTCTTTAAAGTGCTACAGTATTTTTGCTTTATTACTTTTTTTTGTTTTGGTTTTCTGATATGCCTTTCTATAGCTCCTTTTCTTTTCTCTGGTGAACCGAGCAACTGGACTGTGCTAAGAGAACAAGCTCAAACTTTACAGACACTTTGTTTTTTCTCTCCTTGCCATATAATCCAATGACATCTTTACTACATTTATTTTCCTTCCCAAAGTTCTCTTACTAATTTTGTTTTCCCTTCTCCTCTCAAAAATTCTCATGTTATACAAACTCAATTCCATCACCATTCAAATTATTACCCAAAGATCATGATTTAGCTGTGTAATTAAAATTCAGTTTAATTTTTCTTTGATAGACTTTTCTTTTCTGCAAAGGTCCTCTGTCTGTGCTCTCTGACATTCTTCGTTTTTCAGGGTTTCACATTTTTGCCCATCATTGAACATTGAAAGTTCCAACTTACCTGTTTATGCAGGTGCTAAGATCTGTACAAGTACATGCAGTGTATCTTTAAGACATTGAGGTTCTATGTTCAAGGTTTGTGTTATATGCAACAAGGCAGCAGCTTGATAAGAATTTCAAGGCAAAGCTACTTAAATCCACCAGGGGCTCAAAGTGCTATTAAAAACTGGTTTTTTAGATGATCCTTTCCTTCCACAGTGTTATAGGTAAAGGTAAAGGTTTCCCTTGCTCGAAAGCCAGTCGTATCAGTGTTACCAGCTCCTCAATTTTGGTAGAACACCAAACCCTAGAGTCGGATATGATGGCACCTTAAAGACTAACTACTGCCTTTTAATGCCATAGAAGTGTGCAGATAAGCCCTACAGCTGGTCAGCAAGGCAGTGAGGAGGTCCTCGTCTCTCTCCCAGACCTGCTTTTCTTCCTACCACAGACCAGGAGGAGGTTATTAAAGGATACATAGCAATAGTAATGACACTTCTCTCCCGCCCCATAATGCTTAGTGGACTCTCTGGACGTTTTTTGGGGCACAGTATTTTTGTCCTCAACATGCTGGGTCCTCATTTTACCGACCTTAGAAGGATGGAAGAGGATGAGTTAACCTGGATCCCCAACAGGTTTGAACTCACAACATTTTGGCTGCTGGACAGCCGTTTAACCACAGGGCCCCCAGGGCTCCATCAAGAGCATAACAGAGCCAAAGGCAGTTTTCATCTGGATGTTTACTTGCCCAAAAATTCCATGCTGAAGTTTTGTCAGATTCGAAGCAGTGCAAAATCTACAGCTGCCAAGAATCAAACAAGACAGGCGTTCTTATGTTGCTGTTCCGGGATAGTGTTGGAAAGAAATATAAGCAATTTATATACGGGAGCAGATAGCATTTTGGCAGACCAAAGAGCCACGTGGTAATGAGTATAGCAAGCAAAACAGACTGTGCAAAAAACGAGTCAGCCTAGTGGTCACCTAGTGGTACCTGGGAATAAATATTTCATTGTCCAGCCTTACAGTGGAGTCGTAACTTGTACTGAACAGGAAAGTTACTTATTCTGGGCATCAAATCAATTATGGAGCAGGAAACTGACACGTGTTTGAGATCCATTATTACGTGGGAAAGAATCAACACAAGAATGCTGCTATTTGTTTCCAGCCTGGCTTCTATGATCTCTTTATTTTATCTCTTTCAGGCGTTTCCTCCAAGTATAGAGACCCAAAATGGCTCAGAGGAAGATTTCTAAAGAAGGACTGCAGTGGCTCAGTGGTTAAGACCAGAACTTGATGGCTGGAATGTTGGCAGTTTGAGACCTGAGTGCTGCACGATGGAGTGAGCTCCCGTCTCCATTCCGTCTCCAGCCAACCTAGCAGGTCGTAAGCAAGAAATTGCAAGTACCTGTACATAAATAGGGACCACTTTGGTGGGAGGGTAACAGCGTTCCGTGCGCTCCAGTGTCTAGTCATGCCTGCCACATGACCACGGAAACATCTGCAGACAGTGCTGGCTCTTCAGCTTTGAAACAGAGATGAGCACTGAACCCTAGAGTTGGATACGACTGGCTTTTGAGCAAGGGAAACCTTTACCTTTACTTTACAGAGTGATTGGTTAGCATAACAGATAAATTTACAAATCAATATGGCTTTATACAACTAATGGCAGATGATCTCTGGCTGCTATTCCAGTTAGTTGTAAATTTCCCCCCTTTTCAATTGCAAATAGGAGGAGGATACAAAACAACCACGTGGCATTGAACATGTTATTTATTTCTCTCTTCTTAAAGAGAAACTCAGAAGAGCTTAATGAATGACTAAAAGACACACACAGCTAAAATTACACCCCCACCACCCCCATGCAGTTTTGGTTTATTCTGTGAGATTCTTCTTGCACTATTAATGCAGGTGCAAAGAATAGTTCTAAGGATTAATTGGGGGTGGGCTTGTAAAGCCATTAGGTGTTTTTACATGGAAACCCGGGATAGTTAGTGCTGGCTTTAAAAGCCCATTTAGGCTTTTTTTTAAGTTTCCAGTGATGAGACAGAGAGGACTGTACTTCTTTTTAGCTTACAGCTCTCAGAATCTGCTTTTATACCCTTTTATGTTGCTTTGCTTTACTGGTTGTGCTGCTTCATAAAACTTTACCCATCTCTATTTGGCCTTTTCAATAGGGCAGCTTGCTTCTTATAAGTAGTGCATGTTCTTTAATTAATGCATAATGCTGTTTTTAACAGGGACTGTGGTGGCTTAGTGGTTAAGACACTGAACTTGATGACTGGAAGGTCGGCAGGCCAGCAATTCAAGACCTGAGTGCTGCATGACGGAGTGAGCTCCTATCTCTGTCCCAACTTCTGTCAACCTAGCAGTTCAAAAGCAAAAAAATCCAAGTAGATAAATAGGTACTGCTTTGGTGGGAAAGGTAACAGCCTTCTGTGCACTCAGGTGTCTAGTCATGCCTGTCACATGACGTCTGCAGACGGAAACGTCTCCAGACGTAGACAGTGTTGGCTCTTTGGCTATAAACAGAGATGAGCACTGAACCCTAGAGTTGGATACAACTGGCTTTCCATCAAGGGAGACATTTATCTTTACCTACCTCTGTACCATCTGAGTGGGAAAGAGGCACATGAAATGAAGCACACTGTTGACCATCCGGGATAAAATGTTAGAGTGGAGAAATATGGTGGGCTCATGTGAATGGAAAGAAGTATCACCTGGTGAGTGTTTGGCAATCTCTTTCTAAAAGGTAGCCCAGTTTAGATGCTGTTTGTATGCACAATGGTCAGTTTAGTTGCCTGAACAAACAGGCTGTTGGCTTCACATATAACTGTGAGTTCTTCTCCTTGGTTTCTGATTCCCAGCCCAAATTCTCCAACAAGGTTTGGTTCAGCTTCATTTCCTACGTTTGCCTTCTAGTCACCTATGATTATTAGCATCTCCTGTTTAGGTGTATGATCAGTTTCTTCCTAGACACTTGCATAAAAGCTTCCAGTTTCTTCTTCATTATATTCAGTTGAAGCACAGATGTGCATGATGGTCTTGTTGATAGGTTGTTGAAAAAACCTGATGTTATTCGCCCAGCTATTCCATGATAGCTCCTAACTGCTTGTACTACATCTTGTCCCATTTCCTCCCCTGATTTTGTCATTGCCAGAGTAAAACACTTTCTAATTGTGTGAGTGAAAAATCTTTTCATTCCACTTAATTCACTTGTCTCAAGTGGTATGGTGTTAGATGTTTTATTTATTGCTTGATAGTTGCAAGTTTACCATGATCCATATTTCCAGCACTCCATGTTCTAATAATGCATGTTGTGTGCAGATCCTTGTTGAATAAAAGTAAAGTGCCCATGCTTTGCAATTCTTGGAGTTGTCATCTGGAAACGTACTATGACCACAAACTGCCTTCCAGTGAAACAACTGTTATGCATTATACACAGTGATGGGATGACCCCAGTTCCCCGGAAGCGGTAGGAACAATCTCGGAGGGTTCTCCGAGAGGGTAGCCCATTTTTAAGGGTTCCGGACGCCTCACCGAAAGATTTTTTTTTAAAAAAAATGGAGCCAAAATGGCTCCAATTTAGTGCACATGTGCAGAAACTCAATCTGACGCATTGCGCATGCATCAGATTGAGTTTCTTTTTTAAAAATATTTTTATTAGATTTTAACAACAGAAATGTTAAAAACAACAGAACAAAAAAACAGTTACAAACAAAAAATACAATTGCAAACTACATTTTATAACATTGAAAATAAAAAGAAAAAAAGGTACAAGTCAATATAACATAATATAATAACATCTTAATTCAGTTATTTTCAATGCATTCAATGTCTTAACCATACTATTTATATTCATATATACTATATACTTTCACATTTATATCAATTATCCTCTTTCAACATGATGTTACAAATTTGTTATGTTTTTTTTTCTTTTTTTAAAACATAATACATATAACACCCAGTGCACTAAGGTCCTTGAGTCTACCAGCCATCCCTTTTACAACTCAGTCATTCTGCCAAAAATACATTGTATTCGGTGCAGGTTTTTCACCTTTATTTTCCCTCAATATATACCACTTACCAGGTGGCTTATTTGATGGATTGCCACCCTGGGTCTGGAAGTGGGACTGTGTATTGTTTTAATTTTTGTGATTAAGTTTTGATGACTTTTTAACTTGATGTTTTTATTGATGTAGATTGTCTTATGTTTTTATTCTTATTTTTAGTCTCATGTAAGCCGCTCAGAGTCGGGTCCTCCCGATTGGGGCGGGGTATCAAGTGTAATAAATAATAATAATATAATAATAAATAATAATAATAATATTGCAACCAAGGTTTCCAAATGTCCCAAGATCTATTTTGTTTTATTAACCCCCTTTTTATATTTAATTCCCATGTAAGTTTTTCGTTTAGCGCCATGTCCCAAACATCGGTATACCATTTACCAATTTCTAAGTTCATATCACCTTTCCAGTTTCTGGCCACTTGTTGTCTTGCCAACGTTAAGAAAATAGATAATAACTTTTTTATTTTCCTCTAAGTTCAATTCTTCTAAATCTGTTAGTAAAACAATTTTTTCATTCAACTTTAAGCTGAAGTTTAAAATTTTTGCTATTTCTTTTTCCATTTTATGCCAGACATTGGAAATAATTTTACAATCCCACCACATATGTCTGTATGTCCCAATTTCCTGATGACATCTCCAACACTTTCTTGAGTTGCTACTATTTATTTGATTTAGCCGAACTGGCGTCATATACCACCGCTACAAAATTTTGTAGTTGTGTTCTTTAACTTTTGTGGACAGATTTTGCATAATCCTATTTTTCCATTTTTTCTTCCAATTATTGCCTGAAATATTAATACTTAAATCCGTTTCCCACAATCTTTTAAGAACATCCTGGGTTTTTTCGGTACTGTTTATCATTTTGTATAACTTACTTACTACTCCTTTTATCCCCATTGAACCTTTTCTTATCTTATATAACACTTCCTCGAAGTCTGTCAACTGTCTTGTAGGTTGTAGTTTCTCTTTATATTGTTTATTCCACGTATCCAACGTTAGTATTTGAAGCCAGTTCAACCTTAATTCCTTATAAATTTCTTTTTTAGTATCTTCATTCTCAATTCGATTCAACCAATCTTTTAGTAAAATTATATCATATTTATACATAATGTTTTTCAATAATTCTGAATTTTTAACCGGAAGTGTTTTAAGATCTTGCAACTCTAATATTGGAGAGGTATTTGGTGCCAATTTTTCTTTTAATTTTACCCATACACTTATCATAGATTTTAGGACATTATTTCTTGGTTTTAAATTAAAAACTGAATTTTCCAAAAATTCTCCCTTTGCACACACATTACTATCTTTCATTTCTATCTCCCTCCATATAAGATCTTTTATTGTTAAAAGTTTTACCAAACCTTTAATTTGGAACGCCCTATAATATGATTTAATGTTAGGTAACCCTAAACCACCCTATTTCTGTGACTTATACCATAAACTTTTAGGTATCCTTGCTCTTTTCCCTCCATTGCAGTAATAAATTTTGAAAAACTCTTAATTCTTTTTCAGTTTGTTTAATTGGGAGGACCTCAAATAAAAAATTAATCTTGGGTAATAAACTCATTTTACAAACAGCAATCTTTCCAAACCAAGAGGTCTTCAACACCCAATATCTAACAATTTTCTTCCTGATTTCCTCTTTCACTTTATCATAGTTTAATTTCTTCAAATCCTCTACATTATCTGCAATATTAACTCCTAAGTATTTTATACTTTTCCTAATTTGAATTTTAAATTTTTCCTTAATTTTCCCTATCTCTTCCTTATTTAAATTACTAAAAATTGCTTCCGATTTCCCCCAATTTATTTTCAGGCCTGTTATCTCTTTAAATTTTTGCAGGTGATTTTGAATCTTTTCCATATTTTTTATAGGATCTTTCATTATAATCAAGGTATCATCTGCATACAAACTTATTTTTGTTCCATTTATCCCTTCTATATTTATATCACTCCTTATAGCTCTGGCCAATAATTCCATAGCCATTATAAACAAAATGGGGGAAAGAGGACATCCTTGTCTCATTTCTGCTTTGATTTCAATATCCTCTGTAAAAGAATCATTTATTCTTACCTTGGCATAGCTACTTTTATAAAGTTGATTAATTACATTTTTAATTAATTTGTTTTAGCATGTTTAATTTGCAGTAGCTTAATCTCTTTTTCCAACTCCAATTGTCTGTCTTTATACTGTTTGTTTTTTAAACTCTTAAATTTAATACACTCACCCCTAAATACTGCTTTCATGGCATCCCAAATTACATTAAAATTTGTTTCTTTATTATCGTTAATTTTCCATATTTCTTCCCAATTCTTAGTTATCTGATCTTTTATCCCCTTATCTTTAAATAATTTCGAGTCATATCTCCAAGTTCTAATATAGTACCTCTTATGTTTGTTTTAAATTGTAGTTCAACCATTACTTTGGCATGATCCGATTCCTTAAAGATTCCTACTTCTACATCATTCAAATCATTCAACATATTTTGTGTTACAAAGACATAATCAATCCTAGAATATGAGTTATAAACCTGAGAATAATATGTATATATTCATTCTTCCCCTTTCAATTCCCGCCAAGAATCTTTCAATCCAAACTTTTTCATCCAATCATCCAACAATTTGACTTACGATCCTTTCCTATAATTAGTTACATTAGTACAATCACTATTTGACCGTGTTAAATTTAAGTCTCCAGCAACTATCATTCTATCACAATTTTCCTTTATCAATATTTGACTCAATTTGTTCAAGAATTGGTCCTGATTCTCATTTGGTGCATAGACATTTACCAGCAATATTTCTTCTTCTTCTTCTATACTTCCACCTATTATCAAGTATCTGCCTTCTGGGTCCCCTATCATTTTTGTTTTTGTAAATCCCAATCTTTTCGAAATCAGAATCACCATTCCCCTTGCCTTGGAAGAACCAAAAGCCTTTTCATAATACTGGGTCCAACCAAGATATAAATTATTTTTATCCGCCGCTTTTTGGTGAGTTTCCTGTAAGAATATGATATCCGCTCTATCTTTTCTTAGGGCCATTTCCAACTGTTTGCGTTGAGTAGGACAACCTGCCCCTTTCACATTCCACGACAATATCTTAATATATTTCATGATTTATTATTATTTAACTTTTTAAGAAATAACTGGCAGACTTCAATGGAGGTGCTACCCTCTACCCCTACCCTAGCCCACATATTAACATATAAAACAGAAAAAGACACATAAAAAACAGAAAAAAGTAACCCCCTTCTTTTCCCCCCCCAAAAAAAGCGCCTCTACTAGTAAGAGAAGGGGGGGAGGAGTCATATGGTTACAAAACCTAGTCATTCTTCAAATAATACTTCAGCTGCAGATGTTACATTACATTACATCTTAGTTACCCCCAGTTGCCCCTTGAGCCTCTTCAGTTTTTTTTTTTTTGCTGTGTTTACTCCCGCCAAAAATAAGGCTTCTTTGAGATCCTTCCACTCTTGTGTTCCGTTTCCCACAATCTTTGCTTCTGCCAACACATCCAGCACATATGAATCTTCCTTAATAAAAAAGGTTCTACACAAGTGCACAAACCTCATTTGTTTTGCAAATTTCCAATTATATAAAATTCCTTTGTCTCTCAATTTTTTTGTAACAGGCTTAATTTGAGTTCTCCAAATTCTTTCTTCAAACGCTATATCATTGAAAATTTCAATATCCACTCCATCCATTTTAAGAGCATTAGAACCTGCATTTTTAATATGAGACATCAATCTCAATTTTACACTCAAATCTGCAAATTTTAACAACACATTTCTGGAACCCATTCTATTTTTCTTTGGACCCAGTCTCAGTGGCGTCGCGCAGCGTTGAGCCGCCTGGGGCGAAGAAGAAAATCGCCGCCCACCCCCCCCCGCTCGCTGCCCCCCCCCACCGCTCGCCCCCCCCAGGCAGAAGGCGCTCCCTCCCCTGCTGAATAGTGGGCACCCCCCCCTGCCAGCCCGCCGCCAGAAGTTCGAAAAAGGTAAAGATCGCGGCTCGACTGCGGGGGTTAGCTGGGATCCCGAGGGTTCCCCCCATCCTCGCCTAATCCCCGCAGAGCCGTCCGCGTGCACGCCCGAGGATTCAAAAGGGTAGGAATACCCTTTCGAATCCTCGGGCGTGCGCGTGGGCAGCTCTGCGGGGGTTAGGCGACGATGGGGAAAACCCTCGGGATCCCAGCTAACCCCCGCAGTCGAGCCGCGATCTTTACCTTTTTCGAACTTCTGGCGGCGGGCTGGCAGGGGGGGGTGCCGACCCACCCACCCAGCCAGCTTGCCGTCAGACTGGGCGCTCGTCGGGGGGGGGGTGGCGCCATAGCGGGGAGCCCCTGGCTGCTGGCTGGGTGGCTGGGGGGGAGGAGGTGGGCAGCGCGCGCGTGCAGGACTTCCCAGGTGGAGGGCGAGCCTTTTGCTGGTGATCGCTGCTCGCCTCCGTGGCCGTCCCATTGGCTTGGGTACTCCTTTAACCGGCCTCGGTCGCCAGCAACCGAGGCCGGTTAAAGGAGTACCCTAGCCAATGGGACAGAGGCGAGCAGCGCTCGCCAGCAAAAGGCTCGCCCTCCACACACCTGGGAAGTCCTGCACGCGCGCGCTGCCCACCTCCTCCCGCCCAGCCACCCAGCCAGCAGCCAGGGGCTCCCCGCTACGGCGCCACCCCCCCGACGAGCGCCCATTCTGACGGCAAGCTGGCTGGGTGGCTAGGGGTGGGGGGGAGGAGGTGGGCAGCGCGCGCGCGCGCGTGCAGGACTTCCCAGGTGTGTGGAGGGCGAGCCTTTTGCTGGCGAGCGCTGCTCGCCTCCGTCCCATTGGCTAGGGTACTCCTTTAACCGGCCTCGGTTGCTGGCGACCGAGGCCGGTTAAATGAGTACCCAAGCCAATGGGACGGAGGCGAGCAGCGCTCACCAGCAAAAGGGCCGCCCTCCGCCTGGGAAGTCCTGCTTCCTTCCTAAGCCCAGGCAGAGGGAGGAGGCCAAAGTGGTGAGGACATTTTGCCGCCCCCTGAAAGCCGCTGCCCGGGGCATCCGCCCCCCCCGCCCCCCCCACGCTACGCCACTGCCCAGTCTATACACACTCTCAATATCTTCAGTAACAAAATCTCTCCCAATTTTCAATTCATTTAACCAGGTCAACAATCTTAATTTCAGTTGGTCCGGATTTTTCTCCGAAATTTTTCTAATTACCACGTTTTTCCTCCTTATCTGATCTTCCAGATACTACATTCTTTTTTCATGATCAATCAATTTAATTTCTTTTCCTTTCTCTCTTTCTTTCACCTCCATTACTTCCTGTTTTAAATCAGTTACTTCTTTTGTTACTGTGACCACTGATTCTTTCAATTCCAACATCCCCTTCACTACTTTCTTAATTTCTTCAGTTGTGGTTTTTACCAATTCTGAAACAGTGTCTCTTATATCTTTTTGAATAGTTGAAGTAAGGTCTTGTTGCTCTTTAACTCGTTGATTTTCTAAAGCCTGGAATCTGGCATGCAACTGTTCTTTCAGAGCCAGAGCCGCACCTTTTCAGAGCAGCTCTGGTAGCAGCGGCGGCGGCGGCCCTCAGAGGAGGGCACCTCTCCTGGGGTTGCCAAGCTCCCACGGGCAGGTTGAGACCTGCCCGGGCCTTCTGCCGCTGCCAAGCCCTCCCAGAGACTTGAGGCCAACAAGTCCCATGGCCTGGGGATGCCCGGTGGGGCGTGCTGCCGCTGCCTCCTCCTCCGGCTCTGGCAGCAGCAACAGCGGCTCCGGTGGTGGCGATGGTGACGGCGGCAATGGCAGCAACTATGGCGACGGTGGCGATGGCGGCCTGGGCAGGCGGCACCAGCCCTCAGAGGAGGGCACCTCCCCCGGGGCTGCCGAGCCCCCATAGGCAAGTTGAGGCCTGCCCTGCTCGGGCCATCCGCCGCCGCCGAGCCCTCCCAGGGATAAGTGAGGGGTTTGTGTTTGGGGTGGGTGGGTGGGACTATTTTTATTTTATTTTTATTTCTTTATTTTATTTCTTTAATTTATTTACGGGTTTGTGGTGTGTGTGGGGGGTGTTGAGGTGTGTGTCTGTGTGTGTGTATTTATTTATTTTAATTTATTTTATTTTAAATTATTTTTTATTTTTAAGGCCCCGCCCACAACATCATGATGTCATGACATTGGCCACGCCCACGACATCCATGACATCATGGTGTGGTAGTAAAAAAATTGTCATCCCATCACTGATTATACACCTGTGAAAACATGGTGTGTTTGCACAGTCAAAGTACACATTTAAACATTCTCAGTTACTGACTGGGTGCTTTATGTGTGACACAAGCCTTTGTGAATTAGTGGACTCTTGCTCTTCCTCTTGATGTGCCATCATGCATAACCAGTGGGTTAAAATAAACCTTATATCTCATTAAACAAACCGACAAAGCAATCCAGAGTTTATCACTGGTCTGTTTATCGCTTAGCTTTCTTTCTTTATTTGCGCCAGATGCACCACCAGCATAGAATAACATACAATGCTAAAATTAACACATCTAAAACAAAATAAAATTAAAAAGGCCTAGATGACGCCTACCCAATATTGGGCCAATTTCGCTTAGCTCAGGTTTGCTTTAAGGTGCAGTTTATGGCTTGGGTATGCAATGGCAAAACTGAAAATGAAATTGGTTTCTTCTTTTCCCTTAAGCTTAGTCACATGGGGTGGGGTGGGGTGGAGGAGAACTGGGAAAATATCCCAGATGGGCGAGATATACATGGGATGGAGGAAGGAAGGAATCAATAAAATACACTCCACTCCTTTGATGTTCATCTCCGGACATTTGCCTATGCACCCTAAACACTAGCTTTGGCTCAGCATCATAGGCACCCGTGTGACCCAGGGGGCAAAATGTGAAACTGGGATTCAGGAGACCTGGATTCAAATCCCCACTTAGCCAAAATGGGAGAAAAGGTGAAAAAGGAAGCAGAGTTCCTCTAATGGGAGTCACCATAAATTGGATGCCACTTGGCAGCAAAAGCAAAGCAATACAATCACACTCCTATACCACCCCATAGCGCTTATTATTAGTGCACTCTCTAGGCCAGGGGTGCCCAAACTACAGCCCATGGGCCGGATCCAGCCCCTGACACCAATTTATCTGGCCCACGCCGTCATTGTCACTCCCAGAAGCAGAAAGTAAGACGTGCCCTTTGGGACTTTGATAGGTGGACTCTCCGCGAACAGGACTCTCTGTGTCGCGTCGCTGTGCAGTGACCGTGCCTGCCTGGCTGGGTCGCCACACCATCTCTCGAATTCACATTTAACAGGTATTCCAATTACAAGTAAATTAATTGAACTAAATCCCTTGGTTTAGCACCAATGTTCCCGAATGGCTGGTGCTAACTTCAAATATGAACTCCAATTTTACATAAATTCAAAAGCTGCCAAAAATGTCGGGATTCATGTTTGATCTTTTTAAAATGTTGGACACTTGAAAAATGGAGAAGACAGAAAGAGCCTCTTTGAACCCCACTCGGGTGCACCCTGGTCACAGCAATCCTGTTGTGCCAGCTAATCTTTCTCACACTAGGTCAGGCAAAAGAAACTGCAGAATGAACTCACCAAAAGGTGCCTTCCTTTTGGCAGTTTCACATCTGGCCTAGACAGGGAAGAAGTTGAATAATATCCCTTTCTCAGTTCTCAAAGCATGTCTACTGCCCTTTGCAAACTGATGTCACAAAAGAATTGGAGGAGGGCAGATGGGCCACATAAGCCATGGCAACTGCACGCCACTGCATTTACTCTGATCTAAATAACCAATAAGGTTCTACCTGATGCCTTTGTTAAGTGATGGATTTGCAGAGTTTTTAGGGTAGTGCTGGTGAACCTTGGCACTCCAGATGTTCTTAGACTTCAATTCCCAGAAGCCCTGATCAGCAGGAGTGCTGACTTAGGCTTCTGGGAATTGAAGTGCAAGAACAGCTGGAGTGCCAAGGTTGGCCATCACTGTTTTAGGGTGCAGAGTTGATCTCCACCGTCATCCCACCCATTCCATTTCCAGGGATATTTGTAACATTGCTTCTTTCAACAAAACTCTTGCAAGTTGAGCCAGCCTGTAAGATTATTGTTCCATCTTACTTTCCATTTCCCAATTAAACTGACTCTCTTTTTCTGTCTCCGGTGGAAGATCAGATGCAACTTAGTAAAACCTTTCTTTGGTGAGCTCAAATTGGAGGCAGGCCTGTCTCTTTCCCTCTCTCCCTCCCAGCAGTGGGTCTCAACAGCTGAGCCAAGACAAACAGAATTAAAATGCTGGGCTTAATTTCTGATTTTTGAAAATGTGAAGGAGGGAGGGATGTAATTTTACATCCCCTTGTATGGAAACACCCCTGGAGCAATAAAGAATATTAAGAGGCTTAGAGAGCACCCAGAGATTGTAAAGGAGGGCTATGCAATCTAAGCCATCTTTAGTGTGTGTATGTGGTTTAAAAAAAAAGACTTGCCCCTTAGACTGTGAAGGAATAATCCATTCAAAGTAGAAATAGCCAATACATTTCTAATAAAGAAGAATTTGCATGAAATATGTTGTGTTGTCTGGAATTGTGTTGAGAGCCAGCTAGCATCCCCAATGGAAGACTCCTTGCTTTGATTTCAAGCTGTGTGCATTTTCATCTCATTGTACACATGTTGCACATACTCTGAAACCAAAGGAGAGACTCTCAAATTAGTGGCAATCTACCAGAGACATCACTACCATGGCACAGGTTTTGCTTCTTTTTTGTGTCCCGGTCAAACTTTAAACTGCCAAAATGAAGCCATTTCTTGGCATTGTCATTGGGCAAAATTAAATCCCCGCCAAGGGCTGGTGATGCAGTGGTTAAACTACTGTACTGCAGCCAAAATGTTGTGAGTTTGATTCTGACAGGGATCCAGGTTGACTCAACCTTCCATACTTCCAAGGTTGCCTGAGCGTGTTGGGGGCAAAATGCCAATTAACTTGTGTGAACTGCCCAGAGAGTGCACTAAGCATTATGGGGTGTGTCATGAAATAAGCCCCGTTTTAAACTGCGCTTTTTCACAATCTTTTTGCCCACCTAAATACCCTATTCTTTAGCCTCATTCAAGATGGCGATTTCAGTTCAGGGGGAGAGAATGGAATGTAAACATCTTTGCCTCATGAGTGGCCTTGGTGGTTTGAAAGAAAGGAAACCTAACATGGGATAGACATCTCATCCTGTAAGATCATTGGTTGCAATTCCTTAAGGGAATGGCTGGGAGGTGGACCCTGTGGGAGGAGATTATATAACCCAGAGCAAGGTGGGGGCCAGAGAGACACTCTCTTGGATCTTAACTGCAATCATGTAGCCTTTTTAGCCAAAAAGGGGGGGGGGCATGGGCTATCCCTTAAATAAGCCGCTTTCTTTCTTTTTCTTTCTTTTGGAATGCTTTCTGAGCTTTTGCTGGACTGTATCCTGTATCTTGCTTTGAATTCAATATATCTTTAAAATACCTGCAGAGACTTGGATTACTTGGCTCATGTTACTTGACTCTAAACTAGTTTCATGTGCACCTATTGCTTTTCGGTCAGGAGTAACTGGGCACACTTTTAGGAAAAACCTGAACTGCTGGGTCTGATTTGGACCAGGGAAGCAGGATCAGATGCAATCCCATTGCCAGGAGACCAGAGGATGCCAGAGTCCTACTTGGGAGTAAGTGGATTGTCACATGGTGGTATAGAAGTGTAATTGCTATTGCTATCTGAACTATGGATATAATCATCCTCTGAACGGATATGAGCCTCAAGTCCACCAGCCGAGATTCGGAAAGAGCATTATGGCAAGAACAAACACTCGTAAAGTACGCAAGAGCAGAACCAAATTGGGGAAGAGTGGAAGCTGCTCAATGGACAAAGAACAACATTAAAGGAGGAGGATCTGGCTCAGGATCTCAACCTCCCCTACATGTCACTTGAAGGACCCTCAATAGACTGAGGGTTGGATTCCCTCAATGCAAGAGCAACAGGCTCAGGTGGGGGCTGCTGGTGGAGAACAACATGCTGTGTGAATGTGGAGAGATGCAGATTCCAGTTCATTTACTGGTCTGCCGATGACTGCCAGAAACATGCACCAAAGAGGGTTTCATTTTGGCCAATGACAAAACCAAGAAAGTGGCTTCATTTTGGTAGTTTAAAGTCTGATCTAGACTTGAAGGCTGAAAGATCACCGCAAATGTCTCCCGGAGGAGAAGATTGCCGTCAGCTGCGCGTGGTGAGTGGATGCTCCTGCCCTCCCTCCCTGCCATCTCGACTGGATGGCCCTGCCATCTCGACTGGAGGAGATTGTAGGACGAGAAGAGACCTTTGGCCGGGAGTGCCCGGACTCTTTCCACCTGTTGGTGCTCCTGGGCCCTGCCTCCATGTCAGGCTCAAGAGGCAGCTGGCCAGACTCGTCCCCACCCGCTCAGACTTTAGCCCAGAGGGGCGGGAGGAGATTTAGACATTTTATATTGGAACTGTACTCAATTGTATGTACTGTATTACTGTATTTCTGTTGTATTTGGTTGCTTATGATTTTGTAACTGTGCACTGCGTTTTTGTAAGCTGCTCAGACTCGCTGTTGTGAATGGGGTGGGGTATAAGCTTTAAATTTTTTTTAAATTAATTAATTAAATGTAGCCATACCCTTAGTGTTTGCGAAGAGGCCAAGTTAAGCAGGATCCTGAGTTCCCCTCCTTCCAGTTCCATGATGGGAAACCTTGGCACTCCAGGTGTTCTTGGACTTCAATTCCCAGAACCCCAAGTCTCTGTGACTCCACATGTGCAGTAATCCCATTCGTGTGGATTCACAGAGACTTGGGCTTCTGGGAATTGAAGTCCAAGAACACCTGGAGTGCCAAAGTTTGCCATCATGGTTCTATTTTCTATGCACAGGCTATTTCCAGTCCAGGCTGAGTGGACTAAATCTTCCTCCCCTTCCTCCTCCTCCTCTAATCTGCGTGTTAACTCTTGCCAAGACCCCAGTCTCAGTGAATGTCATGGAATGAAATAAACCTTTGCACCACCAGTGTTTTGTGAGCAACATTTGAGACTCTGGAACGTTTATTATGCTGTCTATTCTGAAAATAAAGTTATTTTGATTTGCCCCGTACGGGTCTGTTTAATCCTACTTGTAAGACATGCCACGAGCCATGATTCATTCCGGCTCCGCTATACAACGTCCAGGACAGATGGAGGTTTGTTCTTCACCGCAGCTTGGACAGATCCAGGCTTCTTTCTCATCTGCTCAAGGGCACTCATGGCTCGAGAATACTTATGCTTTCAAAGAGGAAAGAAGAGGCGCCTGTTATTCCAGTGGCCTCCACATTCTAAGAGAACGGGATATTTCTTCAATGTCGAATCACCTCCCAACCTCTCCTCTGTTATTAGAGGTGGAAATAAACACACAAACGCCTTACAAATAAGAAGGGGGGTTAACTCTTGCCTTCCAGAGCTAGCTCTTCCAGACTCCTAAGACTCTGGCATTCACAGTTAAAGCAAAATTAATCCAATCCTTGTGAATATGGAGAGATACAGAATCTGGCTGCTGATGACTGCCAGAAACAGGGACCACATGACCGGCCCACTCAGCTGCCCAGGGGATGTGCTCTGGCTCACGGTGTGAAAAAGGTTGGGAATCCCTGGACTACACCGATAGTTTAAAGAGATGTGACCTTCCAAACATTATATGGTTTCCCCATCATTGTATTGCCCTCAACACCAGGCAAAGTCCTTCTTTATTCCCCAGTCCCTTTATAACAGGGGTTCGCAACCAATGGCCCATGGGCCAGATCTGGCCAATGGCGCCAAATAATCCAGCCCTGATCTTTCTCCAGCAGCCACCAGAACCGTCTATGGACTCATTTATGGCCACATAAACACATGTATGACACCTGTAAATGAGTCCACAGCCGCTGTAAATGCATTTACCACAGGTGTAAATGAGTCCACACCCCACAACCATCGCAGATGTGTTCTCATGGCCTGAGTTGCAGTTCAGCTGTATTGTTCTCTACCATAAGGGATATTTTTGACATCACAGTCTACAGCAGGGTTCGCCAAACTTGGCGCTGCAGATGTTCGTGGATTCCAATTCCCAGAGGCCCTGATCAGCAGGTGGGCTTCTGGATATTAAGGTCCAAGAACACCTGGAGAGCAAAGTTTGAGGAACACTGGCCTATAGTATCATACGTTATCTCCCCCAACCCCATTTCCACTCTGTCCCCGAGAAAAAGGGCCAGCCCAGGAAAAGCACCCACAAAAGAAAGGAATGCTCAACTACTGCCAAGCCCCTCCTACTTGGAAAACCCTGATTGAAAATCAACCTGACAGCACTTGAGTAATTAAATTAAGCTAATCAGGAAGCATGTGTTGATGGAGACACATGCACATTTATTAATAACAGTCTACTCGTATACCCATATAGTCCTCTAATCAGCATTGCCTCCATTGAAAGGAGCATGCAGGATACAGAAGGGCATAAATAACCTCCCGTGCCTTTTTTTAGCTTTCAGCCTGGCTTGCCATTGGAATGAATGTTACGGCTGTTCCTGAATTATCACAGGGGCAGTTGTCCCACTGATGAGTTATGCATTCGGGGCAGAGGAGGAACAGAGAGGCCCTTCCTTGCCATGCCAGACTGTTTCTGAGCAAAAGGTAAGAAGGGGAGGATCAGGTACCTCTGTAGCCCAGCATGAAAAACCGAGGAGTTAAGTTAGGGATTCTCAACCTGCAGTATCATTTCATGTCTCCCTCCCCCTGCCTCCCCCACACCTGGAAGTGCCATGTGGTAGAGGAAGGGAAAAAGAGCCGTCCAGCCCCCGAAAGCTGTCTGAGGGAGCATGACTCGGCCTCCGGCTTAAAAAGGTTGAGAACTCCTGAGATAAATTCTGTCATCTGGGGTCTCACAACAACCTTCCACCTCTAGCATCTAAAGAAGGACCCACAGAAGTCTCCAGTCCTTGGCAAGAAACCAGAATAAAACTTAAAATCAGCTCCACCCTTTTGTGCTCTGAAAACTCATTTCTGATGAAGAGTTCTGCCAGATCAGAAAGGTTGCAACCTTGTGCTTGCTTTTAACAAGAAGCCTGCTTTTGTTGCCTGACAGTGTTTCGTTAAGATCAGGTTGCCCTTGCTTGAAAGGCAGTTGTATCTGACTCTAGGGTTCAGTGTTCATCTGTTTGTAGACAAAGAGCCAGCGCTGTCTGCATTTGCAGACATCTCCATGGACATGTGGCAGGAGTGCACACAGGACACTGGAGTGCACAGAACACTGTTTACCTTCCCACCATAGTGGTGCCTATTTATCTACTTCTAATTTCTTGCTTTCAAACTGCTAGGTTGGCAGGAGCTGGGACAGAGCAGGAGCTCACTCTGTCATGCAGTACCCAGGAATCAAACTCCAACGTTCCAGTCAGCGAGTTCAGTGTCTTAACCACTTGAGCCACTGCAGGCCCCGTCCTTAAGCTCAACACAAACCTAAAATCCATCAGTCTCTTATGGAGAGTAAAAGGCTCCGTTTCTGAAAAGGCCACGAAGGATTCGGAGTACTTCCTGCCTAAATGAAACCTGTCTAATTTAGGGGTGCCCAAACTTTTCAGGCACTGGGCTGGTCATGTGATTCAGGGGGACGGACACTATCGCCTGTGGTCCGGATCCGGCCCCTGATGCCAATTCATCCTGATGCCAATTCATCCCAGTGCATTTTACTTCCGCTTTCGGGAGCAACTAGGGCTTTGTGGGCCGGAAGAATTGGCATGGGGGGGGCAGATCTGCCCCACAGGCTGTAGTTTGGGCACACCTGGTATAATTTGTCACTGTTTTCAGCAATGGGAGCCAGCTAGAAGACTGGATAACTCTGGCAGAAGGCCTGGGAAAGAGGAGGTTGACCACCACTACCACCCCGGCCTCTGATTTCAGTCCCAAAATATTGACTTGAGCTCTACCTTACGGTCAACCTTTGCTTTGGCATTGTAAAAGGGGACAGAGGCCGGGCAGAAGGGCAGCACTTCCTGCTGCATCCGGTCGAATCTCTCCTGTTCGTCTTCATCCTATCAGGAAGAACAAAAGGCAAAAGCCAAAGAGGATGTTAAGACTAAAGGTCAAGGTCACTCTTGCTCGGAAGCCAGTCATATACGACTTTACTGTTCAGTGCTCATCTCTGTTTATAACCAAAGGGCCAGCACCATCTGTGTCTGCAGATGTTTCCGTGGACATGTGGGAGGCATGCCTAGACACCAGAGTGTTAAAACAAAAGGGCTAATGCAGTGGTTCCCAATGTGGGGCCCAGGCCCCACAAGGGGACTTCAATTCCCAGAAGCCTCAGTCAGTCCATTGGCTGATCAGTGCTTTGGGGAATTGACTTAGGCTTCTGGGAATTGAAGTCCAAAGCTATTCTGGGGCAGGATGCATCCTGCAGCATTACAGGGACTTTGCCCTAGCTAGGGTCATGTAGGGAGCTGGAAGTGTGCTCCATACACCAGGGGTTCTCAACCTATGGCCCAGGGGCTGCATGTGGCCTGCAACACCATTTCATGTGCCCCATACCGTCTCTGCCACACCCACAAGTGCCATGTGTGGCAGGCAGGGCAATATGGCCCTCCGGCCCCTGAAACTGCCTGAGGAAGCATGACCCAGACCCCAGCGTGAAAAGGTTGAGAACCCCAGCCCTACTTCCATAATTAAGAAAAGTAAGAGTGGAGGATCTACCAAATGGAGCGGCATCTCTGGGATGAGAGGCCGAGACCTCTTAGCAGACACCCAACGATGATAATGCAGAGTTTTCAAGAGGGGCGTGAAGGCAGGGCCAGGAAGTGGCAGAACATGGCACGACCAATGACACTCTTCTATGCCCCGCCCCATTGTTCTGCTTCATATCCAGGTTCTCAGCTAATGTTGGATTGGCCAACAACAAAGCCAAGAAAGTGGCTTCCTTTTGGCAGTCCAGGGCTTGGTCACACTCTCTGAGCAGTTTGCAAGTAAATTAGCATTTTGCCCCCAACACAAGGACCCAGCATTGAGTCGCTGGCATTAGGGTCTACTCTAGTGATGGCAGGGAACCTTGGCACTCCAGGTGCTCTTGGACTTCAATTCCCAGAAGCCCAAGTTAGCACTCCTGATGATCAGGGCTTCTGAGAACTGAAGTCCAAAAACACCTGGAGTGCCAAGGTTGGCCATCACTGGCCTACTTTATGATCATAACAGGCTCAGCTGGCCAGACTGGAAAACAGCACCTGGAAGCAAATAGTCTGTCCCTTATTCCCTGGAATATTCCCTTTACAAGTTGCCAATGCAGACCTGCTCTTAGAAACCTGCAGCTCTTGCATTGGAGCTTCTTGGGGTGGGAAATGAGGAAGGGCAAGGCCTGCTTAAGCCTCACTCACCAGAGTCAGGACTCTGTTGATTGGAATCATACCCAGCCGGATGGTTCCTCCAGGCCTCAGCGCCTCCTGGACCTCCTCCGGGATAAGGAAGGACTCATTGTACCAGATTTCAAATTCTGAAAGGCAGAGGTAAAAAGGCAGGAGATGCGCAGAACCAGAAGCCCCCTCCCCCAAAGCTCTATGCTAGGAAGACGCCCACCTCTCCCTGGGTCTGAGGAAATGGCACTGTGCCTACAGTCATAAAAAGGCTGACTAGACAGGATCCTGCTATTTGGACATGCATGCTCAGGCCAACATCTGGCAGACTCCCAAGAGAGAAAGCACCCTGCCTATATTAAGAACTTGGACACCATTTAAAAAACACACCGTTTCTGGCAGCCTAGTATTAAAACAAGCACAGTCTCAGCAATCAGAAAGGGACACAAATATGGCGCCTTAAAGACAAACAAGATCTGCAGTTGGCAGTTCGAGATCCGGGTACAGCATGACGGATTGAGCAC
The DNA here is from genome assembly GCA_030440675.1 of Furcifer pardalis. Taxonomy (NCBI): domain Eukaryota; kingdom Metazoa; phylum Chordata; class Lepidosauria; order Squamata; family Chamaeleonidae; genus Furcifer; species Furcifer pardalis. The sequence goes on from CP126897.1 coordinate 109,241,793, forward strand.
CCGTCTCTGTCCCAGCTCTTGGGGACATGAAAGGAGCCTCATTTGGGCATTCCCTGAGCAGAGTTTCTTCCGCAAAAATCCTTTCAACCCAGAATAATTTCTGACACAAAATTATTATTATTAACAGGTCTTGAGATTGGCATTCTATTTCCTGCACCAGATCTGCACAGAGACAGGAAAGGTCCTTGCAGAATAGACTCCCTTTGAAAGCCCAGTGACAGGCATTACCTGTGATCAGTCTGTTCCGGCACTGGTTGACCAGGTGCTGGCAATAATGGACTTCCGACTGGAGATCGCGCAGCTCCATGTAATCGGCCCGGTACTGCTTCCTCAGATCCTTCAGCTTCATCATCAACTGGAATTCCTCTTCGTCAATGATGATTTGCCCTTCGTCATTCAGGTATTCTCCTGCAAGGCCCAAGAGGAGGACCAAAACGTTGAGGGGAAACCTCAGAGCAACAGGTGGAGGAGCATTTCAGGCAGAAATGAGATTTCACTCTGGAATCCTATGAATTTCCAAACCACTAAGGCAGGGGCGCCCAAACTTTTTGGGCTGTGGGCCGGTCATGTAGTTCCTCTCACCAGAAGCAAAACGCACCTTGAAATCTGTTTTGCAACTGGATGTGATAGGAGTTTAAGCTGCCATTTTCTCTGCTTAAACCAGGGGCGCCCAAACGAAGGCCTGTATTTCCGTATTGCCCAGCAAGGTATTTTCCCACTCTGGGTGGTTAAAACCAGAACTAGACACACAGGTCACCATGGATGGTACCCAAGGGTGGCCCAGCAAAGCAATCACATTCCTCGGCCCTCTTGCTCCTGAGCGCTCAGGGCACTCCCTGGGCAGTTCACAAGGGGAATTAGCATTTTGCCCCAAACCACATGCTGGGTTCTTATTTGACCGTCCTTGGAAGGATGGAAGAGCCTGAGTCAACCGTGATCCCCATCAGGATCGAACTCACAACGTTTGGGCTGCAGGACATCGGTTTCACCCCTGCACCACCAGGGCTTCTTAATGACACATTGCAAACCTGTAACTGTTGGTCTTCTTCATGGTCCTCTGAATCCAGATGAATGGGCTTACTGTGTGTATGCATTCGTGTGGATTCACAGAGGCCACGAAGAACTTGACAGAGCCTAGTAGGGGCAGAAATAGACATTGTAGGTGGCCGATAATTAGAACCTGGTTCTATTTAACAAGGATCGCTTTATTTAAGAACGGTCAAACTGTACTGTATTTAACCAGGATCCAGCAATAGCAATTATGCTTCTATACCGTCCCGTAGCGTTCAGTGCTCTCTCTGGGGCAGTGGTTCACGAGGTCATTAGCATTTTCCCCCCAGCAACATGCTGGGACCCCATTTGAATGGCCTCAAAAGGATGGAAGAGGCTGAGTCAACCTTGAATCCTGGTCAGGATCGAACTCACTACCTTTTGGTTGCAGTACAGAAGTTTAAACCCCTGCGCCACCAGGGCCCGGTCCAATGATACACTTATCTGTTGCGCACATGAACGCTGCCCCGTTCCCTTCCCCAGCCATGGAAGCCTCTCCAGGTGTGATGCTTACCCTGCTGTTCCCGCTGAAACCTCTGGGTCTCCAGGGCCTTCCCACAGGTGTCCATCTCTTGCTTGAGCACGTTGACTCTTTGGGCCACCTCGTTCATTTTTTTCCTGCGATCACTCAGGATGCCTTTGTTCTCCTTAAAGATCCGGTTGATCTCACTGCCGCGCTCATTCTTGAAGTCCTCGAAGGCTGCGGGCTTGGTAGGGGGGGAACTGCACAGGAGAAACAGGCCAGAAGGAAGAGGAGGGCAATGAGGCCGGGCCCCTCCCGCCGAGCCTTCCAAGGGGAGCTGAAAACCCACGTCTTCAGGCAGGCTTTTAATTCTTTTTCTTCTTCTTCTTCTGCTGCTGCTGCTGCTGCTGTACCCGAATCTGAATATTGGCGAACCTCATGGCAATCAGCCATGAAGGCTGTCCTGAGAATATAATGCAGCGGCCTTCCATTTGCCTTCCACATCACAGGGTGACACCCACAGTTCCACTCATCAAGTTCCACAAGTCACTTTCTGGTTCTGAGCCCTTTGGGCACACAAAATCCTGCTGCCAGGATGGATGAAGCTGCTGCTCTCCATCAAGAGGGATTCAAACGGGATTTAATCCACTGGGGACCATCATCCTTCCCTGTGGACTTCGGCACCCGAGACTGTTGGACCTCAGGGTTGTCAGGTGAGTTAACTGCGCTCCCATTGGGCTTCTGGGCAGGGGGTGGGGCACACTCTGTGCTGGGGGAGGGAGAAAGCACTGCCATTGGGCTTCTGTGCAGAGGGGTGGGGTGAACTCTGTGCTGAGGTGACAGTCCGTGTGCCCACAGAGAGGGAGCTGAGTGTCTCCTCTGGCACGTGGGCCATCGGTCCACCACCATTAGACTAGGAAGTTCTGAATCTCCTCACCGAAGTATTAAGCATTAAGAAAACACCCCAATCTCTGCTATCCACACAGAAAAAGGTAGGAAAGGAGGAGATTGTATTCCTGGAAATGAACAGCCTGAAGGTCCGTCTGCCCAAGCCAAGACGATCTACAGGCTTGGGAGGCTGAGGGAAGTGAAGGCATTCTACCCTCCCCTCCTTGTCAGCTCCTGTGTTCTCATTTGCTAGGACAACCATGCCCCTTCCCCCCCACTGCCCCCCCCCAAAATAATAATCCAATAAATGCAACACCTGGGTCTTGTGGCTGCATCCTCTTTCAGTGGGGGTTCTGAGCGCTGTGTCTCCAGGCTAACTGTGTCCTGCTCCCGGCCCTCCTTGCTGTCCAGTTCCTTGGTAGCCGTCCCCACCAGGCTTCGGGAGGGGGACACGGATTCCACCTCCTTCCCGGAAATGGGACTTGCAAGACCTTCTTTCCGCACCGTTGGACTTGGAAGGCAAAGAAAGAGAGGACCCAATGCTGAGATCGGCCTTTGTGGAGGCTTGGTGGCCACAGTGTGGCCTTCTGGTGGACTAAGACAGGCTTCACTCTATTCTGGGCAAATACACCAAGGCTGGTTTACGAGCCTTGCCTCCAAAGGGTGGCGAAGAGAAAAGCCTCTCAGGAACCAGGGAATTTGGCTGACCCAGCAGCAGATTTCCATCCACACCCCATATTTTACATCACAGTAGGGCTGCTTCCCGAGGGCCTTCTTAGGGCTAAAAGGGAAAAGAAATATAACTTTTTGGCCCTTTAGCTTCAGAATGTGTGGACTAGAGGTGGTGAAATCTCAAAGGAAATGACAATTTTACAGCTTCCAGGGATAAGGCTTCAGCTTCATGCTTGCCCTTCTCCTTTGAAGAAAGAGCGGGGAAATACATTATGCCAGGACAGTCATGCAAGCTTCCTGGATCTGCATAATAGCAATGACATTTATACAGTATTTGTGCTTAGTGCATTCTCTGGGCAGTTTACAAGTTAAGTAGCGTTTTTGCCCCCAACAGGATGGAAGAGGCTGAGTCAGCCTGCAGCTCTATCAAGATTGGACTCACAATGTTTTGGCTGCAGTGCATGGGTTAAACCACCAGGGCTCTGTAATGACAGGTGGCTTACCTGTAACTATTGTTCTTTTTCGTGGTCCTCTGTGAATCCAGACGAATGGGTTTACTGCATGTACATGGATTCACAGAGACCATGAAGAAGAACTTGACAGAGCGTAGGGCAGTGATGGCGAACCTTGGCACTCCAGATGTTCTTAGAGTTCAAATCCCAGGAGCCCAAGCCCATACGGGCATGTTTTATTTCCGCTTCCGGGAGTGACGAGGGCAGTGCGGGCCGGATGAATTGCAGTAAGCCCATTTGTGTGGATTCACGGGGGCTTGGGCTCCTGGAAATTGAAGTCCAAGAACATCTGGAGTGCCAAGGTTCGCCATCACGGGCGTAGGGGCAGAAATAGACATTATTGATAGTCCATAATTGGAACATTGTTATATTTTAAAAGGATATAGCAATAACTGACCCATTACGCTTTGTGTGCTCTCTGGGCAGTTCACAAGTTAATTAGCCTTTTTGCCCCCAACATGCTGGGTCCTCATTTTATTGACCTCAGAAGGATGGAAGGCTGAGTCAACCTTGATCCCCGTCAGGAACAAACTCACAATGTTCTGGCTGCAGTGCAGCAGTTTTAACCCCTGTGCCACCAGGGCTCTTGCCAAAGCCCTATCTAATCCATACAGATGATAGGATTCAGTTTCCCTCCCTGTAAAGTCTGTACAGCTCCTCTGCCTGGTTTGAGCAAGCAGGAGCTTTCCCCCCTTTTGCAAGTGAAAATGGGACACAAGAGCCAACCCACCTGGCCTGCTCTTTGCCCTTCTTTGATTTGGCCCTCTTTCCGCCTGGCTTGGATGAGAAAGGTGCCTGTCCGATGCCAAAGCTCTGACCGTCCAGTTCTCCAACCAGGTGTCCCTCTGCATCCACCAGCCCTGCCTGGGAACGGAAAAAGGCAAAGCCAACCGCTTCTGATTTCGTGACCTAAGATGCTGCATCTAGGATTCTGTTGGACCCGGTTTGACACCCCCCGCCCCTTGCAATGCTTTTGAGGATTTGAGCTTTTGTGCCCTCAGGGATGAGGCAGGCAGGAAGCCCACTGCCATGCCCAAATGCCCACAAAGGAATGCCCGGGTGCTCCCACTGACCTTCTGGATGACTGTCAGGGTAGCAAAGTCATTTTTGTCTATCAGAGTGTATTTGCTCCGTATCCTGGCTTCCACTTCCTGCTCTTGCTGACTACAGGGAGAGACAGACAGGCATCTTTCCATTGAGCTCCATTAAGCTGACCCATCTGGATCATGGAACAGTGCATTTCTTTCCCACAACAACTGGTCCTGCTTGCAAGTCAGGGATGGGCCGATGATACTTGCAGGGACTGCCAGAAACATGCATCAACGAGGACTTAAGTTTGGCCAATTTGACAAAGCCAAGAAAGTGGATTCATTTGGGCAGTCCAGGGTTTGAGCAGACCCTACTGTCAGGGGCTCAATGCTGAGCGTCAGGTGGAGATTAACTAACCTGACCACCCTGAAGACCAGCAGCCTTGGGTGCCAAAGTCCACAGGGAAGGTTAATGGTCTCCAAGTGGGTTAAATCCCACTGGAATCCATCTGTATGGAGGGTAGCAGTTTCATCCATCCTAGCCCAGGGATGGTGGTGAGGACTTTGTGTGCTGAAAGGGCTCAGGACCAGAAAGTAACTCGCAGAGTTGGATCAGTAGTTTGAGGATCACACTGCGATGCAGAAGGCAGATGAAAGGCCACAGCCATTATATTCACAGGACAGTCTTCATGGCTGATCGCCATGAGGATCGTCAATATTCAGAATTGGTTACAGAACATGAAATAAAATCTTGCAGGGACTTACGTCAAAATCATTTTGAACTGGTTAAACACTTCGTGGATTTGCCTGAGGCTCATGATCTGGAGAAAACAAGTGGAATCAGAGAGGATGGCAAAACGAGGGGCACCACGTCTGGAAAGCTACGCTGAACTGAGACGCCTGGCCACCCTTTGCAAGGGGATGCCACGGGGCAAGTCTTCTTCGCCTGTGTCTAGGCCAGGCGCGAGACTTCCGAAATCAAGTCACCCTTTAGTGAGCTCATTGTGCAGTTCCTTTGGCCTGACCCAGGGTGAGAGAGAGATTAGCCGGCACAACCAGGTTGCCGTTGCTCATTGGGCTACACCCGACTCTGGTTGAAAAACACCAAAAGCTTCAAGGAGGCTCTTTCTGTGTGTGCCCAAGGGGGCGATGGCAGGCCAGAAACACACAAAGTTCATACAAAGCAAAAACGGAGCTTATGCAGTATGAGGTATATGACAATCTTTCGGTCTCTTTCTCCAATGTAACATTTGAGGTTAAATTATGGGGTTTTCCCTGCATGGGAATTCACACATATTTTAGCCCAGGAGTGCCCAAACTATGGCCCGGGGCCCGGATGGAGCCCCCAACGCCAATTCATCTGCCCCACACCGCCCGTGCTGCTCCTGGAGGGGCAGCATGGGCCGGATGAATTGGTGCCAGGGGCTGGATCTGGCCCTGGGCCATAGTTTGGGCCTGCACTTCTCCTAATCATGCCCTTTGAACAAATATTTCTGTATTTCTATTTTTGTGTAATGTATTTTTTCTCACTGACTAAAGCACATTCATCTGTATTTTTCACAGATCCCCGCTGTGGACTGTCACGTATATTAGAACATAATTCAAAAGGAGAAGAATAGGAAAAAAATATCTGCTCCTTTCAGCTTTTTCTCAATGATAAGAAACCAGAAGATATTTTTGCTAACGGTTGCACAGATTGGGACTAGGATACATTTGATTACAATTTTTAATGGAAATTAATTTCTTCTCCTTCCTCCACGCTCCTGGTTTATAACAGGAATCAGGATTAGATTTCACTACAAAGAAGAACATTTGCTGCTGGTTTCCTGTCCCACAGTTCCCTTCAACACCAGTCCAAAACCCCACATATCCTCTCGGGCTCAACTGCTCATACCCCAATGCTGACCATCCTAATCTGCATAGCCCTCCTCTCACATGCACGGCTTTCTAGCAAGCATGAAACAAAAAGCACCATTGTTATGGTTTAAACTACACCAGAGGTGCCCAAACATTTTGGGCTGTGGGCTGGTCATGTGGTTAAGCTGACCGGTCACATGGTTCCTCCCACTGGAAGCGCAAGTAAACCGCACCTTGCAATCTGTTTTGCAACAGGATGAGATTTTAAGCTGCCACTTTCTCTCCTTAAACCAGGGGTGCCCAGACTATGGCCCACAGGCCAGATCCAGCCCCAGTGCCAATTCATCCAGCCTGCATTGCCCTTGCCGCTCCCAGAAGCAGAAGTAAAATGTGCCTCTACGGCATGGGCCGGATGAATTGGCATCAGGGGCTGGATCCAGCCCACAGGCTGTAGTTTGGGCACCCCTGAACTATGCCCACTGTATATACCCCCTTATTTGCTTACGTCTAACTCATCTATACTTCCTTCAAGGTACCGGCGGACTTGAGAGTTGATCTCTGTTATCTGGATCTCATTCAGGGGCTCATAAGACACCAGAGGGCGATTGAGCTGGAAGCACAAAGGAAGGAAGCACAAAGTCAATGAGCCATGTTGAGTCACTTGCTGCCCACCGTGTGTTTAGAAATCTAAAGACGTCTAAGGAACACTAAAAGTTAGCTGGCAGAAGAAGGCTGAAGGGGCGAAGTCAGTGGTTGCCAACGTGGGGCCCATGCCCCACAGGGAGGCTTCAATTCCCAGAAGCCTAAGTCAGTACACTGGCTGATCAGTGTTTTGAGAAACTGACTTTGGCTTCTGAGAATTGAAGTCCAAAAGCCAAAGGTTGGGAAACATTCAGCTAAATGAATCTTTCTCCCGACCAATCCTCTACAATGAATTTATTGAGGCCACATTTCACCCATTGAGTCCTGTGACCAAGAAAAAAATCCTGCCAGGTGGGAAACGGCTTAAAGGGCAGTTGGGGGCTGAGATGGGCAACGCAACTTCCCCACTCTATTCAAATACAGTACACAAGTTTAGACAGCAGCAACACAGCCCAGGCTGAACTGTGCCAGTGAGGTCTACCTGGGCCTTATAGGACTCCTCCTTACCAAACAGTTGTGCATTGCCAGCTCATCCTTCAAGTAGAGGACTTCTTTCTCCAGATTCTTCACCATCCGCTAAGCCAGCAGAAGCACCACATGGGAGTCCAGGAAAGGAAAGAAGAAAAGGTTGCATTCAGGTACCCCAGCCCATCCTGCCAACCAACCAAAGCACACGTACACACATGGGTATACACCCTACACCAGTGACGGTGAACCTTGGCACTCCAGGTGTTTTTGAACTTCCAATTCCCAGAAGCCCTGACCATCAGGAGTGCTGACTTGGACTTCTGGGAATTGAAGTCCCAGAACACTTGGAGTGCCAAGGTTCGCCATCATGGCCCTACACCCCAAGTAGCCTTATTGCTCAGTCTTGTCAACGTGCTCAGGGGTTCCCTGCTAACTCTAAATGACCAGGGGACCTTCTGATTATATTCTCCAAGCTCTAGTTGCAAACAAGGCAGGACCTGAGTAGACTGTTGAGGAGAGGACATTTTTGGGATCTCTCATTCACAGGCCTGCAATAAGTTGAAGACAACTTGACACCATGTAACAACAACACAGCACCAGAAAGCAGGAGTTGTTCCGCATCATTTAATCTGGACTACATGAAAGGAATATTTGGAATTCTGCTCAAAAGTGCTATGGAGGCACATCTGTCCTGCTATTTCCCCCTAGCACTTGATTTCTGATAACATGGCTGTTTCAGTGCTTCATTTCTGCTCATCTTGGATCATCGTCTCTAGTGCTCTTGACCTTTGTCAAGGTAGAACAACTTCAGGTCCAGCCACAGAAGATGCCGCCCCATCTCACAGGAGCGCATCACCTTCCCTCTGCCACTATGTCGTTCTATACAGCCCAGATGGCAAAGTCATCGAAGGATAGGAGCACTTACCTCGTTGTCAATTTTTTCATTCACAATTGGCTGAGTCGTCACCCATTTCATTCTGGTAGCAAAACGAAGTGTGGACAGCTGAAGAAACAGAAATGTCATCTTGTTTTTACCACACATCAATTGGTCTGGGACTCAAACTCCCTCCCATGTTCGAAAGCCAGGCATATCCAACTCTAGGGTTTGGTGCTCATCTCCATTTATAGCCAAAGAGCCAGCGCTGTCTGTGTCTGTAGATGTTCCCATGGGCATATGGCAGGCAAGACTACCCACCGAAGTGCACAGAACGCTGTTTTCCTTCCCACCCAAGTGGTACCTCTTGGTGGGAAGTTTGGCCATCACTGCCCAAACTTTGTTTCTAGGCATAGGAAGTCCCAGTCCAAATCCAAAGACTCGGGTTGCTTACCGTCTCTATTATGTGAACAGCTTCACTGCAGATGTTGGCTACAAGGACAGTATTACAATTTCCACCTAGGAGAGACAGAAAAGAAGTGAAGGCAGCCCCTCTATGAGCCCCAAAGCCACTCTGTTCTGCTTTTAGAGCAAGTGGCGCAAGTGTCTCATGGACGCTGTGGTCTTCTAAGCACCTTTCCAACTAGATCGAAGCAGGAATTCCTTGCAGAGCATCCTAGGTGAATTCTTGAGTGTTGTTGAACGATTTACATGGTATTGTACGTTGCCCGTCAGGATCTGTTGCACTGAACTGGGTTCCCTCCAGAAAACAGGTGACCAAGGATGAAAGATCAGTTTTGGTTGTCTTATTTGCTAATCATTATTTGCTGGGGCTGGAGACTCCCAAGCTCACCACAAGGATCGCTGAAGAAATGGATATGGTGCATACTAAGGAATACCTTTCCACTTGCTTAAGTCATCATCTGTGATCTTCCTGCCTGAGCACCTCCGATGTGGGGCTTGGTGAGAGCTCTTCTTCTTGGGTGGCTGCAAATCTGCATCGACCTAGGCTTAGTAAATCCAGCAAGGGAGGGGAAAGCTCCTGTTTTCAAAATTCTATAATTGTTTGTTCAAACTTCTAGGCCAAAGTCTCTCTGATGAAACATGGCGCCAGAATGGAAAGGCAACCATGCAAGCAGTTCCCCTTTCCTACAACTGTCCTTGCCTACAAAGACATTCTCAAGAGGACCCTGGCCTTCACATTCTAAGGATGTAGAAAAAGGGAGGAACTCTGCTTTTTGTGCATGTGATGATGTTGCAGTCCTTGAGTCGTTTTCAATTTTGCACAAGGTTGCAGACACCATGGGTGCTCATAAACAGAGTGGCCTTCTTCTTCTTCAGTGTCTAGGTCAGACGTTAAACTGCCAAAATGAAGGCAACTTTTGGTGAATTCATTCTTTAATTCCTTTCTCCTGACCTAGTGTGAGGAAGATTAACCGGCAACACAAGGTTGCCATTACCAGGGTACACCCAATTGTGGTTCAAAAATACCACAATCTTCAAGGAGGCTTTTTCAATGGCGATGACATACCAATGACGTTATACTCAGCATGGCTGGGTAGCTTCAGTAAAGACCCGTAAAGGAAAGACTAGCTTTCATCCAAGCAGGGACTTTGCCTGGGGTACCTCCACCTCCAGCACTGTCGCCACGCCTCCCTTCCGGCCCCTAAGTTCCAGTTCCAGGCCCTTACCTAATGCATCCTTCAAGGTATAGGTGAGCTTGCTCTGACGGAAGGGGACATGTTCTCGGGTGCGGTCAGACAAAGCAATGACCACTTGTTCAAGGAATGACAAAGACCTGTTGATGTACGTGGCTTCTTTCAGTCCATGCCCTTCTGACTATGACAAGGGGGAATCAAGAGAATGCCTTTGAGTACTACGAACATGCATATCCATCCCTCCATCCCCCCCATCCCATCCCTCCATCCTATTTTTATCCTTCCAGTCTATATAAAATGGCAGAGGTGGCTATGCCCTCCCAAATTAGCCAAAGAACCATCTGATCATTATAAGAATGATATATATTTTTAGAGGTACTGTATTCATATAGACTGAAAGCTAAAGCCAAAATAAATTAACAAGCCAATAGTAGTTACCACAACAAGCATTGGTAGAGCAAGAGTTACCATGCTATGGCTGCTTCATATTTGGTGGTTAGGTGGAACTCAACAAGGCTAGAGGAATGCCAACTCAGTTTTTGCTTTGATAGATACATCAGAGAAACGACGTTGTCCTACCCTGACAGAAAGCACCAGCAAGGGGTAGAACCAGAAATGGAGGGGACTCCTCAACAGAACACGACTCCTAAACACGTGCTTTGGCCACCCGCCAGAATGGTTTGGTGAGTGGAAAACCTGTGGTGCCCCACTCCGATGCTCATGGCCTAAAGAGTCCAACCATAAAACCCATCAGACGAATGCATTGCTCAGCCACGGAGGCTGAGGAAAGCTCTTGCGGTGACCATGATGTACACTCAGCATAGAGGCCGTTTCCTCTTGGGCTGTAGCATCCACGGGGCCCCTGAGAAGAAGCTACCACTGACTAGCCCATTGTGCCACTTGCTTGCTTACTTACTTTGCTCTTTGCCAGCCGCTCTGAGCCTGCTAGGTCCACCAAGCTTATTTTAGCCGTGACGTAACTGGCATCAGAAAGGACTCTGGAGTGACACTGCAACGGGAGACCAAAAACATCATTTCACATCTTGAATACAGAGAGAAAGAACCAGAGATGTCTGACTTTTCCATGCACCCATGAAAATGGCAAGGCTACTGACCTCAATGTAAATGGTGAAGATGCAATGGGACCTGGAGGAATGCCTGTTCAGTTCGTGTTGGCCGACAGCTCGATTCGTGTCACCCTGGAAAAGAATGTGAAAATGGAGCTTGGAGAGGAATAGATCTAGAAGGAAGGTACAGAGCAAGGGTTCTCAAGGTTTACGTGCCACGGGCAGGACAGCTGAGCAGGCGAGACACGTTGTTTCCCCCATTTTAAATGCTGCTGTAAACTGCACCTTACAGCTGTTGTAAACGTGTCCGCTTCTGCTTCCAGGGTTGCTGCTGTGGGCCGGGGGATTTGTAGGTTGTGAACCCCTGGACTAGACCCAGCGTTTCCCAACCTTTGGTTCTTGGACTTCAATCCCAGAAGCCAAAGTCAATTCCCCAAAGCATTAATCAGCCAATGTACTGCTTGAGGCTTCTGGGAATTGAAGTCCAAGAACCAAAGGTTGACAAATACTACTCTGTGAATCCACACAAATGGGTTTACTGCATGTATGCAGAAATGTTTGCCCATACAGAGTTTCTCCTACTGGGAAAAATTAAGAATGTGGGCACAGGATGGAAGCAAAACAGGTATTGATACATATTCTATGCTACGCATAGAACTACTCTGAGCAGCATGCTTGAATCAATTAAAGGAGATATAAAATTTTTGATTAAAAAAAACACCTGGTTTCCAATTGGCTTGGGGAATTTTGGGATGTGTGATTCTGAAGTAGAAGAAAACAGGAGACAGGGCAAAGCAACAGTATAATATATATATATATGGAATTATCAATTACAGAGACCACGTATAAAAGATGACTGGTATCCCACTGGTTCTTCTTACCTCAAACAAGAGATTCAAAGCAACTTCTTCATGAGGCGCATGATGCACAGTCAGGCCTTTTACACAGATACCCTGGGGACCCTCTACTACAGTCAGTGGGGGGTCACTGGCTACGCCCGGAGATGTCACGGACAAAAGATCATATATGACCTCATTGTAGATCTCCAGGTAAGAAATTCGGACAGTTATAAATTGGCCGCTATGCTCTTCCATCGACTTGAATACCTGCAGAGAATGGGGGAAGAGCCTCAATGAGATCAGCTTCATGAAGGTCACAAAACAAGCTGTGGAGGATGCACCTTGTTATGTGTTATGTAAGAAGAAGGTATGAACTAAGATGTATAATGAGTGTTTTGTAATGAGATTTGAGTTGTGTTGTCATGTAATTTTGTTTTTTAGAAAAACAAAATCTATATTTAAAAAAACCCAAGCTCACCCAAGAAGACTGTGGTGGCTTGGTGGTTAAGATGCTGAACTCGACAACCAGAAGGTTGGCAGGTCAGCAGTTTGAGACTTGAGTGCTGCACGAAGGAGTGGTCTCCTGTCTTTGTCCCAGCTCCTGCCAACCTAGCAGTTTGAAAGCAAGAAATTGCAAGTAAATAAATACGTACCACTTCAGTGGGAAAGGTAACAGTGTTCCATGAGCTCCAGTGTCTAGTCATGCCTGCCACATGATCATGGAAATCTCTGCAGTCACAGACAGTGCTGGCTCTTTGGCTGTAAATGGAGATGAGCCCTGAACCATAGAGTCAGGTACCGACTGGCTTTCTAGCAAGGGTGGCCTTGACCTTGACCTTGACCTATTCTCCCCCAACCCCCAGGCTGGGAACCAAGGCATCATCCAGTGAAGAATTCTCAACCTTGGAAAATGAATATGGGTGACCAGCAAAACTTGTTCAATCCGATGTAACAGAGATCTTTTAGCTTAGGAGTGCCCAAACTACAGCCTGTGGGCCAGATCCAGCCCCTGACACCAATTCATCCAGCCTACGCTGCTCTCGTTGCTTCTAAAAGGGGTAGTAAAACATGTCCCTGTGGCGCATGTAATAGTTCTGCTTCTGGGAGCAATGAGGGCAGCACGGGCTGGATGAATTGGCATCAGGGGCCAAATCCGGCCCATGGGACATTGTTTGTGCACCCCTAGTTTAAGCAGAGAAAATGGCAGCCTAAAAGCTATCTCAGCCTGTGGCAAAACATGTCTGTTGCAAAACAGATTGCAAGGCATGTTTTACCTCCACTTCTGCTGGGAGGAACCATGTGACAGGCCCGCTGAACCACACGACTGGCCCGCAGCCCTCAAAGTTTGTGCTCAACATTTCCAAATCTGATGTAACCTCCAGAGGTATTAAGACAACGACTCCCAGCACAAGCAGCCGCTAGATAGTTTGGGAATTGTGGTCCTATGCTTCAGAAAGGCAGTCTTTGGGGAAAGCTGAAATAAGCAAAAATGCTAATGCAGTTCCATCTGCAGAGGACAAAAAATGGGCTCAGGGCAGCGGAGAAGGGGGTGCCTTCTTCAAAGCTGGCTCTTTCAGTTTCCTTCTTCTGAAACAACAGAGTACCACATGGCTCTTTCTCATGCATCATGCTTTCACTGCAACCAACACCTTTCTAAATCACGGGATGCCAGTGATTTCCCCTCCTCCAAGGGGCATCGTCCCTTTCCGCTTTCTCATTGGCACCAATGGCTTTCCATTGCCATTTGAACTACCTGTTGTATAGCTCTGGGAATGATCCCCCGATTGCTGTAGTTTCCTGTGGTTCCTGTCATGGTGAACGTCTTGCCAGCTCCAGTTTGCCCGTAGCATATTATAGTACCTAGAAAACAGGATAAACAAAAGATGCCTCCAGAAGATCACTTTAAAAAGGTGTCACGAGTCTCTCTTGGCCAAAACACCTTTTAGTAACTTGACAGTTACACTGGAAGAAGATGGGCTTCATATGTAACACGCCCACAGGATGAATATGACTTATAGTCACCCATTCAATAGAATGTGACTAGTGAAAATAAGGGGGGGGGGGAACTGTACTGCCCCCAGCAAACCAGCCTCCTTTTTTGCAGTCTTGAGAGACAGAATGAAAAGAAGGAAACAATTAAAAAGCCCATCTGTCCCTCATTTTAAATGTACGAATAATCCTGTAGAAAAATGCCCCACATGTATCGTACTGGATCACCAGACAGATGAACGATGCCAGATTGTCTAAAACAGTGGTTCCTAACATGGGGCCCATGCTCCACTAGGGGACTTCAATTCCCAGAAGCCCAAGTCAGTACATTGGCTGATCAGTGCTTTGGGGAATTGAAGTCCAAAAACCAAAGGTTGGGAAACACTGATCTAAAACAATATTTCTGCTCCCCCCCAAACTGGCAACTTCCCAAACGGACATCACTTACAACAAGGGCTGCAGGGGCTGAGTGGTTAAGAAGCTCGCTGTGTTAGCTGGAAGGGCAGCAGGTCAGCAAATAGAAACCAAGGTACTGTATCGAACACCTGTCTCTGTCCCAGCTCTTGGGGACATGAAAGGAGCCTCATTTGGGCATTCCCTGAGCAGTGTTTCTCTCACAAAAATCCTTTCAACCCAGAATAATTTCTGACACAGAATTATTATTACTCACAACAATAAAATCAAAGCAACAACCTATTATAACATTGAGCATATCTCACAAATATATATCAGCAGCCAACTAAACATGGAACTGCACACATAAGATAAAAAGCATGTTACAGTATCTCCTGGGTGTGAGTTAAAAGCACAACTCAAAACCCTGGATTAAACCAGTCATTTTGCTGTGCAAGCACATCAGTATTTGGCCGGGTATGTCCACTCTCACCCCTCAGATCAAGTTCAGGGAGAACACCAAGCCCATGATAGAATCAAGAAACACCTTGTTTGTCATTTTCTATCCAGACTGACACAGAACCACTGGGGAACGGTTTGGACACAGACCATCAGCCAGCTAAAAAGGCATCTAAATATATATCTGTCTCAGAACTGGACCATGCATCTTGACAACCCTTTATGTATGGCCTATAAGTCTTCTTGCTTCTTAAACAGCCAGCACCAATACTGGTAGAAAGGTAGTCCTAAGAGATAAGAATAGAGAACAAGGCCATGAGCCCCCAGACAAAAGTGGTACTAAGGAGAGAATCCTTGGTTGAGAAAGGAGTGATGAATATGCAACAGGGCTTCTATTTCAGTGGGAAACAATAATAATAATAATAAAAACATTTACCATTATATCCATTAAGAGCATGGGCGACCACATTTCTGGCTACCGCTTCATAAACCACATCCTGGGGTTCATTGAGAAGAATGCCATCCACTTTGAAAGACCAGTCTGTTTGCTTATTGTTGACAACTCCTTTGGAGCGATCCCTCTCAATGTATACTTCTATGGTCTAAAGAAGAAATCAACTGGAAGTGAGTTAACAACAAATCATGAGGCACTTGCATGTTTAAAAGTTGCAATGCATTAAGAAACACAAGTTTTTACAAAAGCAAACAGTCCGCAGAGTGAGGGGTGGGCGTGGTGTCTTTTGTGGTTGGCCTCACCCTAGATTCACCTACTTTATTATCTGCCCCAAACTTGATCATGTCCTGAGGAAACTCAGCTGTTGGCTTGACTCGAGCAAAGGCAGTAACTCTCTTTTGGTTGGCACACATTGTGAAGGACACTGAGGGGAAGAGGAAGAAAGAAACAAAAATTACTGGAAAAGTTTCTCAAAAAGTCCATTTACACTTGGGTTTGAAAGAGAGACATCAGTATTGCATTCAAATACTGTATGTGGGTGTGGGGCGCAACAAGGGCTGCTTGTTAGACTTACCCAAGTCTGACATCACCCCTTTGGAAACAATGGAGCTTTTCATTGGCACAAGGATTTACTACATTCTCCTTAAGCAGTGGCTTAGTGGTTAAGACGCTGAACTTGATGACTGGAAGGTTGGCAGGTCAGCAGTTCGAGACCCGAGTGCTGCATGATGGAGTGAGCTCCCGTCTCTGTCCCTGCTCCTGTGAACCTAGCAGTTTGGAAACAAGAAACTGTAAGTAGATAAATAGGGATCACTTTGGTGGGAAGGTAAACAGCATTCCGTACACTCCAGTTTTAGTCATGCCTGCTATATGATCATGGAAACATCTGTAGACAGACAGTGCTGGCTCTTTGGCTGTAAACAGAGATGAGTACTGAATCCTAGAGTCAGATATGACTAGCTTTCAAGCAAGGGTGACCTTTACCTCCCTCAAGTGAGCCATGTTAAGGAGCTACTCACCACATGGTTTTCCCCAAACAGAAGTTTTCAACAACAACAAAAGGAAAGCAAAGTACACTGCTGCAAATAAAGGGAGCTTTCCATTTGTAACAGAAATGATCAGCAACAGAGGGATGATCTTGGGCTGCTTCCTGCCTTACACACAACTCTGCCACCCTTTCTTGGTGAGCTGTTCTTTTAGAATTCAAAAGCTTGCACTGCTTGTAACTGTTTGGTGACACAACTGAACAGTGGTCCAATTTTCTTCTAGGGGTGGATCTTCTTTCTGCTACAAACAACAAACTGACTGAACAGAAATCATTCAAATAGGTTGCTCTATTAATGTTAGCTTTTGTGGATCAAGTCTTCAAGGTGCACAAAGTTTCTTGTAATTTTATTTTGTTTACTTCAAAAATTTCAGTCCTGAAGGAGGTCGAAGAAGGCCAGTTGGACAACTCAACGGGAGCTTCCCACACTGTAACATTTTATTGCTGGTCCTCATTTGTGTCTCTGAACAGGAAACCTTGGAACCATTACTTTGGGAGTGGCGGGAGGAGAAAGCTTTTAACTTGTAGAGATTTTTGAAGTGGTAGCCATGTTAGTTTGTGCAAGTATACCAGGAGTTAGTCTTTAAGGTAAGGTAAAGGTCACCCTTGTTCAAAGGCCTGTTGTCTCCGACTCTAGGGTAATGGTGTTCATCTCCATTTAAAACCAGCACTCTCTGTATCTGCAGATGTTCCTGTGGTCATGTGTCAGGCATGACTAGACTCAAAGTGTATGACATGGCAGGTTTAGAAAATATGTTTAAATAGCCCTCAGTTTAGACCAGGGGTTCGCAGTTTAGGTGGGTGGGTTTTGATTTGTTGTGGGTATTATTATTATTACTATTCAATTTCTGTACCGCCTTACTTGTTGCTATTTGTCTTCTGTTTGTTCACCACCCAGAGTAGGATAATACCCAGAGGGGTGGTATAAAAATTCAATAAAGTAAAATAAATGCTGTTACCTTTCCCAGTGAAGCAGTACCTATTATCTACTTGCAATTAAGGCTAGGTTGGCAGGAGCTGGGACAGAAATGGGGAGCTCACTCTGTCATGCAGCACTCAGGTCTCGAACTACTGACCTGCCAACTTTCCAGTCGTCAGGCTCAACATCTTGACCACTAAGCCAGGGGTACCCAAACTACGGTCCGGGCCTGGATCTGCCCCCTCGACACCAATTCATCCAGCCTGCGAAGCCCTCAGCGCGTTTTACTTCTGCTCCTGGGTTGCGATGAGGGCTTTGCGGGCCAGATGAATTGGCACTGGGGGACGGATCAGGCCCACACTCCAAAAAGTTTGGGCACCCCGGCACTAAGCCATGAGCAAGACCAGTCTTTAAGGTACGGTACTGTCAACGGTTTTCCTCTTTTGGCTGTTGTTCTGTTTACTCTCTGAGTAAACGTTTTTGGGGGGTGCATTTCCCCCTCCTTCCCCTCCCACACAAAGTAACGGTCTCCTGAGGCCTAGCCCTCCCTCCCTCCCTGACAGAAGGCATCCCCAGGCCGAGAGTTAGAGGAGCCCAGAAGAAGCCAGGCAGACACGGACCCCCCGAGAAGACCCCAGCCAGAGCTCCTCTAGCCCCCCCCCCCCCGGGCAGGGAGCGACGCTCGTGCCCGCGGCCTGCTACAAAGTGGGGGGGGAATGCGGAGAGAAAAGGGCACGGGGCGCGCTCCCGCGAGGAAAGAGAAGGGGGGGCAGTTTGCAGCGAGAGGCCCACACACACACACACACCCGCGAGCCAGGCAGGGAAAAAGAGAGAGAGAGAGAAAGAAGCTCGTGGGTTGCTATGGCGAGCGGCACTTCCGGCGTCCGGCGTTGCTCTGGCGACCGCCCTCTCTCCCGCCTTCCCTCGGGCGGCAGTGACGTCGTCGCGGGGGCAGAAGAGGACGCTCTAGGCGGGCACTCGAGCGTGATTTCCGGTGCCGGTCTCTCCCCCCCCCTTTTATCTCTGTTCCTGCGGCGCTGTGGGCCGCCTCGGGTCCGGCTACTACGGTGGCCCGGCGGGGCCAAGCGGCGCCCGACGCGAAAGAAGCGTCGCCGGCCTTGGCAGGGAGCGCAGGAGAGGCAGCAAGCTGAGCCGGGAAGATGCTGGAAGCCGCGGCCGGGCCGGACCCGGAGCTCGACCCGGAGGACCTGGTCCACTTCTCGGTGGGCGACCTGCCCAGCCGGGGCTACGGGGTGATGGGCGAGATCCGGCGGCAGGGCAAGCTCTGCGACGTCACCCTCAAGGTAGGCAAGGGCGGAAGAGGGCAGGAGGCCTCGGAGGGGGGGGCAGAAGGACTGAGGGGGCAAAAGTGGTCTCAAAGGGGGTGGGTGGGGGAGCTGGGGGGGGCAGAATTGAGTGGGGGGAGGAGGGCGTCCTAGACCTGGCCGTGGAGGGGGGGTTGGGGGGGGCAAGAACTGAGGGGGGGGGAAGAGGTTGCTCTGAAGGGGGGAGGGAGAGAGCTCTCTGGGCCTGGTCGTGAGAGGGGGGCAAAACTGAGGGGGGATATTATTCTCAATGGGGGGGGATGTGGGGGCTCCCTGGCGTTTGGAGGTTGGGGGGCAGAACTGAAGGGGAAGGTTGCCCTCAAGGGGGGAAGGCTGTGGGGTTATAGGAAGAGGGGAGGAGAGCCCGAGAAGTCATGTGAGGGGAGGTATTTTGGGGAAGGGATGTGTTTTGGGGTGGTCATGGAGCCAGAGGTTGCCTTGCAAAGGTGAGGGGGGGGGAGAGATTGAGGGTAAAGGGGGTGTCTTTTAAGGAGGAAACAAGGTTTGGATCTTGGAAGGGAAAAAGATATAGGGGATTTTTGTGGGGTGGGGTGGGGTGTTTAAGCAATTCATGGGCCTAAAGGGAAGGCAGAGGGTTATTTCACCTTGCCAAAAGTTAGTTGTGTAGATTTGAGCTTCAGGCACCCCCAGGTAATAATGTAGTCGTTATTTTATGTTGTTTTTTTATTTAACTCTTTGTAAACTGCCCAGAGAGAGAAATATCCCAGATGGGCAGTATAAAAATGTAGTAGATAGATCGGTGTAGTAAGTCGTGGTGGATGATGCTTCCTCATGGAGCATCATTGTGTCATGGCACTTAACACAGAAGCAGCTTTGGGGATCCGTGACCCCATCACAGCAGGGCTGGAAAAGGGGACCTTTACCTGTCAGACCCCACATACTGAGACATACTTGGTAGCACTGCTTGTTAAAAAGCTGACTGGAGAGATCAGTGAGTTGAGCATGGAGCTGGACATTGGGAGTTCGATTCTCCCACTTTGCTTTCTGGGGAAAAGAGCCAGCCTGTGTAGTCCTGGGCAAGCTGCCACAGTCCCAGGGCAACCCCCCACCCCAAGAAGGGGAATTTTCTGTGCCTAGGAAATGCTCAGAAGAATCACTGCAAATCTAAGTTGAAATGATGCAAGGCGGGCTGAGAAAGATGGTGGAGGACAGAGGTGCCTGGTGGGCAATGGTCTGTTGGGTCGCAAAGGGTTGGAATTAAGTGTGCGACTGAACAACACCAACACCAAAACTATTATTATTTTTAAAATTTGCTCTCCCTTAGGGTGGCAGCTCTAATAATTTTCCAGTATTCAGAATTGTTTCCTTTTCCAGCATTTGGTTCGAGGCTAAACCTGCAGCAACTTGTTTGACGGGATTCTTGCCCTCTTCCTGGATGAGATTACTGTATTTCAGTCCCAAATGCATTTATTTATTTGGTTTATGTACTGCCTGTCTAGTGCATGCACCACTCAGGATGGTTCACAGGATAAAACTGAAATCCCAGAAAACCACATGCACCAAAATACTTTCAGCAATGTGGCGATTTGACATTACAGTAAAACCTCGCATTAAGAGTGCCTCGCTTAGAGGCTAACTTGCTTAAAGAGCAGCATTTTCTCTGAATGGTCGCCTCGCTTAACAACTAAAACCAACCAAAAACTCGCTTAGCAACTAAATCAGGGTTTACAATCCCCTCCACCAGAAGTCACAATTGGTCACTTACAATGTTCTTTCACTTAAAGAGCAGACTCACTTAAAGAGCAATCCCGTGGAACGCATTATGCTCTTTAAGTGAGGTACCACTCTATAGGTCTAAAAATGTATACAAAAAAGAAGAGGAAAAAGCAAAATTAACTTGAAAATCAGCAACATCTGTGAGAATCAGTTGCTGAAGGCAGCTTTGGAATAATTCTGTTTTTACCAGTTTCTTGGAGGGAAGGAAGGAGCCTGGTGTATCTCAGTCCGTAACATATTCCAGAGATTGAGGGCTACCACCCAAAAGACCTCATTTCTTATTGCTTGACCTAATTCCCTGTTTTTGGTGTGTCTCGGTGTGGCCACTTTTAGCAATGTGAGCTGAGAGAAGTGGATGACATGGGTAGCTGATTTCTGAGAGAGACACTCCAATAAATATTGGGAGTAACCGCTTCTGCATAGCATTACTCTTTAGTCACTGCAAAATGTGCAATCCCCTAGGAATGCTGTGCAGGTTGCTTGATGGGGATAGCAATCATGTGTAGCTGCTGCTGATTTTTATATGTTGTGGGTGGTCTGTGGAAATCAGGTCTGTATCTGAGCCTAACATGTGGCTTTTGCTCTCATTCATGAAAACCACCAATGCATGTGTGTTTTCAATAGAAGAATCATCCAACCAAGGATTGAATGACTCAGGAAGCTTAGACTTTCTCCCTGCTTGGTGTGTGGCTGGTGAGGCCAGTTTTGTAAAAAGGCAGCTACTGTGCTACAGTTTTCCTAGGTGGAATATGAAATCTTTTTATCATTAAGACACTGAATTTGATGACTGGAAGGTCAGCAGGTGAGCAGTTCAAGACCTGAGTGCTGCACAATGGAGTGAGCTCCCATCATCTGTCCCGGCTCCTGCCAAACTTACAGTTTGAAAGCAAGAAATTGCAGGAGGATAAACAGATACCGCTTGGGTGGTAAGGTAACAGTGTTCCATGCACTCAGTCCTTTAGTCATGCCTGCCACATGATCACAGAAAGGTCTGCAGATGCAGACAGCGCTAGCTCTTTGGCTGTAAATGGAGATGAGCACCATACCCAAGAGTCAGATACAACTGGCTTTTGAGCAAGGGAGACCTTTACCTAAAGCTTGGGATCCTTTCATTCCAGTATCATGAAGTCAGGAAAATGATTTAGACATCATTTACTATTTTAATCACAAGGGGGAGGGTACCTAGCATAAAAATTTGTTCTGCTCATCACATCGAGAGCCCATCTGATATAACATTTCTGTTTCCATTGTGGTGCATAAGAGGTGTGTGTGTGGAAATGTTTGTGGAAACACACAATAGGCTTTTCCTGATGTTTGTTCTCAGCTTCCTGTATTTGCAGAATTGGTACCTTTGGTTGAGAGTTCATTCTCCTAGCCAACATAATTGAAGAGTTGCATTGTGAATTTTTCCGATCTTTGGTGTCAGTGATAATGATTGTCACCATCTCTCATGA
Organism: Furcifer pardalis; assembly: GCA_030440675.1. NCBI lineage: Eukaryota > Metazoa > Chordata > Lepidosauria > Squamata > Chamaeleonidae > Furcifer > Furcifer pardalis. Next base: position 109,263,586 of record CP126897.1, read on the forward strand.
TAAACAAGTAGGTGACTCTATTACAGGCTGGATCAATGTTCCAAGTCAGCTGAAATCAGTGTGACAGGTTAATCGTGATAGACTTGTTTTGAATGTCAGTCAGTGTACTATCATGTGATTATGATACATGGCTCCAGACCCATACTTTGTATGATGTTATGTTTCTAGGTTATTTCTTCTGTGTCTAGGCCAGACGTGAAACTGTCACAATGAAATTACCTTTTGTTGAGTTCATTCTGCAGTTGCCTTCGCCTGACCTAGTGTGAGAAAGATTAGCCAGCAACACAAGGTTGCCTAATTGTGGTTCAAGAATACAGTACCACAGTCTTAAAGGAGGCTCTCTCCGTGTGCCCCTATGCTTATAGCAAAACTTGACATTTGGTTGTTACTGATTTAAATTCACACCACATCTCCTCTTCTACATTGAGAGGTTTTTGAAGTGGTAGCCATGTTTCAAGCATATCAGAGGGTAAACAAGACCAAGACCAAAAACGTTGTGGCACTTTAAAGTCTAACTTTTGTATTTTAATGTTCGCTTTTGTGTATCAAGTCCACTTCATCAGACATAAGAGTGAGAAGGGCATTGGAAGTAAAATGTCCCTATAAAATTCATGGGAAACCCAGACTCTTCTACCATTCAGTTGTTGTCTTATTGTAGGGCCGTGATGGCAAACCTTGGCACTCCAGATGTTCTTGGACTTCAGTTCCCAGAAGCCCCCGTGAATCCACACGAATGGGTTTACTGCAATTCATCCGACCCATGCCACCCTCATCGCTCCTGGAAACGGAAGTAAAACGCGCCCATACGATTAAGGCTCTTCCAGGTTAACCCTTCCTCCGTACAGGTGCGTTTTACTTCCACTTCCAAGAGCAACAAGGGTGGTGTGGGCCGGATGAATCGCTAACAGAGATACAAAATATTACAATTACAAGGTACCACATTATCATAATACAAAAACATTTCAAAAGATCCCAATTACAAAATATCAAATTATCATGATACAAAAACACTTAAAAAACAATACACGGAAAACATCGTAAACTCAGACCCACCAACTATGTCCGAGGAAAAGTCTGGGGATGGTGGCGGCAGTGTTTTTGTGGCCGGCCGGGCTGTTCAGCAGTTGCTCCTTCCCTTAGCTGGGAAATGCTTGTGTTTTCTTGGATTTCTAGGAAGAAGCATTCATAGTCAAGAAATAGTGACTCTTAGAAATACCTTTGTAATAATAATTATGCCTGTGACTAGAAAAGGTCAGCTGATTTTGGGTGTCATTGAAAACCAACAAATAGGAGTAATTTGATTTATGATTTTTCTGCTTCCTCTCTTGCCAAAGTAAGAAAGGAAATAAAAAAATATTCATGGATAGTAGGAGCCTTTCATACAAAGTTCATTAACTGTCCTCTCAACAATTTTTTTTTGGGGGGAAAGCTTTATATGTAAATACTGTATGTTGCTCTCAATGTTTCTGCTTGTTGATATTTGGATCATAACAAAGTTTTCATAGAATAGCATTTTTTATTTTGAAGGAGGGAAGCTTTTTTTGAGTTTAGAATATGATGTCCTTCTTCCAGCTTGCTTTCAAGGTAGTCTCTGAATGCTGTGAGAACAAGCTTTCTCAACTTTTTAATGGGACTTTCAAACATTTATAGAAGCCCAGAAAAATACACCATCTGATGGGCCTTGCTTTTGTTACCTTCAGAAAAAGTCTAGTTATAAAATCATCTGGAAACCTGAGGAAATGTTAACTTCAGTGCTTCCTAACCTTTTTCAAGTTGAAACCCCCTTTCTAAATAGCCAAGTAACCTGTGATGTCCACCACCACACTTGCATTAAAAGGCATTTTAATGGGGTAAAATAAACACATTAAAAATGTTTAGCCCTAATGTGGTTGCTTTGCCACATGACCTACCACAAAAAATGGTGGCATGTTTCCAACCTTCCCTCCAGCTAGGAAAAGGTAAAGGTCAACCTTGCTCAAAAGCCAGTCTTATCTGCTTTCTTGGTATGCTGTTGAACTGACAGCCCATAACATTTAACATTAAAGGCTGTCTTATCCCAACTTTGCCTTTGCAGCTGGAGCATGGGCGTGGGCTGGATGATTTGGTCCCATGGGCTGGATCCGGCCCATGGGCTGTAGGTTGCCGGCCCCTGATCTGGCGTTTCCCAAACTGTTCTGTGAAACACTGGTGGGGTTTAATTCCCAGAAGCCTCACTGGCTGATCAATGCTTTGGGGAATTGACTTAGGCTTCTGGGAATTGAAGTCCAAAAATCAAAATTTGGGAAACACAATCCAACGGGTCATGGCTTTCCAAGGCCTCTGGCTGAACTCATCCCAGCCTACCACTTGAACTATGCAAGCAATCCCAGGAATTGAGCCTAAAACCTTTTTCATGGAAGTCTTTGTCTTACAAAGCCCTCCCTGTAAAGTACAGGTGGGAGGTAAACAGCTGGATCCTTATTTCTGAGCCCTGCCTTCTTGCTCAGGACCTTGTGGGTAGCACTTGTGTTGTCGTCTTTTGTTTCTGCTCAGGTTGGAGACCATAAATTCAGCGCCCACCGAATTGTCCTGGCCGCCTCCATCCCTTACTTTCACGCCATGTTCACGAACGACATGATGGAATGCAAGCAAGATGAGATTGTCATGCAGGGCATGGATCCAAGGTAAAGTGGACGCTTTGGGGAGGGTTCAGGGCATGTTTCATGTTCATTGTATCACATGCATTGCTCAAAGGTTTCTTTGGCCTCTGCAGCAACTTTGTCCTGTGAAACTATTTAAAGCAGCTCATATGGGTCAAACTATGTTCCACGGAACACTTGTGGACTTCAGTTCCCAGAAGCCTCAGTCAGTCCATTGTCTGCTCAGTGCTTTGGCGAATTGACTTATGCTTCCAGGAATTGAAGCCCAAAAACCAAAGGTTGGGAAACATTGCTCTATGGCATGGATATGGCCCTCAGTTGTTGTGGAGCGATGCTGTTTCTTATGAAGTTTTCAAATGAAATCTATTGTGCCTTTTCATCCTTTATTCACAGACTTCAGTTGTGTTGCCTTCCTGAGTTTTCACATCCATCTTCTTTGCTCTCTCTGTCTGTGTCCAGCTCCTCTTCCTCTTAAATATACCGAGGGCAGAATAGTAACCGGATGCTTTTTTGTTCAGCAGTACTAGGAGCCCTCTGTCTGGAATCACTGATTCATCTCATGAGATTGTAGAGAAAGTGCTTATTACAAGCACTTGAGAGAGGGAAGGAAAGTAGTTGGGTTTTATGAATGAATGAAAGAAAGGTGGATCTGGGAGTAGCATATAGCAGTTACACTTACCCATTGTGGAGACTGCAGGGGCTTAGCGGTGAGGACGCTGAACTTCACAACTGGAAGGTCAGCAGTTCGAGACCCAAGTACTGCATGATGGAGTGAGCTCCCATCTCTGCCCTAGCTCCTGCCAACATGGCAGTTTGAAAGCAAGAAATTGCAAGTAGGTAAATAGGTACCGTTTCGGTGGGAAGGTAAACAGCGTTCCATGCATGGAACATGCCTGCCACATGTCCACAGAAACGTTTGCAAATGCAGACAGCTCTGGCTCTTTGGCTATAAACAGAGATGAGCACTGAACTCTAGAGTCAGATACAACTGGCTTTTGAGCAAGGGCCACCTTTACCTTACCTCCTTGGTGCACCCTCTGAGTGGTTCACAAGTTAGTTAGCATTTTGCCCCCAGCCTGCTAGATACTCATTTTACCAACCTTGAAAGGATGGAAGAGGGTGAGTCATGGCGTAGTGCTCCATGGATGTGTTTGCCTGTGGGCGAAATATTGTTCTGGTTCTGGTCTAATGAGTTTGGGAAGTTATTAGGCTTAATAATTTAAATTGATTTTGCTCTCTCTTAATAGCAATTACCCTTACATACCGCTCCGTAGCACTTAGTGCACTATCTGGGCGGTTCACAAGATAATGGCCATTCCGCCCCCAACACTCTGGGCATTCATTTTATTGACCTCAGAATGATGGAAGGCTGATTCAACCTTGTCCCCATAAGGATCAAATTAACAATGTTTTACTTGCAGTACAGCAGTTTAACCACTGCGCCACAATGACGCCTTATACTGTATATCCTTATATATTTTCAGCATAGAATAATGTCTGTCTTCCCGCTGATTTTTGCAAACTCAGGAACTGGAACAGGGGTGCCCAAACTTTTCAGGCCGTGTCACATGATTCAGTGGGTCAGTCAGGTGTTTCCTCCCAACGGAAGGGGAAGTAAAACGTGCCCATGCATGCACAAAATGCTACAGTGAATGCGCCCGCAGCTATCATAAACATGTTTACGACAGCCACGAGTGCATTTACGGCAGCATTTTGCTTATGTGTGGCCGTGCTTTACTTCTGCTTCCTGGAGTGGTGAAGGCGCCGTGGGCCAGATCCAGCCCGTGGGCCATAGTTTGGGCACCCCTGATTTACTAGAAACATGACATTGTGATTGGAGTCTTTGACCACACAGACCTTGTTGGGAGGCAAATCCTCGTGTCTCTTTTGTATCTTTTGTGCTGTGTTGAAGTGGTTCACAAAGTGTGGGATGCAACTACTGATCCTTGGTGACCTCCTTCTCCCCTCTTTAGTGCGCTTGAAGCCCTGATCAACTTTGCCTACAATGGACATTTGGCAATAGACCAGCAGAACGTCCAGTCCTTGTTGATGGGGGCAAGCTTCCTGCAGCTGCAGAACATCAAGGATGCCTGCTGCTCTTTCCTCCGAGAGAGGTGAGGGGCCAGGATGCCTCCCAGTGGCTAAATAGGCCAAAGTAGCAAACAGGGTTGAGTCATATGGGCAGAGAGAGAGAGAGAGTCCAGACCATCATGAGTCACACCATGGAGGAGCATATAGTGAAGGTAACTCCAGATAGCTCAAGAAAGTAGCCACATCCCATGGAACAGATGAGCAGAACATGGTTAGGGTGTAAAGTCCTTTTGGGGTGTTTTTTTTCCGGGGAGGGGGGATAGGTCACAATGAGCTAATACAGTGGTGGAGAACCTTGGCACTCTAGGTGTTCTTGGACTTCAATTCCCAGAAGAACTGATCAGCAGGAGTGCTGACTTGGGCTTCTGTTAATTGCAGTTCAAAAACACCTGGAGTGCTAAGGTTCTCCATAACTGGTCTAGGCCAAGGATGGCGAAGCTTTCACTCCAAGTGTTCTTGGACGTCAATTCCCAGAAGCCCAAGTCTCTGTGAATCCATACAAATTTGGTTTACTGCACATATATGTGGATTCACAGAGACTTGGGCTTCTGGGAATTGATGTCTGAGAACAGCTGGAGTGCCAAGTTTTTCCATAATGGAGCTAGTACCATAATCATTACTTCCTCAAAAGGCTTAACAGTAAGATACAACTGGCTTTCAAGCAAGGGCGACCATTACATTTACCTTTAGACGCTCATTCTATATGTATACATATAGAAACAGTAAAACCTCAGTTAACAAACAGCTTGGTTAACGAAAAAATTGCATAATAAAAGGAAATCCATAGAAAATAGTGGTTTGGTTAATGGACACCCCCCCCCCCAAATACCAAAAACGTTTCCCCAGGGTGCCTTATGTCTGGGAGGGTTTATAGCACCCAATGACACCACTAGAGTGTTGTGAGTGTATCCGCTCGGGTTTTGAGATTTTTTCGGTGTTTTTAACCTGTTTTGGGACTTTAAAATGACAGGTGAGTGGGAATCCTGTCTGGAGCCTCTGGCTGTGCTTTGGCTTCGGGGAATTGGAAGTTCAACAGAAACCGGAGCTCCACTTTTAAGTCCCCAAGACAGGGTGAAAGCACCCCGAAACATCTCAAAAATGGAGCGGATTCACTCACAACACTCTACTGGTGCTGTGGGGAGCGGCATATAGACCCCTAAGGACCCAGGGGAAATGGCTTTTTTAACCTCCAGAATGGATTTATTGTTTTTCAGTGCATTCCTATGGGAAACTGCATTTTGGATAAAGTAATTTTCACTTTAAGAAATGTCCCAAGGAATGCCATAATTACTTTATACATAGTACCACTGTATTTGGAATTGATTGTACATACGCATCCAAATAATTTATTAAAGAAAGCATAAATCATCAAACATTCAGCATGAGTTTGTAAGGGAAAAGTAGTGGGTTGCCCCGTGAAGTAGTTTGTCCCAAGAGGAGAAGAGAAGGCACAGGAAAGGTGTAACAAATAAAATATAGGCTAGGAATGACTTGTCTAAGTAGCCACTTGTAGATTGTGGGAGACCTTAAACTGATTCTTGCCAGAGGTAGGAAACCTTTGCTCTTTGGACAAACATTTTTGAGAATGCAGGACGCCCTGAGCTATGCTAACTCTTGGAGTCCACAACCAATGGTCTAGAAATGTGGAAGTGTTACATCTGTAATTCATAATGATGTTGATGATATTAATCTGTTTCTGACCTCTGCATGTTTCTCCAGACAATCCCCCCCCAAATAAATAAATATGACCATGTGCAAAACCTTAATGCTGGATTTACTGATGCCCTTTACTTGTTCTCCTGACCGACAATGTAGACCACTTCGTATAATTGATAAGATGGAGCTGGAGGAAGAGTTGTCCTTCTTTGTTGCTTCCTGGTCCTGCTTTGAAATGGAGATCAGATATTGGATTGATTTATTTTAAAGTAACTGCACTTTTCTCCTCCTTTTAGTTGTTCAGTGTAACATTTTATTCCACCCTCACCACCCTAGAGGAAAGTTCAGCCCTTCCCTTGTCAGGGAGAAATTAAAGGAGTTGCTCTTATCCTATCTTTTATTTTTTACACCTTTCCTATGTTGCTTCATCCTTAAAGGCTTCATCCAAAGAACTGCCTGGGGGTGCGCCAGTTTGCCGAAACCATGATGTGTGCCGTCCTCTATGATGCCGCCAACAGCTTCATTCACCAGCACTTTGTGGAGGTTTCTGTCTCGGAGGAATTCCTGGCACTGTCCTTGGAAGACGTCTTGGAGTTGATTTCCCGAGACGAGCTCAATGTCAAGTTTGAGGAGCAGGTAGGTGCCCTCAGGGTCCAGAGCTTGGCAGGGTTGGTTTGGAAATTCTGCCTATTCACTCCACTAAACAGCACTTGAGGCAGATGACAAACCAAATTGCAAAACTCTCTCATGTGTCTCTCACTGTATGAAAGAAACAGCAAAGGCACTGCAGAGCTGCTGAATTGGGAAAGCAGAGGAAAATCCAGGATGAAGGCCTGCCAAATAGACGGTCTTTTAAAAAAATGGTAGGCAGCAAGCAAGCAAGCCAGGAGCATGGCTTCCCAAATATTGGGTGGTTAAATGCCTTTTGGCCACCAGTCATCTTATGAAGGGCATCTCCCCCTGAATGCAGGCGGCGAGCAAGCTCATATCATTTTTCGAGTAGGGTGGCATACACGTTTGAACAATCAATCAATCAATAATTTTTTATGCCTTCATACGAAACTATTTAGGGGCTTAAAGGGAATAAAAGGTCCTTGTTGGATAAAATCAGGAGCTTGTCTGGTCCAACTTTCCATTCACACAGGGGCCCATCATTTACTGGTGGGGAGTCTTCCATCAGGACACAAATACCACTTTGCCCCCAATGACCCATTCCATTGATGCTTTTACATGCTGTCAGGTCATCCCTGACTTGGCAGCCTTAGGAATGAGCGGTCTCCAAAATGTTCTCTCCTGGACAGCCCTGCTCAATCCCTCATCCAGTACCTGGGTCTCAAACTGCTAACTTGCTAACCTTCCATCTAACAAGGCGAGCTTCTTAACCATTGAGCCACCACAGTCCCATTAAGTAGCAAAGCCTTCTATGTTTTTATGAATTTTCCCAGGGTACATTATCAAAATTGGCCACTAGGGGGAACCAAAGAGAACTTCTCTGTATTTTTCTGTCCCATCTGCATTGAAAAATGTTACTTAGGATTTCCAAGTTGCTGTTATTCTTATTCAAATCATTGCTCTAACTGGGATGGATTAAAAATCTATACTAGACTCTATACAATACTTCTTCCATGTCTAGAACAGATGTGAAGCTGCCTCAATGAAGGCACCTTTTGGTGATTCATTCTGTAGTTCCTCAAGCCTCCTTTAGAGCAAGAATCCTCGACCTATTTAAGCAGGGGACAGGATCACGCCCCTTAGACAAATAGTAATCCTATTTCTGTGGATTCACAGAGACTTGGGCTTCTGGGAATTGGTCCAAGAACCCTAGAACAGTGATGGCTAACCTCAGCACTCCAGCTGTTCTTGGACTTCAATTCCCAGAAGTTTAAGTCTGCACTCCTTCTGATCAGGGCTCCTGGGAATTGACGTTTAAGAACAGCTGGAGTGCCAAGGTTCTCCTCACTGCCCTAGACCTTCAAATCTCTGTACCGGGGGTTGCAAACTTTCCATGCTGTGCCATCTGTTCACCATAGGATTCAAAGTCTGAATGGGTGATATGAGTGGGACAAAACCTGCCATTGTCACCTGAGTGGTTAATTCCACCTTGGGAAAGTCTCTGACCAGATCCCTGTGCCTCTTTTCTGATAGGTCTTTGAAGCTGCCATGGCCTGGGTGAGATACGACCGGGAGCATCGAGAGCCCTGCTTGCCGGAGCTCCTTTCCAAAATCCGCCTGCCTCTCTGCCGGCCTCAGTTCCTCGCTGATCGCGTCCAGCAGGATGACATGATCCGATCCTGTCATAAATGCAGGTAAGAGGGTTTGCCGTGCTGGGGTGGAGTGGCCTGTGGCCAGCCTGTTTCAGTGCCGGGAAGTGGGATAGTGAGGATAAAGGGTTCCCTAGGCCAGTAACAGGTGTGTGTGTGCCCCCCCCCCTGCAAACTTGAAATCCCTTTTCTGCCATACAGGCAAAGCAGAAAATAGTTTTTCTCCCAAGTGATCCTGCCAGTAGAGATTGCAAAAATAAAATCTTTGTCACAATTTTTTCCCAGTTCCTAAAATGGCTGAGCACAAAATGGAACAAAAGATAAATGTAAAAAATAGGAAAGTTGGGTGGTGGGGGAGAAAGTTAATCATGTTAAAACACAGTTAAACCATCTGTTACATTAAAGCAGTGTTTCCCAAATGCTGGTTTTTGGACATCAATTCCCAGAAGCCTATGTCATTTCCCCAAAGCACTGATCAGCCAATGTACTGACTTAGTTTCTGGGAATTGAAGTCCACCTGTGGGCTGTGTACCCCCTGTTGGGAACCACTGCATTAAAGCATAGTAAAGGTCGCCATTGCTTGAAAATGAGTCATATCAAACTATAAGGTTTGGTGCTCATCACTGTTTACAGTCAAAGAAACACTCTGTCTGTGTCTGCAGACATTTCCATGGTCATCTGGCAGGCATGAGCAGATGCACAGAATGCTATTATTTTTTCCACTGAAGTGGTACCTATTTATCTACTTGCAATTTCTTGCTTTCAAACTGCTAGGTTAGCAGGAGTTGAAACAGACGACAAGAGCTCACTCTGTTGTCCAGCACTTGGGTGTCAAACTGCTGATCTGCCGACCCTCCAATCGTCAAGTTCAATATTTTCACCACCAATCCACTGCATTCCCTATTAAAACATGGGTGAATTAAAAATAATTTATGAATGTAAATGATTGGGATAATAATAATAATAATAATAATAATAATAATAATAATAATAATAATAATAATAATAATAATAATAATAATAATAATAATAATAATAATAATAATAATAAAGCCATTCTTTAAAGACCTGTGCTTAACAGCATGCTAGTTGTAAAAACCTACCAGAATAGAGAGTTATTTTTTGATCTGGCATAAAGAAGGGATGAGGGGTGTTGTCACCCTGGGAGCCTCAACGGAGAAGGCCCTGTAGCCTTCTTCTCCCAGTGGGACTTTGTAGAAGGAAGGGAAGCAAAGCATTCAGTTGCCTTTGCCAGCCATTTCTGGCTGCCTGTGTTCTTTCTTTCTGCATCCTCTTTACTCCCACTTTTACATGCTGTTCCCCCTCGGCTGCCCTCTTGGTGACTCGGCCCTTGTATTTCTAGGGATCTTGTGGACGAAGCGAAAGACTATCATCTCATGCCAGAGCGCCAGCCCCACCTCCCAGCATTCAAGACCCGGCCGCGATGCTGCACCTCTATTGCAGGCCTGATCTATGCTGTGGGAGGCCTCAATTCAGCAGGTACCTTTCTGATCCGTTGCTTGTTGAGAATCTGTGGCGTGAAGGCATGCAAAACCATCTCTCTTGTATGCCTCCCAGCTTAAATCAAAGGGTTCTGTGGTTTAATGTAAGGAGTTTTAGGTGTACAGAGCCTGGATTCGGGGGGAAAGAGATTTCAGATGAGTAGCATTCGTCTGGCCAGGTCATCCTGCTATAATAATAGAGAAGACCCTACGGCCAGCGACTCAACACCAATTGTCAGGCAGCGGTTAACTAACCTGACAACCCTGAGTACTAAGGGCCTTGGGTGGTAAAGTCCACAGGGAAGGGTGATGGTCCCCAAGTGGATTAAATGGTCCCACTTGAACCCATCTTGAAGGAGGGCAGCAGCTTCATCCATCCTGGCCTGGGGCTGAGGAGGACTTTGCATGCCAAAAAGGCTCAGGACCAGAAAGGGACTTGGGGAACTGGATCAATGGTACTATGTGTGTCATGCTGTGATGCAGAAGGCAAATGGAAGACCACAGCATTATATTGTTCCTGTGACCATCTTCATGGCTGGTCATCATGAGGATAGTCAATGCTGTATTTGAAATCAAATATGGCACATGAAGAATCATTCATGGATTAGCCTCTGAGACACTGAAAGCTAAATGCACCTGCAGTTCTATTCCCTTTCTATCAGATAGATAGATAGATACCTGTACTTGTATTTCATCTTGCACTCAATGGAGGAAGTATGGAATAAACATTTGAAAAGGGTGGTATTTAGTATTTATGTCCTCCCTTTGTGCTTACATGCTCAAAGAACTCCCTAAGAATAAATTGCATGGGGGAAAGTGGGAGTAGGATCAGGGCCAAGAAACCCCAAGAACCAGATGCATCACTACTGTATATGAAAAAAATGGAAGTTGCTCTTAGCCTTGCCCTTTGTTGTTATTTTAAACTGAGAAGCCTCTTAAACCTTGATGAAGAAATCACCACACTGCATTGCTTTGTGAATGCTCTGTCAGATCTTCTTTGATTCAAATCCCTGCCTTGAGCAGGGGGTTGAACTCAGCGGGCTAAAAGGCTCCTCCTTCCAGCTCAGTGAATCTACGATTTTATGATTCTAAGATTCTGGCTGATAATGTGAAGCAGCTGCTGGGTGAGAAAGCAGAGAGAAGGTAACTCCACAGCAATGCCCCCATAAGTGCAAGCAGAAGAAGTGGAGGGTTGTCAAAGGACAAAGATTTCATGCTGATTTTCTGAACAATTGCAACAAGAGGCATTAGAAAGGAAAACTAGAGTCCAAGAGCCTAAATCCTTCTGGGTCCATGATGGCGAATCTTGGCACTCCAGCTGTTCTTGGACTTCAATTCCCAAAAGCCCAAGTCCCTGTGAATCCACATGAATGGGTTTACTATGCGTAGGCACAGTAAACCCATTCATGTGGATTCACAGGGACTTGGGCTTCTGGGAAATGAAGTACAAAAACAGCTGAAGTGCCAAGATTTGCCATCACGGTTCTAGGTCATGATAATGTTGCAGAATTCTCTTGTGCTCTGTTTCCTAAAGGAGACAGGCCCCCGTCTATGTTTGTTCTGCTAACTTCTCACTTTGGCCTTTGTAAATGAGCCATTGGTTCTGATGGTCACTTTTTGAAATGCGAGCAGCAAATTTCTATGCAGGCGACTCGTTGAACGTGGTGGAAGTGTTTGACCCCATCGCCAACCGCTGGGAGAAGTGCCAGCCGATGACCACAGCTCGGAGCCGGGTGGGTGTCGCTGTGCTGAACGGACTCTTGTATGCCATCGGTGGATATGATGGGCAGTTGAGGCTAAGCACGGTGGAGGTTTACAACCCCGACTCTGATTCCTGGTCCAAAGTGGGAAGCATGAACAGCAAACGAAGGTGTGTGTGTGTGTGTATGTGTGTGAGAGAGAGAGAGAATGTGTGAGTGTACACAATACAAGGAGGAGGGAAGTGTGTGATCGTTACAAACGACCTTGTGTTGCGGTATGGCTTCTTTCATGTCCCGATCAAACCCTGGACTGCCAAAATGAAGAAGCCACTTTCTTCACTATGTCATTGACCAAACGTAAGTCCTCCTCAGTGCATGTCTCTGGGAGTCATCAGCAGACCAGTAAATGGGCCCATGGATTCTGCATCTCTCCACATTCACACAGCATGGTGTTGTTGTCCGCCAGCAGCCCCCACTTGACCCTGTTGGTCTTGCATTTAGGGACTCCCACCCTCAGCCTATTCAGGGCCCTCCAAGTGACTTCGGGGAGGTTGAGCTCCTCAGCCATCTCCTCCTCCTTTAATGTTGTTCCTTGCCCAGTGAGCTCCTTCTTCCATCCTCTAATCTGCTTTTGCTCTTGCCTGTTTTCAAGAATGTTTGTTCTTGCCATAAAGCTCTTCCTGGATCTGAACCAGCAGAGATCCAGTATGGTATGACAAGGAACTGAGATTCATGCACCGAAAGACCCAGATGCTGATGAAAGAGGAATCCAACCCTCATTCCATAGAATAATATCTTGCTGTTTGCTTGGCTTCTCTTACTATCTAAATCAGGCCCAAACTTTTCAGGCCGTGGGCCGATCACGTGGTTCAGGGAGCCAGTCACAAAGGCCCGGGGGCCAGATGCAGCCCCTGATGCCAATTCATCTGGCCAACGAAGTCCTCATCGCTCCTGGAAGCGGAAGTAAAATGCGCCCATATGGGTGAGTTTTACTTCCGCTTCCAGGAGCGATGAGGACTTTGTGGGCCGGATGAATTGGTGTCAGGGGCCGCATCTAGCCCCCAGGCCATAGTTTGGGCACCCCTGATCTAAATTGAACGATTCAGCTGAAAACAATATACCTCTTTCAAGCTGCCTTAGATAGCAATAGCTTCTGGAGAACTTTGTGTATCTTTCAGAAGGTGGCAGCAGAAGGGCAAGGTATAAATGTGAATAAATAAATACCAATTAGACTAGCAAGGAGAAGACCCTGGCATTAAAAAAAATTGCCAACCCATTTGGTGCATGAAAATTCAGTTTGTCAAATGGCAGCAATTTCTTCTGCACCTTATTTTGTTTGAATTTGCTATTTGGAAACATGCAAATTGGCAGCCTGGGGCTGTGTTTTAATTGAAAATTCCCATAAGTCCAGAGCAAGCTGAGAAAGGTCTACTGAGGGATAGGAAAGAAACAAGCACCTCAACTCGTCCTTTAGATTCGTAAACAAAACTGTCGGCCTCCCTGTCTGAAGCATAAAAGGCGTTTCTGTGCAAAAGTACAGTTTTCTGAGAAAGGTTTTATTTTTTACAGCACTGCATGAAAATAGGGTGGTTTGTGCAAAACAAAAGTGGTTTCTTTGACTGGATTTAGAGTGAACTCAGCCTTTTTAAAAGACCATGTATTTAAGAGGTATGCTGGTCACCCCCAATGTTAAGAGGAGGCTTTGTGTGGCTTGTTTTAGTGCCATGGGGACCGTGGTTCTGGACGGGCAGATCTACGTTTGTGGTGGTTATGATGGCACCTCTTCCCTCAACTCCGTGGAGGTCTATTCCCCAGAAACGGACAAGTGAGTATCTCTGAATGTCCACTGCAAGGTCCCCTTGTAGCAGGGGCACCCAGACTACAGCCTGTGGGCCAGATCTGGCCCATGACGCCAATTCATCTGGCCTGCGTCACCCTTGTCGCTCCTCAAAGCAGAAGTAGAACATGCCTGTACAGTTCAGTGGGCTGGTGGGAGGAGCCACATGGCCGGCCCGCTGAGCCACATGACCGGCCTGCAGCCCAAAGAGTTTGGGCACCCTTGCCTTGTAGGGTGCCTTCTTTGTTTGGGAGGCCTTCAGAGCCTTCTCTCGCTCCTCCTCCCTCCTGTCGGCTGCTCAGTCCTCTCTTGCTTTTGCTGGTCTTTTGGCAAGGTGGACCGTGCTGACCCCAATGAGCTCCAACCGCAGCGCTGCCGGCGTGACCGTCTTTGAAGGGAGAATCTTTGTCTCCGGAGGACACGATGGGTTGCAGATCTTCAACAGTGTGAGTTTTGACAGCCTCGTTTCGAGAGGGGCTGGAGGGGGGAGGCTATTAGCATATATAACTTTGATTTTATTTTTAATTGGAATTGGAAATGCTAGGGGCAAAGTCTTCTTTGTGCAAAGCGTCTGTTTTCTCACCACTCTGTCAGCTCACATCCCACTATCACCACCACCTTTCCCAACTTTATACACCGTATTTGGAGGTGAGGAGGGGGGAGGCCGGTTGAAAAGGTCAAGATGTCTCCCTTGCTTAAAAGCCAGTCATGTCCAACTCTAGGGTGTGGTGCTCATCTCCGTTTACAGTCAAAGAGCCAGTGCTGTCTGCATCTGCAGATGTTTCTGTGGACATGTGGCAGGCAAGACTAGATGCCGGAGCGCACAGAACACTGTTACCATTCCCACTGAAGCGGTTCCTATTTATCTACTTGTCGCCCTGAGTCGGTTGCACCGAGTAGGGCAACATATAAATTGAATTAATAATAATAATAATAATAATAATAATAATAATAATAATAATAATAATAATAATAATAATAATAATAATAATAATAATAATAATGCTTTTGAACGTCTAGGTTGGCAGGAGCTGGGACAGAGACAGGAGCTCATTATGTCATGCAATACTCAGGTCTTGACCTGTTGACCTGCCGATCGTCCTGTCATCAAACTCCGTGTCTTAACCGCCAAGCCACCTCAGTCCTTAGGTTGCAAGAGTGGCAGGTTAAAGCCAGACAGTATGTTTTGCTTGCAATTCCTCCCCCCCACTAAGAAAAAAGAGCAGAAGGGGAGGTTCTGGATTGAGACCATCTTAGCCAACTAAAACCTACCTTGGACACTTGCTTAATGTGGCAACACAACCCCTGGAGTCGGACACGGATGGCGGCTTCTGAGCAAGGGAGACACTTTGACTTTTTACAAACCTTTCCAAAGGTGCTTTTGGCTCAGGCTTTGCAAAGCCAGGCTTTGATTTGTCCCCACTGCCTTCCCTCATTCTCATCTCCTTTCCCTGGCTTGTTTCTCCCATGTAGGTAGAATGCTACAACCACCACACGGCTTCGTGGCACAGTGTGGCCAGCATGCTCAACAAGCGCTGCCGGCACGGGGCCGCCTCCCTCGGCAGCAAGATGTTTGTCTGCGGTGGGTACGACGGCTCTGGCTTCCTGAGCATTGCCGAGGTGTACAACTCCATGGCCGACCAGTGGTACCTGATCGTTCCCATGAACACCCGCCGCAGCCGCGTCTCCCTGGTAGCGAACTCTGGCCACTTGTACGCCGTGGGAGGCTATGACGGACAGTCGAACTTGAGCTCCGTAGAGATGTATGACCCTGAAACCAATCGCTGGACGTTCATGGCCCCGATGGTGTGCCACGAGGGAGGGGTTGGGGTGGGCTGTATACCCCTCCTGATTATCTGAAGAGGGTGGGGGAGGGGCCTGTTTTAAGTGTTGGGTGAGCGTTGTGTTGCGTTGCATGCCAGCCATCGCTACCAGAAGCGACCTAAGCTCCCATCCCAGAAGGGACAACCTGCAAAAGGGACTTTTTTTTTCCAACCAAGAGAGGTACATCATTTCACGGTGCTTGGAACTCCCATCATTGGGGGAAACGCACAAAACGGCCCCCTGGTCAATATTACATGTCTACTGCGTTTCTCCCGCAGCCGAAGGGTTTTGGAGGTTGAAGCGACATGAAGGACCTGTGGCCCTGCCAAGTTTCCAGAGTCACTACGTCATCCCTTCCTTTGTCTTTGCCAATGCTGCTTTTGTGGTCCGTTTGTAATTGTCTCGATGGTGCAGGTTTGTTGGGAGTGTTGGATGTTCCATATGAGAAATAGGACCATTGGGTCTTGGTGGCATTTTGGACTTCTGAGTCCCGGAAACCTTAGCTGGGTTGGCCAAAGGACAAATATTTGAGGAGTTAAAGTCCAACGCTTTTGGAGGAAGAAAGGTTGAGAATCCGTGGAATGGGACAACCCCTAGGGCTGTTTCTGGTCAGTTTCGTCCATAAACGGAGCTCACACAAAGGGTGTTCGAGGCCCAATCCTGGTCTGTGACTTCTGTCCCTCCTGTTAAATGTGGAATGCAATGAGTCTGAAGAGGGATTTTCCACACAAGTGGGGAGCCTCTCGTGGAGAACAGAGGACGCCCTCTTCAGACCTCACACTCTGCGTGAATAGGGAGGAGGCAGAAATGAACAGAGCAGGTGGTAGGACTAGGAAGCGTCCCTTTCCCCACAGATGTGACCGAAATGCCTGTTGTCCACCTGAAAGATGCTAAAGAAAGAATGAGCTTCCTTCTCCTCTGGGGTGAAGACCCTTCAGCCACCTCTTTTGGTGCTCTTGGCTGAGTTGCTCGATGGCTGCTCCTTCCCTGCTTGTTCGTGTATGTTCTGTTGTTATATTACACTGAGCATAAGGGTTTCCCATTCATGGAACGCACATGTGTTCTACCTGGCAGGGAGATTAAGATTGGGAACAGAAAGCTCAGGATGGCTTCTCTGCCTGCAGGTGAGGAGCAGAATGCATCACACGCATCAGGAGCATCTCTCTGCACTCCGAAGGCAGAGGAAGTTCTCTTCAAACACATTTCCCTCACATGGTCAACAGAGAGGGATGGTCTATCTCAGGGATGGCCAACCTTGGCACTCCAGGTTCAATTTCCAGAAGCCCAAATCTCTGAATCCACATGGATTGGTTTACAGTGCATACTGCGCTTCTGGGAATTGAAGTCCAAGAACAGCTGGAGTGCCAAGGTTGGCCATCACGGGTCTATTTCAAGAAATAAGGTGTAAGCCAAAGTGGACCTGCTTTGGGATATTTGTGACCCAACCTTGAGGGGTCAAGAGAAAAAACGTACCCTAGGCCCATGGGGTCGAACCTTGGCACTCCAGCTGTTCTTGGACTTCATTTCCCAGAAGCCCAGGTCTTTGTGAATCCAAACATATGGGTTTACTGCGTGTACACATTTGTGTGGCTTCACAGAGACTTTGGCTTCTGGGAATGAAGTCCAAGAACACCTGGAGTGCCAAGGTTCACCATCACGGGCCTCGGCTAACCTCAGCGAGGACAGATGTGTTCCATCCAATGTACAGAACATGCCAAGGAGGATTCTGTATGCATCCCTTTTCTGTAGGTCAGCATTGCCTTGTGATAGAGGTGAGGCGTTCATTCTCAAACAAAACATCTCCATACTTTTGCTGAAACCGTCAGTTGTTTTTAAGGGTGGTCCTGCTTCCTCAGTAGACCTCATCTAGATCGCATCTTCTCCCTTTTCCCCTCCACGCTCACCTGTCAAGATTGCCAAACATTAAGCTGACAGGAGGCACAGCACTTTTCCTCCCAAGTGTTACCATCAAAGCCAAAGGGACTTCTGTCTGTCTTCTGTTACCTGCGTAAGTGTGACTCCAGGGAGTGTCTCCCAGGGTTCTTTTAGCACCCCTCTCTCTGAACACCTGCTCCATATACCATGTTTACAGAGCGACCAAAGGGCCAGGTAAGTACCCTCCCTTCCAGGAAACATTCTGGACAGGCAACGTGTGATGCAGCTTTGAGCTTTCATAATTGGGATTCCCAACCCAGAGGAGGTTTTGGGTTTGACTGTAGAGCAGTGATGGCAAACCTTGGCACTCCAGGTGCTCTGGAACTTCAGTTCCCAGAAGTCCTGATCAGCAGAAGTGCTGACTCGGGCTTCTGGGAATTGAAGTCCCAGAACACCTGGAGTGCCAAGGTTTGCCATCATGGCTATAGAGTCTGGCTTTAGATCTGTGTTGTCCAGGAGGTAGACATGTTTGAAATTTCCACCACCTCCATTATTCTGGATGTTCTTCCTACAAAAGTAGCAAAATGTGTTTGCATTCAGGTACAAGCAGAAGGGATGGTCCGTCAGGAGCATCATCAGGAAAAATTCCTAACCATAGTCGGAAGCGTGCAAATTGTAAGGGTCAACAGCCCCTGTGTCAATGTGAAGTCATGCATTTGAAAGCATTGGGGATAGTGGTGAAACCTCAAGGCAGAGAAAAATGCAGGTAGCAATATCTTTGTTCTCCCAATTTCAAATATATTTAACTTGAAAAAAATCCTTTCTCATCTGATTGGCAATTTCTTTTCCCTTTGCATATGAGATATGTTTTTAAAGTAATTTACCCATTATACCTTCTTTCCATGTGGGTTTTTCCTTTGAAGACCTCACTGGGTGGTTACGTATGAGTTCGGACATCACTGCAGAATTAGTAAAGGTTACCCTTGCTTGAAAGCCAGTTGTATCCGGCACTAGGGTTCAGTGCTCACCTCTGTTTATAGCCAAAGAGCCAGTGCTGTCTGCCTCTGCAGACATTTCCGTGGGCATGAGGCAGGTATGCCTCAACACCGGAGTGTACGGGACGCTGTTTCCCTTCCCACCAAAGTGGTCCCTATTTATCTACTTGCAATTTCTTGCTTTCAAACTACTAGGTTGGCAGGAGCTGGGAGAGAGACAGATTTGGAAAGGAAACCAAGGCTCTCCTGGTCCAGCCCTCCCTGAAGCAGGAAATCCAAATTGGAGACCACTCTTAAAAGACCTGCAATGAAGGAAAGCCCAGCAACTGTCCAAAGCAGCCCATTCCTCCTTTGATGGTCATTGTAAAATTCATCCTGTTATTTAATTGAAATGTTAGAAATGAAGTTTGGAAACTGCTCCGTTAGGACGATGCGGCTCTTTCAGCACTCAGCCAAAATCTTGTCACTGCCATGGAAGTAACTTAAGTGTCATGAACTGTTATTATTTTCTAACAATATGCTGAGTATGGAAGAATTCTTGGTCCCTTACCAAGGAAATGTAATCATACTCTGCAAGGTCTCAAATAGCTATTTTTTCCTACCATGGATCATATCCAGACTTTTGTGCTGCTGTAGGTTTCCCCTCAGGTATGTCTTAAGTGGATGTCTATATGTGGAAACACATATATATATATATACTGTATATGTATATTGAAGAGCTTATGTATAAAGATGATGTATGAGAACAAATTTGGATTTCAAGCGTTTGTAGTTTGTCTAGTTATGTCACCACCTGATGCCTGTAAATGTCATGTCAACTCTAACATGCTTTAGGGTGTGATTTCCACCCCAATATGTTTGCTCTGCTAAAACATCTATAGAAGAGCTACTATAACTCACGTGGAGTGTCTGTAAGGGTCAAGGCTTCTCTTGCTCGAAAGCCACATGTATCTGACTCTAGGAGGTCAGTGCTCATCTCCAAAGAAACCAGCACTGTGTATCTGCAGGCATTACATCTTTCAGGCTGCAAAGGGGGGGGGGGGAGGTTTACCACAAGTCAGAGTTGACATGGCAACCTTGCTATTAAGAGATTAGGAAGGGACTGCAGTGGCTTAGTGGTTAAGATGCTGAACTTGACAACTGGAAGGTCAACAGGTCAGCAGTTCAAGGCTCGAGCGTTGCATGACTGAGTGAGCTCCCGTAGTCTGTCCCAGCTCCTGCCAACCTAGCAGTTTGAAAGCAAGAAATTGCAAGTAGATAAATAGGCACCACTTCAGTGGGAGAAGTTACAGCGTTCCATGCACTCTGGTGTCTAGTCATGCCTGCCACATGGCCATGGAAATGTCTGCAGATGCAGACAGCGGTGGCTCTTTAGCTATAAGCAGAGATGAGCACTGAACCCTAGAGCCGGATACGACTGATTTTCAAGCAAGGGCGACCTAAGGAATAAGGATGAAATTGGCTCTTCTGCCAATGTCTAGAAAATGATGGCGGGATTTTCTTAAAGAGAAGAAAAGGTTGGCCCACCGGGAAGGGTAATGGTCGCCAAGCGGATTGAATCCCTCTTGAGGGAGGGCAGCGGCTTCATCGATTGTGGCCTGGGGCTGATGATGATGAGGACTTTGCGTCCCAAAAGGGCTCAGGACCAGAAAGTGATGCGCTGAACTGGATCAGTGGTACTATGGGGTTCACACTGTGATGCAGAAGGCAGATGGAAGGCCATTCCATTATATTCTCAGGATAGTCTTCATGGAATATCACTACTCGGATATGGCAGAAGAAGATGAAGAAGAATGAACTAATTGGCAAGCAACGTTTAGTCGACCAAACTGAAGCTCATGCTTTTAAAACACACCTTTATGCTTTAGAACGAGTGAGGAATTGCTCTGGTTTAGATCCGTTCTCCCTGTGTCAAAGCATGGGAGCAGAGGCTTGCCTGGTTGTCTCTTGGCATTGCCTTTCGCCTGTGGTTCTCCTCCATGGACATCCCAGTGCTGGTCAACGGCAACCCCTCAGAACCTCTCACCCTTGGGCCTGCTGGATGCAGCTTCCTGTGCGCTCATGTCCAAGAAGGAGAGGGTAGCGCAGGCTGGCAATGGCTGCTGTGTGCTCACTTTCCAAGCAGTTCTTCTAACGGAGGCTTTTATCAGCATTCACATGCTCTAAAGTTTTACAAGAGCTTATCACCATGTTCTGCTTTCCACCTGCAATGCTTCCTAGGCACTCTGTTTTCTACTTAGACAATCTATTGCCCTGGGGGGGGGGAGTTTTTAATTGCTCGGGTGTCCAATTCTGGGCACTGCAAAGATGCAAACAAATTAGAGCAGGTACAGAGAAGGAGAACATGGATGAGCAGAGAAGTGTAAACCAAGCCCTAGGAGGAAAGACTGAAGGAAATGAACTTGTTTAGCCTTGGGAAAAGGAGACTGAGAGGGGAGAGGAGGAGGAGGATGGCACGCTTCAAATACCAGAAAGATGGTCCTAAAGAGGAAGGGAAGGAGCTGTTCTCCATCACCCCAGAGTGCAGGATGCATAATAACAGGCTGAAACTACAGGAAACCAGATACAGTCATACCTCGCATAACAAATTTAATGCGTTCTGCGAGGCTGCTCGCTATGCGAAAAATTCGCTATACGAGTCAGACTCACATAACGAATTTTTCACTATGCAAGTTGGACTTTTCCCTATGGAAAAACTCACATAACGAGCGTTTCTATGGGGAAAACTCGCATAGTGAAATTTCCCCCATAGAAACACTCGTTATGCAAGTTTTTCCATAGGGAAAAGTCTGACTCGCATAGTGAAAAATTTGTTATGTGAGTCGGACCGCTTAGCAAAAAACTTGCTCGTTATGCGAGTTTTTCGCTAAGCGAAATGCTCATTATGCGAGGTTTGACTGTATAAGCTGCTCTTCACTGTTAGAGCAGTACGAGAGCGGAACCAACTGCCTGAAGCATCCAAGAGAGAACTGGACAACCCTCTGCCAGACCTCCTTTGATTTGGATTCCTGTCTTGAGCAGGGGGTTGGACTCAATGGCCTAAAAGGCCCTTTCCAAGCGAGTGATTCTATGATTCTGTGATAGTCTGGAAAAGTTTCTCTCTTGGGCTATAACTCTTTGAATTCCTTAGCCGCCCACGTGATCTAAAATGTTACCTTCCCAAACTATTTCTCAGTAGATTTCACTGGTGCAATGTTAACATAACAAGGAAGTTGATGCTCCCCTCCCCATAGGGCAGTGGTTAAACTGTGGAACTACAGCCAAACCTCTGCTCTCAATCCGAGTTCAATCCCAACCGGCTCGGGGTTGACTCAGTTTTCTGTCCTTCAGAGCTCCGTAAAACAAATACCCAAATTGTTTTGGAGAAATTCCAGTTTGCTCAATTACCTTATGAACCACCCAGAAAGTGCTCTTTGGGCAGTAAATAAGTTGCTGCAATTTTAAATATTTATTTTATTTACATTCTTATGTAAGCAAGGAGATTTGGAAAGGCCTCAGATGTGTCTATGTGCAGTTTTGGTTTGGAACATTTGAAAATGTTGTGCAGCAGAGTTTAGAAGTGGAGAAAACTCCAGCCGGTGCCTTCAATCTGTGTATTTATTTATTAATTATTTATTTATTAGTTCAAATTTATATTGCCGCCCACTCCTCGTCATCGTCGTTGTTGATGTTATTTTTTAACCAGCAAGACATTTTCATTTTTGTTTTGCTCCCATGTCAATGAAACTGAATGACTACTTCTTTTGAAAGAGAGGTGGGTTGAGAGCATAAGAAACCCTTTCTTGGCCTCTTGTATTTATTCATAAGGAGAGCGAAAGCCCTGGATGTGATCCCTGCTCTCCGCTGCTGTTTCTAAGCCGACTGGGTGTTGTCTTAAGAGGATGTGGTTCTTGCCAAGTTGAGCAAGTCAAAGGATTCCCAGCGGTTTCATTCTGCCGGCATTCAACCCAGCAGAGAAAAAAGCTCGGCAAAGTTTTTCTTGTGCGGACAGCGGCGAGGAGGAGCCGCTATGGAGCTGTGCTTGACATTGGTTGCAGTGCTGGTGGCCCTTGGGGTGCCGGGGGGAGCATCTGCCGTTGTGGAAGACATCTCATCGATGGCTCCCCTTGAAGCAGCTCGGGTTGCAGTTGAAGAGTACAACCAAGGGCCGGAGGTCCAGGCTGTCTTCAGACTGCTGAAGCTCAAGAACATCCACAAGACGGTAAATGCTGCAATGACTTAGGATAGCTTTAAATAAGTGTTACCCAAACGTTGGTCTTTGGACTTCAATTCCCAGAAGCCTCAGTCAATCCCCCCCAGCACTGATCAGCCAATGTACTGACTTAGGCTCCAGGGAATTGAGCTCCAAGAACCAAAGGTAGGGAAATGCTGGTCTGTGAATCCACACGAATGGGTTTACTGCACAGAGCAGCGTTTCTCAACCATTGGTTTTTGGATTTCAATTCCCAGAAGCCTATGTCAATCCACCAAAGCACTGATCAGCCATTGTACTGACTTAGGCTCCAGGGAATTGAATCCCCCCCCCTTTGGCCCCTGGGCCCCACATTGGGAACCACTGTATAATGGCTATAACATATAATCAAGACAAGTGTAAACATTAGATACATATTGACTTTTATCTGTGCTATTATAAGACTTACACCCATTTGTTTTTTTTAGCAATATTCCCTCTAACGTGTTTTCATGCAAATTATCATTGTTTTAATAGCCTTACATTTTTGTTTACTTCTTTTCAGTAAAGCTCAAACTTCATAGGTCTTTTGACCTGCTAAGATAGACATTCACCTAATCACTTTAGATTTACAGTCAAACCTCGCATACAGAAGAGCGCCTCGCTTAAAGAGTAACTTGCTTAAAGAGCAGAATTTTCTCTGAAAGTTTGCTTTGCTTAACAAATAAAACCAACCAAAAACTTGCTAATAACTAAATCTGGGTTTGCAATCCACCCCCCCCACACACACACACCAGAAGTCACAATGGGTCACTTACAATGGTGTTTCACTTAAAGAGCAAACTTGCTTAAAGAGCAATGCTGTGGAACGCATTATGCTCTGTAAGCGCTGTACAACTGTATTTGTTTCCTGCACATTTAACTGACCCCCTTATATTCACAAAAGTCTACTGGAACACTTAGGGAGAGCCCAGACTGGGGAAGAATTCTTGATATTGCAACAGAGAACTCCTTCTTAACTCTTAACATTACCTTCAAAACACGTGGATGGACGAGTGTGGTTGGGGTGATTTTTTTTTTACATTAAAAGGTAGGATCCTGCCTTACCTCTCCTCCTCGGCATTTAGTTGCTCTCAAAGGGTTGCTTATAAAGAACTTTGTAAGTAATATTGAAGTGGAGGAGTGGGAGTAGAATCATAGTATTTTTGATGTGCGGTGGTTTTACTGATGTCTGTCATTTGGTGGGAAAAGGTGGTGTATGAGAGGCAAAAAAGTACAACCAGTAGAATTCTTCCCAGGGAAGAGCTGAGATAAACCAACTTCTTCTTTTCCCCTGATAATTTGACTGCAGCCTCACAGGGCTAAACTTTGTTGACTCTTTGTTGTGTATCTGAGAATGCATTTTCTGCTGAAGCAGGAACAATGCCACTGGTGTGAATGTGTTTAAGGGGGATCCCAGCTTGCCATATTAAATGACCCACACACTAGGATCATGGAAGCCACCTCCTGCGGCACATATGAAATGAGACATGCAGGATTCAACACCACACTGGGACTGCAATGGACTGCCGCAGCCTTGAGGATATTGACAAGGTGTGCCTTCACAGCCAGTCCATCTGGCATGGCCTCTTACGCCTCCGTGACCGTTGGGAATCAGAGTTCCTCTTCTGCTCATTCTGCTGTTGGACCCAATAGGACAGTTTCCAGTGACATTTCCACCACTGAGAGGGACCCTCACCCCACCTAAAGGGGCTCATCCGCCCGTCGCCTAACACTCAGCATTGAGTCACTGGCTATACGGTCTACTCCATTCCTGTAGCGGGATGTCCAGCACTGTAGAATTGGCCATTTCAGCTTCATTGATTGTCTTACATAACGAGCCACAGCCAAATCAGAGATTTAAACAGTTAGCAATTAAAACAAACAAAACCTGAGGTCAGTCCACATCTTGATTTGAATTGCAAAAGTAGAGATCAGCTGAAACGAAGGGCACAACGAGAGGAGAGACACCAGCTTCTCCAGGAGGAAGGAACAAAACATTTTCCCTCTAGAAACTCCCTCCCTCAAACCTGCTGTGCCCCAGCACAGCCACACTGGCAAAATAAAGTGCATTTTTATCCCCCAGGGACCAATCACACAACAAAAAAGCAAGCTGATTTATAGCTTGTGGAACTGAGGAAACCTTAGGCAAAGGTAAAGGTCACCCTTGCTTAAAAGCCAGTCGTATCCAACTTTAAGGTTCAGTGCTCATCTCTATAGCCGAAGAGCCAGTGCTGGCTGCATCTGCAGATGCTTCGGTGGGAATGTGGCAGGCATGACTAACCATGGAACACTGTTTACCTTCCCACCAAAGTGGTACCAATTTATCTACTTGCAATTTCTTGCTTTCGAACTCATAGGTTGGCAGGAGGTGGGACAGAGACGGAAGCTCACTCAGTTGGGCAGTACTGGGGTCTCAAACTGCTGATCTTCCAGTCATCAAGTTCAGTGTCTTAACCACTAAGCCACTGCCGTCCCTTACGAGGAAACCTTATCCTGGGCCAAATATATGCCTCTCCCCCTTCCTTGAAATCCTTCCTTGAAGATCTAGATATTCCACCAGGTTGTTGAGCTTTCTTCCATTTCCCTTTCGTGTTCTTGTCCTTTCCTTCCCCGTGTTAAAACTTAGATTGCAAATTCCTCAGAGTAGGAAACGAATCTTTCTTACATTATTTTAAAGTGCCACGTCATCCGGTAGTAACTTCTCTCTCTCTCTCTCTCTCTCTCTCTCTCTCTCTCTCTCTCTCTCTCTCTCTCTCTCTCTGCCTCTGTTCCAAAGAGATTTGGCTGGGGGGTTCATTTCAGCATGAACTTCACCATCAAAGAGACCCACTGCCAGAAAATGTCTAGCTACAGGACTGGAGTTTGCAAGTACAAAGCAAATGGGGTAAGTAAGGAGCAAGGGCTTGGAAGGCATACATTCTCTGGGTCTTCTCCAGCCTGCTGGAGCAGAGCTTAAGAAAGCTTGGGAGGGTTGCTCTGTTGGAAATACATAGGCCAGAATCCTAGAATCTTTGAGATGTTATTTCCTTTGGCTACATTTTCCAGAATCTTTGTGAAAAGACCAGATAATGTCTAGGCAAGGGCCCTGGTCTGGCCAGGTGATCCTGCTGCGGTCATAGAGTAGACCGACACCAACAGTGACTGAGTCAACACTGAACTTGTCAGGTGGCAGTTAATTAACCTGGGTGTTGTAGCAGAAGATGATGAGACGGGGCAGCAATTCCAGGGTCAGACAGATCAGGATAGTTTATTGCGCAATGGTTCACAGAGAGTATTGCAACTCAAATCTGGGAACCCCAGAAGGGCTCAAAAAAACAAACAAACCAGAGTTTATGTACACAATAAACAGGAAATACATGACCTTGCTTCACCCCATGTGGAAGGTTTAGGATTTGACACTTGGCAGTGGCTTAAAAAGACAAAGGGATCGAAATAATACACTTGGTATTGGCTGATAGCCAAGACTACACTTAACTATTGGGTGATTACTATCTCCCCATCCTCTACTATTGGGTAATCTACGATCGCCCTATTCTGATGAGGAAGGCTCTATTACATCAGCCTGAACAATAGGTAGGCAAGTTTAAGCTGACTCACTGTGACTCCACTTGTAGGCCATTGAGAGGACAAGGATGGATTCTCTTTGGTTCTATATTATTCTATATTCCAGCATATGACCACCCTGAGTATTAATAGCCTTGGGTGCCAAAGTTCACAGGGAACAGCGATGGTCCCAAAATAGATTAAATCCCACTTGAAACCCTCTTGATGGAGGGAGGGCAGCCGCTTCATCCATCCTGGCAGCTGGGGCTGAGGAGGAGGACTTTGTGTGCCAAAAGGGACCAGGACCAGAAAGTGACTCATAGAACTGGATCAGTGGTACTACAGGTCTCACGCTGAGAGAGCCGATCACCTTGAGAGTAGCCAATATTCGGAATCAGATACAACACTTGAAGAAGGAGAAGCCAACGATTATTACAATGCCAGACCATCCCTGCATACCATAAATAAATAAGCATGCATAAAAGTATGCACCGTGTATTATTCATCAAATTGACTGTGATTAACATCAAAATGTGCCATCCACAACAGGGATAATTTCCTCCCATTTTAATTCTGGTTTTGTGTGCTTTTAAAATAATAATAATAGTTTCATGTCATAAATTATTCTGGGTTGAAAGGATTTTTGCTGGAGGAACTCAGCTCAGCGGACGCCTGAACGAGGCTCCTTTCATCTCCCCAAGAGCTTTTTCCCATGGATGTGGTCCCTATTCATCTACTTGCAATTTCTTGCTTTCAAACTGCTAGGTTGGCAGGAGCTGGGACAGAGGATGGGTGCTCATTCTGTCATGCAATACTCGGGTCTTGAACTGCCGACCATTCAGCTAACAAGGCAAGCTTCTTAACCACTGAGCCACCACAGCCCCCAGTTTTAATTAAAGTGGTAACACAGTTGCTTAGCTACTGTGTCAAACAATACTACGAAGAAGTGGGCTCCTGAGAGCCACAAAAGGCCCGACTGAAGCATTTACTGCAGGGATGGGCAACCTTTTCTCCCTGTGGGCCGGTCCATGCAGTTGTGGTGGGTGCAATCATGGCATGTTTCTGCTGTTTGCACCACTTCCGCTGCTTCTTGTGGTGGCAGGTCCAAGGGTGGCATGTTTGTGCCACATTTTGGCTGTTTCCACCATGTTTTCGGCGCTTCCAGTGCGTTTTTGCTGTGTTTTCAGTGCTTCCGGTGTGTTTTGGGGGCTTCCGGTGGTGGCAGCGGGGTCCTCATCATGGGCCAGATTAATTGACACTGCAGGCTGTCGGTCAGGAATCCATGATTTACGGGCATAAAGCCTAATTTTAAAACGAAACCCTTTGCTTTTTGGGAAACGGGGCTTCTCAGGTCAAATGATCAAAAGTAAAACATGGCACGTGAATGACTGGAGACCAGCAGCTCCTGGTCTAGGAGCACAAGGCATCATCTCAATTAATGCCTCTGCTCCACAGGCAATAAAGGATTGCTCTACGGAAGTGTCGATTCTGAGCGTCATGCAAGATTCGCCACTGGCCTCTGTGAGATGCCAGGTGAGTTGGCCTTTTGCAGCTGAATGGGAGGAAGGGCTTTGCTCAGGGTATGGGGTGGTCCTCATTTCCAGTGTGACCTATGCACACTCCCAATGGGCTCCCCAAGGGGCATGTTTTGCCTCCAGTTACCATCATCTCATCGCCAGCAAATGCATGCAAAGCAAAAAGCAAAGCAATCACACTTCTATCCCACCCCCCAGATAAGCGCTCAGTGCCCACTCTGGGCGGTTCACAAGCTCATGACCATTTTGCCCCCAACATGCTGGGTATTCATTTTACCCACCCCAGAGGAATGGAAGGCTGAGTCAATCTTGAGCCCTGGTCTGGATTGAACTCACAGCCTTTTGGTTACAGTACAGCATCTTAACCACTGTGCCACCAGGGCTTTAAATATTAGGACATACAGCAAAAAGCTTCACTAACATCCCCACAGCAGTTCACCCACAAGACTTATTCTGACTGCATTGCACCCAGTGGGCAGTTCTAGCTGGAACTGGGCCGTTCCCTGTTTTTAACAGTTCCGCCCCTGTGCATGAAAGTGTTCACTCTCATTTCTCCTTCTGTTTCTTTTAGCCGGCAAAGTGCAGCGGAAGGAAGCAAAAACCCAATTCCCAGCCGCAGGGGCTCCAGGCTCTGTCCCCAGCGCGTGTGGAGCATTATTTTCCATCATCCTATTCTACGGCAGCTCTGACGGCCATTTTAGGAGAGTAACAACCCCCTTCTGCTCACCTGTGCAAAGGAAGCCCTGTGGATCTTGGCCTCAGTACCAGTTTGGGTCCTCTAAGATGGTTTTGCAAAATCTCCAGTACAACAGAAAACCTTGAGCATTTGAGTTACTGAACTCTTTGGATTGGAGGAATATTTCTCTATGATGACCCAAGCCAAATGAAATTAGTATTTGAACAGAGCCCTGGAGGTTTTGCGTGCATGCGTGAGAGAGAGACAGAGAGAGCGCGGAGATCTGTTATGTATTCTCTGTGCAAAAAAGTGCAGTAGATTAACTAGTGCTGTGATGGCAAACCTTGGCATTCCAGCTGTTCTTGGACTTCAGTTCCCAGAAGCCCAAGTCTCTGTGAATCCACACGAATGTATGTGCAGGAAACCCATTTGTGTGGATTCACAGAGACTTGGGCTCCTTGGATTTGGTCCAAGAACAGCTGGAATGCCAAGGTTTGCCATCACTGTACTAGCCAGTCACATGTAGCAGTAAAGTCTCAGCTCTTTTTATAACCACTAGCTCTGTTTCATAGGTCTGGCTCAGTAGTTTCCCTTGAAGACGGGAGAAACACCAGTCCATTGCTTTAAATGCTGGACCAGGGAAACTCGCATCTGGCCTGGGTGGTGGCCCAAAGGTCTTCCGCTGAGGCCATTAATCAAATAATGGGATCTTTTCACCACCTGCAAAACAGCCAGGCTTCCAGGTACCCTAAAGCTGTGCTTCTCAGCTTATTATGGCAAGTACTGTATCTAGGTAGGATTTCCATGACATAACAGTAGACAAATATTAGTTGTGTCAGGGGTCTAACCACAGCAGTTAGATTTGTTAACTATAATATTACGACATTTTAAATTACTTTTGTGTGATAAGGTACCACAGGAGTAAACTTTATACCTGACATTTGAACCATGGGGCAATGATTTGTGGTTTGTTTATATATACAGTGGAACCTCGGTTAACAAACGACTCGATTGACATAAAAGAGGGTCTATTATTGCTTGTGTTCCAAGGCTGATCAGGAGAAACCATTCTCCAGGAACCCCACATGAACAGTTTTATACATCCACAGGACAAACTAGTTCTTTCTGATTTGGCCACTGGGATTTGTGTGCCTTGTTTTGCTTGCTTTGCATTTAGTGCAAACACAACGTCTTGAACGCCAGTGTGGTCTTTTCTGTCAAATGCAGTGATGGGATGTCACCGGTTCTAGACGGATCTCTGGAACCGGTAAGACCAATCCCGGAGGGTTCTCCGTGAGGGGAGTCCACTTTTGGGGCGTCCGGTTCCGGACGCCTGACCGAAAGAAAAAGAAAAATTAAAATCGGAGCGAAAATGGCTCTAATTGACTGCGCATGCGCAGAAACTCAATCTGACGCATTGCACATGCGTCAGATTGAGTTTCTGCGCATGCGCAGTCAATTGGAGCCATTTTGCTCCGATTTTCAAAACATTTAGAACTTTCAGGGCAGCGGCGGCGGCAGCAGCCCTCTGAGGGGGGCGCCTCCCCGCGGCACGTTGAGGGCTGCCTCGGCCGTCCGCTGCTGACAAGCC
Source organism: Furcifer pardalis (assembly GCA_030440675.1). NCBI lineage: Eukaryota > Metazoa > Chordata > Lepidosauria > Squamata > Chamaeleonidae > Furcifer > Furcifer pardalis. Next base: position 109,293,524 of record CP126897.1, read on the forward strand.
CCATGCCCTGGGGACGCCCGGCGGGGTACACCGCTGCCGCCGCCTCCGCCGGGCGCCTGTGGGCCGGGTGTCTGCACCCGGCATCCACAGCCGCCGCCCGCCGCCGCCGGAGCTGCCGCTGCCTGAATCCCTGTGGACTCCTCCTTGGGTCGGTCCCTTTTGAGCTCGGCTGCCGCGCGCTGCGGAGGAGGAAGCTGTAGGCGGCGGCGGTGCGGCATGGGGACGGCCCAGGGAGGCGCGGCAGCCGCGGCTGCCCGTCGCCCCTCGCCATGGCCGGAGCCGGGCTAAAAAGGTACCGGCCCAAGGAGGACGCCACAGGGGTGCAGGCAGCTCCGGCGGCGGCGGCGGCTGTGGACAGCAATCGGGGTGCCGGGTCCCAAGAAAGGTAAGCGAGGGGTTTTTATTTGGGGTGGGTGGGTAATTTATTTGTGTTTTGGGTGGGTGGTTGTTTTTATTTTATTTATTTATTTGTGTCTGGGTGGGTGGGCTGAGAGGGAGGGGTGTGTGTGTATGTTTATTTTTATTTTTTATTTATTTTTATTTTGGCCCCGCCCACAACGTCATGACGTCATGACGTCGGCCGTGACGTCATGACGTCATGCCATTGGCCACGCCCATGACGTCCGTGACGTCATGGCGTGGTAGTAGATTTTTTGTCATCCCATCACTGGTCAAATGCCAACAAAGTCATGGATGGGTGTGATCAGTGGTGGGATGTCATAAATTTTACTACCCCACCATGATGTCATCACAGTGTGGGTGGAGCTAACATCATGATGTCATGTCATGGGCGGGGCCAAAGAAAAAAAATACAAAATAATAAAAATAGGGAGCTTCAGGCTATAGGGAGCTTCAGGCTAGCAGCTTCTCTTCCTCCTCCCCGTTTGGGAGGACAGCAAGGAGGCTGTGCATATGTGCCAAGCACTAGACGTGCATGCACACCAAGTGCTTGGCATGCATGCGCAGTGGGGGAACCAGTGAAAAGGTAAGCCCCGAAGGTGGTTCCCCCCAAAAGCTGCTACAGGTTCTCTGGGACACTGGGAAAAGTTACTACCGGTTCTGGAGAACTGGTGAGAACCTGTTACATCCCATCACTGATGGGATCAAGCTTCTTTGTGGCCTTGGTTCACAGAGGCTTTGGCTGACTTCACCTGATTGCCGTGAAATGCACGTTTGTTTCATAATCCCATCTACCTGCTTAAAAAAATATGGAGAAGCATACTTTGGGCCATTCTATGTCACTGATCCTGCCAGTGACTTAGGTGTAGAAAGAGTGTATCTGTATGCACAAAGCAAATTTTACACAAGTCTTCACACATGAACCCAACCCATCCACACCTATTTCACCACTCTAGACACTACCACCTCCTCCTCCTCCTCTTCTTATAACTGCAGAGCTTATTATTTATTTTTGTGTGTGGCAGCATCACATCACGATTAAAAACATGCCTGGATGTTTGTGGAAACTGTACTGCAATGACTGGAACCAGAAGAGACCATTTGACCAGTCTCCCAAGCATGGCCAAGTGCATGTGCTTGGGATGCAGATTTCCCAAAGATCAACAAGCCCAAGAGTAGGTCCCCTTGGCCATGAAATATTATCCGTCCTGGCTTACTATTCTACAGAATTCCTATTCACCAGAATGAAACCACAGTTGACCTAAGAGAACAGGTTGGTGTGGTGGCTCTGAGGACTTGGGGAATTGTGCTCCACTAACAAAGGTCCCCAAATGGATTAAATCCCACTTGACTCCATCTTGATGGAGCGCAGAAGCTTCATCCATCCTGGCCTGGGGCTGAGGAGGACGACTTTGTGTGCCAAAAGGGCTCAGGACCAGAAAGTGACTTGCAGAAGGCAGATTAAAGGCCACTGCATTATATTCTCAGGATAGTCTTCATGGCTGATAGCCATGAGGATCGCCAATATTGGATTCAGATAGGGCAGAAGAAGAAGAACAAAGTCCGAAACCCCACCCCACCCCTGCCCTTGATTAAAGGAGAGGAGAAGAAAGTGAGTATTCTGCTGACTCTTCCATCAAATCTCTTTACAAGTACAAGGATAAAGGACCTTTTCCTTTCCCCCTTGCTTTATTTCATTAAAAAACCTTCCTTTTAGTTCACTAATACTTGTATGAAAAGCAGACAAGTGGACTTAATTGGTTTATCTCTGCGTTTGATCGCAGAGGACAAGGGGCAGGACATAAATCATGGCAACACAACCCCAATGGGCACCCCACTGGGGAGGTGGAGAGGGAGCAAACCCCCTCCCCCACTCATTTAGAGCAGGATCACTCTGGCTTTTAACAGTTTTTAACCAGCTTTTTAATTGGTGTGGGTGGGAGATAGTTTTTCAGTGTTTTTAGGAATTTTAAGGGTTTGTATAGTTTAAACTTTGGGGATTTTATGTACGCTGCCCAAAGTTACATGTCGATTGGGGTGGCTATACAAATCGAATAAATAAATAATAAAGAAATAGTCCAATGACAAAGACTGGACTTTGGTTTTAGCAAACAGGCAACTGTTGACTTTAAATTGCTCTTGGCAAAGCGGTTCCTTGAATCGCCGTCTTTCTCTGGTGAAGAGAGGAGCCTCACATGCGATGGATCTTTTGGGGGGAACCTCCATCTTCCTTGTCCTCTGCCTGGTCCTCCTGGTGGCATGGAAGAAGGCAGGAGCCAAGAAGATGAACCTGCCCCCCGGCCCAACACCTCTTCCTTTCATTGGGAACCTCCTACAGCTGACGGTTAAGAATGCCAAAGGACATCTTGAGAAGGTGAGAAATAGGGTCACATTCAGCTTCATGATTCCCCCCCCCCCGTTCCATTCCCATGAGCAGAGCAGCCACATTGACTATTGGTTCTCTACCTCCAGAGGTAAGTACCTGGACAGTTTTGAGTAACTTCTCTAAGGCAGGGATTCACAACCTATAGCCCATGGGCTGGATGCGGCCCATGACACCATTCCATGTAGCCCACCACCACCTCCACCACACCAGAATTGCTAGATGGAGGGCATCAGTGTATAGAAGGTAGTAAAAGCCATGGCATTTGACTTCGGGTGAAACTAAATAGGTGCATTTAACTCATTTTCTCTATAACAAAGAGGTTGTTTTTTTTAAAAAAAAGAGCTATGATCCCAGAAAAATCCAGAGTTGTAGATCTAGCTGCATCTATTTCCCAAAGTCAATCACAAAATAAGACCCATTGAATGCAAAATGTTTTGGACAGTGGGATTGTCTTTCCCCACTTGAGGCACCCTCTCTTTTAACAAAGCATGACTGTAACCTTTGGTTTGACCAGCTGGAGAAAGGACTATAATAGAGAGAAGGCAGCTTTAAAAAGTTACTTCTGTGGTCAGAAACCAGAATGCAGAAATTAGAGGTGATTTTGCCCCTCTGGAAATGCAGAAGAAATTATTGAAAGAGCTAGAAGAGAACCAGCTAAGAGCAGGTTCGGAGAGACCCATCCTGGGCATAATAACAGCTGTACTATATTGGGGGGGGGGGGGAGGATCAGCTATATCAAAGGTGGAAGGGAGGGCAGCGTAGGATCTTTAGAATTGCCCATGGCTGTGTAAAGTGCAGGTTCATTAATGTTAATGGGGTTTGATTGCACAGTTGGAGATAAGAGGTTTGTGAATGTGCCAGGTTGAAAGAGGTCAAGCAAGGTCGTAATTGTTCTCTGACCCTCAAACTGCTAGGCTGGCAGGAGCTGGGACAGAAATGGGAGCTCACTCTGTTGTGCAGCACTCGGGTCTCAAACTGCTGACCATCCCGTCCTCAAGTTCAGTATCTTAACCACTAAGCCACTTGTACTCAGGTCTCTTTCACATCAAAATTATGAAAATATGTATATGAGAAAGGAGTATGAAACTAAAGTGGCCAGCCGGACATTTTACTACCAGTATGTGCGTACCAGGGCATACCGGGAGGAGCCCATTACTGCCCCCTTGAACACATGCGAAAGGTAAGGAAAGGATTTCAGCTACACTGTTCCTGCGCATGCATGGCAAAGCTCTGAAGAAGTTACTTCATATTATACAACTCCTAACCAGCACAGCTGAAAATATTTTCCAAACTTGGAGAGAAGGGGTTCACAAGAGTTTTTGGGAGGGGGCTGCCAGGTTGAAGGAGGTCAAGAGAGTTCGTGGAAGAAAGCCACGGCGTGGAAGAAGGAAGGGAAGCCACATGCACTGGGCCTTTGGAGGCAAAGGTGACAAGAGAAGAAGGGATGGAGGAGGGGAGAGAGATCAAAGCAAGGAATGGAGAGGAGGAGGAGGAGGAGGAAGAGGAAACTTTTTTATTGGTAAAATTCTTACTACAGTACCATCTGTCGAGGTGAACTACATAAACTTGTTATCACTTTCAAAAACTTGAAAAAATATAGTTACCTAGCTCAGTAAACATAGTTACATATACAGTATAGTGATTGTGGAGGGAAATATACAGTACAGTATATATACAGGAGGAGGAGGAAAAGAAGGACAGAAGGTAATCTAACGCAGGGCTCCTCAACCTCTTAAAGCCAGGGTCTGGGTCAAGCTCCCACAGACTGTTTGGTAGGTCAGATTATATAATTTGTATTTATTTATTATTTATAAATTTCCCACTCTGGGTGGTGTACACACAATATCAGATAATACAAAGAAAAACAACACACAACAAATCAAAAACAGAACAACCAGACAAATACATCCTTTGTGGAAGAAGAAAACGGGAGGCTTTTTAAGAAAGCACTTTTGAAAAATTCCAAATGAGCTGAAATCCCTCGGGACTCATCCAGAAGGAAATACAGGACTTCCCAGGAGGCGCAAGAAGCACATACTCCAGATTTTGCAATGGCTCCCCTTAAAGGCCAGTAGTATGCAAGAATGCAGAATAAGACAGAGGGAGCTGACAGGGAGAAACCCTTATTTTAAAAAATACTCCCCCCCCCCCCGCAAGAGGTAAACAAAAGGAGCCTTCCTGCCTACCTGCTTCAGCTTGCCTTGGCTTGAAGTTGGTTTTCACTGCATTCCTATGGAAAACCGCGCCTTCTAGTGGCCATCTCTGATAATTACAAGCAATCCCCTCCCTCCAGGAAATAGTGTAGGCTGTTTTTAAGCTGCCGAAAATGCGGCAAATCACATGGAGGCAGGGCTGTAGCCAGGAGTTTAGATGGGGGGGTTAGGAGGGGCAACAATGTCACACACACATATATAACATTGGCATCCCTAGGTGGGGTGGGGGGGGGGCTGTTAGCTCAGGAATGTTTTTGCCCCCCTGCCTCCCCCTCTGGCTATGACCCTGCATGGAGGGCCAGATGGAATGGTGTCAGGAGCCGGTTCTGACCCACGGGCCATAGGTTGCAAATGCCTGATACTGTATAGCGAAAGATCTTTCTATCCTAACTCTGTTCCATGCAGTAGCGTAGCGTGGGAGGGACCAGGGGGCGGCCTGCCCTGGGCGGCACTTTTTGGGCACATGGGTGTTATTGGACTCCAATTCCCAGAACCCCTAGCGGGAGCAGGCAAATTTGGCTTATGTCCCGGGTGGCTGAAATCCACGCAACGCTACTGGTTCCATGAATAAAATATATCAGGACCTTGTGTTTTCTTCTTCTCTTTGGCTGCCTTCACAGGAGGAAGAAGTTCCTCCCTTTTACCTTCCTTTTCGTTATCTCTCTCTTACATCGTGCCACTTCCTCTTCTTTCCCCTCCTCTTAAACCATTTTGCTGCTTCCCCAACATGCCCCAGCCAACAACTAACATCTAGGAATAGAGCATGACAGACTTGTAGATCCAGCCTGATCTGAGCAAGGCTCTTCTCTCCTACTTTCTCTCTTGCCAAATACTGTTTTGTTTGGTCCACTAACTTTGGGATAAAACAAGCGCTATTATTGCCTACCAGGGGGAGAAGACACACCCAGAGTCCACTCACTTAAAACTCTCCCCACCCCGGCTCATCTCCTTTGGACATCTTCTTCATCTGCTTCTCTGAATTCGGTAGCCATGAAACCTTTTTGCTTTCTCCTCTCTGCTATGTCATTACAGCTGAGTGGAAAATACGGGCCAATATTCACAGTGTACTTTGGTTCAGACTTGGTGGTGGTCCTCTACGGTTACAACCTTGTGAAGAAGATTCTGCTTGACAACAGTGATGACTTCCTCACCCGAGGCAGCTTCCCATCGGCAGATAAGACAAACAAAGGATTCGGTATGGTTCCTATTAAGGACTGCAGTGGCTTAGTGGTTAAGACATTGAACTTGACGACTGGAAGGTCGGCAGGTCAGCAGTTCGAGACCCGAGTACTGCGAGACAGAATGAGCTCCTGTCTCTGTTCCGGCTCCTGCCAACCTAGCCATTTGAAAGCAAGAAATTGCAAGTAGATAAATAGGTACCACTTTGGTGGGAAGTTAACAGCATTCCGTGCACTCCGGTGTTGAGGCATGCCTGCCACATGTCAATGGAAATGTTTACAGATGCGGATAGTGCTGAATCTTTGGTTATAAACAGAGATAAGTGCTGAACCCTAGAGTCAGATACGACTGGCTTTCAAGCAAGGGCGACCTTTACCTTTATGGTTCATTTTACAAAGTGAAACACTGTTATTAGCCAACAGCAAGAGACCAAAGTGGCATTAGTGGGGAGAAACCCTAAGGTGGATTTACCCTCCTCGCTTCTCCTGGGTATTATTGTACCTACACCCTCATTCAGGAGGTGGTTTTTGTTTTAAAAAGGAAAACTTCCATTTAATTTTGCCAGAAAACCATTTGGGGTGGTTTAGAAGGGGATGTGGTGGCTTAGTGGTTAAGATGCTGACCTTGACAACCAGAAGGTTGGCAGGTCAGCAGTTTGAGACCCGAGTGCTGTGCGACAGAGTGAGCTCCTGTCGCCTGTCCTGGCTCCTGCCAACCTAGCAGTTTGAAAGCAAGAAATTCATAGAGTCATAGAATAACTGAGCTGGAAGGGGCTATTCGGGCCATCAAGTCCAATGCAGGAATCAAAATCTTATTGCAAAGAGATAAATAGGTACTTCTTCGGTGAGAAAGGTAACAGCATTCCATGTGCTCTGATGTCGAGCCGTGATCATTGTCCCCTAGAGCCAGACATGACTAGCTTTTGAGCAAGGGAGGCCTTGACCTCTGGGTTTTGCCACCAAGTCTACACAGAAACTGAAGAGCTGAGCAGGGTTGCATTGCATGGAAATCCCATATTGTTTATTTGCTGGACTTTTCATTGACATTTGCAATGAGAGAGAGAGGATGACTCTGCTTTCTCTACCGGGCTGTTTTTCTGCAGGTGTTATCATGTCCAACGGAGAACGTTGGCTTCAGCTCCGCCGCTTCTCCCTCACGACCCTCAGGAACTTTGGGATGGGGAAGAAAAGCATCGAGGAACGCATCCAGGAGGAGGCAGAGCACCTGCTGAAGGAGCTCCGAGCCACAAAGGGTACGGATTGATACTTTGCCCTTTAGAACAGAGGCGGCCGACCTATGGCCTGTGAACCAGATGTGGTTCGCAGCACCATTTCATGTGGCCCTTGTTGCTGCACCGGAAACAGAAGTGGATGTGTTTATGACAGCTGTAAATGCACCTGCCCCTGCACAAACACACCTGTGGCTGTTTTATATACCGTATATATAAACTACATGACCGGCCCACTCAACTGTCTGGAGACCTTGAACCACTTGCAGGGACAAAACCTGATGGGGCAGGGCAGGGAGGTGGGCGTGGCCACCCAATTTTGCTACCCCCCTACCCGAAGGCCACCAATTTCGCCACCCCCCTGCCCAGACGCCCCTGAATCTGACTGGCAAATGGGTCGTCTAAGCCAGGCCTACCTGGAGTTCCCTGGTATTCCTGTGTAGCTTCTTTTACTTACTACCCATATTTGCTATCCCGCCCCAATCAGGTAAACCCAACTCTGGGCGGCTTACAGCATAGATTAAAATAGATCAATATTTAAAATTTTAAAAATTCTTGAACAACAATTAGGAAAACAGGGGAAAATACAATGACTGTGTTTCCTTTTGCTGTACAGAAACAGTTGTGTCACAACTCCCATTAGTCTGGGTTTCTCAACCTTAGGCCCCCACTCAGGTGTTCTTGAACTTCAATTCCCAGAAGATCTGACCAGCAGGTGAGCTAATCAGGGCTTCTGAGGATTGAAGTCCAAGAACTCCTGGGGGCCCAAGTTGAGAAACCCTGCTCTATATTCCTAATAGAAATTACCTTTCTTGGATTACAATCTCAATGTGCCCCAGCTGGGGATGCCTCTTGGCCATGTTGGCTGGTGGATCCTGAGAGTTGTTGTTGTAGCCCCCTCCCCAAATGAACTCTTCCAAGCTCTCACTGAGGTCTCTGCCGGCCCCTTCGGCTCTCCTTGGCAGGTCAGCGCTTCAACCCAGCGGTCCTTTTCAGCAAAGCCACAGGTAACATCATCAGCCACATCCTCCTTGGAGAACGGTTTGATTACCAGGATAAGGAATATGTCGGGACTCTGCAGAAACTCATTGATGGCTTCCGGCAAGAGAGCTCAGCCTCCGGCCAGGTGAGGAGGAGTGGAAAAGAAGGAAAGGCCTCCACCTGGGAAAGGGAGAGGAAGGGGAATCATGAAGGCTGGAATCGCAGGAGGAGCATGGCATTCCACTGAGAAATATGCCAGTTTGTGTTTATTTTGGATGACAGTATGTAGGGCTCTTGAGTAGCCTAAGTACGGGAGAATTGTGGGAGGTGTCATGCCACAACATAAGTGGGCACATTTCGAATCCCACGACTGTGGACCAGCGAGCCAGGAACTGTTTGCTACCTGTTGTGTGTGGAAAAATCTCTTCCTTTGTGGCCCGAGGGCTGGTTCTGTGCGCACACCCAAGACCCAGTTGTAAAGGGCCATCGCCACAATTCCCTGGCAGCAAGTAGCAGTCTGGAAAGCTCTCTGTAAAACAAGCCATGCGCCTGCTTCAAGCATGGCAACCCCGGAAGGTCCAGCTTAAAGGAAGCAAAATGCTTCTTGAAAGAGGGTTCTTCCCAGGTGCTGCCCAAACCTGGACGTCAGCAGAGGCGTCCACACCATCTTCCGGACCGACTGGCCTGTCCTGCCTCTTCTTTTAGCCACACGTCCAACCCCTGGACAGCTAACTCTGATAAGGTTTGGTTCTGCAATTGTGAGGTGGGAAGCCTCACAGTAGCTGGGGACCATTCAAAACAATAGTAAAAACCATGTCCAACATCCCCAGAGAACAGGAAGTGAAATTCCTCAGCCCCAATTTTCTTTCAAAATAATCTTTTAAAAAAGAGGGACATTGGGGGGTGGGTGGGTGGGGGGTGTCAACCTGTTTCCTCTCCCTCTCCAATACTAATTCCTTTTGTCTTTATTTCTTCCTCTCTAAACCCTGCCTCAGCTCTACAACATCTTTCCCAAAGTTATGGACTACCTGCCTGGTCCTCATAAAACCTTCTTCCAAAACATGTTTGGCATTCAGGCTTTTATAGCCCAGAAAGTGAAAGAGCACGAGAGAACCCTGGATCCCACGGCTGTCCCTCGTGACTTTACAGACTCCTTCCTTCTCAAAATGCAACAGGTGAGAGATGGAGGAATATGGGGTAAAGCCAGCTCCGTGAACCACTATTCCCATTTCACAGTCTGGGAGAGCGTCGTGGGTTTTCCACAAAATGGTGGCCAAAGGTTGGCGCAGTGGATGCCTGAGGGCCACATTGTTAGCAAAACACCTATTTGAGGGGAAGGCTGAGGGGAGCAAAATTGCCAAAAACTTAAATCTGAGGAAGATTTAGAATACCGAATGCTTCGCTGAACAGCCGTTTTACAAATAGTAAACTGGGGAGGTTTGAAACTGAGTAACTTGGCCAAGAAGCTGAGCACAGATGGATTGAGCCCCAAAGGCCAAATCATATGGTTTGCCAGAACAGAACACAACAAAAGACCCATTTCACGGAAGGCCACTGAGTGACACTAGCCATGCCATGCCATGGAGGGAATCTTTAAAAAGTAACTTTTGCAAATGCTGGCCTGGCAATGGGTGAGAAAGTGTCATTTGAATCTATCACGTAGGATGGGTATTACCACTGTTTTCTGATTCCCAGGAGAAAACCAACCCCAAGACGGAGTTTACTCGAGAGAACTTAATGATGACAATTTACGACCTGTTCCTCGCTGGGACAGAAACCACCAGTACCACCCTGAGATACCTCCTCATGATCCTCACTGAATACCCCGCAGTGCAAGGTTTCTCAAATAAGCCTTTTGGATCAACCCCCCCCCCCCCGAACAGGGTTGCAGTTGTTTGACGAGTGTTTTCAATGTTGAATTGTATTTCTCTGTCATCTACTCCGTACTTCCACATGAACTGTTGGCTTTTTCTTAACAACCTTGCATGCTGCCTATAGTTGGAGGGACTGTCTAAACCAGAGGTGGCCAAACTTGGTGCTCCAGATGTTCCTGGACTGCAGTTCCCAGTAGCCGTGATCAGCAGGTGTGCTGACTTGAGTCTGTGGTAACTGAAGTCCAAGAACACCCTGAGAACCAAGGTTGGCCATCCCTCGTCTAAACCACCCAGCACTAACCAACCATTCCTGCCTGCCTCTGAGTTCAAAGAGAGCCCTGCACCTTTCTGGCCTGTGTCCTTTCCCTCTCTTTTTTCTTTTCCCATACACCAGTTCTAGTCTATTGCTATTGATCTAGTTCAAAAGCACCATTAGCAGGATTCTTTTTGTTTAATGTTAGCCTTTATTTCTGCCAGAGTGTTTCTCTAATGCTGCTTTCATATCGGTTTGCCAGTCTTCCCTTCATTGTTTTAAAGGCTGTTTTCTATCTTTACTGGGCTTGCTTGCTAATTTGGTTTTTTGTTCAATCCCTCCTTTTTATTTTTACCCATTACATTTTTTTAAATTCTCCTTATTTCAGTGTTTATTGACAAATAAATGCATTGGCCAGCTTTTATGCTTAATAGTTTATAAGCAGGCTGAGAGTGAAATAGATTTCTCATGCTCGCATCTTCCACAACAGTAAATCATGCCTCCACACATGCGCCTTAAAAGATGTGAGCTTGTAATTCAGCACAGCAAAATCTCAGTTTAAAGCCTATAACATAGCTAAAAGTTGTGTTACTTGTGTATCTCCCCCATAGCCTTTTGCATCTCCCTCCCTCTCTCTCTCTCTGAGTGAATGAATAGTGGATCCTAGATATTCAGAAATGCAAACATATTGACCCACACGTAAACTCAGATTGGACCTGAGGTTCCACCAGATGGTCAAAATCAAATTGGGTCGCAGTCTGTACACCAGGGGTGCCCAAACTTGAGGATAGCTGATTGGGCCAATCACATGGTTCCTCGCACCACAAATGGAAGTAAAACGTGACCCGTGCATGGACAGAATACATTTACGGCAGCATTCTGCATATGCATGTGCACAGTTTACTTCCACTTCTGGGCACAGGCTGGATGAATTGTGGTTGGGGGCCAGATCCGGCCTGTGGGCCATAGTTTAGGCAACCCTGCTGTACACTCTCGGTTGGACAGGAAAAATAAACTGCCAGCCGACATTGCAACGTCACAAAGAGACAAACAGTAAGATCACCCCATGGGCATTCTTTTCCTTAACTTGCAATGTCTTTGGCTCTATTCCAGCAAAGGTCCAGGAGGAAATAGACCGAGTGATCGGACAAGATCGCATCCCCGCCATGAAGGATCGCCTTGAGATGCCTTATACTGAAGCTGTTCTCCACGAAGGCCAAAGATTCATTGACCTCATTCCCTTAGGATTTCCCCGTCTGGTGAAAAAGGACTTTGAACTGGAGGGCTACACCATTCCAAAGGTACAATTTATGTATGCAACAGGAGTGCCGCCCATTGAAACAGGCATGGCAGAATATAATTTCTTAGTCCTCCAACATATGAGAGTGCAATCCCTTAGTAAAGCATCTGCTCCTTTCTTAACAGATCTGCTCTATTAGGCATATTTGGGCTTCCGTACAGAAAGAAGCTCTCTTCCATTTTCCTGAGCTTTAACTGGAACTAGCAATCTCGGCCTCCTCCTGCTAAGGCAGATGCCTTATTTAGCATCAACCAACAGCTTAAAGGACCCTTCATTTCACCCGCACTGCTCTATGGGTCGTCACAGTGTGGAAGGATTCCATTCATCATGACAGAAGCGTAGCATGCCTTAACGGGGCCCCGTATAAAAATTTGTTTGGGGGGCCCTTGTAAAATAAAAAAAATTGGGAAGTTTTTATTAATTTTTGCTGTAGGGGGCCCCCGTGGCCCGGGGGCCCCGTATAATTGATACGGCAGATACGGCAGTAGCTACGCCCCTGCATCATGACAAACCCAGTGATAAAGGAAATGAGATAAAGCAGAAAAGCAGATTTGTTCTCTGTTATCCACTGTGACTTCCAAATGATCATTGCTTATGCTCTGTTGCACTAGAAATGACTTGCTCCACACACACACCCCAATGGTGACTGTGCTGCTTCATGCAATATGACATCATTGTCGTTAGCTGTTACTCGTGTTTGAGCATACATTTTTCCTGGAAGTCATTTTCTCAGTTGATGAATGTGTCTCTAGTGACTCCATAAACTGATCCTGGCATGAAACATGCAGCCACACACTGTACACTGAACAGAGGGTTTGGGGTGGTGGTGGTTGAGTTTGATGATGCTTCCTTGTTTGTCGCTTAGCCGCTTAGTGGGTGAGCTTCGGCCACCGCCTCCCAAGTTTGTGGGTTTATACCTGACACCTTCATGGTGTGTTTTAGGTGGTCCTCATAGTGCTTCAAAGGAGCATCATGATACCTAGTTATTACCTTGTGTAGTACTCCAATCACATCTTCATCTGTGTCAACCACCCGGGGGGGGGGGGTGATCATGCACCCTCATTCTACTTTTGACAATGGTTACAGAAATCCCATTGTTTGCAATCGTAACCAAAACTACAAGTACTTCTTCAACTACACCATTTAAAAAATAATCTGAAAAGATTTATCTTAAATACAGTTGGCTGCACACAATAATTATTAAAAATAACTGTGCGTTGTCAAGTCAGTTCTGACTTATGGCAATCTTTTCCAGGGTTTCTTAGCTAGAAAGTTGACAGAGGTAGTTTACCATTTCCTTCCTCTGTGGACTGCACAGGTGGCCCAAGGCTAAACAGGGTGGCTCTTCTCCCAGGAGGCACAATAGGGGGGTTGAAATGCTAACCTCTGGCTCCAGAGCCATATAACTGAACCACTGAGCTGTCTATTCGGCACTCCTAACAATTATTCACCCATGAATTATTTAGCTAAATGTGTTGGCTGCTAACCGCGGCATTATGCACAGAGCAACTTGCATCATCAAGTTTTTAAGATCAGCCTACAGATACTAGTAAAAGTCTGCCGAAGCATTCCCTATTTATCTAGAGATTGGCAATTAACTCATTGTTCTTCCTTGCCTTTTGACGTCTCTGTTTTTGCAAACAGGGCGCCACGCTGTATCCCATCCTGGGCTCTGCACTGTACGATCCCAAGCAGTACAAGAATCCTTATCAGTTTGACCCAAATCACTTCCTGGATGAAAGTGGACACTTCAAGAAAAATGGGGCAGACATGCCTTTTTCGGCAGGTAGGAACATCTGCTTTGCCACTGGCTGGATGATCTTTTCAGACAAAACTGGGATCTGTGTGTGAAAGGCAGAAGCACTCTTGTCTTTGTGAGTGTTCGAGAGAATCTAAGGCTGATCAGGGGACTACCTGGAAGGGTCCAGAATGGGACGTTTAAATGTATAAAAGGAGGTTCACAAATTTCATTAGTTGCCTTAACTTACCTCTTAGGAAATGTGATGCGCAGGCTGGTACATTTAACTCTCCCACGCTCAACCAGGTAAAGGTTACCTTTGCTCGAAAGCCAGACGTATCTTACTCTAGGGTTCAGTGCTCAACTCTGTTTACAGCCAAAGCGCCAGTGCTGTCTGTGTCTGCAGACACTTCCATGGTCATGTGGCAGGCAGGACTACTGAAGAAGTACCTATTTATCTACAGTACTAGCAATTTCTTGCTATTGAGCTGCTAGGTTGGCAGGAGCTGACGCCACCGCGTCACATTGCATATATAATAACAGTAGCAGCAGCAGCGACAATAACAGGAGCTCACTCCATCACGCAGTACTCGGGTCTTGAACTGCTGCTGTCCTGATGACCTTCCAAGTTCAATTCATGTGGTTTGCAATTCCACAGAGTAGTTGTTGACCCTGCACTTGCTTAGTTTCTCACATGATGGAGATCGTGACTGTGCCAAAGAGATAATCTCTCTAGCCAGCCCCACAACTTGTGTTCCGTGATTTTTATGATGCATTGACAGGCATCCTACTAAGAATGGGAGCCAAAAGACATCGTTCTTGATGCATTTTGATTTGTAGAAGTTTCACCCATGACATGATGAGGTAGTCCTTCCACAACCTTCAAGAGAAGAATGGCGGAGGGTGGGAACTAGACAACATTTCTCTAGCTCTTGATTTCTTGCGACGTGTAAGGAAGTAAGCAAGGGTTGGTGTATTTTCTGTGGTGTATTTTCTGAAGTGGAAGATACGCTTTTTGTTCCCACTACTATTGTTAAACCAAGCAGTTTTCAGAAATCCATCTTGCTCTTCTGCAAATCACTCAGAGACCTGTCTTTAGATCAAGGGTACCCAACCTTTTTACAAGTTCTGCATCCTCCCATACACTGCTGGCCAACCCCCCCCACACACACACACACACAAAACACACACAAACAAACCAGTCTTACCAACACTATGATTCAGTGAGCTAGAAGCAAATGGACAAGGACCCATTTAGGTATTTTGGACATCTTTCCAAAGCAAGCTGAGGGTCTACTTGACATGCTGGGGCAGAGATTTGGGAGCTACAGTCTGGAAAAGCCACTTTTCCAAACCGTGGAAATAACATTTTTAACCACTCTTTCCCCTTCCACCTCCTACAGGGAAGAGGAGCTGCCTAGGTGAAGGGTTGGCTCGGATGCAGCTCTTCATCTACATCACCACCATCCTGCAGAAGTTCTCTCTCAAACGCCCGCCAGGAGTCACCAAAATCGACCTCATTCCGGAAGTCAGTGGCTTTGGGAACATCCCACACCAAACTGAGCTTTGCTTCTCCCCACGCTAAGCCGTACCACCTTTTCACTTCGGGTGGCAGAAGACGAGCTGTCTTAATTTGTTTGTCATACATGTCATTGGGAACACCACCACATTTTGGGGGGGGAGGGGAACTATGGTTATCTCCCTGATATGTCTACTGTTGTTGGTTTAATTATACATAACTATACATAACACACCT
The DNA here is from genome assembly GCA_030440675.1 of Furcifer pardalis. Lineage (NCBI taxonomy): Eukaryota > Metazoa > Chordata > Lepidosauria > Squamata > Chamaeleonidae > Furcifer > Furcifer pardalis. The sequence goes on from CP126897.1 coordinate 109,308,831, forward strand.
AGACTCATCCTAATTTCCATCTGTTTATCTGCCTGTCTCACATTTTCTGTGCCAGCATGAAAGCTGCCATCAATTGTGACGCACCCACAGCCGGATCACTCCTAAGAAAAGAAGATGCCTGATTTGACACCCTGGCCAACACTATGATTCAGGGTTTACAACAGGACATCCACAAGCAGGTGGTTGTGGTCCCCAGAATACACCGCCACCCGCTCTATATTTTCAATTTTAAGAAAGGCTTGAGAGTTGAGTCCTGTTCAAAACTGAACTCAGACCATCCAAATACCACAATTGCTCCCCACCACCACCCCAAAACCTCCCCCCCCTCTGCTTGCCTTCATTTTGTCAGGGTCCTAAAGCACCCTGGGCATTGTAGTAGTTCGAAATGGAGTCTCTCCAGAAGAAGAGCTCATCGATGTGTTTGTGTGTAGAGTTTCACGGCATTTCAGAAGGCTGTTTCTCACATAGATAAAACTGCAAGGCCTGTTATCTTGCAGGTGGTAAGAGAGGCCGTCATAGGGGGGGAAAGCTATGGAGTCTAAGCTTCTTTCCACTTGGAGATGCATCAACATCCTGCACATGGGAACACAGTGTAGGAACAGCAATGTTTTGTTTTAATAAGGGATTTGATTGGTTGTATGCAAATCACCTCCTTTAGATGACCAGGTTTCTATATATCAGAACATGGGTGAGATCAGTGGTGCCCAAACTAAGGCCTGGGGGCCGGATGCGGCCCCCGATACCAATTCATCCAGCCCACAAAGCCCTCGCCACTCCTGGGCTTAGCACTTTTGTACCCCTTGATTCTATTTTTGATTAGTATTTCTGTAACCTGTTTTTAAAGAACTTAACTGCATGCTTATCTACAAGAAAGCAACTTTACTTCACCACCACGTTTGATTATTCTGAGAAGGGTCTGAAGAAGAGCTAAGTCAGCACACTACCAATTATTTTAAATAACCCTCCCAAATTGTGAATCACTTGAAAGAAGTGATTTATCTGTTCCTTGCCTGTTGCAAGAGTTTGCCAAGGGTAAGGATGGTTATTTGAGTCGCGTAGCCTTTCCTAGGCCCTGTGGTGGGAGTCTTCAGAAGTTCAGAGTAGACCTGGCCACGTTTGGCAGGTTGCTCACAGTGAATCCAGAAGGGCTGGAGGGAAGGGGAAGGGGAAAAGCTATCCCTGCAGGGAGGTATTTTGAGGCTCATAGACCCACCCTGCCTTTAATGTCACTAGAAATCATGTGTGTACACTTTTCTTTTATTCATGGTCTTTGGCTGCAACAAAATTCGGTACAATTTAATTCCAGCCTCCTTTCTGATACACAAGACTGTGCAAGAGTTTTCTGCCACCAACAGCTGGTTTGGGGAAAATACAATGAGTGATTTGGGAGGTGGCATGACTCAAACACGCTTAAAAAAGCCCTGGTGACACAGTGGTTAAAGCTGCTGTGCTGCAACCAAAAGACTGTAAGTTCGATCCTGGTTGATTCAGCCCCTTCCATTCTTCTGAGGTGGGTTAAACGAGTCCCCAGCATGCTGGGGGCAAAATGCTAATTACCTTGTTAACTGCCCAGAGTATGCAGTAAGTGCGGCTATGGGGGGGTGGGATGGAAGTGTAACTGCTATTGCAATGCTCTCGTTAAATATAACAATGTTGTAATTGCACCCGGGGGGGGGGGGGGGTTTGCAAACGTGTTGCTGCCCACCACTGACTTAAGATCTTGATGCCCTAGTCAGAATCGGACTTCAGATTTGGATTCAGTACACTTGATTTAGTATAGGGCACATGGATTAGACCAAGTAGCCAACAATATGTATTTTTTTTTTTGTGATGCAGTGCAATATATACCTTGTTACCTTATCAGTGAACCATAATCATTCTGTGGCAAGTTAGGCAAACCTTCTGCAAGCAAGCAGCAGAATTCTGGCTTGTGCTTATTACCCTTGACCTGAACTTTGTTGACCTGTCTTTCCTTTCCAGAAAGATTACTGGAATATCTCTGGCTTCAGAAACTCTTCTGGAAACTTGCGTGATTAGTTTTACATCGCCAATTATTTTTTCGCTTAGAGAGATGGGCTTTCATGCCACATTCTTTCTGGGATATTCTCCAGGCCATCTCTGGCTATTTAATTTCCAAACGCTTAATTGTGAATTTCAAACATTTTAAAATTACTTTTCATAAAAGAAAAGAAAAAAGTTATATTGGTTTGCTAAAGATTTGGGTACATTCTTGCTATCTCTCCCCTTCCCCACAATCCATGTCACCAAGGACTTCTAGTGAAACTGTGAGTGGTTTCATTTATGTACTTTGAAGCAGTAAAGCCCTCGAATTCAAAGTCTTTTAAGTGCTCTTGGACTTCAGTTCCCAGAAGCCCGAATCAACACCCCTGCTGTTCAGGACTTCTGGGAATTGAAGTTCAAGAACATCTGGAATGCCAAGGTTGGCCATTACTGACCCAAGGGAATGAGATCAGTGAGTCTCTGGCTTTTGTGGAAAACAGTTTCAGTATAAGACATTTGATGTTTCCCGCCTGGAAGAACCTCGGATCCAATCTGTGTCCATGTCTAGGTCAATATGTCTGCATTTCTGAATACCTAGGGCCCTCTATTCATTCACTCAAAGAGAAACACACACACAAAGGGCTATGGGGGAGATACACAAGTACCACAACTTTTGGCTATGTTATAGACTTCAAAATGTCAATGAGCACAGGCAAAAGTAACTTAAGTGAGATATCGGGTAGGCTAGGGTGAAATTCAGCCCTTGGAAACAAAAGGCATTAATGAATGGCCTGTTCCAAAGAAAAAGGAAAAAGGTTGGACCACACCATGAGTGATCAAAAATAGAAGGTGTCCCATCTTATTGTCTCCATAGAATAGAAAGAGCTATTATCCTTACTTTGCTGGAAGAGGAACCGGATACTTGACAGCTGATGCAGCCAACGTGAGTCGTCTCTTCCTTGGGGCATTAGGCTTCCACAGGTCCCAGTAATGCCAACCCTGCCTGGAACAATTTTAGGATTTCTCTTTGTCTAAATTTGGTCATTTCGAGTTCTGGAGGTCCTGCTTGAAAGAGAATGTGAAGACAAGTCTCCATTTCTGTTACTTTAGTGGCCCAATAAGGGCCTCACCCTCCCTCGCTTTGAACATAATTTGTGAATTGAACAATTTGGTGATTCCTTCCACCACCTCATTTGAAGCATCTGAATGCTAGGATGAAGCTTTTCAGGTGAATTACTTCCCTGGCACTGCCAGTGACTGTGTTGGTAATGGGAACCTCTTGGGACTTACAAGAGCCACAGGTACTTTCTGGAGATGCTACCACTGGAAACACCATGGGGAAGGGATCGCAAAGGCACAGGGACCGTCTGAGATCTGCCTGGCTAGAGGCCAGGGATGGTGGCAGCAGCAGTGCCCGTACTAACTGATAGCAATGCCAAAGTCAACAGCCTGTGGTGCCAGGCAGTTCGTTTTGGGTTTACTCTTTTCCTCTGCAGTGGCACTACAGAACCAAGGCTCACTGTGTTATTCATGGTGTCATGAAAGGACATCTTTTTCCTAATGTTCTCAAAGCTTGGAGAGGTTGTACTTTAAACCAGGCCTCAAAAATCCTTTCTTCTCTGTGTCTCAAGACTGCCTGTTTCCCAGTATTCCTTATCTGTTAGCTAGCTGCACTCTCTGGTGTTATGACTGTGTAAATGTCAACATCTTCTCTTGTTATGAGAAAGTTGTCTTTGTTCCCTGATTGGTTAAAGGTACCCCACCTGACTGGATAATCTCCATTTTGGAGAGAGGAGAGGAGTTCGTTTTTGGATGCCTATGGGCTAACATCTTTGCCTGGGGGCTATGCCTTTTTCCTTCTTCAAAATGGTTACCTAATGTACCTGTGGACTGTTTGCTGGACTGTCTTATGCTACTGACCTATGCTTTATGAACCTGATCAATATACCTGATCAATAAACCTTTGTTTGCTTCAGCAACGTCTCTTCATTGGACTAAAGGATAAGAGAAGCAGTGCATTCACACACAAGCCCCTGAATACGCTACCTGTTTAAACCTCCTTGTGGAAGAGAAGCAGCTTAGGGCTGTATAGCTGCATTGTCGGCCAGCTCGCCCTCTGGGGGCTTTGGTTTAGGAGGTCCAGAGCAGAGGGGACCGGCTGGTTTTGTGACACATGGATGGGCAATATGTGGTGCTGTGCCTGCATGAAACCCCCATAAAATGCTCTCTGATCTTCCACGGTTCTCTGCGTTTGACGTGAATTCGATGAACATCTTACATTTCGGTTGGGTGGTCTGGCAGCTTTTGTGATGTAACGAAAATCATGTACTTTCGAAGAGCTGCCACTACAAACTAAAGCACCCATGAAAATAATGGTTACATCAACTGAAATCTCATCTCAGCGACTTTCAGAAATGTAAAGAGCCATTGGCCAAAAATATAAAAGGATGATGTCATTGCTTCCAAAATTTGCCTTGAAAAAGTGCAATCTTCACCAGGGGGGCGGTTTTCAGAGGCCCAGCGACCAAACCACATAACTGAATTGAAAGAGGAAAGAATAACCTTTGTGGTGACACTATTACATTTGAAATTGGACTGGGGGGGGGACGATGAACCATTGTACAAAAACCACTCAAACCAGGTCACAAAAACGCAAAAATAAAATGGAAAAACATGTTAGAAACTGAATATGACAACTTCCTGAGGTGGATACAGTTGGAATACAACATGTGGAGAAGAATTATGCCAAAGCAGGAATCAACAACAAAGATATTAAAGAAAAATGTGACTTGTAAAAATGACATTTTCGGGGAGGGGGGGCAGCGGCGGCAGACAGTTCAAAACACATGAAAAATTGCCATCATCAGGTGCACGTTTTGGGATGCAGCACTGCCCAAGGAGGTTGGAGGGAGTTAGGAATAGCATGGATCAGCTCCCCGACCCTCCCAGAGGCAGCAGAGGTGGTGGACAGCCCAAAAGTGGCTGCAGAAATGACGACAACTGCACCTCCGAAGTGGTAAGAGACTTCCTGCAGAGGGGGCGGGCATCATTTTGATCTCTAAGATGGTGACGGCCACCGTCTTAGATTTTAAAATTGCACAGCTTTTGGTTGTAAGCTGAAAATTGCTCGTAAACTGAAGCATTAATTTAATAAAATTTGCTGCGATAACCCACAGCAAACGTAACTCAGGCTAGTGGTGTGCCAGGGTTTTACTGTAGTTTGAAAACAAGAAATAGCAAGTAGATTAATACGTACCACTTCAATGGGTAGGTAAGCAGTGTTCCAGGCACTCTGGTGTTTACTCATGCCTGCCACTTGTCCATGAAAACGTCCCCAGCCAGGGTATGTGACTAGGGTTTATGATTGGGGTGGGTGGGTGGGTGTTTAAAACACTGTGTTTTATGCAGTGTGCTTTTACTTCTATTTAATGTCTATTTTAATTTGTATTTTTATGTTTTTTACTTCTATTTAATGTCTAATTTGTATTTTTATATTTTTTATTTCTATTTAATGTCTATTTAATTTGTATTTTATGTGTTTTTTATTTCTATTTTTATGTGTACTGTATTTATTTTACCTTGGCTCCACCCACATCATTGGCTCCGCCCACAACATCATGACATCATGACATTGGCTCTACCCATGACGTCAGCTGTAGGCCATTAATGGCTGAAGGCCATTAATAAAATGTTCCTCCCAAGGCATTTGGACTACCATCCTGGTCCACATGCCTGATTATAGATAGTTGCTTATCAGTCCAATATTTCAGCCCAAGCCCAGGTTGCAAATCACAGCACAGAGTCAATATTAGTGAAAAAAACAACTAAACACTACAGCTTTCTTGCCTTGGAAAGGTGAGAGTCACCACTCCACAGTGTTATATGTGAAGTGGATCTCCCTGAATAAACAGACAATGGCTCTTTCTAGTTGGAAGTGGAAGTTTCCAAAGTAATAGCAAAACTGAGCAAGTTCAGGAAGGTGTAAAATAAATACATGCTGAAAAGGACAACTGCACTAAGGGCACTCCCATGACCAATCAAGGATAGCTATTTATTGATTCATTTCCTCTCTCCTCCCTCAGTGTTCAGTAACAAATGATTTGGGCAAGGACTGAACTCTGGTTTTAGCAAACTCAGCAACTAACTGTTGACTTAAATTGCGCTTGGCAATCCATGAATTGCCGTCTTTCTTCGGGTGCAGAGAGGAGCCTCAGCTATGATGGATCTTTTGGGGGGAACCGCCATCCTCCTCCTTCTCTGCCTGGTCCTCCTGGTGGCATGGAAGAGGTCAGGGGCAAAGAAGGTGAACTTGCCCCCTGGCCCAACACCTCTTCCTTTCATTGGGAACCTCCTGCAGGTGGCATCCAAGAATCTCCCCGAACACATCCGGAAGGTAAGGAAAGGACTTCAACTTCACTCTTCCTATGCATACAGGGCCAAGCTTAGAAGAAGAAGTGACTTTTTTTTTTTTACAATCCCAACCAACATATTTTTTAAAAAGAGCATGGTTTCTAAATTTTCTCCAGGACAAAATTAGGCATAATTTCATGTTTTTTTAGAATTCTATGAGTGAATTTGATTGTCATATGTTACACCATACCATACCATACCATACCACTTGTTTTGGAAATCGAATAGGTTGCCAACAGGCTTCTCCCCCTCCCCCCCCCCACACACACACAAAATAGCAAATAGACAAAAAGACAGCTTCTATGGCTGAAAATAATCTGTTTCTTACTAAATCTGAGTTGATAAAATTAGTTAAAACATGTCCAGGTTGAGTGACTGAATTTATATCCCCATGTAAGCAAAACATTTCTGACTACTTTCTGAGCTTACATGGAAACCAGAATAACTATGGGTTCACAGACATCCATGTCACCGTAACCCTTTTCCTGCATTTATGAGTTTGGGTCAGGAATGTACTTCTTGTATGGCCAGGTTATTCTGCTATGGTAATAGAATAGACCCTACTGCCAGTGACTCAACACCAAATGTCAGGCGGCAGTTAGCTAACCTGACTTCCCTGAGGACTAAGGGTCTTGGGTGGTAAAGTCCACAGGGAAGAGCTATGGTCCCCAAGTGGATTAAATTAACTTGTGAACTGCCCAGAGAGTGCACTAAAGCACTATGGGCTGGTATATAAGTGTGATTGCTTTGCTTTGCTTAAATTCATCTGATGGAGGGCAGCAGCTTCATCAATACTGCCCAACACAACAAGAAAGGGGCTCACGGAACTGGATCAGTTCCAGTTCCATACAGTGGTATGGGTGTCATGCTGTGATGTGGATGGCAGATGAAAGGCATTACATTCTCAGGACAATCTTTATGGCTGATCACCATGATGATTGCCTATATTCAGATTTGGATGAAGAAGAAGAAGAAGAAGAAGAAGAAGAAGAAGAAGAAGAAGAAGAAGAAGAAGAAGAAGAAGAAGAAGAGATGGCACTAAAAGTCATAAGGTCTAAAGATCAAGGTCTCCCTTCTTTGAAAGCCAGTTGTTTTGAATTCCAGGGTTCAATTCTCATCTCTGTTTATAGCCAAAGAGCCAACGCTGTCTGTGTTTGCAGATGTTTCTGTGGTCATGTTTCAAGCATGGCTAGATGATGGTGCTCACAGAATGCTGTTACCTTTCTCACCAAACATATATATCTACTTGCAATGTCTTCCTTTCAAACTGCTTAGTTATCAGGAGTTGGGAAAGACAACAGGAGCTTACTCCATCATGCACTGCCTGGGTCTTGAACTGCTGAACTGTCAGTCTTCCAGTCATCAGGCTCAGCATCTTAACACACTAACCCACTGCAAACCATCAATTTATGGGCTAACAACCCATTAAAATGACCTTGTCCTTCATCCAATTAACCTGTTTGTTAACAAGTGTTGAAATTTCTTCAGAGATAAGACAAAAATCAAATCACCACACAAAACATCCTAGAATGAAGGAAGGCAAGGAATGGTGGAATATCCTCCTCCCTTGATGATGCACCTAAATCCATAATAAATGTACTATCTGGCTTGACCTTGAGTATGGACAGATTCATGAAAGTTCATGAGGTTTGATTGCACAGTTGGAGATTAGAGGTTCATAAGAGTTCCTGGGAGAGAGACTGCCAGGTTGACGGAGGTCAAGAGAGTTCATGGAAGAAAGCCATGGCTTGTGGGAGGAAGGGAAACCACATGCTTTGGGCCTTTGGAGGCAAAGGTGAGAAGAGAAAAAGGGATGGAGGAGGAGAGAGAGATCAAAGCAAAGGATGGAAAGGAGGAGGAGGGGGAAAAAGGACAGATGATCATATAGCGAAAGAGGTTTTTTCCCTAACTCTGTTTAATGAATGAAATATATCAGGACCTTCCATCTCTCTTCTGTTTGGCTACCTTTGTTCTATAATAACTCTTCACAGGAAGAATTAATTAAATAATCGATCAATCAATTAAAATCTCATTACAGATGAGTGAGAAATATGGGCCTGTGTTCACACTGTATTTTGGCTCAGAACGGGTCATAATCGTCCATGGCTACGATCTTGTGAAGAAGGTTCTTGTTGACAATGGTGAGGATTTCCTTGACAGAGGCAGATTACCATCCTCAGATATATTCAGCAAAGGACACGGTATGATTCATTTTTAAAAATTTACACGAGACACACTTAGCCCACAGCAGGCTGAGACACAGATGGGGGACAGTAGGGCAAGAACACAAGTCCTTGTGTTGATCCCACTGCCAAACTATAAAAAAGAAATTATTCTTAACTAGCTGTCTCTGTTCTCCGTGGAACAGGCTAATCTCTTTGTTTTAGAAAGAAAGCGTAGACATGGCAATCGCTGGAAACATAAGTAAAATTACCCTGATTTGTTTGATGTTATCCTAGGAAGGTGTTTTCAAGTGTAGGTCAGGAATAGCTTATGCTGCCCAAAGGTCATGAGCAACCCTATATTTATATTCTGGAGGGTGACGTAGATCACCATGTTTTGACTTACTAGCACTCTACTTGCAGGAGGATTCCATGACTGGCAAGCTGATGGTATTTCGGCAGCCCCTCCTTTTCCATTTTCTATTTTGTGTTTTCAAACTGTTTTGTTACACAGCATTTTTCTTTGGTTTGCAAATATAGCCACCTTTTAAACAGTAACCTTTTATTTATGTTTTAATTTGTGGAATCTAACAGTGAAAGAAGACTCTTCATTGCTGTTTGTAATGAGAGAAGATAACTCTGCTTTCTCTACCTGGCTGCTTTCTTTAGGTATTATAATGTCCAATGGAGAACGCTGGGTCCAGCTCCGCCGCTTCTCCCTCACGACCCTCAGGAACTTTGGGATGGGGAAGAAAGGCATCGAGGAATGCATCCAGGACGAGGCAGAGCACCTGACGAAGGAGCTTCGAGCCACAAAGGGTACGGATTGATACTTTGCCCTTTAGAAAGTGTATGTGTGTTTTAAAATTCATGCAAAACAGTACCCACAGTCTAGAACATGCTCCCTTTCCCTGGTACGCTCCAGTTGTGCTTCCTGTGAGCAACCCTTCTGTCTAAAGCAACTTTTAACAAACAATAAACTAGACTAAAGAGATGGGGACCAAAGTGTGCTACAAACCCAGATGCCATCTTACCTAAATTAATGTTGCAGGACTTACTCTGGCAGGAAAACAGAGACAAGATGCAGCTAATTTCAGATATATCTTAAGTGTTTACAACTACAGTCAAACCTCGCATAAAGAGCGACTCGCTTAAAGAGTAACTCGCCTAAAGAGCAGAATTTTCTCTGAATGTTCCCTTCGCTTAACAAATAAAACCAACCAAAAACTCGCTTAACAAATAAATCGGGGTTCGCAATCCCCCCACAATTGGTCACTTACAGTGGTGTTTCGCTTAAAGAGCAAACTCGCTTAAAGAGCAATCCTGTGGAACGCATTATGCGCTTTAAGTGAGGTACAACTGTATATGTTAATGTTACGGTAGTGGTGTCCACTTTTGTTCATGTAGCTCTTCATAGAACGTACTGGTTACTATTTCTTCCCTATCTTGGATTCTTCTTTATCCTTTCTCTACTATATTTGAGATGACATTCTCCCCCCCCCTTTTTTTTGCATTTTCTTATGTATCATAAAACTTACACGTTCTTCTGCTGTTGTATAACTTCCAGAACCGAGTGTTACACAATGTCCTCTTTTCCTCATCACTTCAGCCAAGATCATAATGTTCCTGTATACTATTTTCATTTCCTCTCTCAGTCTTCAACATTTCCCTCTTAATTTCCTATTTGCCATCAGGAAATTTCTGCACTGAATTGCTGCAAATTTTCTGATTCAGTGACTGACAGTAAATGCCTCTGCTGACTTCTTGGTAAAGGTAAAGGTTCATGAGGGAGAAGTGTTTTCTGGTAACTGAAGTCCAAGAACACCCAGAGTGCCAAAGTTCGCCATCACAGTTTAGCTTGTGGGCTTAGGCCAGTGTGGATAAGTAATAGGATGGTGGCCATGACATCATTTCCTAGTGCAATATGGAAGGTGAGGGTTCCTCCAACTCTGCCGTCTGTGTTTTCCTTTCCATGCCAGGCCAACCCTTCAACCCAACCAGGCTTTGCAGCAGAGCCACAGGTAACATCATCAGCCACATCCTCTTTGGAGACCGCTTTGATTACCAAGACGAGAACTACAGCCAGATCCTGCAGGTGCTCACAGATGCCTTTGTAATAGATGGCTCTTTTGCAGGAGAGGTAAGGAAGACTTCAGGAAGAAGGTGCCAAAGGAAAGCAGAGAGTTCTGGGAGATGGAGGTGGGGAATAAATGGAGACTTCATTGAACTGTCAGCCCCAAAATATATTATAAAATGATGCATGGGTTCCAGCAGCCCCGCTTCAAAGCACTACCATATAAAGCTTCATAGATAAAAGTCAAGGTCTCCATCGCTCAAAAGCCAGGGTTCAGTGCTTATCTGCATTTACAGATGTTGATGTAAGCCGCTCAGAGTCGGGTTCTCCCGATTGGAGCGGGGTAACAAATGTAATAAATAATAAATAAATAAAGAGCCAGTGCTGTCTGCGTATGCAGACCTTTCCGTGGACATGTGGCAGGTAGGAGTAGACACCGAATTGCAGGGAACACTGTTTCCCTTCCCACCCAAGTAGTAATAATTTGTCTCCTTGCAATTTCTTGCTTTCAAACTGCTAGGTTGGCAGGAGCTGGGACAGAGACTATAGCTCACTCTGTCATGTAGTACTCAAGTCTCAAACTGCTGACCGGCCAACCTTATTTTAATAAACAGATTCAAACTCACAAAAGTAGGGAAGTTCCCTAGATGGGCAGGGTATAAATATAATAAATAAAATAAAAGTATTTTCCACATCACTTACTGATCCAGCTGCTTCCCCCCCCCCCCTCTCTCTCTTTCTCTGTCTCCCTTCTTCAGTTATATTACATAGTCCCTGGGCTCATGGACTATTTGCCTGGCCCTCATAAAACAATGTTCAAACAGTCATTCAACATAGATGAGTTTATAACCCTGAAGTTGGAGGAACACAAGAGAACCCTGGATGCCACAAGTCCTCCTCGGGACTTTGTAGACTCTTTCCTCCTCAAAATGGAGCAGGTAAGACATGCTGGAGTAGAGAAAGCTGTACTGAAGATGCCTAACCTTTTGTAACCAAAGAGTACTAGACTACTAAATGGAAAGGTGTCAGATGATCCATTGTATGTCTCATTCCCACACAAAAGAAGAAAAACCAGTGAGAACTATTTACCTGTGAAACATCTAATGTCCCTCTTCTCAGTCTCAGTTAAAGTTTTTCCATTTAGTTGTTTATGTAAAATATTGTCTTTATGCAGAACAATGATAACGTTCTGTCTTGTTGCATGGATTTCTAAGAAACACATGCATTGGATTTTTTTTGTATCTTTTGAATGAAATAAACAAAAACAATGACCACAGTGATATATCACAGCATAAAATTAGATATAATTTCAACTGTCTTAGTTCATTTCGCCAGCACCAGAAGCAAGGATTGATGCAAATGTTTCTTTGAAGTCAATTAAAAAACAAGGTTCCGGATATATTTATTTACTGAAGTAGGAGATCCATAAGATAAAGGAATCAGCTCCACATTCACCATCTCTAAAACCCTAAAAATGTACAAACACACAATATGCACAGGAAGGGTGGACTCCCACAAACACACTTTGAAATTTTACTGCCTAAGCTAAGATGGCAACAGTCTTTTATCATCCTCCATGGGAACAGTAACTCCTGCCTCTCCATCTCTGTCCAAAACTTAAATCACAGCCTCGTCCTAAGACTTCCCCACCCAATAAGTTGAACCAAATACTCTATAGGGGTTAAACTTGCAGAACATATGTGTTTTGCTGGTCAAAGGGAAATAGGAGTTTTGCAAAGATTTTTTTTAAAAGAAAAAAAATACTAATCTTGTTCTCAAATGGAGGTAAGAATTCTTATACAGAGCATCCAACTCATAATAATAGGCTGTCTTGGTGGAAAACCAAGATTTCAGCAGGATTTTTAAATTTTTATTTTATTTTATTTTTGCATTTCTGGGCACTGTCAGCATTCAACCAGCTAGTCGCCCCCTCCGCCTCAGACCTGTCCGTGTTCCCTTTGGGACCCCTAAACACTTAGTCAGGCCTAACTTGGATCTCTGAGATTCTGAGCAACCAGCAGTTAAAAGCCTGTCCTGCAAAGCCCTTGCAACAACATGAGATTTATGTAAAGTGATCCCAGTCAATGACAGAGGACAGAATTAAAAGTAGCTGTTGTGGTAGCAAGAAGATGGCTCTTCTTGGCTTAAGCCAGGCTCAACTCTATATGTCTTACTCCCTTTCAGTAATCATACGCTGTATTGAAGACATGCTTGTTTATTATTCTTAAAGCACAGTACAGTATAAAAGATAAAGTTCATCTGTTGATTTCATGATACAGAAAAATCCACAAAATAGTTTCTAATAAAAAAGATACAGGAACCTTCATACTCTGGTTTCCCCCATCAAAATAAAGGTAATCTAACTATCACTAAGTAATCATATTGAAGACTTAGAAGAACCTGGACTCCTCACCAGCTTGGAGTCTACATGGGAAAAGTAACCCATAGATTGAACAAGTGAACTGTCTATCCCATGTGTCTATAATAAAGATCACAGCTTCTGGTTCTGCTAATTAGCATTCATCTCATCAGAATACATTGTTAACTAAAACATTGTCTGTTCTCATAACATCGCCCTCCTAGTTCCCAGAGGTGGGATGCTGACATTACTCAGGCATTCCATCCCTAGTGGGTAGGAAGATACGAAGGCTTTGAGACCTAGGAGGTGAAGGTCTCTCCCAGTCTTTGACTTCCACTTGCTTGACAAGCCTGACAGTGAGAGAACAAACCTTGGCATTTTGGTGCACATTGCTAAACAACACACCAGTTTCTAATCCTAAAAAACTCCATTTTGAATAACTTTTAAACCCATGGTACTACATTACCATGACAGGCACTGACACAGAGGCTGGGTAATCCTGAGCTATTTATTTAGAGGAGACCTGCAAAGCTCTTCTGCTGAAGCTAAGTTATCTCCAGACTTCCTCTTCAGGCATGCCGTGGCCATGCCATCCAAAATCTTGCACCCCAAAATCTTGCATCACAATAGCCATTTCCAGATGACTTCTGGTCTCAAGGCTCAAAGGATTGAGGTGCTTCCACACCCTGATCCCACTGTATATGAAGATCACGGAAGGTATAGCAGTTGTTCTTGTTCTTGTGTTGCAGTTGATGTGGTTGGTGTCGTGATGGATGGTTTCTCCACTGTTCTCTTCATTCCTAGGAAAAGAACAACTCCCAAACAGAATTTACCAAAGAGAATCTCATGGTATTAATTGCTGACCTCTTCGCTGCTGGAACGGAAACCACCAGTACCACCCTGAGATACCTCCTCATGGTCCTGACTGAATATCAAGCTGTGCAAGGTTTCTCATCCAGTCACTGAACCCACTGTCTGTTTTTGACTATTATTTGAATGGACTGCATTTCTTTGATGATTTCACCACTAAGTTGTATTTCTCAACCCACTGTTCTGTACATTTTACTGGCAGGCCCCTATAGCTTATTAATTTAGTTTCTTTCCTTCCTTGCCATCTCCAAACAACTGCATTATCTCATTTTATTTTGGGAATTGATCCACATTATGGGACCAAGACCTTCACTTTCCAAACACATCACTTTTTCAAATTCCATCCCAAACGCACAAAATTAAATACTACCAGATAGCACATAGCGTCAAAGAATAATGTCCTCTGACAGCCAATGGCCATTGTGAAGACAACCAGGGCTTCATGCTTTTGTACGAGCTGAGATACAAATGGATGAAATGAATGGAGGGAGATGGCTGTGATAGCAGTATGGTGGTGAATCTGCTTCAGGCAGCCCTTTAGAACCAGAACCTTCTATGGGCAATAGAGCTCCAGGTTGTCAAAGTGTGAAATTTGGTGTGTAATGAGTGTTCTGGCTTAGGTATTAGGCTGCAACTTAAGTCACATTTTCATATATTTTAAAGGAATAGTGCCTAGAGATTGTCATGGCTATAAGGCTTATGGAAGTTTTCACAACTTTGTTGTTGTTCAGTCGCACAGTCGATTCCAACACAACTTTGACGTACAGTATTTGTGTACATACCAAACACAGAACCACTGTAGATGAATAAAGCTTGTAGAAGTAGACAAGCTGACATTGCCTGGAATCACTGCAACAATGAAAACACTCCTTGATGCCCAAATGAATTCAAATATGATTGGAAATGATTTATTGGATTTAACCCTTTATTGAGACATATATCAGCTGTGACAAACACAGGCCTCGGTGCTTTTGCCTTGGAGGTCTATAAAATTCTGTAGGAATCATGGACATTGATCAGGCATCGGTTTCTCTGACCCGACACCATCATGGACAGATAAATTTCAGGCTAAAAGCCACAGCAGATTCACCGACCCATTAAAAGTGGAACCCACAGTCTCTACAGATTCCCTTTCAGAAAACCAGGGCCTGTTTCTTAGTAGAGTGAACGAAATGCTGGAGATGTGACAGCACCACTTCCTATAGACCTGGTGATGTTAAACAAGAGTTCCTTGTGCATGGCTCTGTACTGGATCTCTCATATCAGGATTCGGACCATGGGGAAGAGAGAAAGAGTGTTTAGTCCCTTCCTCTGCCCCTGTGGTTCCAAGAAAATCACCCCATGGGCTCCTACCTGCAATTTGCACCACAAAGGAGGACTTCCATAAGCACCAGTGGCAACTATGATATTGGGGTTTGTTTTGGAATGGGAAAGAGGGTTTGGTTTTCATGAGCGCGGGAGGAAAGTCTTCATAGCCCATCAAAAACACAACAAAAATCCCTCTCTGGTGAGGATGTGAACACGGGTGTGTGAATGGCAAGGGAGAAATTGTCTTCTTACACCATTTAGCACACTGTCTAAATTTATCTTCCAGAAAAGGTCCACAAGGAAATTGACCGCGTGATTGGGCAAGAACGGCAGCCGGCCATGAAGGACCGCCCTGAGATGCCTTACACAGAAGCCGTCATCCATGAAACGCAGAGACTTCTTGACCTGGTTCCCTTTGGGCTTGCCCGCAGGACAAGAAAGGATGTGGAACTGGAAGGTTTTACCATCCCAAAGGTACCTGGAGTCACCAGGAGAAGAGCATGAATGAAGGCCAAGAGCTGAAAGTGCTAAGGCCATCTTACATGGCTTGAAGACCTCCTCTTACCTGTTGCCTCCTAGCTCTCATCCTGCTTCCTTTTCTTCTTCTTCAAACAGGGCACCAGTGTCTTCCTGTCCTTCACCTCCGCTCTGCGTGATCCGGTGCAGTTTAGAAACCCCTATAAGTTTGACCCAGGGCATTTCCTAGACGAAAAGGGGAACTTCCAGAAGAATGGAGCGGACGTGCCTTTCTCTGCAGGTAGGAAGGTCTGCCTTGCCATCTCTTGAAGGAAGTCCTCGCGCTGGTCTGTGGGCCATTGGGGTTTCTAGGATGGGCTCCACTGAGGAGTCTCATATCCTTAGCTAGAGCTCCCATGCTGATTGTTCCAAGCTGTTTCCAACATCCCACCCCTGCAATCTTCTTCTTCTCCCTCTCCGCCCATTCTAAGTGCTCACTTGCAGTAACCATGTTTGGGGGGCTCTGATGCTCCCGCTAAACATGCCCCTAGGCATGGCATTACCAGAGAGAACCACTGTCTTGCTGGGGAGGCCAGAGAAATATGCAGAAATGCTTCCTTCTTCCTTCTAGTGCTTAATTCTAATATTGCACTTCAATAAATAAGTACAAAAATAGAAAAGTCAAATCTAAAAAACCCTTCATTACCACTTTGATGGCATAAAACACAAAACATTCATGACAACAAAAATGCCCATACAATGCTGTTTAACAAATCTCTTTTTGCGGGGGGGTGGGGGAGGTGGGGAGAGAAATCCTCTTTCTACCTTAAAAAATGTACCTACCTCATAGGTAAAGGTTGCCTAGAGTTCAGTGCTCATCTCTGTTTATAGCCAAAGAGCCAGTGCTGTCTGTGTCTGCAGATATTTTGGTGGACATGTGGCAGGCATGACTAGATACTAGAATGCTCTTTACCTTCCGTCCAAAGTGGTACCTATTTATCTACATGCAATTTCTTGCTTTTGAACTATCATGTTGGCAGGAGCTGGGACAGAGATAGGAGCTCATACCTTCATGCAGTACTCGGGTCTCAAACTGCTGACCTGATGACCTTCCAGTTGTCACGTCCAGCATCTTAACTACAAAGCTACTGTTTAGACTATTGTAATTTTATGCTACCAATCACATTACTAGTTATGCAAAACCAAAGCACCTGCAGGTAAGTGCATTGCTTTTACATCTCATGCCCAAAGGGTGAGTTGAGGGGGAGATGCCATTAAAATCTTTCCCCCAAACTAGAATTACTTTCAGTTTTGGGAGAGAAGTAATGATATCCCATTTTATTTGAGCAGACAGCTCTCCCAATGGCTTAGTGGTTAAAGGTGCTGAGCTGGAGACTGGAAAGACGGGTTTTGAACTCGAGAACTGGGACACAGATGGACACTCAGTAATTCATGCAGTACCCAGGTCTTGAGCTGTCGATTTGCCAGCCTTCCAGCTAACCAGGCATGCCTCTTTTGGGCATTCCTTAAGCGGAGTTTCTCCCACAATAATAATTTCAATCCAGAATAATTTCTGACACGATATTATTATTAAGCAGCTCCCCGCTGTGCTTAGAGACTGGAAAGACAGGGTTCAATTTTCTGAGAGCTGCATCTTGGGGGACATGACAGGAGCTTCATTCGGGTGCTTCCTAAAAACCCTTTCAACCCAGAGTAATCATGAAAACACACACACATGTGAGGGCAAAATTTCCCTCCACCCCTGCGTCTAAAACGAAGGGGAACCAAATTGCTTTTATCCATTGCAGGAAAAAGGAACTGTGTAGGAGAAGGAATGGCTCGGATGGAGCTCTTCTTATATCTCACCACCATCTTGCAAAGCTTCCACCTTAGACGCCCTCCAGGAATCACGGAAATCGACCTCTCCCCAAAGGTCACTGGATTTGGGAAGATGCCACATGAAGTCGAGCTCTGCTTCTGCCCACGCTGAACAGTGGAACCACCTCATCTCCGATGGCACAACTTGTGCAATCTGAGTCACTTCGGTGAGAAGGGTGGTGAAGAAATATGAATAAATAAATAAATAAATAAATAAAATCTTCACACAGATCCCTCAAATTTTGTACATTTGCTAAGGTTTTTTTTTAACTAATCAAAATGCAAGTGGGTGGAAACCGCTATTCCCATCAAAGAAAGAAGAGTAAAAGAAAGAAATAAACTCTCGAAGAAAAAGTGGAATATCAAGGGGGGATAAATGCTACAGCATTTTAAAGACTAACTGCTATATTTTTTAATGTGAGCTTTTATGAATCAAGTCTACTTCATCAGACATAGAAATGAGACATCAAGGCATGAATTTATATTCACCAGATACAGAGGCATAGAGTGATTAAATCAAGATGACAGATAAGTATGCAAATCAATAAAGCTTCCTATAGCTGGGAGTAGCAGATTATCTCTGGCTGTTATTCGGATTAGCTATAAATGTCCCATTTTCAATTATAAATAGTGGGAAGATACAGAACAAATACCTGACATTGAACATTTGCTAATGAATTTAACCTTTGTGTTACTGTTTCAGGACACCCTTAGTTCTATGAGACATGTGTGAAAGAGAATTTTACAAGAAAGTTTGTGAAGGGGTAAAATATATCAAAATATAATATATATCAGCATATAACAATCTGTATCAAAATTGATAATGTCCCAGAAACCCCTAGCCAATATCCAAACATTTGTGATGGATGTTCAACAGATTGATGTATTTTATTTCTGTTGTCTCTCTCTTGATCGTAGTCTTGTAATTTCTCTGTTCCTAAATCGCAATCTGAATCAAAATCTGAAGATTAAAAAAAAACACCTGTGAAATTTAAAGGTGTTAAAGAGAACTATATAAAGAAAGAAATGGTGTTATAACTCAGTGATGTAGAAGTTTTTGTTTTTTTAATTTACTTTCTGTTTGTATTAATATATGTGTTGTATGTTATAACTGGCAAAATTTAATAAATATTATATATTTTTTAAAATGTGTCTGATTGGAAACCCGGACATGGCTACATATCCATTTCTAATTTTGAAACTGAGTAATGAGATTGATTGGAGCTGTTTAAAAATTAAATCACCACTCCCAAGATACTTCCAGGAGATAAGAGAGAGCCTTTCACTGGAGCTCCATGCAGGCTCAGTACGATGGATTGCCCATCTCTATATAACATGGCGGGGGTTTGTTCTTTGGTGACATTGCAGAGGAAGGGAGCAAACCAAAAATGAGTTGGCTGGCACTTCAGGGTGTTGACTTTGGCTTCCCTACAAGTTAGTATGGGCACCATCACTACTCCTGGTCTCCAGCCAGGTAGATCCCAGAAGGTCCCTGTGCCGCTATGATCACTTCTGCATGGTGGTCCCAGTGGTACTCTCTCCAGAAAGTATCCATTGCTCTTGTAAGCCCCAAGAGGGTCCTAGCAACAAGGAAATGATTCACCAGAAAAGCTTCATCTTAGCTTTCAGAAATTTCAAACAAGGAGGGTGGAGGACTCACTGGATCATTCAATTCAACAATTATATTTAATTTTAATTTTGACTTGAATTCTATGAACATCTTACGTTTTGGTTGGGTGGTCTGACAGCTCTTCCAATGTAACGAAAATCATGTACTTTTGCCAAGTTGCAACACCAAAACTAAGGCACCCATGATAATAAGGGTTATGTCATTTGAAAGATCATCTTGGCGACTTTAATAATTGGTAGAAACCAAAAGCCAAAAATGCAAGGTGATGACGTCATCACTTTTGAAACTAGCATCGGAAAAGTGACAGTTTTGCTGGGGGTCGGTCGGTTGTCAGGGGCCCAGAGAAAAAACTACCCAACCAATTCAGATAATCCAAAGTGAGTTTGAAAGAGGAAAGATTAAACCTTTGTGGGGACAATTTCAGATTTGGAATTGGACTTTGGAAACATAATCTATGAAGGATTTTACCAAAACACCACTAAAAAGAGGTCACACAAACCCCCCAAAAGGAGGGAAAATCAATTTAAAAAGTGAATATGACAACCTCCCGAGGTGGATACAGTTCACATACAACATGTGGAGAAAAATGAGGCCAAAGCAGGAATCCACAAAAAAGATATTGAGGAAAAACATGACTGTTGAAATGACATTTCCGGGGGAAGTGTTTGGCAGTGATCCAACAACAACAAAAAAAACCCTGATTGACCGATCAAAGTGATCTAACATGCGCTTGAAAGAGGTCAGAATATTCTTTCTTTAAAGCAACATATAGCAATCTGTGTATCAAATCTGATAATGTCCCAGGAACCCTTGACTAATATTTAAGCCTCTGTGATGGGTGTCACCAGAGTGGCCAAGACCTTCTAGTGAAACTGTGAGTGGTATCATTTATATACCTTTGAAATGGTAAAGCCATTGAGTTCAAGGTCTTTTTTCACCAGATGGGTAAATCCTAAGGGAATGAGATCAACAAATCTCTGGCCTTTGCAGAAAACAGTTTGATGTTTTCCCCTGGAAGAACCTCAGATCCAATCTGTTTCCATGTCTGGGTCAACATGTGTGCATTTCTGAATATCTAGCACCTTCTATTCATTCACTATGAGAGAGATACACAAGTACCACAACTTTTGGCTATGTTATAGACTTCAAAATGTCATTGAGCACAGGCAAAAGTAACTTAATTGGGACATCAGGTTGACCAGGGTGAAATTCAGCCCTTGGAAATCAAAATTGAAAGCATTAAAGAATGGCCTGTTCCAAAGAAGAAACAGGTTAAACTGCACCACAAGTGGTCAAAAATACAAGCTGTCCCATTTTTTTGTCTCCAAATTGGGGAAAGAACTATTACTGTGTCCTTATTTTGCTAGAAGAAGCTTTTCAGTACAATTATTTCTCTGGCCCTGCCAGTGACTGTGTTGGTACTGGCAACCTCTTGGGACTTGCAAGAGTCATGGATACTTTCTGGAGATGGTAGCACTGTGAACACCATGGGTAAGGAATCGTAAAGATACAGAGACTAGGAACCCGATACCTGACAGATGATGTAGCCATCATGAGTCATCTCCAGCTGGGAGCTTAGGTTTCCACAGATCCCAGTAAGGGTTTGCTCTGTCTAATTTTGGTCATTTTGAGTTCTGGAGGCCCAGCTTGAAGGAGGATGGCAAGAAATGTTCCCGTTTTTGGTACTCTAGTGGCCTCATCCTCCCTTGGTTACCAGTTTCCCTTTAGGTGCAATTCAAGGCGCTGGTTATCACCATCAAAGCCCTACATGGTAGTGTGCCAGGATACTTAAGAGACTGTGTCGGCCCAAGAACATCTGTCCATCCCACCAGAGTGGACTGGAGAGGCTCTCTTGTGGTTCCATCTGCCAGAGAGGTGCATCTCTCTGGCACTAGGAGGAGGGCCTTCTCAGTGTCTGCTCCGGCCCTATGGAACCTCCTGCCAACTGAATTATGCCTTCGGACAGAGTTGCAACCCTTCAGGAAAGGGTTAAAGACATGGCTGGCAGAGCAGGTCTGGGGCACCAGTGGGATAGGGACCCCAGCCCACTGGTTAATCTAGTAAATATTCTCTCTCCCTTCTAATCTTTTAATCTTTTAATTTTTCATTCCTTGATTTCTAATCTTTTAAATTTTAATGTTTGCCAGGTTTTATAGGGTTTCTATAATAATTATTATAATATTTAAAAATTTTATATTGCATTACTTGTATGGCAGTGATTGTCCAACTGTGATGTGAGCCACCCAGAGTCAGGTTTAAAAACCTGAGTGGGCGACATACAAATGCAAAAAGTGGCAGGTAGAGTCTAAGGACATGACCGTCAGGGATTTAGTGCGTGAATTCGATGTGTTGAATTATGCTCATTAGTACATTTACTTCTTTTATTTCATTAATTAGTTAAGGGTGATGTTTCAAATGGGGGAAAATAAAGACATTATGTTCATAAAATTAAGGTTTTCATAAAATGTTCATAAAATCTAAGGTTTTCTGAGCTAAGGTAAAGGTCATCCTTGATTGAAAGCCAGTCGTATCCGACTCTAGATTTCAGTGCTCATCTCTGTTTATAGCCAAAGAGCCAGGACTGTCTGTGTCTGCAGACATTTTCGTGGACATGTGGCAGGCATGGAATGCTGTTTACCTTCCCACCAAAATGTTCCCTATTTATCTTCTTGCAATATAGCAGTTAGTCTTTAAAGTGCTGCAGTGTTTTTGGTTTTTTTTGTATTTTTTTGTTTTCGTTTTCTGATATGCCTGAACCACAGACTAACACGGCTACTATTCCAAAAAATCTGGTGACATAGATGCTCTTAAAGCAGGAGTTCTCAATCTTTTTAAGCCAGGGGCCATTGGGTCATGCTCCCTCAGACAGCTTCGTGGGCCGGAAGGCCACTTTGCCCTTCCTCCACCACATGGCACTTCCAGGTGTGGGGGAGGCAGTGGAGGGCCCACATGAAATGCAACCATGGGCTGCATTTGGCCCCCGGGCTTCAGGTTGAGAATCCCTTTCTTAAAGCATACTGGGGCGGGGCTGGGTAGGGTAGCAAGAATTGATCAAAATCATTTGCAAACCAATGGAACATTTTTTTCTTTTGTGAAAAATAATTTTAAAATGTTTAAAATTCACAGTTAAGACCTTGGAAATTAAATAGTCAGAGATGGCCTGGAGAATATCCCAGAGAGAATGTGGCATGAATGCCACTCACTGTCTAGGACTAGGTGAATAAATAATTGATGGTTTAAAACTAACCACTCAAGGTTCCAGAACAAGTTCTGAGGCCAGAGATATTCCAATGTTCTTCTGGAAAAGGAAAGATGGGTCAGCAAAGTTCAGGTCGGGGGTAATAAGCACCAGCCAGAATTCTGCTGCTGATTGCAGAAGGATTGCATGACCTACCATGGGTGGTTATGGTTCACTGATAAGGTCCCAAGGTACATATTGATTATGCGCATGGTCATCTGCCTGATTGCACAACTGAGACATCTTATCTGTTGGCTGCAATTAACCATCGCAAGTTACACAAACAACAATCAGCTGTCAACTCTTTGATCCTGCCATAGAGTAAAGCTTGGGGCTGTGAAGAGGGGCCACTACTGTGGCACAGTAATAAAATGTTTCTGCCAAGGCATACAAACTACCTCCTCCACTCCCATGCCCAATTATGGATAGCTATTTATCAGTCCACTCCCATCTCTCCTCCCTCAGAGCCCAGTAACAACTGAACTGGCAAGGACTGGACTCTGGTCTTTACAAACAAGCAAATATTGGCTTTAAATTGTGCTTGGCAAAGAGGTTCCCTGAATCACCGTCTTTCGTCTGGTGCAAAGAAGAGTCTGAGATAGGATGGATCCTTTGGGGGGAACCTCCATCTTCCTCATTGTCTGCCTAGTCCTCTTGGTGGCATGGAAGAGGGCAGGGGCCAAGAAGGTGAATTTGCCCCCCGGCCCAATACCGCTTCCTTTCATTGGGAACCTGCTGCAGGTGGTATCCAAGAATCTCCCCGAACGCATCCAAAAGGTATGGAAAGGAAAGAGCTACACTCTTCCTGTGAATGCATGGGAAAACTTTGAAGAAGTTACCATACTTGCAGCGTATAAGACATGCTCTCCCTGCCTTAAAATACACTTGAAAAATGGAGTGCATTTTGTATGCCAGTAATCAAAATTATCATGTTCCAGCGGCAGCTGGAGCTGTGTGAAGCTCCTGGTGATCAGCAGTGGTGGAATCGACGGGGAAAGGGGCTTCCAAAGGAACCCTCTTTCCCTACCACTGAGCATGCCCTTCCTGGCTCCTGGTGGTCAGCAGTGGCTGGAGCCAGGTAAGGGGTTTTCAAAGTAGCCCTCATCCTCCACTGAAATTCATGAGAGAGAGAGAGAGAGAAACCTCTTCCCCACTGAACTTCATGAGAAAATGTAGAAAACTATTTTTTCCCTTTAAAATGTGTATTTAAAAATGAGGTGTGTCTTATGTGCTGATGCATCTTATACACCAGCAAATATGGTACTTTTTTGTTGTTTTTAAAACCCCAACCAGCACAGATCAAAAAAGGGGACATTTTTTCCAAATCTGCTGGGCCATGTTTGGTATAATTTCATGTTTTTTTGGAATTGGGTGAATTTGATCGCCTATGTTATGCTGTTTCTGTACTATCTGTTTTTGAAATTGAATCAGGTTGCCGGCAGGCATTTTTTCACAAATAGTAATCAGACAAAAAGACAGCTTATATAGCTGAAAAGTGTTTGTTTCTCACTAAATCTGAAGTGATAGGATTAATTAAAACATGTCTAGAGGAAGTGAATGAATTTATATCTCCTGGAAGCAAAACATTTCTGAGTACCTTCAGAGCATACCTGGAAACCAGACTAACCATAAGTTTGCAGATTATCCGTGTCACCACAATTCTTTTTCTGCTTTTCTGAGTTTTAAATTTGTTGTTCAGTTGCATAGTTGAGTCCAAGAATGTACTTTTTGATTTTGTCAGTGTAGAGATGTCACTGAAAGTCATAGATTTTGATTTAGGGTATGACAACCCATTAAAAATGAGCTTGTCCACCCACTGATAAACCCCTTTGTCAAGAAGTGATGGAATTTCTTCAGAGATCAGATCTGTAATTGAAGCTCATGATCAACTACCAAAAACAAATCACCAAGCAAAACATGCTGCATCCGAAGGCAAGGAACGGTGGAATATCCTCCACTCTTGATGATGCACCTAAATCCATAATAAATGTATTTTCTGGATTGACCTTAAGTGTGCACAGAGAGGACAGAGCAGGTTCATGAAAGTTCGTGAGGTTTGATCGCAACAGTTGGAGATCAGAGGTTCATGAGAGGCTGCCAGGTTGAAGGAGGTCAAGAGAGTACATGGAAGAAAGCCACGGCGTGGGGGAGGAAGGGAAACCACAAGCTCTGGGCCTTTGGAAGCAAAGGTGAGAAGAGAAGAAGGGGTGGCAGGAGGAGAGAGAGATCGAAGCAAGGGATGGAAAGGAGGAGGAGAAAAAGAAGGACAGATGATCATGTAGCAAAATAGTTTTCTATCCTAACTTTGCCCCACAAACGAAATATATCAGGAGCTTCCATCTCTCTTGTGCATCCTTCTTCTGTTTGTTCTAAAATAACTCTTCACAGGTTCAATCAATCAATCAATCAATCAATCAAAATCTCTTTACAGATGAGTGAGAAATACGGGCCTGTGTTCACGCTGTATTTTGGCTCGGAACGCGTCATAATCATCCATGGCTACAACCTTGTGAAGAAGGTTCTCGTTGACAACGGCGAGGACTTCCTCGACCGAGGCAGATTACCGTCCTCAGATAAGTTAACCAAAGCACACGGTATGATTCATTTTTAAAAGGTTACATGAGGCACATTTAACCCGCAGCAGACTAAGAACCAGAGGGAGGGACAGTATAGAGAGAACATCAGTCCTTGAGGTGTTCTCAAATCACCCCCCAAATCAGGGCCAATGTTTCTGACTCCCAAAACCCCCAGGGCGTCCCATTGCAAGCCGGCTTCTTACTCTCCATGGGATGGGGCAGTGAGACAAAATACTGATGCTAGAGGAGCCCATCATCAAACTTGAAAGCGCCTGTTTATCATAGAGTTGTTGCTAGAGAGATGAGCAGATTCTGTCAAGGTCACAATGGACCCAGGATGGGAAAGGGTGAACTAATGCAAAATTGCACAGCAGCCTCTGTTCCCCATCCTCAGAAGCTAAGCTCAAAGGTCCCTTTACAACTATTGGGAGGCAATGAACATGGCAAGAGAAAAAAGTCTTCCTTAATACAGTATTTATTTAACATATATATGATATAATTAATTATTTCAAAAGCAAGGCTTCCTATAAGTGACAAGCAAAACTACTTATTGCTGACATTAGTTGCAGAAAGAGAAACAACAGCAAATACGACATTTACCATTTGTATGTCATAGCATGGATATATGGTGCAACTGTTAGGTTAATATATGTAAAACAAAATTACTTAACACATTTATATATTCATGGCATTAGCAAGGCACAAAAAGATAAGGTAACAAGATACTGTATCTGTCTTATTTTGAAGCATTGTTTCTTCAATGCATTGCATGGAGGCAAAACCTACAGTTGAAAAATTGAACAAAAGAAGGTTAAAACAAGCTATTTATAAATGTCCAATAATATTACTTAAAGCACTTGTTGTTTATTTTAGTGACAGAGAGAGAATTCAATGCAAATATAACATATCAAATTCATCAATATATTTTTTGAAGAAACATAAGTGTATAAATTGATCCCATGAAGTCTCACTCTTATGTCTGATGAAGTGGATTTCAATACAGCAGTTAATCTTTAAAGTGGCACAACATTTTTTGTCATTTGGTTTTGTGTTGTTTTGATTACTCTCTGATATGTATGGAACACAGACTAAAAAGGCTACCATTTCAAAAATTGTTGAAGAAAGAATACAGCTTCTAGGTTTTAACAAGATAAGGCAGTGGCAACTTTATCTTCTAAAGGAATCAAGCACTCCATTTTGCCCACTCAGACATGATAAACCTTTCAGCATAGAAATCAGTCAGTACTTAAACCATAAAAGGTATTATAACTATAATAATAATAATAATAATAATAATAATAATAATAATAATAATAATAATAATAATAATAATAATAATAATAATAATAATAATAATAATAATAATAATAATAATTATTATTATTATTATTATTATTATTATTATTATTATTATTATTATTATTATTATTATTATTATTATTATTATTATTATTATTATTATTATTATTATTGGATACAAATCAACCATTTGAGTCACAGATGAGGTCTGGAATAAAATTAACAGTTCAAGCCCTAACCAAGGATTTAAGAATTGTTAAGGTAATGTCTGAGTATATATGCATTTCCTAGTAGAGTTGTTTTTTGGACAATTAGGTTTCCAAATATCTAGGGAGTCATTTAGGTATTGCTCCAGGGGCTCCAATCACTATGGGAACAACAACAGATTTCTTCCTCCATAGACGTTCAGCTTCAATTTGCAAATCACAATATTTGACCATTTTGCCTGCTTTAACAGTACTTGTTACACACTTGTCAATTCCAAATTGCATTCTAATGTCTTTACTAAATTTCTTTGTAGTTTCCAGAAGTGTATTTAATTCAGCTCTTGTCTTTCCAAACAATTTTAGATCATCCATATAGAGCAAATGTGAAACCTTCAGTCCTTTCTTACCCAATTCATACCCACAGTTTGTTCTACTTAGAATAGTTGCCAGGGTGCCATTGCTAACACAAATAGCAAAGGTGATAGTAAGTCACCTTGAAAAATTCTTTGCTTAATTTCAACTTCACCAAAAAAAATTCCACAGGTCATTAACTTTACTCACCCATAGCTTAATTGAAGTCTTCATGAAACATTGAATGTGGTTGCTAATTCCAAAAATGTGAAAGTATATCTCAATCCAGCTGTGTGGAACTGAATCATATGCCTTTTTATAGTCAATCCAAGCCATAAACAAATTTGTTCACCTTTTATTTGAATTCTTCAAAACCAAATTGTCAATTAATAGCTAATCTTTGGTTCCGATGATGATGATGATGATGATGATGATGATGATGATGATGATGATGATGATGATGAAAGTGATTGACATTGTAAGATACAAAAGAGAAATTATTCTTAACTAGCTGTCTCTGTTTTCAGTGGAATACGCTCATTTCTTTGTTTTAGAAACAAAGTGTAAGCATGACAATTGCAGGGTACAGAAGCAAAGTTACCCTGATTCATTTGATGTTTTCCTAGGAAAGTGTCTTCAAGCAAAGGTCTGGAATAGCAACACTGCCCTAAGGCCACGAGAAACCCTATATTTATATCCTGTGGGATGACGTAGATCACCCTCAGACAGTGTTGCATGGAAATCCCATATTATTTATTTGCTGGACTTTTCATTGATATTTGCAATGAGAGAGAGTCATTCTGCTTTCTCTACTGGGCTGTTTTTTTAGGTGTTATCATGTCTAACGGAGAACGTTGGCTTCAGCTCCGTCGTTTCTCCATCACGACTCTCAGGAACTTTGGGATGGGGAAGAAAAGCATCGAGGAACGCATCCAGGATGAGGCAGAGTACTTGATGAAGGAGCTCCAAGCCACAAAGGGTATAGACTGATACTTTGCTCTTCGAAAATTGTGTGTGTTTTAAAATTCATGCATAATAGTACCCACAGTCTAGAACAGGGGTGCCCAAACTTTTTGGGCCATGGGCCAATCATGTGGTTCAGTGAGCTGGTCACTAAGGCCCAGGGGCCGAGTGCGGCCCCCAACGCCAATTCAACTGGCCTGCGAAGCCCTCGTCGCTCCTGGAAGCGGAAGACGCCAGCTCTTACCTAAATTAATGTTCCAAGATTTACTCTGGCAGGAAAGCAGAGACAAAATTCAGCCAGTTGTACAAAGCAAAAGTAATTTTATTTTTGCTGACAGAAAAGCACAAGTGGCCTTCACCAAAAGCAATCAAGACCACAAGACAATACAAATTTTACACAAAGTGTTGAGTTTCTTGATTAAAGCATCAAGAAAATAGTAGAATTCCTATTTGATTGGTTGGCTGTTATCTATTGGCACATGATTGATTCCCTATTATTGACCTCAATGAATAAACTACAGTCAAACCTCTCATAAAGAGCGTCTCACTTAAAGAGTAACTTGCTTAAAGAGCAGAATTTTCTCTGAATGTTCACTTTGTTTAACAACTAAAACCAACCAAAAACTCACTTAATAACTAAATTGGGGTTCGCAATCCCCCCACCAGAAGTCACAATTGGTCACTTACAATGGTGTTTCGCTTAAAGAGCAATCCCATGGAACACATTATGCTCTTTAATTGGGGTACCACTGTAATTCCATTATCACCACAAACAAAAATGGAGATAATGGGGAGTCCTGCCTAGTGTCACATTTCAATTTTATTTGGTCAGTTATCCCTGAATTCATTAATGCTTTGGCTTGATAGTTATTATATAATTGCTGTACAATCCTCAAAAATGTTACACCAAATCCCATGTCTTTGACTAACTCTATTCAAGTCTCCCATTGAACTGAGTAAAAGGCCTTAAAGATATCCTCCGATATCAATCCCATTTTTATCTTTTCCTGATTGGCTCAGGACTACTGTGGACCTATATTTTTAACCCAAGACACTTATTGGGGGATATCTAGCATTATAACATCACGGTTGCCATCAACAGAAATGTTAGCACTGAATTGCTGCAAATCTTGTGATTTGGTGGGTGACAGAAAATGCTTCTGCTGACTTCTTAGCTTGTGGTAATTTGGTCCCTAGGCTTAGGCCAGAGTGGATAACCAATAGGATCGTGGCCATGGAACTATTTCCTAAAATAATAAGCAAGGGGTTGTCCAACTATACTCTCTATCTTTTCCTTTCCTTTCCTTTCCTTCCCATGCCAGGCCAACCCTTCAACCCAACCAGGCTTTGCAGCAGAGCCACAGGTAACATCATCAGCCACATCCTCTTTGGAGACCGGTTTGATTACCAAGATGAGAACTATAACCAGATCCTGCAGATGCTCACAGACATCTTTGTGCTTGATAGCACCTTTGCAGGAGAGGTAAGGAAAACTCCAGCAAGAAAAGGAGAGAGTTCTGGGAGATGGAGGTGGGGAATGAATGGAGGCATCATTGAACTGTTTCATATGGACCAAAATGGTCAAGGGAGAGAAAGTCAGTAGCCAGAAAACCTCACTTTCTGTAATTCAAAACAGGCCTCTATGGCCTTAAATACTGGTTCACTGGCCACCCTTTCTGAGTTCTAAGATCAGGGATTCTCAACCTGTGGCCTGCAGGCCAGATACAGCCCCCAGGGCTATTTCATGTGGCCCACCATCACCTCCACCACACCTGGAAGTGCCATGTGGTGGAGTAAGGGCAAAATGGCCTTCTGGCCCCCAAAGCTGTCTGAGGGAGCGTGACCCGGCCTCCGGCTAGAAAAGGTTGAGAACTCCTGTACTAGATTATGTCCAGTGTGCTCTTTATAGTCTAGTCTGAAAGGTGGGTTACAAAAAGATATTACAAAATGGTGAATGGGTCCCATTAGCTCAGCTTCAAAGCACTACCATATAAAGCATCATGGGTTTAATTTAGTAAACAGATTCAAACTCACCAAAGTACTTTCCAGGTCACTTACTGATCCAGTTGCATTCTCTCTCTCTCTTTCTCTCTCCACTCTCTTCTTCAGTTGTATTACTTAGTCCCCGGGATCATGGACTACTTGCCCGGCCCTCATAAAATTATTTTCAAACATTCGTTCAATATAGAAGACTTTATAACCCGGAAGGTGGAGGAACATATGAAAACCCTGGATGCCACAAGTCCTCCTCGGGACTTAGTAGACTCTTTCCTTCTCAAATTGGAGCAGGTAAGACAGGCTGGAGTAGCCATGCCATCCAAAATCTTGAGGTCTAAAATTTCACACCACAGGGACCAATCCCAAACAACTTCTGTTATCAATGCTCAAAGGATCAAGGTGCTTCCATACCTTGATCCCAGTGTATATGAAGATCAAAGAAGGCATAGTAGTTGTAGTAGTGTTGTAGCTGGTGTTGTGGTTGGTGTCATGATCGATGGTTTCTCCACTGTTCTCTTCATTCCTAGGAGAAGAACAACCCCCAAACAGAATTTACCAAAGAGAACCTCATGATGTCAATCGGTGACCTCTTCGCTGCTGGAACGGAAACCACCAGTACCACCCTGAGATACCTCCTCATGGTCCTGGCTGAATATCAAGCTGTGCAAGGTTTCTTATCTAGTCACTGAACCCACTGTCTGCTTTTGATTGTTGTTTGAATGGACTGCATATCTTTGATGATTTCACCACTAAGTTGTATTTCTCAACCCACTTTTCTGTTCATTGACTGGGCATGCTCCTACAGCTTATTAATTTTATTTCTTTCCTTTCTTGCCATCTCCAAACAACTGCAATATCTCATTTTATTCTGGGAAAGGGTCCACATTATGGCATCAAGACCTTCAGTTTCCAAACACATCACTTTTTCAAATTTCATCCCAAACTCACAAATTAAATTCTACCAGATAGATCACAGTGTCAAAATATAATGTCCTCTGACAGCCAAAGGTGTACCTTGTGAGCCCATGATAAGCTCTACCATGATAGGCTGTGTGAATGACAAGGGAGAAATTGCCTTCTTAGACCATTTAGCACACTGTCTGTGGATTTTTCTTCCAGAAAAGGTCCACAAGGAAATTGACCGCGTAATTGGGCAAGAACGGCAGCCGGCCATGAAGGACCGCCCTGAAATGCCTTACACGGAAGCCGTCATCCATGAAACGCAGCGACTTCTTGACCTGGTTCCCTTTGGGCTTGCCCGCAGGACAAGAAAGGACGTGGAACTGGAAGGTTTTACCATCCCAAAGGTACCTGGAGTCAGCAGGAGAAGAGCTTGCATGAAGGCCCAGAGCTGAAAGTGCTAAGGCCATCTTACATGACTTGAAGACCTCCTCTTACCTGTTGCCTCCTAGCTCTCATCCTGCTTCCTTTTCTTCTTCTTCAAACAGGGCACCAGTGTCTTCCTGTCCTTCACCTCTGCTCTGCGTGATCCGGTGCAGTTTAGAAACCCCTATAAGTTTGACCCAGGGCATTTCCTGGACGAAAAGGGGAACTTCCAGAAGAATGGAGCGGACGTGCCTTTCTCTGCAGGTAGGAAGGTCTGCCTTGCCATCTCTTGAAGGAAGTCCTCGCGCTGGTCTGTGGGCCGTTGGGGTTTGTAGGATGGGCTCCACTGAGGAGTTTCATATCCTTAGCTAGAGCTCCCATGCTGATTGTTCCAAGCTGTTTCTAACATCCCACCCCTGCAATCTTCTTCTTCGCCCTCTCCGCCCATTCTAAGTGCCCACTTGCAGTAACCATGTTTGAGGAGGCTCTGATGCTCCCACTAAGCATGCCCCTTATGTCACCCAAAAACTCTCTAAAAGCAATCAGTTCTTAGGTTTCTTTAATTTATCAATAAAACAGCCAAAAAGGTTTTGAAGGAAAAAGAGATTTTATCAACAAAATAAATTACTCTATAACATATGCTTATGCAGTGTTTGAATCGATGCAGATTCAAGAACCCCAATTAACCATTCAACCAGGCTTATATTTTGACTAGCTACATGCACGTGTTCTTGCCCCAGGTGGGGCCAAATGGTGATGGTGTTTCATGTTTTCTCTTGACTTCGCATACTTTTGAAATGTTCAGAAAAGCACAGTCATATATGTCAACTGCCACAAGACTTTTGTACAACTGGCTTTTTCCACACTACAGACCAGCACAAACAATTAAAATGGTTATACAAGCTTCATTGTGATCTTTAACTGCATACAGTCAAACCTCACATAAAGAGCGCCTTGCTTAAAGAGTAACTCGCTTAAAGAGCAGAAATTTCTCTGAATGTTCGCTTCGCTTAACAAATAAAACCAACCAAAAACTCGCTTAATAACTAAACCAGTGTTCGCAATCCCCCCTACCAGAGGTCACAATTGGCCACTTGCAATGGTGTTTCGCTTAAAGAGCAATCCCGTGGAACACATTTTGCTTTTTAAGCGAGGTACAACTTATTTTGTTAAGGGAAAAGGGTTTAATAATATTAGCTAATTTTGGGGTCACACCTAATCACAACATTACCAGAGATCTCCTCCTCCTCCTCTTCTTCTTCCACCTCCTCCATGACTACACTAGACATGAATCTGCCAAAATGAAGGCTGTCAAGGTGGGAGGCCAGAAAAATATACAGCTGGGTTTCTCAATCTTTTCAAGCAGTAGGCCAGGCCACATCCCCTCAGACAGCTGAGCAGGCAAGACTGGTGGTTCGCCCACCATACTTGCTACAGTAAAACATGTCTGCAGCTGTCATAAATGCATTTACGACAGCTGTGGGTGGATTTATGGCTCTCATAAATGCGTCCACTTCCACTTGCAGTGGTGGCAGTAACGTGGGCCACATGAAATAATGCCACAGGCCAGGTCCAGCCTGCGGGCCATAGGTTGAGAACCCCTGATATACAGAAATGTTTCCTGCTTCCCTCTAGTGCCCAAACCTGGCATTGCACTTCAATAAACAGGAATAAAAATTGAAAAGTCAAAACTAAAGACTCCGTCATTGCCACTTTGATGGCATAAAACACAAAACATTCCTGATGACAAAAATGCCCCACAATGATTTAAGAAATCACATTTGCAGTAAAAAAAAATAAAAAAAATCTTTCTACCTTAAAAATGTACATACCACTTAACCTACTGCAATCTTCTACTACCTGTCACATTACTAGTTATGCAAAACCAAAGCAGCTTGGCAAATTGTTGGCAAGTGGATGCCAGGTAGTGATAATCCCATTTTACTTGAGGGCAAAATTTCTCCCCGCCCCTGCCTCAAAAACTAAGGGGAACTGAACTGTTTTGTGAAATACTTTTGCCTTCCGTCTGTCGCAGGAAAAAGGAACTGTCTGGGCGAAGGACTGGCTCGGATGGAGCTCTTCTTATACCTCACCACCATCCTGCAAAGCTTCCACCTTAGACGCCCTCCAGGAATCACGGAAATTGACCTCTCTCCAAAGGTTACCGGATTTGGGAAGATGCCGCATGAAGTCGAGCTCTGCTTCTCCCCACGCTGAGCCATGGCCCCTCTTCCTACCAGTTTTGTTCATTTGCTAATTTTTTATTTTATTTAATCAAAATAAGAATGAAAGGGGGGGGGTTTACTCCCAAGCAAAAGGAAAAAGGTAACCCCATTCTGGAAAGAAGAGTTAACATTTCCCCTTGGTGTGTTTGCTGTTTCCGTTCTCATTACAAGATTCATATCATACATTGCAAGGGTTGGGGTGCATTATTGCCCTTCCTTGAAAGGCCCCTTCTGGGATGAGAGGTTCTCAGTGCAAGATGGCCAGGTGGAAAAGGAACAGGAAGGCAGGCCCAGGAGGAGGGAGTGAACCGTCCCTGGCAGGAGAAGCAGGAGGGAGCTTGCAGCGGGAAATCTAGGAGGGCTGCCAAGTTGTCAAGCTTTCCCATGATTTCCCCAATGTGAGTAATGACTGGATAACATCCGTGATGGACAACCTGGAGGTGGAGAAGGGGTCCTGGAATGATGAATGCAGTATATATACACGCTATGCTACAAGAGCGGAGAGCTTGCTTGCTCTGTACTGGAAAATTTCGTTTCCTTTTGCCTAGTCCGTTTGGGAGAGGGGGATGTGAGTTGGCTATATCTTTTAGAGCAGGGATTCTCAACCTGTGGCCCACAGCATCATTTCATGTGCCCCCCCCCCTGCTTCCACCACACCCGGAAGTTCCATGTGTGGCAGGCAGGGCAAAATGTTCTTCAGGCCCTGAAGTTGTCTGAGGGAGCGTGACCCAGTCGTCTGCTTGAAAAGGTTAGCAACCCCTGTTTTAGGGCATCGGGCCCCTTTGGCCTCTAGCCAGATAGGTTTGTTGTGTTGACACTCTTTGCTCACTGAATGCTCTGCTTGTTTGCCATGCTAATTCCTGAAATAAAGACTAAACACTGAATTGGTTTCCTCGTTTCCGTCTCTGGGTTGCGGAGGAACCTTCGAGCCGGTGAAGCCCTGGATTGCCTGGTCCCAAGGCAGCAATTCAGGGTGGCTGGGAGGACCCCAGGGCCAGAAAGCAAAAGGGGACCCTAGTCTACAACCCAACATACATTTCTTTCATTTTGTTTGTGTCTGAATGGAAAATTGGAACTGACCAAAAAGGCATGTCTAATTTGGAAACTGAGTAATGCGAGGAGTTTCCCCAGAAACCTGTTTAAAAATTATCACTCCCAAACAAACCTGCAGAAAAAAGCAGGGGAACTGCAGGAGATCAGAGAGCCTTTTGAGGGGGATCCACGCAGGCCCAGCACCATCCCTGAATAAGACGGAGGGCCTTGGTACTGCAGTGTCATTGCAGAGACAAGGAGTAAAGCCAAAGCAAGCTGGCTGGCACTTCATCTGTTGACTTTGGCTTCCCTACCAGTTAGTATGGGCACCACCGCCACTCCTGGCCTCCATCCATGCAGGTCCCAGAAGCTCCCTGTGCCTTTCTGATCCCTTCCCCATGGTGTCCCCAGTGGTACTCTCTCCAGAAAGTATCCATCACTCTTGTAAGCCCCAAGAGGTTTCCATTGCCAAGGAAATGATTCACCAGAAAAGCTTCATCTTAGCTTTCAGACATTTCAAACAAAGTCTTGGGGGGGGGGGAATCACTGGATCGTTCAATCCGACAATTATACTTAAAAACAAGGGAGGGTGAGGCCACTAGAGGAGTGTAGGTGAACCTATGGCATGCATGCCAGAGGTGGCACACAGCCTTTTTGTCGGCACTTGCGCTATCGTGGGCAAGCCCCGCTCTGCCAGCACCGCTTTCCCACCCACCACTCTCCCTCTGACAATGGGGAGGGGAGAGGGGAGGCTGAAATCCCTTCTATAAAGTGACAGCTGGGACGAGGTGAAGGGACAAAACATCCCTCACCAACTCTTCTTAGGAGGTGGGCAGCAGGGTAGTAAAATGTGTGACTGTTTTTAATGTGTGAGTTTTCTGTTGTTAGCCACCCAGAGTAGGAAAATCTCCTAGATAGGTGGGGTATAAATATAATAAATAAATAATAAAAGATGAGACAGTTCATTTTTCTGACCAGCCAACCGGTTTCTTGTTTTTTAGAACAGGCCATTTTTTAATGGTTTCAGTTTTGGCTTCCTAGGGTTGAATTTCACCCTGGCCAACAAGATGTCCCAGATAAGTTACTTGTGCCTGTGCCTATTGATATTTTGAAGCTTTGATGATCAGACCAGATTCCCCTAGTCTCTGTAACACCATATGCAGAAAAGTGTTGACTGAGCCAGATCTATTCTAGCGTTGACTTCTAGCCTTCCCTCAAAGACATTGAGCAAATTGTCAGGAAACTGTGCTTCGGAGGATATGTTTGTTTACTTGCAATTTATTATGATTTAGTGTTCCAAAACAAAGAGATAAGCTTGTCTGAGAACAAAGACAGCAAGTAAAAAATAATAATCAACTATTGGTACATGTTATGGGCAAAAATTTCATGCACATAGATGCTGCATTGATTTTCTCCACATCCACAGAAAATTTATCTTAGGAAAAAGTGGAGAGGATGGAGTGGGCTTACTGTGGAGGAAATGTATCTAATATGACCCTGATACTGTGTAATCACCTCCAATGCATGCTTTCAGGCTAATTGAACACTTCATCGTCATGGAAAGCAATGATTTCAGCCAAAACAAAGTGCCAGGATGCAGTATAGAAAACTTCACATCAGCCTGGAACAATTTCTCACGCCACTGCTTGCTTAGAAGGGACCAATTCCTGCTACCATATGGACATGAATGCTTCTACAGTACTTCGTTCAGGAACATCTTTCAGGCAACATTCTGTCTGAAGAAGTGGACTTGACTCACGAAAGCTAACAATAAAAATAAAGCAGTTAGTCTTTAAAGTGCTTCACTGTTTTTTTATTTTATTTTTATTTTGTTTATTTTGTTTTGTTTTCTAATATGCTTGAACCACAGACTAACACAGCTACTATTCCAAAAAATGTCAAAAACATTTACCAGTATTTCTTTTATTATGAAAATGCATGGAGATCCCAAAGAATAATTAGGACTGCTCTCCTTCCTCATTGATTGACTCTTATCATTCTTCTGTTTTATGATTTTATACCCCCAATGGTTAGGTTGGGTTACAACCCCCCCCCCTTCCCACAAAGACACCCTTGTGATTTTATATGCCTCTTTCATGTAGCTCTGGGTCAAACACTGCCATGAACTGGCCATATTTCCTGATTAGATCAAACTATTTCAAGCTTTTACCACACTAGGTCTGATAGGGACATCTAAACTGAGCCAGATGAGTATAAAAGAAGTATAAAGGGATGCGTATTAAGGCAAGACAGAATGTAGCTCCTAGGATCCCAGCCAGCATTGGTCAGCCAAAGAAGAAAGAATAGAAGGTTTATCTCCCTGTTGGCAGAATAATCTGTTCTAGAAAACAAATAATAGCATGGTCTCTATTCCAATGATCATTAACACTGTTTTTGTGGAGGACAACCTTTCAGCCCAGCCCAGGTCGCAAAGGACAACATAGTAGAGCGTTAAAGGTGCTGAGCTGGAGACTGGAAGGACAGGTTTTGATACCTGAGAGCTGCACTTGGGGACGAGAAAGGAGCCTCATTTGGGTGTCACCTGAGCGAAGTTTCTCCAGCAAAAATCCTTTCAACCCAGAGTAATCTCTGACACGAAAATGAATGAGTGGAAAAACAACCAAACACCAAATCTTCCTCGCCTTCGAAAAGTGAAAGTCACTGCAGCAGAGGGTTACATGTGAACTGGATCTCCCTGAATAAACAGACTTTATGGTTTGAAGTGGAAGTTTCCAAAGTTGAAACAAAACTGAACATGCTCAGAAACGTGTAAAATAAATACAACTGCTGAAAAACACAACTGCACTATGGGCACTCCCATGCCCAATTAAGGATAGTTACTTATTGATTCATTTTCATCTCTCCTCCTTCAGTGTTCAGTAACAAATTAATTGGGCAAGGACTGGACTCTGGTCTTAGCAAACAAGCCACTAATTGTGGGCTTTAACTTGGCAAAGAGGTTCCCTGAATCACTGTCTTTCCTCTGGTGCAAAGAGGAACCTCACAGACGATGGATCTTTTGGGGGGAACCTCCGTCTTCCTCGCTATCTGTCTGGTCCTCCTGGTGGCATGGAAGAGGGCAGGGGTCAAGAGGATGAACTTGCCCCCTGGCCCGACACCGCTTCCTTTCATTGGGAACCTCCTGCAGGTGTTATCCAAGAATCTCTATGAAAACATCCGGAAGGTAAGGAAAGGATTTCAGCTTCACTCTGCCTGCACATGCAGGGGCAAGCTTAGAAGAAGTTACTTTTTTGTTGTTTTTACAACCCCAACCAGCATAGCTCCCAAAAAGAATATGTTTTCTAAATTTTCTCCAGGACCAAATTAGGGATAATTTCATGTTTTTTAGAATTCTATGGGTGAATTTGATTGTCATATACTATACTATACTATACTATACTATACTATACTATACTATACTATACTATACTATACTATACACTAGTACCCCAGATAACGTTGAGACTTGGTTCCACAAGTCTAGTCGTTATCCGGTTTTTAACGTTTTGTGATGCTTTGATCACGCAACGTTAAAAAAACCCCTGTTTCCCTGAAGGCTGCAGCAAGCCAGAATGTCAAGATTTGTGTATGAAATTTGAGAATATCCCAGAAACCCTTCGCTAATATTTAGTCCCCTGTGATGGGTGTCTAACAGATGAATGTACAGTAAAACCTCATATAACACTAAAACCTGGTTCCACAAGTCTTGGTGTTATATGATTTTTAGTGTTATCTGATCCTCTATGGGATCCATAGAGATACATTGTAACCACACAGGCTTTCGCGGTTGTTATCTGAAGCATCCCATAGGATCTTAATGTTATCTGATGCAATTCTTCCCCCCAGATTCCTTAATGTTATGCGATTTTAGTGTTATTCGATACTAATGTTATATGAGGTATTACTGTATTTGATTTCTACTGTCTCCCTTTCAATCCTAGTTTTGTAATTCCTCTGTTCCAGAATTGTAACTTTCAGGTCTTGGATAGAGTATCCAGTTAGATTGAAGTGGTTTGAGACGGGTTTCCCTGTGTTGCCATTCCAGGCAAAAGACAGCTTTTATGGCTGAAAAGTGTTTGTTTCTTACTAAATCTGAGTTGACAGAATTAATTAAAACATGCCCAGGTGAATGACTGAATTTATATCCCCATGTAAGCAAAACATTCTACTTTCTGAGCATACCTGGAGACCAGAATAACCATGGGTTCACAGAAAACAACATCGCCATAACCCTTTTCCTGCATATATGAATGTACTTCTTGATTTCATTAGTGTAAAGATGGCTCTACCTGTCTGACCAGGTTATCCTGCTATGGCAACAGAGCAGACCATACTGCCAGTGGCTCAACGCTGAATGTCAGGTGGCCTTTAGCTAACCTTTCCCCCTTCTGGAGAGGGCTGAACGCTAGCAACCCAATGCATTTGTTCCTGCCTTTGTTTGAGCAAATTTTCCCAACCTTAGAGGGTAGGACTTTGGCCAAAGGCAGGAAAAGACACAGAAAAAGTCCTTCTGAATTGCCCCTTGAAGACACAGATGTGGCAAGGAAGAAGGAAGGAAAGAAAGGAAAAGCAGATTGGCATTAAGCTCCCCCCCCCCCCGGCAGCAGAACATTACCTGTCTCCACCTGGAGGAGTGAGTAAAAGATTTTTTGCACCTGCCTCAGTTTGCATGAAAAAAACAGCTAAAAAAGCCCTTGAGTGTCAGGCCACCGGTTTCCTTGGGGTGACAGCCTGCATGCACACTCTCACCCCAAGGAAACCGGCAGTCTGAGTGTCAGTGATCCCCGGCTTGGTTTGGGGGAAAGCGGGTAGGTGCACTCGCCCCCGGCTTCCCCCAAAGGAAGCCGGCTTTTTTGAACGGTGTACGATCAATGAATCACATAACGTTAAAAATCAGATAAGGCTAAGACTGGCCATGAGCTTCCCCTTTTTCTTCCTAAACTGTAAGATTCACCTGTAATAATCTGCAGTAGTTAGTTTGCTTGGCCTTGCTGCCACATGGGTCATTATCAAAACTGAACTCTGAAGTCAGTACATCACCTGATTCCTGCCTTTCCCCCCATCTGACTAGTTTTAGGTCCAAAGCAGGGACTTTGCCTTTTTGAAATGGTGCCATTCGTGTGTGTGTGTGTGTGTGTGTGTGTGTGTGTGTGTGTGTGTGTGTGTGTGTGTGTGTATTGATATTGCTTATTGCTTTCTTATTTTCTTATTTGTTTTCTAAGTAAACTACTCTAATTTGTATCCAACAATTTGCCTGTGGCTCATTTCAAAGCTTCTGCCCGTGAAACTGTTCTTTAAATATTAAAACAAAATAATTTCCCACTCCTTACCTTGGATGCTTGTTGCTCTGAGGCATGGAGTCTGAAATTTAGGTAACATATGGGAAATTGCATTCAATGCATTCCTATGGGAAATTCAGTTAAAGTAATTTTCGCTATAAGAAACGTCCCGGAGAACACATTAATCAAGCTAACCAAGGTTCCACTGTACTTTGAAGTGAAAACCTAGAAGTAGTGACTCCCCATAGGGTGAAGGGTGCATTTGTAATTGAAATTAAATGAGTTGCTAAGTTTGTTAAGTTTTTTCCCTACTTAGCAATATGTTTAAGTCAACACATAGCGATAATTTTTTAAACAGTTTAATAAGTAATATATTCAAGGATTATTAATGGCTTGCTGATATAAGTAGAATAGCAGATAACATGGTTGTATTAGAACAGAATTTTACAACCATTGCTAACATGCTAATACTGTATTCTGATTTCATATTTTGTTCTTTTATATCTTACTAAATAAAATAGATGCATTATCTGGATTGACCTTGAGTATGCATAGAGAGGACAGAGCAGGTTCATGAAAGTTCATGAGGTTTGATTGCACAGTTGGAGATTAGAGGTTCATAAGAGTTCCTGGGAGAGAGACTGCCAGGTTGATGGAGGTCAAGAGAGTTCGTGGACGAAAGCCACGGCATGGGAGAGGAAGGGAAGCCACATGCTTTGGGCCTTTGGAGGTAGAAGTGAGAAGAGAAGAAGGGGTGCCATGATATTTAGCAGCTACATGAGGCATCCTGGGGATGTGGGGATGTGGTGGCTCAGCCGTTAAGAAGCTTGCCTTGGTAGCTGGAAGGCTGGCAAGTCGGCAGTTTGAGACTCAGGTACTGCATTGATGGATTGAGCACCCGTCTCTGTCCCAGTTCTTGGGGACACGAAAGGAGCCTCATTGGGAAGTTCCCTGAGCAGAGTTTCTTCCGCAAAAATCCTTTCAACTCAGAATAATTTCTGACATGAAATTATTATTATTATCTGGTAATTATCTACAAACCTCCTACTGTTTGGCTCTAGTTTGCCTGAAGGACTATTTCTTCCTATATTTTCTGTCCTAATCCTTAAGATTTTCAGAGGGGTCCTTCGCTTGGTCCCATTGCCATCACAGGCACTTTTGACAGGTACACATGAGAAGGTCTTCTAGTTGTGGCATTCCCTCCCCTGGGAGGACACAAGAGGCTCCTCTCCCCTTTTCTCTTTCTACTGACAGTTGAAGACCCACTTCTTCAGAAAGAGTCCTTCAATCCGAGGGTATTTATTTATTTATTTCTACTGCTTTCCTACGTTGGTTTTTAAGGTTTTAAAACATTTTCAGTTACCGTATAGCCACGAATATAAGATAACCCGAATATAAGCTGAGGTACCTAATTTTGACCTGAAAACCCAAGAAAATAAATTGACCCAAATATAAGCCGAGAGTGGGAAATGCAGCAGCTGCTAGTGAGTTTCAGTAATCAAAATACATGAAACTATGGTATAATTAATTAAATTGTCTCTCAATTGTGGTTATTGACCTGAGTATAAGCCGTTTCTCCATTTTGGGGCTCATTTTTAGGACTAAAAAAACTAAGCTTATACTCAAGTATATACAGTATTTAATTTTCTAAAATGACTAGCATGGTTGTATTGCTTTTCAATCCGTAATTTACTATGGGTTTTTTTGTCCTAGGTGCTTTAACATTGTGAGCCATTTTGGGTCTCCTCACTCGTAGAAAAACAGCCTACAAGTGAAAACATAATAAACAAACAAATAAAGAAATCTCTTTACAGATGAGTGAGAAATATGGGCCTGTGTTCACGCTGTATTTTGGCTCAGAACGGGTTGTGATTGTCCATGGCTATGACCTTGTGAAGAAGGTTCTCGTTGACAATGGGGAAGACTTCCTCGACCGAGGAAGAATGCCATCCACAGATATGATAAACAAAGGACACGGTATGATTAATTTAATTTTTTTTTACACGAGACACAGTTAGCCCACAGAAGGCTGAAGCGCAGATGGGGGACAGTAAGAAGAGAACATAGGTCTCTGTGTTGATCTCACTTCCAAGATACAAAAGAGACATTATTCTTACCTAGCTGTCTCTGTTCTTAGTGGAACTGCCTCATCTCTTTGTTTTAGAAACAAAGTGTAGACATGGCAATTGCAGTAAACATAAGCAAAATTACCCTGATTCATTTGACATTTTCCTAGGAAGGTGTTTTTGAGCAAAGGTCAGGAATAGCCAACCCTGCCCTAAGGCCATGAGAAACCCTATATTTATATTCTGGGGGATGACGTAGATCACCATGTTTTGACTTATTAGCACTCTGCTTGTAGGGGGATTCCAAGACTAGCAAGCTGTTGTTATTTTGGCAGCCACTTCTTTTCCATTTTCTCTTTTGTATTTTCTAACTGCTTTGTTAAACAGTATTTTTCTAGCTTTGGGTTGCAAACATAAACTACAACCAAAGCTTCATACGTTACTATGAAAGGATAAATAATTTCATGC
This sequence comes from Furcifer pardalis, assembly GCA_030440675.1. NCBI lineage: Eukaryota > Metazoa > Chordata > Lepidosauria > Squamata > Chamaeleonidae > Furcifer > Furcifer pardalis. The sequence goes on from CP126897.1 coordinate 109,351,006, forward strand.
CACCTTTTATTTATGTTTTAATTTGTGGAATCTGACCATGAAAGCAGAATCTTCGTTGCTGTTTGTAGTGAGAGAGAATCACTCTGCTTTCTCTGCCTGGCTACTTTCTTTAGGTGTTCTTGTGTCCAATGGAGAACGCTGGGTCCAAGTCCGTCGCTTCTCCCTCACGACCCTCAGGAATTTTGGGATGGGGAAGAAAAGCATCGAGGAACGCATCCAGGATGAGGCAGAGTACCTGATGAAGGAGCTTCGAGCCACAAAAGGTACGGATTGATACTTTGCCCTTTAGAAAGTGTATGTGTGTTTTAGAATTCATGCAAAATAATAACCAGAGTCTAGAACATGCTCCCTATCCCTGGTACCTTCCAGTTGTGTTGCCTGTGAGCAACCCCTCCATCTAAAGCAACTTTTAACACACAACAAACTATACTACATTGAAACAGAGATGGGGAGTAAACCGTGCTAGAAACCCAGTTGCCAGCTCTGTTCCCATCTTACTTAAATTAATGTTCTAGGACTTACTCTGGCAGGAAAGTATTGACAAGAGCAGCTAATTTCAGGTATATCTTCAGAGCTTACATCTATAAGTTAATGCCAGTGGTGACCACTTTTGTTCCTATAGCTCTTCATAGAACATACCTGTTACTATTTCTTTCCTATCTTAGATTCCTCTTTCCTCTTTTTCCTCCTTTCTAACATTAATATTTTTTCTCCCTGGCGGTCTTCCTTTACTTTTCATATCTTTATTCGTTTCAGCTGCTTGTTAAATCATTTTATTTAACTCTGGTATCTTCTCTTGCTGACATTTTTTCTTAGCTTCAATGTTAGCTCACTGGTAATCTCACATACAGTATAGATTATTGCAGCACTCTCTAGGTGGGGTTCTCCATGTGCCTGATACGGAAACTTCAACTGGTGCAGAATGCGGCAGACAGGCTGTTTTTACTGGGGCAAAAAAAAAAAATCGCACATGTCTCCCCAGTCCTGGCAGAACTGCATTGGCTGCCCATTGTGTTCCGCGTCTGGTTCAAGGTGGCGGTGCTGACCTTCAAAGCCCTAAACAGTTTGGGACCTTCCTACTTGGCGAAGCATCCACCCCTCAGAAATCAGGCTCATTTCACCCGCTCTTTTCTAACAATTCAACTCTAGCTACCGACTCCCAGGTTGGCTAGAAAGCCCACTACCTGTCAGATGGCTTTCTTGATGGTGACTCCGGCTAACTGGAACACTCTGCCTGGAGAGCTGCATTTGATTGACTCTTTAGGGAACTTCAAGAAACTATTCTTTTTATATTTTCTTATGTATCATAAAACTTGCACTTTTTTCTGCTGTTGTATAAGAAACTTCCAGAACCGAGGGTTACACAATGTCTTCTTTTCCTCCACTGAATTGCTGCAAATTTTGTGATTCAGGGTCTGAGAGCAAATGTCTCTGCTGACTTCTTAGTAAAGGTAAAGATCGCCCTTGTTCAAAAACAAGTTATATCCAACGCTAAGGTTCGGTGCTCATCTCGGTTTACAGCCAAAGAACCGGTGCTGTCTACATCTTCAGACCTTTCTGTGATCCTGTGCCAGGCAAGACTAGACACTGGAGTGCATGGAAGGCTGTTACCTTTCCCACCAAAGTAGTACAGTCAAACCTCGCATAAAGAGTGCCTCGCTTAAAGAGTAACTCACTTAAAGAGCAGAATTTTCTCTGAATGTTTGCTTTGCTTAACAGATAAAACCAACAAAAAACTCACTTAACAAATAAATCGGGGTTCGTAATCCCCCCCACTAGAAGTCACAATTGGTCACTTACAATGGTGTTTCGTTTAAAGAGCAAACTCACTTAAAGAGCAATCCTGTGGAACGCATTATGCTCTTTAAGCGAGGTACCTATTTATCTATTTGTAATTTCTTGCTTTTGAACTGCAAGGTTGGCAGGAACTGGAACAGAGGCAGGAGCTCACTCTGTCATGCAGCACTCAGATCTTGAACTGCTGACCTTCCAATCATCAAGTTCAGCATCTTAACCACCAAGCCACCACAGTCCCGCTGACTCCTTAACTCGTGGTGATTTGGACCTGGGTTTAGGCCAGTGTGGATAAGTAATAGGCCTAGGATGGTGGCCATGACATCATTTCCTAGTGCACTATATGCAAGGTGAGGGTTCCTCCAACTCTGCCGTCTGTGTGTTTTCCTTTCCATGCCAGGCCAACCCTTCAACCCAACCAGGCTTTGCAGCAGAGCCACAGGTAACATCATCAGCCACATCCTCTTTGGAGACCGCTTTGATTACCAAGACGAGAACTACAGCCAGATCCTGCAGCTGCTCACAGACGTCTTCGTGCTAGATGGATCTTTTGCAGGGGAGGTAAGGAAGACTTCAGGAAGAAGGTGCCAAAGGAAAGCAGAGCGTTCTGGGAGATGGAGGTGGGGAATAAATGGAGACTTCATTGAACTTTATATTATAAAACGGTCCCATCAGTCCCGCTCCAAAGCATTACCACCACCCTCGCTCCCACTGCCGTAACCGGAAGTTGTGCCATGTGTGGTTCCTTTTTAACATAAACAACTTTGAAATGTCTAAATATACATTGAGCAACATTCATAAGTAATTATAGCCACCTTCCTGAATCATTGGGCTTCTGGCGTTATCCCTCCCCACCTCCCACCCCTCCAGGACTTCAGCCCCAAGGATAACCTCCAGCCCACATGGAAGGCGAGCCTTGTTAAAAAGTCCCACTCACCCTCTCCTCAAGCAGACAATTAATCTCATTTGTGTGTGTGTGGGTGCATGTCGGTCCAAAACTTCCATTGACAGTTGGCATCTCCCTCCTTCCTTCCAGGGAAAAACAAAATGGCCACCCTTTGAAGCTTTGGGACAAAATGGCCATCTCCATTGTGCATGCACCAGTCCGGCCCGCTCAGCTGTCTGAGGGAGCATGAACTGGCCCATGGCTTGAAAAGGTTGAGAACCCCTGATGTAAAGCTTCCTAGGTGAAGGGCAAAGTTTCCCTTGCTCAAAATCCAGTTGTATCCAACTCTAGGGTTCAGTGCTCATCTCCAGTTACAGTCAAAGAACCAGTACTGTCTGCATTTGTAGACATTTCTGTGGACATGTGGCAGGCATGACTAGACAGCATGGAATGCTGTTTACCTTTCTCCCTTTTACCTGACCTTTTTTTTTGGGGGGGGGGAGGTGCCCCTGGCATTGCTACAATATAGTTTATACAATAAAACAAAAGACCAGCAGTGGGGGTTTCATTCATAAATAAATATTCAACCTTTAGTTACAGTGGTTTGTTACCACCTTAAATTCAAGATACAATGACAAGCATTTAATCAAATAAAGACATTGGGAAACGGAAAATACTAAGGGGGAAGGAGTGGAGTGACATTTCAATAAGGTAATTAATGGCAGTGAAGTGGCTGGTGACTTCTGTCTGGCAGGCATAGCTGTTATCACAGTGTACATATATTAAACACAGATTCCAGGGACAAAAGATGTGATGGGGGGAAACTCAGAGAACAATCCTTAGGTGATTTCAGGTGTGACCTTCGTTTTTTGTCTCAGGAAGCCTGGCTTTAGGTAAGAGGTCAGTTTAATTATTTTTGAGATACAGTACTGTAATCTCTTATGGGAGCATGTTTAGTCTGAAGAAGATACCCTTAGAATTTTTTCTGTTATAGAAATACAAACAGAACATGTTAAGACTCACGTATGGATAAAAAAATTACAGAGCAAGGGAAATATCAAAAAGAACCTTCATTATCCTTTATTAAGATATATATACAGTACATATATATGTATTGTCCCAGCTCCTGCCAACCTAGCAGTTTGAAAGCAAGAAATTGCAAGTAGATAAATAGGGACCACTTCGGTGGGAAGGTAACAGCATTCCATGCGCTACAGTGTCTAGTCATGCCTGCCACATGACCACGGAAACATCTGCAGAAGCAGACAGCGCTGGCTCTTCGGCTTTGAAACAGAGATGAGCACTGAACCCTAGAGTTGGCTATGACTGGCTTTCAAGGAAGGGAAACCTTGCTTGATATGCAGGAAGGCAGGTATTTCAGTAGAGTTCCCCACCCAGCTATGTAATCTATCTATCTATGTATCTAACTATCTATCTATCGATCGATATAGATATATAAAATTTCAAAACTGGGGTTACACAAAGAACTTTATTTAAAATAAAAGAAAATAACTTAAAATAAATGGTGAATTTCAAAATTTTGAGTGTTTAGGTGTTTGTCTACTTGCAATTTCTTGCTTTTGAACTGCTAGGTTGGCAGGAGCTGGGACAGAGATGGGAGCTCACTCCATTGTGCTGTATTTGAGTCTCGAACTGTTGACCTGCTGATCTTCTAGTCATCAAGTTCAGCAATTTAACCATTAATCCACCACAGTCCCACATAAAACTTCATAGGTTTATTTTAATAGAAAGATTCAAACTCACCAAAGTATTTTCCAGGTCACCTACTGATCCAGTTATATTCTCTCTGTCTCTCTTTCTTTCTGTCTCCCTTCTTCAGTTGTATTACTTAGTCCCTGGGCTCATGGACTATTTGCCCGGCCCTCATAAAACTCTCTCTAAAAATTCATTCAACATTGATGAGTTTATAACCCGGAAGGTGGAGGAACATATGAAAACCCTGGATGCCACAAGTCCTCCTCGGGACTTTGTAGACTCTTTCCTACTCAAAATGGAGCAGGTAAGACAGGCTGGAGTAGAGAAAGCCGTAGTGATGATCCCCAACGTTTTCTAACCTAAGAGTACTAGACTACTAGGTGGAAAGGCGACAGACGATCCATTGTATGTCTCATTCCAGCACAAAAGAAGAAAAACCAGTGAGAAGTATCAGAAAACAAAACAAAATAAAAATAAAATAAAAAACACTGTACTACTTTAAAGACTAACTGCTATATTTTTATTATTAGCTTTCGTGGATCAAGTCCACTTCTTCAGACAAAGAGTGAAACTTACAGGCATGGTTTTTATACACCAAATATATTACAGTAATACCCCGGATAACGTTATGACTTGGTTCCACAAGTCATGACGTTATCCGATTTTTAGCGTTGTCCAATGTGGGTTTTCTTTTTTGCATTTTAATTCTATTTTATTTATTTTATTTTTATTTATTTTATTTTTATTTTGGCCCCGCCCATGACGTCATGACGTTGGCTCCCCCCACGACGTCATGATGTCATGACGTTAGCTCCGCCCCGCATATAAAGGGCCCCCAAACAATTTTTATACGGGGCCCCGCCAAGGTAAGCTACGCTTCTGGGGAGTCCCCAAACTGCTGGGGGTGGGGGTGGGAGGAGGGAAGTGGCCGGGAGTGGAGCTTTGGCCTCCTTTACTTCTTTAATACAATGGATCGGATAACGCTAAAATGAACGGTCAGCAGGAGGTTCCACTGGGCTCACCTCTCTAGCACCAGAAGGAGGGCCTTCTTGGTCTCTGCTCTGGCCCTGTGGAACCTCCTGCTGACCGAGCTGCATCTCCAGGCAGAGCTATTGCCCTTCATAAAAGATCTTAAAACCTGGCTAGCAAAGCAGGTGTGGGGCACTGGTCATGGGGTAGCCCTCCCTTTTTTTTGCTGGCTTATAGAATAAAGGCCATCCATGCTCTTAGTTAGAATTTTAATGTCTGGAGGTTGGGAAGGAATTTTTAGTTGTTTTTAATGGTTTTTAAAGTGTTAACATTTTTGTAAGTCTATTCTGTATATGTTTTATATTTGTGAGCCGCCCGGAGTCGCCTCAGCGAGTGGGTGGCAATACAAATTCAACAAACAAATTTTTTAAAAGGTTCCAGATATATTTATTTACTGAAGTAGGAGATCTATAAGATAAAGGAATCGGCTCCACATTCACCATCTCTAAAACTCTAAAAATGTACAAATGCACAATATGCAGAGGAAGGGTGGACTCCCGCAAACACACTTTGAAATTTTACTGCCTAAACTAAGATGGCAACAGTCTTTTATCATCCTCCATGGGAACAGTAACTCCTGCCTCTCCATCTCTGTCTAAAACTTAAATCACAGCCTCTTCCTAAGACTTTCCCACCCAATAAGTTGAACCAAATACCCCATGGGGGTTATACGTATAGAACATATACGTTTTGCTGGTCAAAGGGAAATAATACGAGTTTTCCAAAGACTTTCTAAAAGAAAAAAATACTAATCTTGTTCTCAAGTGGAGGCAAGAACTCCCATACGGAGCATCCACCTCATGATAGGCTGTTTTGGTGGAAAAACAAGATTTGAGTGAGAATTTTTTGCACTTCTGGCACGGACACAGAGGCTGGATAATCCTGAGCTATTTATTTAGAGGAGACCTGCAAAGGTCTTCTGCTGAAGCTAAGCTATCTCCAGACTTCCTCTTCAGGCATGTCATGGCCATGCCATCCAAAACCTTGTAGCCCAAAATCTTGCATCATAATAACCATTTTCAGATGGCTTCTGGTCTCAAGGCTCAAAGGATGGAAGTGCTTCCACATCCTGTTCTCACTATATAGGAATATCAAAGAAGGTATAGCAGATGTTGTTGTAGTGTTGCAGCTGGTGTTGCGGTTGGTGTCATGATTGATGGTTTCTCCACTGTTCTCTTCATTCCTAGGAGAAGAACAACCCCCAAACAGAATTTACCAAAGAGAACCTCATGATATTAATTGCTGACCTCTTTGGTGCTGGAACAGAAACCACCAGTACCACCCTGAGATACCTCCTCATGGTCCTGGCTGAATATCAAGCTGTGCAAGGTTTCTCATCCAGGCATTGAACCAACTGTCTGGGTTTTTTAAATCATTGTTCGAATGGACTGCATTTCTTTCATGACTTCACCACTATTTCTCATCCCACTGTTCTGTACATTTGATTGAGCATGCTCTGCTGTGACATAAGCTGTGGTGGGCAGCAAAAAAATTTTGCTGCCACACCATGGGCGGAGCCTACATTATGGGTGGACCCTATGTCATGGGCAGAGCCTACATAATGGGTGGAGCCTATATCATGGGTGGAGACTATGTCATGGGCGATCTAGTCATGCTTGCTGTATGGACATGTATACGTCTGCAAACACAGGCAACCCTGGCTCTTTGGCTGTAAATGGAGATGAGCACTGCACTTTAGAGTCAGATATGACTGGCTTTTGAGCAAGGGAGACCTTGAACCACTTGCAGGAACAAAACCTGACATCAAATTTGAATACCAGTCAGGGATCTTCTGTTATTAGGTAAAGGTTGCCCTTGCTCGAAAGCCAGTCATTACCAACTCTAGGGTTGAGTGCTCATCTCTGTTTATAGCCAAAGAGCCAGTGGACTTGATCCACAGAAGCTCACATTAAAATACACTACAGCAGTTAGTCTTTAAGGTGCCACAACGTTTTTTTCTTTTTGTTTTGTTTACTCTCTGATATACTTGCCCAGAATAAAACTTTTTAAATGGTAGCTGTGTTAGTCTGGGCAGGGCAAGGAGGTGGGTGTGGCCACCCAATTGTGCTAACCCCCTGCCCTCCACTGGACATAACTCTTGGATGTTACAGGTACAATGGCACCTCATTTTACGAATGCTTTGCTTAACATACTTTTTGCTTTACGAATGAAAATCCATTGAAAATAATGACTCGCTTTACGCATTTTTTGGAACAGATTAATTGGCTTTTAATCCATTTCTATGGGAAACCACATTTTGCTTTACGAATTTTGGTTTTCAATGCATTCCTATGGAAAATTGCATTCAATGCATTCCTATGGAAATTCGCTTTACAATTTTTTTGTAATATGAAATGTCCCGGGGAACGCATTAATTTCGTAAAGCGAGGTACCACTGTATCTGGTTCATCAAATGCCTCAAGCTACAAAGCCTTATTCTTCTACGCTTTATGGAAATTAGTCAAAAACAATAAGCTATCACCATAATGGCAGCTTGACAGGCCCTAGGCTCAAGTCCTTTACAATAACAGGAAGTGCAAGTGTGATAGAAATTCCTATTTAAAATTGATGTTGGTGTACAAACCACTGTACATCCAACAGGTTTCTTTTTGTAAGATTCTGTAGGACTATGGGGCAATTATCAAGCATTAGTTTCTCTGATGTACACCACTATGTCCTGTAAATTTCAGGCTAATAGCCACAGCAGATTCACCAACCAATTGATATTGGAAGCCCCAGATGCTACAGAACATAATTCCCAGTGGTTGTTCCTTAATAAGGTGAACTAAAAATGAGCAGATGACACAAAATTTGATAGAATAGGTAATTCCTTGGAAGACAGGAGCAGAATTCAAAAATATCTTGATAGGCTTAAACACTGGGCAAAAATTTAACAGAGAGAGGTTTTACACCTAGGGGGAAAAACCAAGATGGACAGTTACAAGATGGGGGATACTTGGCTCAGTAATACTACAAGCTGAAAGGATTTTGGAACTGTGGTAGATCAGAGGCTCAATATGAGTGAACAGCGTGATGTGGCTGCAGAAAAGGTCAACTAGTTAACTTAGACCACAGCTAGAGTACTGTGTCCAATTCTGGACACTGCACTTTAAGAAAGATGCAAACAAACTAGAGCAGGTCAAGAGAAGGGCAACAAGGATGATCAGAGGACTGGAAACCAAGCCCTATCAGGAAAGACAGAGAGAACGGGGCACAATTAGCCTTGAGAAAAGGTGACTGAGAGGGGATATAATAGCACTTCCCTTAAAACCTGAAAAATAGTTCTAAAGAGGAAGGGCAAGATCTGTTCTCCGTCATCCCAGAGTGCAGCATGCTTAATAACGGGCTGAGACAACTAGAAGACAGATACAGGCTGAATATCAGGAAAAACATCTTAACTGTTAGAGCAGTACGACAGCAGAACCAGCTACCTCTCTCTTTGGATTTCGCTTCCAGAAAATATCCACAAGGAAATCGACCGAGTAATTGGGCAAGAAAGGCAGCCCACCATGAAGGACCGCCCTGAGATGCCTTACACGGAAGCTGTCATTCATGAATCTCAGCGACATGTTGACCTCGCTCCCCTTGGCCTTGCCCGCAGGACAAAAAGGGACGTGGAACTGGAAGGGTTTACTATCCCAAAGGTACCTGGAGTTAGCAGGAGCACAACTTGAATGAAGGCCAAGCATTCAAAATGCTAAGCCCATCCGACATGGCTAGAAGACTAACTCTTACCTGTTGTTTCCTACCTCTCACTCTGCTGTCTTCTCTGCTTCTTCAAACAGGGCACCACTGTTTACGTGGCATTGAGTTCTGTATTGCATGATCAAAAGCACTTCAAAAACCCCTATAAGTTTGACCCAGGACATTTCCTGGACGAAAAGGGGAACTTCCAGAAGAACGGAGCGGACGTGCCTTTCTCTGCAGGTAGGAAGGTCCGCCTTGCCATCTCTTGAGGGAGGTCTTTGGGCCTCTGGGTTTCGAGAGCTGGCTCCATTTACAAGTGCTGCAGTTCTAAACAATCATATCTGCTTGTTAACTTGATTTATTTTGTGACTGCTATTTTGTTGTCATGGGACTTTTTAAAATCAATGGGTTTTTTCTTTTTTGCAATGTTTTATGATGCTGTAATTTGTGATTTATATGATACCTGTGATTTATTTACTGTTATTCTATCGGATTTTATTGTGTTGTAAGATGCATATGTGTTTAAGATGCTCTATTTTTTCTGTGAGCCTACTGGAATCTCATTGTTGAGTGGGCGGTATACAAATTAATAATAATAATAATAATAATAATAATAATAATAATAATAATAATAATAATAATAATAATAATAATAATAATAATAATAATAATAATAATAATAATAATAATATAATTTCCTTCAGAGCTGGCAAATGATCCACTTTCCTGAGAAGTCACTTCTGTGACATACTATCCTATATTATCTGAGAATAAAAGCCCACCCCCTCCGCCCATTGCTCTAAAACTAAGGGGAACTGAACTGTTTTGTGAAATGCTTTCGGCTTCCATCTGTTGCAGGAAAAAGGAACTGCCTGGGCGAAGGAATGGCTCGGATGGAACTCTTCTTATACCTCACCACCATCTTGCAAAGCTTCCACCTCAGACGCCCTCCAGGAATCACGGAAATCGACCTCTCTCCAAAGGTCTCTGGATTCGGGAGGATGCCGCATGAAGTCGAGCTCTGCTTCTCCCCACGCTGAACAGTGGGCCCCTCCCCCACAAATTTTGTTCATTTGCTAAATCTTTCTTTACTTAATCAAAATGCAAATGGAAGGGAAAAACCATTCCCTCCAGGAAAAAGAAGAGTCAACAGTTCTCCTTAGTGTGTTTGCAGTTTTCGTTTTCATTACAAAACTCATATCATACATTCCTCACTTGTCTGTCTCCCAATTTGTATGTGTCTGATTGGAAACTTGGAACTGGCTACATACACGTTTCTAATTTGGAAACTGAGTAATGAGATTGGTTTGCTCTGTTTAAAAAGTCAGTCACCAGTACAAAAAATAAACTCCAAGAAAAAGTGGCATATCGGGAAGAAAAAAACGCTGCAGCACTTTAAAGACTAACTGCTATATTTTTAATGTGAGCTTTCATGGATGAAATCCACTTCATCAGACATAGGAATGAGACATCAAGGCATGAACTTATATACTTCAGATTCAGAATCATAGAGTGATTAAATCAGGATGACAGATAAGTATGCAAATCAATAAAGCTTCCTACAGCTGGGAGTAGCAGATGATCTCTGGTTGTTATTTGGATAAGCTCTAAATATCCCATTTTCAATTGTATATAATGGAAAGATACAAAACAAATACCTGGCATTAAACATTTGCTAATGAATTTAACCATTGTGTTACTGTGTGAGCACACCCTTAGTTCTGTGAAACATATATGAAAGAGAATTTTTACAGGAAAGTTTGTGAAAGGGTAAAATATATCAAAATATAATATATATCAGCATTTAACAATTTGTGTATCAAATTTGATAATGTCCCAGAAACTCCTGGCTAATATTCAGACCTTTGCGATGGGTGTCCAACAGATGGATGTATTTTATCTCTGCTGTCTCTCTCTGGATCCTAGCCTTGTAATTTCTCTGTTCCAGAACCACAACTTTCAGCTCTTGGATAGAGTGTCCAGGGAGATTGAAATTGTTTGAAACAGGTTTCTGTGTCAGCACCATTCCTTGACCATCCCTGAATAATACGGTGGGTCTTGGTTCTTTGGTACCAATTGCAGAGGAAGGAAGAAGAGAGCAAACTGAAAATGAGCTGGCTGGCACCTCAGGCTGTTGACTTTGGTTTCCCTACCAGTTAGTTTGGGCACCCTCACTGCCCCTGGCCTCCAGCCAGGCAGATCCCAGAAGGTCCCTGTGCCTTTACAATCCCTTCCCCATGGTGTTCCCATAAGTGGCTCTTGTAAGCCCCAAGAGGTTTCCCAGTACCAACGCAGCCACTGGCAGCACCAGGGAAGTAATTCACCTGAAAAGCTTCGTCCTAGTGTTCAGATGCTTCAAATGTGGTGGTGGAAAGAATCACTGGATCATTCAGTTCACCGATTATATTCAAAAGCAATGGGAGCTTTTCTTGCCAACTGGATCCTCCTTCAAGCTGGGCTTTCCAGAGTCTCAGGGTGTGGGGAAGAGACAGAGAACACAGCCCAAATTGTCCCAGCCAGAGATGGCATTATTGGGACCTGTGGAAACCTTGTTACCCAATTTCTGGGTGATCGGATTCACTCTCTGGCAGAGGTACTAGAAAGACCCAAGAACTTACAACGAGGCAGGTTTTTCAGTCAAAACAAAATATGGTTTATTGGGAGCAAAAGCAAAGGGAAGCCTATTCAGGCATATAGTCTGGCCAGACCTATAATTCTAAATAGCTAACCTTCCCGCAACCGTTCTGAGGAAAAGACCCCCTCGTGATCCCTGCTCACAAAATTTGGTGAACAGAAGATGGCCCCCACCCACCTGGAAGGGGTATTTAACTATTTAACTATCTTGCAGTTGTTTGGATCCCTGTTCCCAGAGGATTTCCTGCTTGGTTCCTGTGCCAGCTGCCCATGCCCTGGACCCTACATGCTAGAATACCAGAAGTGCAACTGACAAAATGAAGACACCTCTTGGACTTCCGTCACCGGCCGGGAGGAAGATAAAAGGGGCTTCCCTAGGCGAGGGAGGCCCGAAAACGCCGCTGCTGCTGCTGCTGCTGCCGCGCCCTCCCGGCCCTCGTCACCGGCCGGGAGGAAGGAAGGAAAAAGGAGCCTCCCTGGCCGCGGTAGCGGCAGGACTTCCCCCGGCAGAGCATTTCTCGCCCCGCCGCCACGGAATACACCTGTGGCCGGGGGAAGAGACTACCGCCGTGCCCAGCCGGGACTCCCTCCACCTCTTCCGGAGGCTATGTTCAAGGGCTGCGGCGGTGCCAGGACTTTCGACAATTGTTAAATATTTTTTTTTTTTTTTGTGCATATTTGATGAATTTTGTAGTTTTATTGTTGTTGAGATTGATGCTTACTGAACTTTTGTGATGGAACGATGTTGAGTTATATATTGTATATTTATGTGATGTGTCTATGAATTTACTGTTTACTCTTTGCTTGTGAACCGCCCTGAGTCGGCCCTGCCGAGTAGGGCGGTATAGAAATTGGAGTAAATAAATAAATAAAAATAGACTAACTCTGCATGCAAGGGGAGGGGACTGGAGTTTGGGAGGAGGTAAGGAAATTAGCATAAGTTAACAAAAAATCAGAGATCTTTACATTGCTGGTAAGCTAAAACAGTATGAACATTTGAGGTTCCACAGGAATTTGCAGAGGGGAAGAGGAAATGCAATTAACATGTTTTAATTACATGTAAACACGAAGCAAAAGGTAGAGGAATTCAGTCATACAGAAACTGGTTCAGCAGGATTACATTGAGCAAACACAGGCAGGCAATTCTTTTGTTCTTCTGGAAGGCAGGACCGGCCAGTCCATCTTCAGCCAATGGCGTTTGCATCAGCTTAATGTGGTGTGAAGCTGCTTGGATGGACAGGAACAGATTAAGTAAATGCCTGTTACTTAAGTAAAGAGAAAAGTTTTAAGTTAAGTGGTCCCCAGGGTGAACTCCAGTTAACCTTTGTACCTTGCTAGGTGTGTGTGACTTGTCACATCCTCTCTTCCCCTGCCATATGGAGTCTGTGTGTGTATGCTATAACATGAGGCAGTTTAATAAACGTTTTGATCAATTATGTTGCTTTATCCAAAATTTCAGGTAACACTCCTTCCCTTCTTCTCTTAAGATCGACTTGCCCAAAGGGCAGTCGCGTCTTAGGCTGAGCGGGTCCTGCACGGTGTCTTCAGGGATTGCAAAAGGGACATACACACACCAATAATTACAGCAACCCCAAGTCCCGTCATGAATAAATGTTTCCAACATCTGGGAGCAGGCCAATTAGCCAATTCCCCAGTGAAAACCCAGTGTTGTACTCTCAGTGGTGAGATTGTGGAGTCCGTGGATGGTTTCCTCTGCCTGCTTGCTGTTAAATTTAGGCAGCACATCCATTTAAAATCTGTTATGAACCAGCAATGAGTGTGAGCTTAACATGATTGTGCACATATGGTGCATGCTCTGTGTGGTTGTATTGCAATGCCTGGGAATCAGGGGTGACATTGAGGCATCTAGCCTTGCACCCTTCCCAGTGCACGCACAAAGGAGACTTAAGTTACTGTCCCCATTCTAAATTTAATGAGCGTTGGGTCTGCGCCTGAGACCAAGTGTCCCAAGGCTGGGGCATTTTTGTAAGTAAGTGGGTTCTCCAAACTACCAACACTACAAATGAACATCCTAACATTTTATGCATTCTACATATGTTTAGAAAATTTAAACTAAAGAAAATAAAGGAACACAGTTTGCTATTAATACTTTAGAGAGAGAGAGAGAGGTAGAGAGAGTTGAAAAGAAACGAGGTGATAGGAATACTAATAATAAAAGACATGATACTCCTCCATTGAATTTTAGACATGCTCTGGAGCACTGTCATCCGTTCACTTCTGGGATCCAACACAAGACTTCCACATCTTTAGCTTTTCCTGTATTGAGGGAGAGAAAACACAACACATCTCCCCAAAACCCTCCCACATTTACTTTTAAACTTTATTCCTTACCCCTAGTAACAATAAACGACAATCACTCATGTTTTCAATATACTCCCATTGCATTCACTGTTCCCTTGTGGATTTATGTAAGGGAATTCCTTAAGATTCCAGGTTGAGTAGGAGAAGAGGGCTTTTATTGTGCAAACCCCATACTTACTCCAGAAGCCACTCATGCATGATCCAATTGCAACTGTGAGTGCTTTTAAGGCAGGAATTTACCTTCCTTGTGCAAACCAATGTAAACCAAGTTAAATACTTTGAGCAAATAATTGTTTCACTCCCATCTGATCTGAGGAAGGTGCTGCTTCCCTACCAAATTCAGCCTCCCCCTCCCCTTTGTGAGTCTGGGAGTCTCCTAACTAATTTCTAAACTGGCCTCATTGTGAAATCCATTTGTTTACCTTTACCCTGTTTTCCTTCTGGCATCCTGTATAATAAGAATGAGAGTTTGACAAACACAATACAGATGTTTTGAAATAACTTTATTGTTGGAGTTGCAAAGCAATCTTTATGGTTCAGTTTCTTTAACTAGGATTCTTAACTGGGGACGGTGCATAGGGACACTCAAATTTCCTTAAGATTGTGCACTTAGTAGGATGAGAGGAAATTTCCCATGTGCGATGTTCCAACAATCTTCAGAAGCCACTCACACAACATACATGCAGACAAGACAAAATACAGCTCTTATTAGATTCAGCGACAGAACAGACTACACAGGGCACCTCTCCTGCCTTCCTTAAGGGAAATTTGGCAGGGAGTTTGCCCAGAAATAAAACATTTGGCTTTATTAATTTTAATTGGCAGACATCCGTTTGTGGTGTTAAAGACTTCCAGCTGCTCTTTAAGGAGCAAGCTACTATGTGCTTATCTATTTACTATGCAAAACTTCTCCCACCTTTTTCGGGACTCTTGTTGCAAGGTCCTGGGTTCGAATCACATTTTTTTTCTTTTTTTTCCTATCACAAATCAAATGTGCTTCCTAGGGCTTTTGCGGTTCAGTTAATTCAACCCCAGTACATGTGTGTATTGAGCCACATTATACAAAATCAAATTTACAGCAACCATTTCAGAAATGCATATGTTTTCAAAAGGTTTTAGGGTTATGTTCAAATTAACTTTTCACTATGGAGCAGCAGTTTCCTCCTTTAAAGCAATTACTTTCTTAGGTAGTCAGTATTTATGTTCAGACAAGCAGAGCTTTGCACAGACATGATTCCAAGTTTCCAATTTAAACTTATCCAGATTATAACACATGCATAGCCCCTTTGTTTAAGCAAGTATCAGATTATACAGGACAATGTTCCATTTCCCTGTGCCACACATTAAAGGTTCCCCTTTATTTTATACCCATCCATTATTTTCCTACTAGGCCATATCTCCTTTTATTTCTGAAAATGGGTCTCCACGTGCCATATTTAGAGACTGTTAAGGCATACACCAGACAAACCAAATTCTGAGTTAGCATGGCCCTTTTAAGATGTGGGCCAGATTTTCAAAATATAGTTTAGGCAGATGCTTCTCGACCCCCCCTTCCCACAAAACTGGGTTCCAAAGTGAGACTCCAATTGTCCCCTTCCCAGGGAAAAAGATCAGCCAAAACCTCCATTCCTGCTATCTTCATGCCCTGCCTTGGGATGGACATTGCGCCACCCAGAACTCCAGGATTTGCTCCGAAGGCTTTCTTGGGGTCCTTTGCCTATCTGTGAGCTTTTAGCTGAGCACATGAAGCCGGACTTTAGATGGTGTTTGCAGTGATTAGCCTTCTTGTATTAATATTTTGTGCAGGCCAATTTGCCTGCGGGGAGTACCCTAAATTTCATCCATATTTAAGATATGACCAGGTAGCAAGCTTATAATTTAAAATCAGCCTTTCATCAGGTAAGGCTCATTTATTTCATATTTGTCAACCTTGCTGGGACAGCAGGGTGACACAGATTAATTTGAGGCACAACGAAAAGGAAGAAAAAGTCCCCATTTCTTTGCCAACTAGGGCAGTGGAATCAGAATTTGGGTGGGGCAGTGCATATGCCTGTAATCTTGGACAGTATGCGACTTTGTTCTTTTAGTGGCCAAACAGGGAATTCAGCTGATGGCCAAGCTTAGTGGAAGAGGAAGGAGGGGCTGCTTTCCCCCTTCAGGCTATTGTGAATAGAATGTTTTCTCTCAGCAGGAGGCAATTTCTTAACCTTTCTGCAGTGCTACAATGTTTGCACTCTGCACATGTTCTATGGAAAGTCCGAATTTTTACTTTGGAAGCCATTTCTTTAAAAACAAATGCATTTTCAAACACATATTGGTTGCAGTTGGCTTTGTATGGGAAAGAGGGACCTTTCTAATTAATCTGTCCCAATTTCCAGCCTTTGCCAATCTCAGATGTTTTTGATATACCAATCATCAAGCCATTATATTTGTTTTGTTTTCCAATTAATTCCATTTTATTTGCTGCATTTTTCCACCATTTCTAAGTTCTAATTCTTTAATCTCTAAGGCTTTTTATTGGTTAATTAGTTCAATTCCAAGCCTTATTTTAAAAGCAGCAATGCATTTAAGCGTTGCTATTTCACTAGTCTTATACTACTTTTTACCACGTCCTGATCTAAAGGACAATAATAATCCCGATTTATACATTTCCAATCTCTGTCTTAAAGTTTAAACTAGGCAGAGAAAGGAATATTATCATTTTGTTATCCATAATTTTAATATACTTTCTACATTATATTTACAGATCTGCCATATGCTCGCATCAGGACAGGATATTCCTGGAAGCATGACTTCTTAAGGAAATGCTTCCTCCCCTTTAAATCCTTTGCAGAGTATGTTAATATAATGGCAGTTTAAAATTTCTAAGTTTCTAGTCCTCATTATTTACACATCACAAAAATGCAGGCACACATTTATTTCGTTCACACACACACCCAGGGCCCTCACTAAATTCATTCATTCATCATACATGCATGCATATTTACATATATTACACATTCATTCCGTTTTCAAACTGTGTATTAGACCTCTTTCTTTCCTGCACTCGCTATGAAAGCAAGGGAAAATGCCATACTTTCTTCAGACCTTAAGGGTCATTGTTCACTATGGGTTCTCAGGAGGCTGGTATTGATTGCCACCTGGGCACAATGACTTAATCTTATTGCTAATCATTCTTATAAGCCATTCCCAGGCTGCCTCTTATGGCAATAGCCTGGGATTCTTCCAATTTGGGCTGCCCTGTGTTCAAATTCAGTTACAATTTAACAGATTGCTTTAACTTAATTGGGGCTTTCCTTTTAGAAACAACGGACAAGTTACAATTTATATGGGTGCTGAGTTACATTAACCCTTTGTTTAATCTATGACTGCTGTCCCCTTCAAGCCTCTCAGCCTGAATGGATTGCAGTGGGCTCAAATTTTAAATGCTTTTCTGTTCTGGTTTACTCTTTTTCATTCTGCTCTATTTAGCACCCCCACTCAGCTAGCAGGGATGGATGGCAATAAACTATTTCTCCTTCCCTTTTCTCTTTCGGCTGAGCGGTCCGTTGAGATTGGCTCACTATCTGTTTCAATTCGAGCCGTTGATTTTTACCTTTTTCTTTGATTTTATAGTGCCCAATTTTTCTCATGATTTCCTTATTTCACTAAGGGCGCCTTCCATCATTCCTTTCAGCCCGCTCACTCCCGCAACTCCAGGAACCTCCATCTGTTCCCAAGGTCCGATATCTGCTTCTACAACTCCCCTTCTCAACATGTCCCGCTGGGGCATGTCTGAGAGGTCCAGTAGGTTTACCTCTGCGGTTTAACCCACTGTAACCTTGGGGGGGGGGGCTGCAAAGTTACGGACCCCAGACTCTCCCGACTGGATTTGTTCCTTTTGCTGGCAGGGGTGGTGGGCATCAAGGGCGGAGGAAGCACCCCAGGAGTTTCATGGAGACCATGAGCAGCAATTTGAGGAATTGAAGGAGGCAGAAGGTGCAATGGACCCAAAAGGTCCTCTTCCTGAGCCTCTTCAATTTCCTCTTTATACCTTGGGGGATCCCCAAGTTCGGGAGGAGGATTAACCTTCTCCCTCATAATATAAAGATTGCCCTCGCAAGGGTATCGTTCAAGGTTTTGTGGGTGCAGCCTCACGGAGAGCGCTGCGTGCTCCGAGTCCCCAGATCTCCTCAGACTCACTTCTAGCCTTCTAATAAATTCCTTTAGGTGCCTTAAACTTAAGTTGCCTTCTCTAGGCCAGGCGGGCCTCAGGTCCCTTTGAAAGGGGCCGGTCTTGGGTGCTTAAAAGTTTCAACCTCCATTTGCTCAATTTTAGACTTGGGTCCCACCAAATTCCTCCAATTCTTGAGGACATTGCTGTGTGGCGTCCCACCAGCCTTTTCCTCCTTTCAGCCCAGCCTGAACACTCATTGCTCTTCCCATAACTAATGAGATTCACTTGCTTAGATCTAAGTCTTGGCGCCTCTACGAGTTACCCCCAAACACACTTAGTGCGGAGAGCGTTCAGCGCTATTCTTTCCCCTGTCTCTCAACGAGAATCACTCGGCTATTGAGACTAATTTACTCTGGTCTCACGGACAACGATCCCCGCTCTTGACCAGGCTAGTCAATCCGCCACGTGTGCTCAGTTGATCACGCTGGCACACCGTGCCTTTTGAGAATCCTCAACGGGAGCTACCCGGCTATTGGATCTCTGCCCAATCCTATGCAGTATCCCAGTGTCAGGTGATGAGCCTGCCCACCGAGATCTGGTTCTCTAAAAAAACAAAACTAAAAAAACAAACTGGTCACAGGGTGGACAATTCCTGCTCCCTCAGAATTTCTAGCGGGCTAGCGAAACCAGGCTAGTACCCAATCCAGTGTGGCTCAGGTTCGTCAGGCCGTTTTGCCACCAAGGGGTGGGACTCGAACCCACAATCCCAATACCCGAACTGCCACTCGGGGAGAAGTTAAGTTCAGCTGGCTATTTCTTTTCAGGACCGAATGGGTATTTCTCTAACAAAACAAACTAAAAAAACAAACGATTGAACTATCTTGGCAAGAATTTCAAAGGGACCCCAAAATCAAAATTATACGTTACCAATCCTGAAGTTTTCAGTCGCAGAGACGAACCGCAGATGAGTCTCTCAAAGCCTGATTGAAGATTTCGAATAGGAGGTCGTTCTGGTTTTTCTTTCCCTCTCTTTGTGCCCCGCACCTCTTAAGGAGGTTGCAGGAACCAGAGGCATCCCGGACGAGCCCCCAATTATGTTACCCAATTTCTGGGTGATCGGATTCACTCTCTGGCAGAGGTACTAGAAAGACCCAAGAACTTACAACGAGGCAGGTTTTTCAGTCAAAACAAAATATGGTTTATTGGGAGCAAAAGCAAAGGGAAGCCTATTCAGGCATATAGTCTGGCCAGACCTATAATTCTAAATAGCTAACCTTCCCGCAACCGTTCTGAGGAAAAGACCCCCTCGTGATCCCTGCTCACAAAATTTGGTGAACAGAAGATGGCCCCCACCCACCTGGAAGGGGTATTTAACTATTCTATCTAGACTAACTCTGCATGCAAGGGGAGGGGACTGGAGTTTGGGAGGAGGTAAGGAAATTAGCATAAGTTAACAAAAAATCAGAGATCTTTACATTGCTGGTAAGCTAAAACAGTATGAACATTTGAGGTTCCACAGGAATTTGCAGAGGGGAAGAGGAAATGCAATTAACATGTTTTAATTACATGTAAACATGAAGCAAAAGGTAGAGGAATTCAGTCATACAGAAACTGGTTCAGCAGGATTACATTGAGCAAACACAGGCAGGCAATTCTTTTGTTCTTCTGGAAGGCAGGACCGGCCAGTCCATCTTCAGCCAATGGCGTTTGCATCAGCTTAATGTGGTGTGAAGCTGCTTGGATGGACAGGAACAGATTAAGTAAATGCCTGTTACTTAAGTAAAGAGAAAAGTTTTAAGTTAAGTGGTCCCCAGGGTGAACTCCAGTTAACCTTTGTACCTTGCCAGGTGTGTGTGACTTGTCACGTCCTCTCTTCCCCTGCCATATGGAGTCTGTGTGTGTATGCTATAACATGAGGCAGTTTAATAAACGTTTTGATCAATTATGTTGCTTTAGCCAAAATTTCAGGTAACACCCTGATGCCCCAAAGTAGAGCTGGCTCACGTTGGCTGCATCAGCTGTCAGGTATCCGGTTCCTCTTCCAGCAAAGTAAGGATAATAGGTCTTTCTCTTCTCTGGAGACAATAGGATGGGACACCTTATATTTTTGATCACTCATGGTGTGGTTGAACCTTTTTCTTTGGAACAGGCCATTCTTTAATGCTTTTGGTTTCCAAGGGCTGAATTTCACCCTAGCCTACCCGATATCCCAATTAAGTTACATTTGCCTGTGCCTATTGACATTTTGAAGTCTACAACCCAGCCAAAAGTTGTGGTACTTGTGTATCTCCCCCATAGCCCTTTGTAGTTCTCTCTTTGAATGAATGGCCCTAGATATTCAGAAATGCAGATATATTGACCCAGACATGGACCCAGATTGGTTCTTCCGGGGGCAATCATCAAATTGTTACCTGAAACATTGTAACCTTTTTAAATTTAAGGGAACGTTCCACAGGCAGGGTTGAAGCAGGAACCAAAGAAGTACAATTGACTTCCTGTTCTCCCCCTTTTGTCAGACTGATCCAATTGCCCACAGGTGTGCACCTCCATGGCCAAGAAGATCCAGTCACCTGTGGAAAATCCCACTTCTGACACCAAAACTTTTACCTAAAAATCGCTATCCCTTTTTAATGTGGAGATGCGTTTTAAAATTAAATAGTTCATCTGCTGGCGGAGCTCCCCAAGAACCAGAGATTTTAATTTCAGACAAAAACAAGACCATTTTATTGACAAACATAACATTTAAGCCACAGAGGGCCCCCACTGCTGGACAAAGAAACATGTCTAACCCATTTTTGTCTGCTAGAGAAATCTAATGAGCTTCCCTGTGCAATTTGGTGGGAGAGCTGCCTTGCCCTCCAATGCAAGACCAGTTATACTCTTCTGCTAATCCAATTACCTATTGCTACATTGAAGATTACACAATGGAACAAAAGCCAGCAGTGGGGGGTTTCTTTCACAAGTAAAAATTCAAACTTTTGTTACAATGGTTTGTTAGCACCTCAGATTTCAGGATACAATGATGCAAATAATGTTCATACAAAGTCCGGAAAAAGGTAGAGGGAAAGGGGTGGGGATACATGTCTTTTTCTTCTCACAGTGATCAAGAAGGTGACAGTCATTTTCCATAGACAAATGAGATGATAGTCCTTTTGTTTCATGTTAATGGTGGACCAGACAGGATGGATGTTATCAAGGAAATCTCTAGGCAGTTCCCTAGGGTGTGAAATGGATTATGCTTAGTTGGTTTCTAGGTGAGAGGTCGCAGTGTCCCTGGGTGTCCAAGCATTCCCCGAAGGGAAATACCTCTGGGTGCTGTTTCACTTAGAAATATAGAACAGAACATGTTAATATTACAGAGCAAGGGAAATCAACCCTTGCAGTCATCCTCCAGCTAACAATCACTTGCAAGTACAGTGTGGTGCATGTGAGTGTGAAAGACTAAACTTGAAGTGGATGGCAAATTAAAATAGTGAGAGAAATATATTTTATTGGAAATTAAAGTACCGTATATATAATACTGTACTAAACATGCTAATTTCAAAATTATGGTTACAAAATATCTCATACTAAAACCGTTTTCTGCAAAGACCAGAGCGCCACTGATCTCATTCCCTTAGGATTTTCCCATCTGGTGAACAAAGACTTTGAACTCAAGGGCTTTACCATTCCATTCCAAACATACATAAATGAAACCACTCACAGTTTCACTGGAAGGCCTTGACCCGACCACTCTGGTGACATGGGTCTTCTTAACGTATACTCCGAGGGATGGGAGAGGATAGCCAGAATTTATCAAAATCTTTGGTAAACTGATAACACAAATTTTCTTTTATGAAGGTATGGCCTGGGGGTTGTAGTTTGAGAACCCCTGCTCTAGGTGAATAAATAATTGATGGTTTAAAACTAATCACGCAAGGTTCCGGAAAAAAATTCTGAAGCCAGAGATACTCCAATAATCTTCCAGAAAAGGAAAGGTGGGTCATCAAAGTTCAGGTCAGGGGTAATAATCACCTGCCAGAATTCCACTTCTGCTTGCAGAAGGTTTGTATGACTTGCCATGGGTGATTATGGTTAAATTTGAACAAACAAATAAATAAATATACAAACAAACAAGCAAAAAAAAATGGCTTTCTCCAGGCCACACTATAAATTAGCACAATTAATTAAAGAAGCCTCATTGATTATTTAACTGCGTATTTATTTAGTTAAGGGAAGATGTTAATAAATTTTAAAAAAACTTTTTATGGGGTCACACTATGACAGGATCAAAGAGTTGACAGCCGGTTGTTGTTTATGTAACTTGCAATGGTTAATTGCAGCCAACAGATAAGATGTCTCAGTTGTGCAATCAGGCAGATGACCATGCGCATAATCAATATGTACCTGTTACCTTATCAGCGAACCATAAACACCCATGGCAAGTCATACAAACCTTCTGCAAGCAGAAGTGGAATTCTGGCAGGTGATTATTACCCCTGACCTGAACTTTGATGACCCACCTTTCCTTTTCTGGAAGATTATTGGAGTATCTCTGGCTTCAGAATTTTTTCCGGAACCTTGCGTGATTAGTTTTAAATCAATCATTTATTCACCTAGAGCAGGGGTTCTCAAACTACAACCCCCAGGCCATATCTGGCCCTCCATGACAAAAAATCCGGCTCTCACTGCAGGTAGGCGTGGCACAACCACGTGCACTGCATCTAATGATAATTAGCAGCCATTGTACTCTGTTAGCAGGAGCTATGGTTGCTGTCAGGTTGTTGTTGTTGTTGTTGTTGTTGTTGTTGTTGTTGTTGTTGTTGTTTGTTGTTGTTGTTGTTGTTGTTGTTGTTATACTTATATGCCGCTCTACTTGCTGAAGCAACTCAGAGCGGCTAACATCACACAGGCATCATATATTACAATATCAAATAAATACAACATAAGCATATACAGTCAGTAAATCTAACATAAAAATAAAAATGCATATTAAAAAAAATCAACTCCTGCCTGCTGAGAAGAACTATTGCCACCTACTAGCACAGTTATACAATACAAAAAAGCAAAAATATACAATACACTAGCAGAGAAAATATAGTACAGTCAGGAGAGTCAAGAAGAACCAAGCAACCACATATGCATATGTTATAATTGATAAAATCTCTTTTTCCTTCGAAACCTTTCTGGCTGTTTTATTTACATTTAAAGAAACTTATAAACAGATTGCTTTTTAAGAGAGTTTTCAGGTGACAGTAGGAGCTGCTTGGGGCTGTGAAGAGAGGCCACTGCGGTAGAACATTAATAAAATGTACTTGCCAAGGCATATGAACTACCACCCTCGCTCCCGTGCCAGATTATGGGGAAGCTGTTTATCAACTGCTGAAAAGCACAACAGTATAGCTTTCCTTGATATACTTTTTTTTTTAGTGATCAAGAAATGCTTTATCTGTTATAAGGCTCTCGATGGACCTGGACTAGGGCATACCAACTTCCACCTCCCCTCCCATGCCCAATTAAGGATAGCTAGTGATCTATTCAGTTTCATCTCTCCTCCCTCCATGTTCAATAATAAAAAAAACAACTGAACGTGCGCAAGGACTGGACTCTGGTCTTAACAACAATCAGCTGTTGGCTTTAAATAGCACTTGGCAAAGAGGTTCCCTGAATTGCTGTCTTTCCTCTGGTGCAGAGAAGAGCCTGAGCTACAATGGACCCTTTGGGGGGGACCTCCGTCCTCCTCGCTGTCTGCCTGGTCCTCCTGGTGGCATGGAAGAGGTCAGGGGCCAAGAAGGTGAACTTGCCCCCCGGCCCAACACCGCTTCCTTTCATTGGGAACCTCCTGCAGGTGGCATCCAAGAATCTCCCTGAACACATCCGGAAGGTAAGGAAAGGACTTCAGCTTCGCTCTTCCTGCCCATGCAGGACCAGGCTTAGAAGAAGAAGTTACTTTTTTTGTTTCTTTTACAACTCGCAACCAGCACAGCTCCAAAAAACACAAAAACAAAAAGCAGTATGTTTTCCAAAACTCCTCCTGGACAAAGTTTGATATAATTTCATATGTTCTGGAATTAGGTGGATTTCATTGTCATATGTTATGGTGTTTTTATACTATACTACAGTACTGTACTTGTTTTTGAAATCGAACCAGGTTGCCAGCAGGCTTTTTTTCTTCAAGAAGAGTAGTTGGACAAAAAGACAGCTTGCATGGCTCAAAGAGGTTTGTTTCTCACTAAATCTGTGGTGGTTAATTAAACATGCCTGGGAAAGGGAACGGATTTGTGTCTCCTGGAAGCAACAATTCTGAGTACCTTCTGAGTAGATGTATAAACCAGACTAGCCATGAGTTCTCAGACATCCACGTCACCATTACTCTTTTTCTGCTTTTCTGAGCTTAGGATAAGAATGTACTTTTTGATTTATTTTTTTCCAGTCCCGAAATGGCACTGAAAGTCATAGATTTTGATATAGAGTCTGACAACCCATTAAAAATGAGCTTGTCCATCCACTGATAAACCCCTTTGTCAAGAAGTGATGGAATTTCTTCAGAGGTCAGTCTGTAATTGAAGCTCATGATCAACTACCAAAAACAAATCACCAAGCAAAACATGCTGCATCCGAAGGCAAGGAACGGTGGAATATCCTCCACTCTTGATGATATACTTATACTGTATCCATAATAAATGTATTTTCTGGATTGACCTTAAGTGTGCACAGAGAGGACAGAGCAGGTTCATGAAAGTTTGTGTAGGCAGATTGCACAATTGGAGATCAGAGGTTCATGATTGGCTGCCAGGTTGAAGGAGGTCAAGAAAGTTCGTGGAAGAAAGCCACGGCGTGGAAGAAGGAAGGGAAACCACATGCACTGGGCTTTTGAAGGCAAAGGTGAGAAGAGAAGAAGGGAGGGCAGCAGGAGAGGGAGATCTGGCCAAGGATAGAAGGGAAGGAGGACAAAGCAAAGGACAGGTAATCTATCATGCAGAAAAACAGTTAACTCTGTTCCACGAATGAAACCTATCAGGACTTTCCCTTTCTCTTGCGTGTCCTCCTTCTGTTTGGCTACCTTTGTTTTCAAACACGGGTGGCCAAATGGTCACATGGTTCAGGGGGCTGCTCACCGTGGTTCCTCCCACTAGAAGTGGAAGTAAAACACACCCATGCATGCTCAAAACGCTGCTGTAAATGCACATGCGGCTGTTGTAAATGGGCTTATGACAGCCACTAGTGCTTTTGCAGCAGTGTTTTGCACATATGTGGGTGCATTTTAGTTCCACTTTCGGGAGCGGCAAGGGCAGTGTGGGCTGGATGACTTGCCATTGCAGGTCAAATCCAGCCCACAGGCCACTGACGACTCCATTCTAAAATAACTCTTCACAGGAAGAATTATGTATGTAATTAAATTAGTTGTTGATGTTCAGTCGCACAGTTGATTCCGACCCTCTTTGACCCCATGGACCACTGCCCGCCAGGCACTCCTGTTCTCCACCCTCCCCCACAACTCACTCAGTTCTGTGCCCATTGTCTCCACAATACCATCTAACCATCTCATTTTTGGCCGCCCCCTTTTTCTTTTGCCCTCCACCTTTCCCAGCATCAAAGCCTTCTCAAGCGAATCCTCTCTTCTCATTTGATGTCCAAAGTACCTTAGCTTCATCTTTACAATTTGACTTTCTAAGGAGCATTCTGGGTTGATTTCTTCTAACATTGACCTATTTGTTCTCCTCGCTGTCCAGGGGACTCTCAAAACTCTCCTCCAACACCACATCTCAAAGGCGTCTATTCTTCTGCGCTCAGCTTTCCTAATGGTCCAGCTCTCACAACCATACATTGCCACAGGGAATACCATTGCTTTGACAATACGAATTTTTGTTTTCAATGTGATGTCTCTGCTTTTCACTATGCTCGCCAGGTTTCTCATCGCTTGCCTCCCAAGAATCAGTCGCCTTTTTATTTCATGGCTGCAATCCCCATCTGCAGTGAGTTTTGATCCCAAGAAAGTAAAATCTGTCACTGCTTCTACTTCTTCCCCATCTATTTTCCAGTGACTGATAGGGCCTGTTGCCATGATCTTGGTTTTCTTTATATTGAGTATCAAGCCAGCTTTTTCACTTTCTTCTTTCAACCTAATCAGGAGCTTCTTTAGGTCCTCCTCACTTTCTGCCATTAGGGTGGTATCATCTGCATATCTCAAATTGTTGATGTTTCTCCCAGCAATTTTGATCCCAAATTGTGATTCCTCCATCCCTGCATTGCGCATTATGTGCTCTGTGTATAAGGTGAATAAGCAGGGTGACAAAATGCAGCCTTGTCTTACTCCTTTTCCTATTCCAAACCACTCTGTCCTTCCGTATTCTGTCCTAACTGTTGCTTCTTGATTCATGTACAAATTTCTCATGAGGCATATAAGATGTTCTGGGATTCCCATCTCTTTAATTACTTGCCACATTTTGTTGTGGTCTACACAATCAAAGGCCTTTGTGTAATCAATGAAACAGAAGTATACTTGTTTCTGATATTCCTTTGTTTTTTCCATGATCCATCTTATGTTGGCGATTAAAATAGATAATTAAATAATTAATCAAGCAATGAAAATCTCTTTACAGATGAGTGAGAAATACGGGCCTGTGTTCACACTGTATTTTGGCTCAGAACGGGTCATAATCGTCCATGGCTACAACCTTGTGAAGAAGGTTCTCGTTGACAACGGCGAGGACTTCCTCGACCGAGGCAGATTACCGTCCTCAGATAAGTTAAGCAAAGCACACGGTATGATTCATTTTTAAAAGTTTACATGAGGCACATTTAACCCACAGCAGACTAAGAACCAGAGGGAGCACTGGCGTAGCGTGGGGGGGGGCAGGGTGTGTGGCCTACCCCGGGCAGCACTTTGGAGAAGCAGCAACATTTCACAGGAAATGGGACAACGACACCCTGAGGAGGAAAAAGTGCCTCCTGGTCCCCACCAAGGTAGCATTTTCGTCTCGATTTGAGTGCTTAAATGGGGGAGGCAGCGAGTTTGGCCTGCGTCCCGGACGGTAGAAACCCGCCCTATGCCACTGAGAGGAAGGGACAGTATAGAGCAGTGATGGCAAACCTTGGCACTCCAGGTGTTCTTGGACTTCAGTTCCCAGAAATCCAAGTCTCTGTGAATCCAAAGGGAGGGACAGTATGGAGAAAACATCAGTCCTTGTGTTGTTCTTACTTCTTGGTGTCCAAGGTTTTCCTGCACAGCATGAGGTATTCCATATGTTAAGACCGAGGCTTTCTGAAATCTCCCTCCCTCTCTAAACCCACTTAAATGGCCAGTGAATGGGCAACCTCAGTTCACAGAAGCCCCTAGAGTTGGCTTTTGCCCATGTAGATGGGGCATGCAGCTGTCATGGAGAAGACAGGTATGATGAACCTTGAGTCTTCTGCAGGTAAAACCCGGCCATACCGTTTATCTTCAGCCCTCCCCCAAACATTCCCCAAATCAGAGCCAATGTTTCTGACTCCCCAAATCCCAGGGCATCTCATTGCAATCCAGCTTCTTACTTTCCATGGAATGGGGCAGTGAGACAAAAAACTAATGTTAGAGGAGACCATCATCCGACTTGAAAGGACCTGATTATATCATACAGTTGTTGCTGGAGAGTTGAGAACATTCTGTCAAGGTAAACCCAGTGATGGTATGTTACCGGTTCGCCCGAACCGATAGCAACATTCCTGAGTGGTTCACCGAACCAGTAGCAACCACCCGGGATTGTTTTGTTTGTTTTTTGAGGCATCCGGTTCAGATGCCTCACCGGCAAAAAAAAATCCTGGGTACTGCGCACGCGTCAAACCTTCATTTTCCCATTCCTTTTATCCACTCCCATTCCTTTTATTCGGTTTCTTTTAGGCTAGAATGGGAGGTTGTTTTTAATGTTTTTAATGGGTTTTAAATTTTATTGCTCTTTTAGTGTGTTTGTAGTATATTATATACCTGTTGTGCGCCACCCTGAGTCGCTTGTGCGAGTAGGGTGGAATATAAATTTGATTAATAATAATAATAATAATAATAATAATAATAATAATAATAATAATAATAATAATAATAATAATAATAATAATAATAATAATAATTGAAGCATATGTGGTTTATATTACTGACAGAGAGGGAAATAGTTCAATAAACAAAGTGATCCATGTGATCCATGTTTAAAACAAATGTAGAAGTAGAAAGTGATACCTTTTCTGGATCACCAAACAATCACTTCTTCAGGTGTGCTTTCAAACATCAAATTAATCAACACACTTGTTCAAGGAAGAATACAGATTCTAGGTTTTAACAAGATACGGCAGCAGCAAGTTTTATCAAAAGGAATCAAGTACAGTACTCCACTTCTCCCACTCAGACATGATAAATCTTTCAGCATATAAATTAGACAGTACTTAAACTATAAAGGTATTTTAATTAATTTTACCTAAAATAAAATCCATTGATACCATAGGATACAAAAGAGAAATTATTCTTAATTAGCTGTTTCTGTTCTCAGTGGAACATGCTCATCTCTTTTTAAAGAAACAACGTGTAAACATGGCAATTGCAGGAAACATAAGGAAAGTTACCCTGATTCGTTAGATGTTTTCCAATGAAGGTGTCTTCAAGCGAGGGTCAAGAATAGCCCTATACAGTATTTATATCCTGTGGGATGACGTAGATCACCCTCAGACTGCGTTGCATGGAAATCCCATAGTATTTGCTGGACTTTTCATAATATTTGCAATGAGAGAGAGTCATTCTGCTTTCTCTACTGGGTTGTTTTCTTTAGGTATTGTCATGTCCAACGGAGAACGCTGGCTTCAGCTCCGTCGCTTCTCCCTTACAACCCTCAGGAACTTTGGGATGGGGAAGAAAAGCATTGAGGAACGCATCCAGGACGAGGCAGCGTACCTGATGAAGGAGCTTCGAGCCACAAAGGGTATAGATTGATACTTTATCATTTGAAAAGTGTGTGTGTTTTTAAGTTCATGCAAACTAGTACCACACCATACCCTAGGGTGGGGCAAACTCTGTGCTGAGGTGACTGCATTGGTGCCTACAGAGAAGGCTCTGAGGGCCACCTCTGGCACATGTGCCATAGGTTCGCCACCACTGACCTATACTTTTAAACCCCTGACACTTATTGGGGGATATTTCCCAATATGTCTGGCCAGTTATCCTGCTAGCGACTCAACACTGAGCATCAGGTGGTGGTAAACTAACCTGACAACCTTGAGGACTACAGCCTAAGGTAAGTACAGAGGGTAGGGTGGTTGTCCTCAAGTGGATTAAATCCCACTTGAGTCCATCTTGATGGAGGGCAGAAGCTACATCCATACGGCTCTGAGGCTGAGGAGGACTTTGTTCCAAAAGGGTTCATGACCAGAAAGCGACTCATGAAACTGGATCAGTGGTACTATGGGTGTCAGCTGTGATGCAGAAGGCAGATGAAAGGCCATGGCTGATTGCCATGATGATCACCAATATTTGGAATCAGATACAACAGAAAAAGAAGAAGAATTTGGCAATATAACATCATGCTTGCCATCAACAGACATTTCAGCATTGAATTGCTGCAAATCTTGTGATTTGATGAGTGACAGAAAATGCTTCTGCTGATTTCATAGCTTGTGGTAATTTGGTCCCTGGGCTTAGGTCAGAGTGGCTATGTAACAGGATGGTGGCTATGAAATTATTTCCTAACATAATGTGCAAGATTATAATGTGTAAGGAATCACAAACGATCACTAGGCAGACCTTGAAAACGATGAGACAAGCCGATGGTAAAGCTGTTCGGCTAGAAATGGAAACAGGAGGCAAAGAACAATAGAACATTTGGGGGTTCCGTTGATTCGCTTAAATAGATAAGCAATGACAAATCGATACTGGATTGGATATTGGAATATACAAGACAACAATTCCTCAACTATACCTTCTGTGTTTTCCTTTCCATGCCAGGCCAACCCTTCAACCCAACCAGGCTTTTCAGCAAAGCCACAGGTAACATCATCAGCCACATCCTCTTTGGAGACCGCTTTGATTATCAAGATGAGAACTACAGCCAGATCCTGCAGCTGCTCACAGACATCTTCGTGCTCGATAGCTCCTTTGCAGGAGAGGTAAGGAAAACTCCAGCAAGAAAAGGAGAAAGTGCTGGGAGATGGAGAATAAATGGAGGCATCTTTGAATTGTTTGGATCATGTTCCTATGGACCAACATGGTCAAGGGAGAGAAAATCCATAGCAGAGAAAGCCTCACTTTCTGTAACTCCCAACAGGCTCTATGGTCCTAACTCTGGTTCACTGACCACCATTTCTGAGTTCCTAGAGTGTGTCCAGTCAGCTCTTTAATGTCTAGTCTGAAAGTTGGATTGGAGATAATAATCTTTAAAGCACCCTCCAGTGGTTGGAGTGCAGGAAAACCAAGGGACAACATATAGATTTTGCAAGACATTTCTGATTGGAAGAAGATGCTTTGGAGGTTCTTGTCCTACCTGTTGCTTTGGGGTGGCTTTAGCCCATCGGTGTCCTTTTCTAATTGAATGCTGTTAGCCCCAAAAGATATTGCAAAATGATGAGCAGGCCCCATTAGCTCAGCTTCAAAGCACTACCATATAAAGCATCATGGGTTTAATTTAACAAACAGATTCAAACTCTCCAAAGTATTTTCCAGGCCACTTACTGATCCAGTTGTATTCTCTCTCACGCTCTCTTTCTTTCTCTCTCCACCTCTTTCCTTCAGTTGTATTACTTAGTCCCCGGGATCATGGAATACTTGCCTGGCCCTCATAAAACAATATTCAAACATTCGTTCAATATAGATGAGTTTATAATCCAGAAGTTGGAGGAACACGAGAGAACCCTGGATGCCACAAGTCCTCCTCGAGACTTTGTAGACTCTTTCCTCCACAAAATGGACCAGGTAAGACAGGTTGGAATAGCCATGCCGTCCAAAATCTTGAGGGCTAAAATTTCCCATCACAAGGGACCATTCCCAAATAACTTCTGGTACCAACCCTCAAAGGATCGAGGTGCTTCTACACCCTGATCCCACTGTATATGAAGATCAAGGAAGGTACAACAACAACCAACCCACTTATACCCCACCCATCTGGGGATTCATCCCCACTCTGGGTGGCTAAAAACAATATATTAAAACATCTTAAAATTCACACAATTATAAAATGACATCTTAAAATCACACAATTAAAAAAAAACGGGCCTAAATGAACAACGAGCAAGGGGGGCGGCGGGGCGGGCCGGATGGTGAGAAGCCTCAGACTAGGCTGATGATGACCCTGAAGGCATTTTAGCTGCTTTTTAAATGTCAGGAAAGCAAGTGGTTTGATGCAATTCCACCGGGAGCAAGTTCTATAGGGTTGGCCGTGCAACCGAAAAGGCTCTTTTCCGAGTCATGGCCTTTCTTGACAGTTTTGGTGTCGGCACCTAAAGCTGACCCGTCTGGGAGAATCGTGTGATGCGGGATAATGTTCCAAAAGGTATAGCACAGGGATTCCCAACCTGTGGCACACAGGCTAGATGCGGCTCATGACACCATTTTATGTGCCCCCCCACCTCCTCCACCACACAAGGAAATGCCATGTGCTGGAGGAAGGGCAAAATGGCTGTCCGGCCCCGGAAGCTTTCTGAAGGGGCGTGACCCAACTGCCGGCTTTAAAAGGTTGAGAACTCCTGGTAGAGCCATGCCATCCAAAAAAATTGAAGCCTAGAATTTCCCATCAAGGAACCATTCCCAAATGACTTCTGGTATCAAGGTTCAAAGGATTGAGGTGTTTCCACACCCTGATCCCACTGTATAATATGAGGATCAAGGAAGGTATCGCGGATGTTGTTGTAATGTTGCAGCTGCTGTTGCGGTTGGTGTCATGATTGATGGTTTCTCCATTGTTCTCTTCATTCCTAGGAGAAGAACAACCCCCAAACAGAATTTACCAAAGAGAACCTCATGATATTAATTGCTGACCTCTTTGGTGCTGGAACGGAAACCACCAGTACCACCTTGAGATACCTCCTCATGGTCCTGGCTGAATATCAAGCTGTGCAAGGTTTCTCATCCAGGCGTTGAACCAACTGTCTGGTTTTTTTTAATCATTGTTTGAATGGACTGCATTTCTTTCATGATTTCACCACTAAGTTGTATTTCTCAACCCACTGTTCTGTGCATTGACTGGGCATGTTCCTATAGCTTATTCATTTTGTTTCTTTCCTTCCTTGCCATCTCCAAACAACTGCAATATCTCATTGTATTCGGGGAAATGGTCCACATTATGGGACCAAGATCTTCAGTTTCCAAACACATCATTTTATTTCTAATACTATCCCAAATTCACAAACTTAAATTGTGCCAGATATAGCACAGTGTCAAACTATAATGTCCTCTGACACCCAAAGGCCATTGTGAAGACAATCAGGGCTTTCTGCTCTTGTAGGAGCTGAGATGCAAATGGATGAAATTAATGAAGGGGGGATGGCTGTGATATCAGTGTGGTGGTGGATCTGCTTCAGGAGGCACTTTAGAACCTGAACCTTCCATGGGCAATAGGGCTCCCCCATTGCCAAAGTGGTGTGTAATGAGTGTTCTGGCTTAAGTATTTGCCTGCAACTTAAGTCCACTTTGCATATATTTTTAAGCATTTGTGCCTACAGTTTTTCATGGCTTTAACACTTATGGAAGTTTTCACAACTTTGACGTATTTGTTATTGTCAGCTGTTACTCGTGTCCAAGTACAGATGTACATTTTTTCCTGAAAATGTTTTCATGCCATTGGTGTGAATTTGTTTAAGGTGGATCCCAGCTTGCCATGAAGTGACCCACACACTATGAGCATGGAGCCATCTCATATGAAATGAGACATGAAGGAAAAGCTGTGGCAGTCCATTGCAGATGTATTTGTGTGCATATGAAACACAGAACCAACGCAGATGAATAAAGCTTGTATAACTAGACAAGCT
Source organism: Furcifer pardalis (assembly GCA_030440675.1). NCBI lineage: Eukaryota > Metazoa > Chordata > Lepidosauria > Squamata > Chamaeleonidae > Furcifer > Furcifer pardalis. The sequence continues at coordinate 109,384,185 of CP126897.1, forward strand.
GACAATGCCTGGAATCACTGCAACAATGAAAACACTTACTCTCTGATGCCCACATCAGTTCTAATATGACTGGAACTGATTGATTTGGTTTTGGATTTAACCCTTTATTGGGACATAGATCAGCTGTGACAAACACAGGTTTCGGTGCTTTTGCCTTGGAGGTCTATAAAATTCTGTAGGACCCTGGGAGAATTATCAGGCATTGGTTTCTCTGACCTGACACCATCATGGACAGATCCTGTAAATTCAAGGCTAAAAGCCACAGCAGATTCACCGACCCATTAAAATTGGAACCCACAGACTCTACAGATTCCCTTTCAGAAAACCAGGGCCTGTTTCTTAGTAGAGTGAACGAAATGCTGGAGATGTGGCAGCACCACTTCCTATAGACCTGGTGATGTTAAACAAGAGTTCCTTGTGCATGGCTCTGTACTGGATCTCTCATATCAGGATTCGGACCATGGGGAAGAGAGAAAGAGTGTTTAGTCCCTTCCTCTGCCCCTGTGGTTCCAAGAAAATCCCCTACCTGTAATTTGCACCACAAAGGAGGACTTCTAGAAGTACCAGTGGTAACTATGATATTGGGGTTTGTTTTGGAATGGGAAAGAGGGTTTGGTTTTCATGAGCGTGGGAGGAAAGTCTTCATAGCCCATCAAAACCACAACAAAAATCCCTCTCTGGTGAGGATGTGAACATGGGTGTGTGAATGGCAAGGGAGAAATTGCCTTCTTACACCATTTAGCACAGTGTCTGTGGATTTCAATTCCAGAAAAGGTCCACAAGGAAATTGACCGCGTGATTGGGCAAGAACGGCAGCCAGCCATGAAGGACCGCCCTGAGATGCCTTACACGGAAGCCGTCATCCATGAAACGCAGAGACTTCTTGACCTGGTTCCCTTTGGGGTTGCCCGCAGGACAAGAAAGGACGTGGAACTGGAAGGTTTTACCATCCCAAAGGTACCTGGAGTCAGCAGGAAAAGAGCATGCATGAAGGCCCAGAGCTGAAAGTGCTGAGGCCATCTTACATGACTTGAAGACCTCCTCTTACCTGTTGCCTCCTAGCTCTCATCCTGCTTCCTTTTCTTCTTCTTCAAACAGGGCACCAGTGTCTTCCTGTCCTTCACCTCCGCTCTGCGTGATCCGGTGCAGTTTAGAAACCCCTATAAGTTTGACCCAGGGCATTTCCTGGACGAAAAGGGGAACTTCCAGAAGAACGGAGCGGACGTGCCTTTCTCTGCAGGTAGGAAGGTCTGCCTTGCCATCTCTTGAAGGAAGTTCTCGCGCTGGTCTGTGGGCTGTTGGGTATAGCGGCCAACCGTCACGGATTCTCCGGGACAGTCCCGATTTGAGAGGGGGAATCCCGAGTTACCATTTTTAGGAAAATGGTCACGGAATTCCCCCATGACGTCCCGGCTGTCCCGATTTCTCTTCGGCAGCAGGCATTTTTTAAAAAAAAAGGAGCAAAAAATGGCTCCAAAAATTCAGCGATGTGATTGGCTCTCTATGTCAGCTGACATAGAGAGCCAATCACATCGCTGAATAGGGGAAACACCTATTCAGCGATGTGATTGGCTCTCTATGTCAGCTGACATAGAGAGCCAATCACATCGCTGAATAGGGGAAACACCTATTCAGCGATGTGATTGGCTCTCTATGTCAGCTGACATAGAGAGCCAATCAAATCGCTGAATTTTTCCCCCTTCCCTACCGGAGTTTTTAAAAAAGCCTCTTTAGTCTCATCAGCTGTTAGTCGGGAGAGAAAATAAGCAGAGCTTCAAGGTAAGCAGAGTTGGGGGGTGTATTCTCTGTGTCCGAGCAGGCTGCCTGCTTATTTTCGGGGGGTGGCTTATATTTCTATATGAGTATATAGAAATATAAGCCACCCCCCGAAAATAAGCCATCAGGCCATTTTTGGCCATTTTTTGGGGGGGAAAAGAATATAAGCCATGCCATGGCTTATATTCTTTCCCCCCCCCCCCAAAATGGCCAAAAATGGCCTGATGGCTTATTTTCGGGGGGTGGCTTATATTTTTAGAGCCCCCCGAAAATCGGCACATGGCTTATTTTCCAATAAACTGTGCATGCGCAGAAACTCAATCTGATGCATGCGCAATGCATCAGATTGAGTTTCTGCGCATGCACAGTTTATTGGAGCCATTTTTTGCTCCTTTATTTTTTTGCCCCGCCCATGACGTCGTGACGTTGGCCCCGCCCATGACGTCATGACGTTGGCCCCGCCCCACTATCCCGGATTCAGTTTTGTAAGGTGTTGGACGCCTTACTGTTGGGGTTTGTAGGATGGGCTCTAGTATTACTGAGTCTCATATCCTTAGCTAGAGCTCCCATGCTGATTGTTCCAAGCTGTTTCCTACATTCCACCCCTGCAATCTTCTTCTTCTCCCTCTCCGCCCATTCTAAGTGCCCACTTGCAGTAATCACGTTTGGGGGGCTCTGACGCTCCCGCTAAACATGCCCCTAGGCATGGCATTACCAGAGAGAACCACTGTCTTGGGGAGGCCAGAGAAATATGCAGAAATGCTTCCTGCTTCCCTCTAGTGCCTAATTCTGATATTGCACTTCAATAAACAGGAACAAAAATAGAAAAGTCAAAACTGAAAGCCCCTTCATTGCCACTTTGATGGCAGAAAACACAAAACATTCCTGATGACAAAAATGCCCCACAATGCAAAGACAGGTTTTGATACCCTGAGAGCTACACTTGGGGACCAGAAAGGGGCCTCATTCGGACATCCCCTAAAAATCCTTTCAACCCAGAGTAATCTCTGGCACATAAACACACACACAATTGAAGACAAAAAATTTCCCGCCACCCCTGCCTCAAAAACTAAGGGAATGGGACTGTTCTGTGAAATAATTTAAGCCTTTGTCCATTGCAGGAAAAAGGAACTGTGTAGGAGAAGGAATGGCTCGGATGGAGCTCTTCTTATACCTCACCACCATCCTGCAAAGCTTCCACCTTAGACGCCCTCCAGGAATCACGGAAATCGACCTCTCTCCAAAGGTCACTGGATTTGGGAAGATGCCTCATGAAGTCGAGCTCTGCTTCTCCCCACGCTGAGCCGTGGGCCCATCCTCCCACAAACTTCATCCTTTTGCTCATTTTTTATTTTCTTTATCGAAATGCAAAAGGAAGGGAAAAGTGAAAGGAAAACCGCTATTCCCGTTAGGGGAAGAAGGGTCAACATTTCTCCTTAGTGTGTTTGCTGTTCCTGTTTTCATTTGCAAATTCATACCATACATTTCTCTCATTTTGTTTGTGTCTGATTGGAAACTTGGAACTGATGAAAACATGAAAACATGCATTTCTGTTTTGGAAACTGAGTAATATGAGGGTTTGGCCCTGTTTAAAAAGACAATCACAACTCCCAAGAAACCTCCAAGGGAAAGGGAGGGGGGGAATGTAGGAGATAGGAAAGAGCCTTTTGGGGGCTGGGGGCAGGAAACAAGGTGACTCAGGAGGGTAAGATGCTGAACTTGATGACTGGAAGGTTTGCAGGTCAGCCAGTCAAGACCAAAGTGCTGCACCACTAAGGGAATCTCTACACGGAGCCCCTGCCAACATAGCAGTTTGAAAGCAAGATTTTGCAAGTAGATAAATAGGGCCCACTTTGGTGAGAAGGTAAACATCATTCCATGCTCTCAGGTGTCTAGTCATGCCTGCCACATGACCATGGAAATGTCTGCAGATGTGCTGGTTCTTTGGCTATAGACAGAGATGAACACTGAATCCTAGAGTCGGATACAACTGGCTTTCAAGCAAGGGCGACCTTGACCTTTGCGAGGTCTCCATGCATTTCCCATCCCTGAATAACACAGTGGGCCTTGTTTCTGTGGTGCCATTGCAGATGTTAAATAAAATTTTGAAATTCACCCTTTAGTTTAAGGCATATTCTTTTATTTTTAAATAAAACTATTTGAATCTTTCATGTTCCCCAGAACACAGACCTTAATGGCAGACAGTGCCTGCATCAATTAACAGCCATGTCCTGGTCATATTTTAGTCTACCATCAATAGAAATTTCCTTTTAATCAATAAAGATTTCCTTTATACCTCCACCCCCTTCATGGACCATGGGAAACCTAAGCTTCACACAATACACTCAGCTGGAGCCTGGAAATTAGTGGAATCTGACCAGGTGGTGATCTGGAGTTCCTCACCTTTGAGATAATGCTAAAATGTTAATCTCATCTTTCCTGCTAGCCAATGCAAATGTTTGACTTGAAGCTTAAGACTTTTGGTCCACTGCAGTTTGATGCCTTTAAGATAGGAATATATAGGAAACCTCTGTGGAGTAACTTCTGTTAGTATTTGACAATGATATTAATACTGGATTTTATGTCTTCTCATTCCAAGGAAAAATCAAATGGAAAAATTATTACTAACAGGATAATTTTGATATTAAATTAATACAGAATACAATACTGAGGTCTCCCTGCATTGCTAAGGAGAACATCTGATAATCTTGCCTAAGGAAAGGAGCTGAATACCTCCTCTCCTGTCTATCTCTCCAGATGTTTGCTAATGTCTTTCTATTGTTTGGCTTATGAGGACTCATCAAGATAAGAATGCATGGACCTGGGAAATTCCAAAAGTTGCTGTTTCTTTTGTGACTTTAGGGGAACAAAACCATACAGCATTTTTAAACTTTTGAAAACTTTATAAAGTGCTTTATAAAGATCTGCTTCCTTGTTTAGCTTCTTTTCAGAATCAGGCCCCCTGCCTCTTAAGAAGCCCCTCTCTCCCCTCCCCCCCCCCACCTGGATCGCTAAGTCCCTTAGCAAGCCAGAAGGAGATTTTCAGAATCAGAGCTGAGGATCAGATACTGTGATTGTTATTGAGATCGTGCAACCTTGGGAGAAAGAGCAGGCAGCCCCTCCTTTCCTCCCAAGGCAAACTGGTGAGTCCCAGCCATGCCTCAGGGAATTTGAGGCAAACATTTGTATCAGATAAGGTTAACATAACATTATCAAATGTTTGCTTCAAATTCCCCAACATTATCCGATTTTAGCCTTATCCGATGCAAACCTTATCCGAGGTATCACTGTACTTCTGAGTCAGATTGGAATGTGTGTACCGAAACTCCTAAGTGTAAAAATTCTCAGTCTTGAGGGGATAAGCACATGGTGAAACAGAGATCAGAGAAAAGCACATTTAAATTGGGTAAGACGATAATGAAAAAAGCACCGTTTAAAATGGGGCTTATTTTGTTATAACAGGTGCCAACATCGCTGGCCTCCAACCGGGCAGATCCCACCAGATCCCTGTGCCTTTATGAACCCTTGCTCTGGGTGTTCCTAGTGGTACTCTCTCCAGAAAGTATCCATGGCTTTTGTAAGCCCCAAGAGGTTCCCAGTACCAGGCAAATGGTTCACCAGAAAAGCTTCATCCCAGCTTTCAGATGTTTCAAACAAAGGGGTGGGAGGGATCACTGGATGGTTCAATTCAACAATTATATTTAAAAACAAGGCAGGGACTCTCAACCTGTGGCCCATGGGCTGGGTGTGGCCTGAAACACCATTTCATGTGCCCTCCACCACACCGCCTCCACCACACGCGGCGGAAGTGCCATGTGGTGGAGGAAGGGCAAAATGGCCATCCAGCCTCCAAAGCTGTCTGAGGGAATGTGACCCAATGGCCCCCGGGTTAGAAAGGTTGAGACCTCCTGCACTAGAGTAACAAAAAATGGGAACTTTTCATGCCACCCTCCTTCAAGCTGGGCCTCCAGAACTCAAAATGATCAAAATTGGGCAGAGAAAACCCTAAAAATTACCTCAGGCAAAGGGTGGCATTATTGGGACCTGTGGAAAGCTAAAGCTCTGAAGTTGAGCTGATTCATGGTGGCTGCAGCAGCTTTCAGGTATTGGGTCCTACTTCTGGCAAAAGAAGGACCATGGGTCTTTCCTAACTCAGGAGACAAAAAGATGGGACAACCGGTATTCTTGACCACTTATGTTGCATTTCAACCTGTTTCTCATTCTTTAGAACAGGCCTGGAAAACTAGATGTCCCAGATAAGTTACTTGTGCCTGTGCCTATTTATATTTTGAAGCTTTGATGGTCAGACCAGCCTCCCCCAATCTCTGTAACACTATATGCAGGAAAGTGTTTAGATCTTGCCAGTCAAACCTCGCATAAAGAGTGTTTCGCTTAAAGAGTAACCCACTTAAAGAGCAGAATTTTCTCTGAATGGTTGCTTCGTTTAACAAATAAAACCAGCCAAAAACTCGCTTAACAAATCGGGGTTCACAATCACACACACACACACACACCCAAAAAATTGGTCACTTACAGTGGTGTTTCGCTTAAAGAGCAAACTCGCTTAAAGAGCAATCTTGTGGAACGCATTATGCTCTTTAAGCGAGGTACAACTGTAGATACAGTGGAATATCAGTTAACAAATGGCTCAGTTACTGTATATATTCGAGGATACATTGGGTTTTTTAGCCCCCCAAATGAGGTCCAAAAATGGGACTCAACTTATACTTGGGTCAATTTAAACATTCAAAACTATACCTGCACAAATGTCTAAATTAATTAATTTTACTGTATTTTCATGTATTTTAATTATTGAAACTCACTAGCACCTGCTGAGAGCTGGACCATTAGGAAAGCTGAGTGCAGAAGAATGCACCATTTAAAATGGGGCTTATTTTGTTACAACAGGTTCCAACATCGCTGGCCTCTAACCAGGCAGAATGCCTGAGTGCAGAAGATGCCTTTGAGATGTGGTGCTGGAGGAGAGTTTTGAGAGTCCCCTGGACAGCAAGGAGAATAGGTCAGTCTTAGAAGAAATCAACCCTGACTGCTCCTTAGAAGGTCAAATAGTAAAGATGAAGCTAAAGTACTTTGGACATCAAATGAGAAGAGAGGATTCACTTGAGAAAGCATTGATGCTTGGAAGGGTGGAGGGCAAAAGAAAAAGGGAGCAGCCAAAAATGAGATGACTAGATGGTATTGTAGAGACAATGGGCACAGAGCTGAGCGAGTTGAGGAGGAGGGTGGAGGACAGAAGTGCCTGGCGGACAGTGAGGTCCATGGGGTCATTGCAAAGGGTCAGAGTCAACTATGCAACTGAACAACAACAAAAAAGCACCAGCTGCATTTTCCACACCTGACTTATACTCGGGTCAATCTGTTTTCCTAGTTTTAGATGTCCAAATTAGGTACCTCGACTTATATTCGGGACAGTTTATACTCGAGTAGATACAGTAATATAAAAATCACATAACAAAAGGAAATCCATAGAAAATAGTGGTTCAGTTTACAGAATTGTTTCCACAATGGATTGATTGGTTTTCAATGCATTCCTACAGGAAACTGCATTTCAGTTAATGCCAAAATAAAGTGCCGTGATGGAGTACTGTATAGAAAACGTCACATCTGCCTGGAACAAAGTCTCGCCTCATCACTTGCTTAGAAGGGACCAATTCCTGCTACCATATGGGCACAAATGCTTCTACTTTGGTCAGGAACAACTCTTGGGAAACATTCTGTCAGTTTTCTTCCTGTCTTTTATTATCAAAATGCATGGTGATCCCAAAGAATAATTAGGGCTGCTCTACTTCACCCGTGGTTGACTCTTAGCACATTCTTATCATTTTTCTGTTGTATGACTTCATACCACCAGTGGTTGGTTTGGCTAAGGCCCTGTTTCTTTTCACACAAAGACACTCTTGTGATCTTATTTGCTGCCTGCACGTAGCTCTGGATCAAAAACTCATGAACTGGCGATATTTCCTGATAAGATCAAATAATTTCAAGATTTCCCACATAGGATCTAAGTGGGAAATCAAACCTGAGGCAGAGATGAGGTTCCGTGTAAATGAGTATAAAGTGATGGATATTAAGGCAAGAGAGAAAGTAAATCCTAGGATCATTCCCAGCCAGCCAAAGGAGGAATCGCTGCTTTCCTGCTGGCAGAACACTCTGTTCCAGAAAACAAATACAGAATATTATTGGCACCATCAGTCTCAGCATGGGCTCTCTTCCAGTGATCATCATTTGTTTTTGTGGTGGGTGACTTTTCCAGCCCAGCCCATGTTGCAAAACACAGCACAGAGAAAACATACAAACACTAAAGCTTTCTTGCCTTGGAAAGGTGAGAATCACCACTCCACAGTGTTATATGTGAAGTGGATCTCCCTCAATAAACAGACAATGGCTCTTTCTAGTTCGAAGTGGAAGTTTCCAAAGTAATAGCAAAACTGAGCATGTTCAGGAATGTGTAAAATAAATACAACTGTTGAAAAGCACAATTGCACTAAAGACACTCCCATGCCCAATTAAGGATAGCTATTGATCTATTCAGCTTCATCTCTCCTCCCTCCGTGTCCAAAAACAACTGAACGTGCGCAAGGACTGGACTCTGGTCTTAACAACAATCAGCTGTAGGCTTTAAATAGCACTTGGCAAAGGGGTTCCCTGAATTGTTGTCTTTCCTCTGATGCAGAGAAGAGCCTGAGCTACGATGGACCCTTTGGGGGGGACCTCCGTCCTCCTCGCTGTCTGCCTGGTCCTCCTGGTGGCTTGGAAGAGGTCGGGGGCAAAGAAAGTGAACTTGCCCCCCGGCCCAACACCTCTTCCTTTCTTTGGGAACCTCCTGCATCTGGTATCCAAGAATCTCCCTGAAAACATCGGGAAGGTAAGGGAAGGAGTTCAGCTTCACTCTTCCTGCCCTTGCAGCAGGGCCAGGCTTAGAAGAAGTTTTTTTAAAAAATTGTTTTTATAACCCCAAACAGCAGAACTGAAAAAAGAGCATGCTTTCTAAATTTTCTCCAGGACCAAGTTAGGCATCATTTCACGTTTTTTAGAATTCTGTGGGTGAATTTGATTGCCACATGTGACACTACACTACACTATCCAATTTCCTCCCTCAGTTCCATCATAAACATGCATGCACACATTCAGACAGAGATTAATAATGATGATGATGATGATGCACTCAAAATACTGTCTCCTCATGGCTCTTCCCCCTGCCTGCAGAGACTGCTTATGGGAAACGGGAAATAATACCTTAAGCTTCCCTTCTTTGGGGATTATTTTCCAGATTTAAGGTTTGGAAAGCTGGCCTGTTATATGGCTTGTTCAAACCCTTAAGTGACATTCACAGGTGGCCCCTTTTTACCTGCCAACCCTGGGCTACATCACTTCTAAGAGGAAAATGGAACCAGTTGCTATACATCTGTTGCTACCTCTTTAATTTAGACCTGGTCCTGTCAATGCCTTTCCAAGGGGTGTCCCCCTCCCTCCCTCCCCCTGCTGTTTCACCTGATGGCTTGCTTTTCCCCATAGAAGCAAGGCTTCTTTATTGCCTTTGGTGCCAAGGTCTTTTTCAATGCTCCCCTACAAGTTATGCACACTTAAAGGTCACTGCGTGGAAGCACTCTTCATGCACTCAAGCCTTGTTGTCTTATGGGAACCTGGTATATTCAAACTCACTCATGGGACGCTTGGGGTGCGTGGGGTGTGCTCCCTACACTTTCCATACCAAGCCGAAGCTGTGGATAGTGCTCTCTGTCCTGCCGTCCTGTACCCATGTGTTTAAATGGCAGGATAGTCTTTCCACCTCAACATCCGTACCGGTTTAAACTGCAGACAGTGGTGGGAAATGGTAACTAAGGAAACACATTCAACTGGATGGGGTTCGCACAGGTGAGATCTGGAAGCAGCTGACAATTGTAGTACCAGAAAGAAGTCTACTTCTGTTTCATTTACTACACCAAGGCCTTTGATTGTGAGGATGACAATAAACTGTGACAAGTAGTAAAAGAGATGGAAATACCAGACGGCCTCATCTGCCTTATGAGAAATCTGTACATGAGTCAATAAGCAACAGTTAGGACAGGATCTGGAGCAACTGAGTGGTTTAGAATAGGAAAAGGAGTAAGATAAGGCTGCATATTATCACACTGCTTACTTAACTTATATCCAGAGTACATCATGTGCAGTGCAGGGCTGGATGAATCACAAGCTGGAATTTAAATTGCTGAGAGAAACATCAACAACCTGAGATATGCAGAGATGATACTAACCTAATGGCAGAAAGTGAAGAAGACCTAAAGAGTCTCTTGATTAGGATGAAAGAGGAGACTGCAAAAGCTGGCCTAAGACCAGTGGTGGGCTGTCAAATTTTTTACTACCACACTGTGGGTGGAGCCAACATCATGATGTCATGACACTGAAGGGCAGAGCCAAAGTAAAAAAATTAAATTAAATTAAATTAAAATAAAATACACATTAAAATACAAATTAAAATAAATACATATAAATACTTATAAATTAAAATAAATACATATACACATAATAGATAAATACATTAAATACACATTAAAACAAACTACATAAAACACACACACTTCAACCCACCCACCTACCCCAAATACAAACCTGTCACTTACCTTCTATTTTTCAGTGTGCATGTGTCAAATTGAGTTTTAACGCGTGCACACTTCCAAGCAGCCATTTTGGGCTGCCCAGAAAAAACATCCGGAGGGCGGCCAGAGAGGCGACCGAACCGGTGATCCCCTCCAGATGGCTGCTACCAGTTCGGGCGAACCGGGAGCAGCCCATCACTGCCTGAGACTCAACCTCAAAAAAAAATCATGGCAACAGGCCCTGTCAGTCCCTGGCAAATAGAAGGGGAAGAAATGGAAATTGTCCCATTGCCACCACAGACACTTTTAACAGGGACACACAAGAGGGTCTTCTGGTTGTGACATCCCCTCCCCTTGGAGGATACAAAAGCCCCCTTCCTTTTATCCTTCTACTGACAGTTGAAGACCCACTTCATCAGAAAGAGTTTTAATATCTATAACAGTGATGGCGAACCTTTTAGAGGCTGGGTGTCCAAAATGCCAACACACCAACAGAGGAGGAAGGAAACACTCCCATTGGGCTGCTGGGCAGAGGGGTGGCGCAAAATCCATGCTGGGGTGTCTGCATGGGTGCCCACAGAGAGGGTTCTGAGTGCCACCTCTGGCACATGTCCCAGAGGTTTGCCACGACTGATCTATAACCTAGTCTTTTGTTGCTAGAATATATATTTATTTATTTTGCCTGGTTTTCTAAGTCAGTTTTAAAGGATGTAAAGATTTTAAATTTTTTAATTTTCTAAAATGACTAGAATGGTTGGATTGCTTTTCAACCTGCAATTTATTGTACATTATCTTTTTGTCCTCGGTGTTTTAGCATTGTGAGCTGCCTTGGGTCTCCTCACTAGGAGAAAGGTGGCCTACAAGTGAAAACACAACAAACAAACAAACAAATCTCTTTACAGATAAGTGAGAAATATGGGCCTGTGTTCACGCTGTATTATGGCTCGGAACGTGTCGTGATCGTCCATGGTTATGACCTTGTGAAGAAGGTTCTCATTGACAATGGGGAGGACTTCCTTGACCGAGGTAGAATGCCATCCACAGATATGATAAACAAAGGACACGGTATGATTCATTTTTAAATTTTTACATGAGACACAGTTAGCCTACAGCAGGCTGGCATGCAGACGGTAGGATATGTGACATACATTCCTTTCAAGATGAGTTCATGTATAGAGGCATCTAAGGCAGTGATGGTGGAGCTTTTAGAGACTGAGTGCCCAAACTGCAGCCCCAAACCCACTTATTGATTGCAAAATGCCAACACAGCAACAGGGGAGGAAGGAAACACTCCCATTGGGCTGCTGGGCAGGATGGCAGGGCAAACTCTGTGCTGGGGTGACTAGCACGGGTGCCCACAGAGAGGGCTTGCAGTGCCACCTCTGGCACAAATGCCATAGGTTCACCACCACTAATCTAAGACTAGCAAGCTGTTGGTATTTTGGCAGTACTCCTGTTCCATTTTCTCTTTTGTGTTTTCTAGCTTTGGATTGCAAATATAGCTATACAAACTACAACCAAAGACCCATACATTCCTATGATAGGGTAAATTATTTCATGCCACCTTTTATTTATGTTTTAATTTGTGGAATCTGACAGTAAAAACAGACTCTTCATTGCTGTTTGTAGTGAGAGAGAATCGCTCTGCTTTCTCTATCTGGCTGCTTTCTTTAGGTATTCTTGTGTCCAATGGAGAACGCTGGGTCCAAGTCCGCCGCTTCTCCCTCACGACCCTCAGGAACTTTGGAATGGGGAAGAAAAGCATCGAGGAACGCATCCAGGATGAGGCAGAGTACCTGACGAAGGAGCTTCAAGCCACAAAAGGTACGGATTGATATTTTGCCTTTCAAAAAGTGTGTGCATTTTAAAATCCATGCAAAATAGTACCTACAGCCTAGAACACACACCCTCTCCCGGGTACCCTCCAGTTGTGTTGTCTATCAGCAAACCCCCAATCTAAAGCAACTTTTAACACACAATAAACTATACTACATTGAAACAGAGATGGGGACTAAACCATGCTACAAACCCAGATTCGAGCTCTGTTCCCATTTTATTTACTCTGGCAGGAAAGCAGAGACAAGATGCAGCTCATTTCAGATATAGCTTCAGAGTTTACACCTATGAGTTAGTGTCAGTGGTGTCCACTTTTGTTCATGTAGCTCAGGAGTTCTCAACCTTTTTAAGCCGGGGGCCAGGCCACCTTCACTCAAGACAGCTTCGGGGGCCAGATGGCCATGTTGCCCTTCGTCCACCACATGGCACTTCCTGGTGTGGTGGAGGTGGTGGGGGTTCCACATGAAATGGATGAGGGACTAAGAAGAGGAGCCTCACAAAGCAGGAAGGTCACCCTTGCTTGAAAGCCAGTCGTATCCGACTCTAGGGTTCAGTGTTTATCTCTACTTATAGCCAAAGAGCCAGCGCTGTCTGTGTTTGCAAACGTTTCCATGGACATGTGGCAGGCAGGACAAAACATTGGAGTGCACGGAATGCTGTAACCTTTCCCACCAAAGTGGTACCTATTTATCTACTTGCAATTCTTGCTTTCAAACTGCTAGGTTGGCAGGAGCTGGGACAGAGATGGAAGTTCACTCCATTTTGCAGCACTCAGGTCTCTAACTGCTAACCCGCCACCTTCCAGCCAGTGTCTTAGCCACTATAGCCACTGCAGTACCACAAAAACAGGAAGAGGGGACCCAAAAATGTATTCATTTTTCCTAACCTCATTGTGTTTGAATTTTGGAAAAGGGGGGGGGGGAGAGGGAATGAAAGAGAAAAGAAGCCTTGATGCTAAACCTTAAATTTGTTGGATTTTTGGATTCTTCTTTCTTTTTCTCTCCCTCTCTTCTCCACCACCCCACTAACTCCCACTCTGCTTGCTTGTTGCTCCTGGCTGGACTGGCTGCTCTACACATTTGGGAAAGGAGAGGTGGGTGGGGGTGGGGGTGGATTGGTTTGTTTGCTTATTATATTTATACCCCCGCCCATGTAGGGGATTTTCCTACTCTGGGTGGCTAACAGCACAAACTCACACATTAAAAACAAACAAAGCAGATTAGCCGTGTGATCCATATTCAAATTGCAAACAAAGTGTAAAAAATGCAGGAGGAAGGCGATACCCAGTTTATTGGATCACTGAAAAATAATATGATGCAAGCTTTCAAAAACCAATATTTCTTCTTTGGGCATGGCATGAGGTCTCCTTGCCAGGTATAAGTCTTGGAAATGTATGAGGAACAACTCCCGAAGAAGAAATCTTGGATTTCGAAAGCTTGCATCATATTAATTTTCAGTGACCCAATAAAGGTATCACCTCCCTCCTGCGGTTTTTGCAATTTTTGTACATTAAAAACAGTCACATTTTAAAATGCATATACAGCATATAAATACCAGAGTAACATAAAATAAGTAAAAGAAGCAAAATGTTTGGCAGAGTAGTACGTAGCTGCAGTAGCAACAACATTCCACAGGAATGGCTTTGGCAGAAGCATCTTGCTCAAAAGCCAGTTGTAGCCAACTCTACGGTTCAGTGCTCATCTTGATTCACAGCCAAAGAACCTGCTCTGTCTGGATCTGCAGACCTTTCTGTGATCCTGTGGCAAGCAAGACTAGACACTGGACTGCGTAGAACACTTGTTTCCTTTCCCAACGAAGTGGTACCTATTCATCTACTCAAAATTTCTTGCTTTTGAACTGCAAGGTTGGCAGGAGCTGGGACAGAGACAGGAGCTCACTCTGTCATGCAGTACTTGGGTTTCAAACTGCTGACCTGCTGACCTTCCAGTCATCAAGTTCAGCATCTTAACCAGTAAGCCACCGCAGTCCCGCTGACTCCTTAACTCGTGGTGATTTGGATCTGGGTTTAGGCCAGTGTGGCTAAGCAATAGGATGGTGGCCATGACATCATTTCCTAGTATAATATGCAAGGTGAGGTTTCCTCCAACTCTGCCGTCTGTGTGTTTTCCTTTCCATGCCAGGCCAACCCTTCAACCCAACCAGGCTTTGCAGCAGAGCCACAGGTAACATCATCAGCCACATCCTCTTTGGAGACCGCTTTGATTACCAAGACGAGAACTATGACCAGATCCTGCAGTTGCTCACAGATGTCTTCGTGCTAGATAACTCTTTTGCAGGAAAGGTAAGGAAGACTTGAGGAAGAAGGTGCCAAAGGAAAGCAGAGCGTTCTGGGAGATGGAGGTGGGGAATAAACGGAGACTTCATTGAACTGTCAGCCCCAAAATATATTATAAAATGATGCACGGGTTCTAGCAGCCCCACTTCAAAGCACTACCACATACAGCCAGGGGTTCTCAACCTTTTAAAGCTGGGGGCCATATTGGGTCACACTCCCTCAGACAGCTTCGGGGGCTGGATGACCATTTTGCCCTTCCTTCATCACATGGCACTTCCTGGTGTGGTGGAGGTAGTGGGGGCCCACATGAAATGGTACTGCAGGCAGCATCCAGCCCACAGGCCACAAGTTGAGAATCCTTAATATAAAGCTTCATAGGTCAAGGTCTTCCTTGATCAAAACCCAGGGTTTGGTGATCATGTGCATTTACAACCAAAGATACAGCACTGTCTGCGCATGCAGACCTTTCCATGGACACGTGGCAGGCAGGAGTAGGCACCGAAGTGCAGGGAACACTGGTTCCCTTCACACCCAAGTAATACCAATTTGTCTACTTGCAATTTCTTACTTTCAAATTGTTAGGTTGGCTGGAACTGGGACAGAGATGGGAGCTCACTCCATCGTGCAGTACTCAAGTCTCAAACTACTGACCTGTCAACCTTATTTTAATAGAAAGATTCAAACTCACCAAAGTATTTTCCAGGTCACTTTCTGATCCAGCTGCATTCTCTCACTTGCCCTCTCTGTCTCCCTTCTTCAGTTATATTACATAGTCCCTCGGCTGATGGACTACTTGCCTGGCCACCATAAAACTGTCTTCAAACATATGTTCCACATAGATGACTTTATAACCCGGAAGGTGGAGGAGCATGAGAAAACCCTGGATGCTACAAGTGTTCCCCGGGATTTTGTAGACTCTTTCCTACTCAAAATGGAGCAGGTAAGACATGCTGAAGTAGAGAAAGCTGTACTGAAGATGCCCAACCTTTTCTAACCAAAGAGCACTAGACTACTAGGTGGAAAGGCGACAGACGATCCATTGTATGTCTCATTCCAACACAAAAGAAGAAAAACCGGTGAGAACTATTCTGTGAAACAACAATAGTCTCTTTCTCAGTCTCAGAGATTTTTCTCCATTTGGTTGTTTATGTGAAATAATTGCCTTTGTGCAGAACGATGATAACTTTCTGTCTTGTTTTATGGATTTCTAAGAAACAGAAGCATTGGATGGGGTTTTTTTTGGTATATTTTAAATGAAATAACCAAAACAATGAAAACAGTGATATACGGCAGCATAAAAATGGATATTATTATTTCAACCATCCAAGTTCATTTTACCAGCACCAGAAGCAAGGAATAACACAGATGTTTCTTTGAAGCCAATTAAAAACAAGGTTCCGGATATATTTATTTACTGAAGAAGGACATGCATAAGTTAAAGGAATCTGCTCCACATTCACCATCTCTAAAACCCTAAAAAAATACAAATACATAATATGGACAGAAACGGTGGACCCCAGCACAAACATATTAAAATGTTACTGCCTAAACTAAGATGGCAATAGTCTTTTATCATCCTCCATGGAAACAGTAACTCCTGCCTCTCCGTCTCTTTCTAAAACTTAAATCACAGTCTCTTCTTAAGACTTCCCCACCCATTAAGCTAAACCAAACACACCATACGGGTTATACTTTCAAAATATGTGTGTTTTTCTGGTCAAAGGGGAATAATACTAGTTTTGCAAAGATTTTTTTAAAAAAGAAAAACATTAATTTTGTTCTCAAATGGGAGCAAGAACTCCCATCGAGAGCATCCAACTCTTGGTGGAAAAACAAGATTTCAGCGAGAATTTTTTGTGGCCATGCTATCCAAAATCTTGCATCCCAAAATCTTGCGTCACAATAGCCATTTCCAGATGACTTCTGGTCTCAAGGCTCAAAGGATTGAGGTGCTTCCACACCCTAATCCCACTGTATATGAAGATCACGGAAGGTATAGCAGTTGTTCTTGTTCTTGTGTTGCAGTTGATGTGGTTGGTGTCGTGATGGATGGTTTCTCCACTGTTCTCTTCATTCCTAGGAGAAGAACAACTCCCAAACAGAATTTACCAAAGAGAATCTCATGGTATTAATTGCTGACCTCTTCGCTGCTGGAACGGAAACCACCAGTACCACCCTGAGATACCTCCTCATGGTCCTGGCTGAATATCAAGATGTGCAAGGTTTCCTGTCCAGGCATTGAATCCACTGTCTGGTTTTTTTAATCATTGTTTGAATGGAGTGCATTATTATTATTATTATTATTATTATTATTATTATTATTATTATTATTATTATTATTATTATTATTATTATTATTATTATTATTATTATTATTATTATTATTATTATTATTAATGCCCTGCCTCTATAGGCCCTACCCAAGGCAACTAACAACATAATATCCCCCATACAACAAACAGACATTTTAAAAGTACCACCCCCACCCCCATAAAACTGTAATAATAATAAGCTGCAGTAAAACAGACAGTAAAACAGATCATAAAAATGGGCCAAAATACAGCAGACCAATGTCCTAAACCGCTGAACTGGGGAAATATAAGCTGGGCTCCAGTCTAAAAGCCAGGGATAGGTGAAACATTGACAAAGGCCTCCTCAAAAAGCATCATCTTCAATTGCTTTTTAAAAGCCTGGAGCGAGGAAGCCTGGCGCAGCTCGAGTGGAATAGCATTCCACACCACTGGTGCCACCACCGAGAAGGCTCTTCTCCTCGTCCCAGTCCTCCTAGCCAATCTCAGGGGCGGCACCTGAAGCTGCGCCGATGAAGAGGAACGAGTGATGTGGGCTACAGACCTGAAGGGAAGACATTCCATGAGGTAAGAAGGTCCCAAGCCATTAAAAGGGCTTTAAAAGTTGTACTTCTCAGCCCACTGTACATTTATTTTTTTATTTATTTTTTTATTAGTTCAAATTTATATTGCCGCTCACTCGCCCTGGTGACTCAGGGTGGCTTACAAAAAAGTACATTTGCTTGGGCATGCTCCAGTGTTATAACTCTTTCATATTACAGGTCTCTGGTTCATCAAACTCTTCATGCTGCAGTGCCTTATTCTTCTAAGCTTTATGGACATTAGTAAAAACAACAAGCTATCACCTTCATGGCAACTTGACAGAGCCAAAGCTCACATCCTTTATTTATTTAGTTATTTATTTTTCAAATTTCTATTCCACCCTACTCGCGTGGGCGACTCAGTGCGGATAACAAACCAGTCATGTAAAACATATAACATACAGTTAAAAATCTAAAAACAGTATAAAACAGCATATCGTTCCTTTTCATAAAGGAGAGGGAGGGTGGGTATAAGATGTTAAATAAACCAGCGGGGAGGGTCCAAGGAACCCTCACTGTCCCACACCTGTCCCGCCAGCCAAGTCTTCACACCCTTCTTAAAGGCCAGCAGCTCCATCTGGAGACGTAACTCTAGAGGCAGGCGGTTCCAAAGGGCCGGAGCAGACACCGAGAAGGCCCTCCTCCTAGTACCAGAGAGTCGAGACTCTCTAGCTGATGGCACAGCTAGGGAGCCTCTCCAGTCTGCTCAGGTGGGACGGACAGATAACCTTGGGGAGATGAGGTATCTTAAGTATCCTGGCCCACTACCATATAAGGCTTTAAAGGTAATGACCAGCACCTTGAATTGCAACTACCTCTCTCTTTGGATTTTGTTTCCAGAAAATATCCACAAGGAAATCGACCGAGTCATTGGGCAAGAAAGGCGGCCCGCCATGAAGGACCGCCCTGAGATGCCTTACACAGAAGCTGTCATTCATGAATCTCAGCGAAATGTTGACCTCGCTCCCTTTGGGCTTGCCCGCAGGACAAGAAAGGATGTGGAACTGGGAGGCTTTACCATCCCAAAGGTACCTGGAGTTAGCAGGAGCACAGCTTGAATGAAGGCCAAGCATTCAAAATGCTAAGCCCATCCGAAATGGCTTGAAGACCATCCTACCTCTCACCCTGCTGTCTTCTCTGCTTCTTCAAACAGGGCACCACTGTTTACGTGGCATTGAGTTCTGCATTGCATGATCCAAAGCAGTTTAAAACCCCCTATAAGTTTGACCCAGGACATTTCCTGGACGAAAAGGGGAACTTCCAGAAGAACGGAGCGGACGTGCCTTTCTCTGCAGGTAGGAAGGTCTGCCTTGCCACCTCTTGAAGGAAGTCCTTGCGCTGGTCTGTGGGCCTCTGGATTTCTAGGCCTGACTCTGTTTAGGAGTGCCACAGTTCCAAACAACCATACCTGGCTATGAACGTGGTTTATTTTTCTCCAAAGCTTGGAAATGACCCACTTTTTTGAGAAGTCGTTTCTGTGACACACTAATACTGTATCCTATTTTAGCTGAGGGCAAAATTTATCCCCACCCCTGACCCTAAAACAGGGGTTCCCAACCCATGGCCTGTGGGCCAGACCTGGCCCACAGCACCATTTCATGTGAGCCGCACCACCACCGCACCTGGAAGTGGACACGTTTACGTTAGCCATAAAATGTGCCTGGGCATGCATAAACATGCCCATGGTTATTGTAAACTTGGAAGTGGGCATATTTATGACAGCTGTAAATGCACCCATTTCTGCTTCCAGAGGCGTGACCTGTCTGGGGGGAGGGCATGGTCAGGCCTGTGATGTAAAAAGGCTGGGAACTCCTGCCCTGAAACTAAGGAGAACCCAATTGTTTTGTTAAATACTTTCATCTTCTATCCATTGCAGGGAAAAGGAACTGCCTTGGCGAAGGACTGGCTCGGATGGAGCTTTTCTTATATCTCACCACCATCCTGCAAAGCTTCCACCTCAGACGCCCTCCAGGAGTCACAGAAATCGACCTCTCTCCAAAGGTCTCTGGCTTTGGGAAGATGCCGCATGAAGCTGAGCTCTGCTTCTCTCCACGCTGAACAGTGGAATCTCCTTGTCTGTGATGGAGCAATCTGTAATAATACTAAATGATCAGAATAAGAGATGTAATATAAAATATATGTGTTAGCAATTGTCTCACATAAACCAGGGATGATGTATTTTCTATGCCTTGAGAAAGATGTTACCTATAAGTAAGAGGTATCCTATTTAGCTCATGCCCATAGAGGGAAAAACAGGAAACTATGTAAGCAAGTGTAACAAGTGAGATTGTATACATGGGATTTTATGACTTCTGGTCTGAGAGCATAGAGTGTGGGAATAACTTTGTTTGTGAGGGTTTGGTGCTCATCTCTGTTTATAGCCAAAGAGCCAGCACTGTCTGGGTCTGCAGATGTTTCCATGGCCATGTGGCAGGCATGACTAGATACTGGCATGCAAGGAACACTGTTACTTTTCCTGCTGAAGCAGTACCTGTTTATCAACTTGCAATTTCTTGCTTTCGACCTACTAGGTTGCCAGGAGCTGGGACAGATGACAGGAGCAAATTTTGTCGTATAGCATACAGGTTTCGTACTGCTGACCTGCCGACCTCTAGTCTAGTTAAGCATCTTAACCACTGTATTCCTTTGTGATTGGTTGACCCTGTTTAGAAAGTCAATCACCACTCACAAAAATACCTTCAGGAGAAATTGGGGGACTGCAGGAGATCAGTGAGCCTTTGACGGGGCCTCCATGCAGGCTCAGTACAAAGCACTGCCCATCCCTGAGTCAGTCGATGGGTCTTGGTGAGTCATCTGGTGCCATTGCAATTGAAGGAGGAATGGTGCAAACCCTAAGCTAGCTGACTGGTGCCTCAGGCTCTTGACTTTGGCTTCCCTACCAATTCTGTTACCCAAAAATCGCTATCGTTTTTTAACGTGGAGATGCGTTTTAAAATTAAAATGTTCGTCTACTGGCAGAGCCCCCCAAGAACCACAGAGATTTAAATTTCAGACAAAAAAACTTTGGTTTATTGATAAAAATATCATTTAAGCAACAGAGGGCCCCACTGCTAGATATAGAGCTATATCTTACCCATTTTTGTCTGATAGAAAAATCTACGTATGAGTTTCCCTTAATTAAAAATTTGATGGGAGAGCTGACTTGCCCTCCAAACGCAATGACCAGTTGTACTTTTCTACTAATCTACAACATCTATTCAATTATCTATTCTATTGCTACAATAAAGTTTATACAACCAGTAGTGGGGTTTTCTTTCATAAGTAAATAATTCAACCTTTAGTTACAATGTTTTTTAGCACCTCATATTCAAGATACAATGACAAGTTTTTATGCAAATAATGACATTAGGAAAATATTACAAAATCTGGAAAATACTAAGGGGGAAGGAATGGGGTAACATTTCACTACAGTAATTAATGGCAGTGACGTGGCTGGTGGCTTCATGACACATCTGAAGCAAGGAATGTTTTTGACCAATCAATATTGGAGGAGCTTCAAGAAACAGACTTTGGCTTTTTACTCTGCATTTCCTTCCCACCTAAATTCATCCTGTCTGGCAGGCACAGCTATTACTCAGGTGTGACCCTTGTTTTTGCCTGGGTTTAGATGAGAGATTGCCTTCTGATTGTTGTTAATTGTGTTCTGGGTAGGGATGAGATAATCCCTTCTGGGACTGTAGAGGCAGAGTTGAAATTTGAAGAAAAAATACTTTTAGAGTTTTTCTGCTTTAGGAATACAAACAGAACATATTATAATAATAAGGAAGAATCACGTAAGGAAGAACCAATGCTTATCAAAATAGTACAGAGTAAGGGAAATATTAAAAAGAACCTTCATTACCCTTTTATTAAGGTGTATAAAAAGGAAGTTTAAAAGCCCCATTCAGCCTCATTCACCACTGCAAGAAAGCAGGAGTTTCAGTAGAGTTGCCCCACCCAGCTTTATGTAATCTATCAGTGATGCCTAAGACAATAGCACTTTAAGCCTCAAGGCAAACAGCATTCCAGGACAAGTCTGAGACACTGTATAGTCTGAAGAGGAAATAAGGAGATTCTAATTGATTTGAACAGTTTAAATTACATAGAAACATTTTTATTAATTTATTTGACATCCTATATATAACTGCTGATGAAATAGAGTGAAAGGGTTAAGTCTGGTGTGTCTTCCTGGCAGAAGGGAAAATGCCAGAAAGAAAAAATGCATTTTAAACCAAACTGCAGTTCCCAGCCTTTTCTCTGCTGAAATCTAGACGGGGGGTGGGTGTGGGGGTTGCCCCCTCCCATGCTCTTTTTAAACAGAAGTTTGAGATCTTTATAAATTTATTAAAAATCAACCCTTACAGTTATCCTACCTGCAAGTAATCATGGTATAGTGTGGTGTTTGTGGACATGTAAGACTAACCTTGAAGTGGATGGCAAATTAAAATAATGTTTATTATTGTTATTGTTATATAATAATAATAATAATAATAATAATAATAATAATAATAATAATAATAATAATAATAATAATAATAATAATAATAATAATAATAATAATAATAATTTCAAAATTGGGATTACAGTTAATACAGGCACCACCCCCACCACCCCTGGCCTCCAGCCATGTAGATCCTTCTTCAGTCTGGGCACTGCAGACCCTGAGGATGTTGGGGACAAACAGATAAACCCCCTCCCCCAAATTTTTCATGGAAATGGGGTTTGTGCTTTTTTGAATTTATAATGGAAGTCTTTGTGTGTGTGTGTGTGTGTGCGTGTGCACTGAAGGGGGGGTGGCAGAGTTGCATTCTGGGTATCTGGGCAGGAATTGCTCAGTAGACAAAATATGCTAGGTTTGGGAAGGAATGTTGCGGACTGTATAGTTGAAATCCTTGAGATGATGGGTCAAAGGTGATAGACAGTCAGGAATAAAAGGCCACTAAGCCACGCCCACAGAGTAGGTAGTAAAAAAATGTGAATCACACACCTGACCACAGTTTGAAAATACCTGATGTAGTTGGTTAAGAGATAGAGGGATGCCCTAAGGGCTTCCAAACTTAGAATAGGTTTCATTGTTTTTAATGTACTTTCTGAACTAAAGATGTTTCAGTTTGCCTGGATTACAGTATTTTGCTTCATGAAATGTAATTTTTGCTGAAATACATTTTTAAAAGACATGGTAACTGGAGTTGTTTATTTTATTACACACTACCTTACTGACAGCTGGGACTTCAGTCAGGATATGTGAGAAGGCTAGTTAAAATCCTGGATTGCTTTGCTGGTAGGGCATCAATTCCGGTGCGGTCCTACTTCAGTGTAAACCAAGGTTCTACTTGTGAGTAATGGGTCTATTACAAAATTGCTCCAACCAGGGATGTTATTACAGGTGATACTGGGACCTATGGAAACCTGATGATGATGACCCACGTTGGCTGCATTAGCTGCCAGGTATCAGGTCCCACTTCTGACAAAGGATACATAATCCCTCCTCTTCTCTGGAGGCAAAAGGTGGGACGACTTGTGTATTTTGGACCACTTGTGGCACAGCTTATCCTGCTTCTTGTTCTTACTACCTTTTTCTAGAGCAGGGGTGCCCACCTATGACCTGGGGGCCACATCTGGTCCCCAAGGCCAGTTCATCTGGCCCACAAAGCCCTTGTTGCTTCCACATCCAGGAGCGATGGCTTCGCAGGCTAGATGAATTGGCCTCGGGGGCTGGATCCAGCCCCCAGGCCATAGTGACCAGCTCCCTGAACCATATGACCAGTCCGTGGCCCAAAACTTTTGGGCGCCCCTGTTCTAGAGAATCCTGCTGTCTCATGATGAGCCCAAAATAGGACAACCTCAATCTCGTCAAGCTTGTCTCCAAAAGCAGTTTCAGCTCGATTTGTTCTGGTCCCTCTTGTCTGGCTTTTTGTTGTTGGTTTTTTTGGACCTCCAGAGTATCGACTGAGTTCTCCTCCATCCCCTATATTTCAAATGAGTCAATTTTTTTGTCTCATCACCTTTCTTTACTGTCCAGCTTTTGCACCCATACAAGGGGCTGTTGAAGACAGAACATTATGGAAGTCTTCCATTCACAGGGTCACTTTAAAACAGAGATGAGTTGATGGCATATGACAACAGCAATTTTTAGATCCTGAAATTTTATTTATTTATTTATTTTTATTTTGCTTTTTTCAACCATACCCGAAAAGCTGATTGATTTTGGGAGCTGAAGCTCAAAAGAGAATCCCCCCTCCCCCCAAGCATCACTGAGATATATGTCCAAAGTGTCTTTCCTTTCCTTTTCTTTGCTGTGTTGTGTTGTGTTGTGTTGTCACTGGTTTGATGAGCTCACCCAAAGGTGCCTTCATTTTGGCAGCTTCACATCTGGCTTAGACATGGAGAGGGAGGAGGAAAATAGCTAGCAAGTCTGCCAGTAGAAGCTGCTGCTGTCCCTGGGCACAGGTAGAAGGTCACCTAAAAGGAGGTGCTCAGCATGTCCAATGTAGTCTGAGCATTTGTGTGAATGCACAACAATCCAGATCTTTATGAGTTGTGTGAAGAAACTTCACTTGCTTCCTAAATAGCTTCTACGAGCCAGACCCAAACTACAGGACCGCCATAGTGAGCAGGTTCTTGTGATAACTGGAGGAGGAGTGTGCTCTGTGAAACGGGAGTTTTGTGGTATTATAATTTGTGGTCCTGCTCCATTGTAGCTTGGCTCGCTTATTTGAGTCATCTCTGTGGAATGGCACCATACCATTCCAGCCCTTTGCCTGTCCCACCCCCAGAGCCCCAGTCCTGCAGATGAATATGGAGAAATGCCTTGCCATCTGCTAAACCAGGGGTCAGCAAACTTGGCTCTTCAGGTGTTCTTGACCTTCAATGATCAGAAGCCCAAGTCAACACTCCTGCCGACCAGGGCTTCTGAGAAATTGAAGCCCAAGAACATCTGGAGAGCCACATTTGCTAACTTCTGTTTTGGAAGGTTGAGCAATGCTAGTGCTAACAAAGACGTTGGTACATTTTGTTCAATTCTACAAACCCAAGAATGAGGAATTTTGCATTCCTCAAAGGGGACAAACCTGGACTCTGTCCCAAAGTTAAATAACAATCCTTGGGCACTGGTGGTGGTTAAACAATAACTTCTCAATGGTACCACTGATTCAAATGATCCCGCTTGTAGTAGTTCCATGAGCCACAGTCTTTCTTCCACTCAGAGTGTGAGGTTGTGCCACCATGGATCTGGTAGGAAGTGCCCCAGGCATCTTGGCCATCTGCTTGATCCTCTTGGTGGCCTGGAAGACCCTTACGGCCAAAAAGAAAAGGCTCCCCCCTGGCCCCACACCCCTACCATTGCTGGGCAACCTCCTCCAGCTGCAGGTTAGCAATGTGGCCGGACGCCTGCAGAAGGTAA
Organism: Furcifer pardalis; assembly: GCA_030440675.1. Taxonomy (NCBI): domain Eukaryota; kingdom Metazoa; phylum Chordata; class Lepidosauria; order Squamata; family Chamaeleonidae; genus Furcifer; species Furcifer pardalis. The sequence goes on from CP126897.1 coordinate 109,409,003, forward strand.
GGCAAAGGGGGCATCCATCGCGTAAGCCGTCCTGCACCCGGGGTCCTCAGTCCCTTTGAGACTTTGGGCAGGTCAAGCCCATAGATCCTAGCCCTGCAATAGAGTCTTCTCAGGACACAGCAAAGCCACAGAGACAGATGATGGAAAGATGGGCAGAAGGACCATGGTTTTATTCCAGGTCATTCCTCTGCATTGACGCACAGGGGCAGTTAACTTTTGCTCCTAGTGGCTGTGGACAGCAGCCTTCTAAGTTCCTAGTGGCTGTGGTCACCATCTCCAGATGGCCAGCGAAGGGGGTCGGTGTCCTTAGCAAATTGATCCTTGGGTTTATTTTTTGGAATACTAGCCGTGTTAGTCTGTGTTGCAAGCATATCAGAGAATAAACAAAACAAAATGCTGTAGCACTCTGACGACTGTTATATTTTAATATTACCTTTCATGGATCAAGTCCAGTGGTGGGTGGTTAAAATTATTATTATTATTATTATTATTATTATTATTATTATTATTATTATTATTATTATTATTATTATTATTATTATTATTATTATTATTATTATTATTATTATTTCAAGTTATATGCCGCCCTACTTGGTCAAAACCAACTCAGGGCGGCTCACAACATACAATTAAATACAATATAACAGTTCAGTAATAATACAATATAAAAATCTTCAGTACCCCACCGTAATATCATGGACATTGTGGGCATAGCTGACATCATGATGTCATGACATCATGATGTCGTGGGCGGAGCAAAAATTAAAAATAATAATAAAAAAATATCTGCGTATGCGTCAAATCTCCATTTGATGCATGCGCAGCTCTGGGCAGCCATTTTGGCTGCCCGGAAATATGTTTCTGGAGGGGGCCGGAGAGGATGCCAAACAAGTTCACCCATGGGTTCCCCCCCCCCCGGTGCTCCCTCCTGATGGTGTGCTACCGGTTCGGGCGAACCGGTCCGTACCGGTAACATCCCATCACTGATCAAGTCCACTTCATCAGACATGGGAGTGAGACTTCGTGACATCAATTAATGCACATCAGGTACAGAGTGATTGGTTAGCATAACAGATACGTCTACAAAACAATATGGCTTTATACAATTGGTAATGGCAAATGATCTCTGGTTGTAAGGGACTATGGTGGCTCTGTGGTTAAGAAGTTCACCTTCTTAGCTGGAGGCCCAACAAGTTGGCAGTTCGAGACCCAGGTACTGCCTGATGGAATGAGCACTTGTCACTGTCCCAGCTCCTGTCAACCTAGCAGATCAAAAGCAAGAAATTGCAAGTAGATAAATAGGGACCATTTCAGCGGGAAAAGATCTTGGGGACATAAAAGGAGCCTCATTTGGGCGTCAACTGAGCAGTTTCTTCAGCAAAAATCCTTTCAACCCAAAATAATTTCTGACACAAAATTATTATTATCTCTGATTGTTATTCAGTTTAGTTGTAAATGTACAACTTTCCCTGGCCCATCTTGAGGCTGCTCAGGATGCCCGTTTCTGGCGGTTTCATCCCAATTCATGCTATGGTAAATCTGCCTATCCTTACAGTGGTCTCAAGACACTTCTGTTATTTCAGCGTGGCTTCCCTCCTGGAAGCTGAATCCAGGTGGCTAAGACAGGGGTGCCTAAACTATGGCCTGCAGGCTGGATCCAGCCCCCGATGCCAATTCATCTGACCTGCACTGCCCATAGTTTGGGCACCCCTGAGTTAAGCAGAGAAAATGGCAGCTTAAAATCTATCTCATCCTGTTGTAAAACAGATTGCAAGGCACATTTCACTTCCACTTTGGGTGGGAGAAACCACGTGACCAGCCCACTGCCCACAGCCTGAAAAGTTTGAGCACCCCTGGGCTAAGAAGTTAAGGAACAGGAGCACAGACTCGAAACCTTCAGATCGGGCAGAGGTTTAGGTGGCAAACATTCCAGTTGGAGTGGGAAGGGGAAGCAAAACTCGTGAAAGTTTGAAGGCAAAGGTTGAAAGGGAAGAATGTGGTGGTAAATGAGAAACCAGGTGGGTCAAGGGATCTTTGAGCATGAAGGACGTCATGACATGTTGACCGTGACCATGAAGGAACGGCTGAAGCACAGAGGTGTGAGTTTAATTCTGTTGCTGTCCACAATAAAATGTATCTCATTCCAGTTTTTTTACTACACTAGTTGAATTTTTTACCCAAACAAAACACTCTTCTTTCTTTTTTTTATTGTAAAAAACAACAACATCCGCCACCGTTAATGATCTGCTTCATCTGATGTCTTCGTTTCTCTCTCTTTCTATGCTCCATGTCTGTCTATCCCACCTTAGAATTGTCTCAGTCATGGACAGCTCAAGGATCACCATGTGAGTTCACTCATCCCCAAATTTGGGAGAGGGATGCCCCACTGCCTCCAGCACCTCAACTTTGCCACCACTGTAACCTATGCTTAGGATGGGGCATCACTACTGCACATGGCAGGTCCTAAGCCACCAACAGAAGGTCTTCTTTTCCTCCTCCCCCTCCTCTTTCTCTTCCTCCTCCTCCTCTTCTTCTTCCATATCCAATTCAGAATACAGTCAAACCGTGCATAAAGAGCGCCTCGCTTAAAGAGTAACTCCCTTAAAGAGCAGAATTTTCTCTGAATGTTCCCTTCGCTTAACAAATAAAACCAACCAAAAACTCACTTAACAAATAAATTGGGGTTCGCAATCCCCCCCCCTTGGTCACTTACAGTGGTGTTTTTTTGCTTAAAGAGCAAACTCACTTAAAGAGCAATCCTGTGGAACACATTATGCTCTTTAAGCAAGGTACAACTGTATTGGCTCTTCTCGTGGCAATCAGCCATGAAGATTATCCTGGGAACAATCTAATGCAGTGGCCTTCTATTTGCCTTCCACATGGCAGTGTGATATCTCTTAGTACCACTGATCCAGTTCCGTGAATCCCTTTCTGATCCTGAGCCCTTTTGGCACACAAAGTCCTCCTCAGCCCCAGGCCAGGATGGATGAAGCTGGTGCCCTCCATGAAGAGTGATTCTAGTGGGATTAAATCCACCTGGGGACCCTCACCCTTCCCTGTGGACTTTGCCACCTAAGCCGTTAGTCCTCATGAAGTAGAATGCTTTTCTGATTCTGAGTCGTGGAGTGCTGAATTTCTTTTGGTTCTTAATTTTGCTACAACACTCAGGGTGGTCAGGTTAGTTAATCCCCACCTGACGATCAGCGTTGAGTAGATATTGGTGTGCTTTGTATATAGAACAAAACCAGCTCAGTAATAGGAGAAACACCCTGATGAGCTGCCCCATGTCAAAAAAATAGCTAATTCTTAATTCACCTCCCTCTTTGGCCTGGCAGAAGTTTCCACCTGATCTTCACACCTTGCTCCCTCCTGTATCTTTACAGATGAGCAAGAAGTATGGACCAGTGTTCACAGTATATTTCGGTTTAGACCAGGTGGTGGTTCTCTGTGGTTATGACATGGTGAAGAAGATTTTGGTGGACAATGGAGATGAGTTCCTCGACCGAGGCAGCTTCCCTTCAGCAGATAAGACCAACAGAGGACTTGGTACGGATCTTCTTTGAAAAGTAAAATGCCATTAGCCTACCCAAGGCCTTGTAAATACAGTTTTAATAGTTTTTTATTGGTTTTTAAATGTGATATTGGTATTACTTTATGTGAGCCACCCAGAGTCTTCAGAGTTGGGTGGCAATATAAATCAGAAAAATAAATAAATAAACAAACTCTTTCATTACACCATTCCTGCCACTTGATGCAACCACACCAGTGATGGAGGGGAAATTGACATTACTGTATTAGAATTTTTGTTGTTAATTTTTATGAATTTTATTCAATTTTATGTACAGTAAAACCTTGCATAAAGAGTACCTCGCTTAGAGACTAACTCACTTAAGGAGCAGAATTTTCTCTGAATGGTCACCTCGTTTAACAACTAAAAACTTGCTTAACAACTACATTGGGGTGCACAATCCCACACCCGCCAGAAGTCACAATTGGTCACTTACAATGGTGTTTCACTTAAAGAGCAATCCCGTGGAACGCATTATGCTCTTTAAGCGAGGTACCACTGTATACACAAGCATGCATACATACCCCCTAGAAAATCCTCTCCCGATAGATAACCCCCTCATCCTTTCTCCCCCTTCTCCTCAGAGAACAGTGCACTGGAGAAATGGGGACAGAGTCCCTCCCCCCCACCCCCCCACCCCCCAGTTTCTTCTTCAAATGCTGAAAATACATTGCAATCACTAGGGGTGAACTTTTAATTGAGGTCTTCCAGCTTCTCAGGCAAGTCCCAGGGGGAAAGGTCATTTCAGGTTTTTCAATGAGAATAAACAGAAAGTGAATCTTTTATTGCAATGTATTGCCTGGCAACCAATCTTAATTGTTTTAAAATTAGACTTGCTTTGTCTTAGACCAGACATTCTTAACCTATGGCCCACAGGCCAAATCCGACCCCTGATGCCAATTCATCTGGCTCCTGACACCATGGCCCGATTCTAGAAGTGGAATTAAAATGCATTCGACTCATGCACAGCATGCATTTTACTTCTGCTTCCTGGTGGGAGGAACCACATGACTGGCCCAATCAGCAGTCCAGGAGGCATGGGACCCAAATGTGAGAAAGCCTGTCTTAGACCTATGCTCAGCCCCACCTGGACCTGAAATCATTCCCGTCTATTTGCATTCCTCCTCATCCTTTTAAAATCCTTTGTTTCCCCAGGAAACCCACATTTCTGGTCAATCACACCTCCTTGTTTCCTAAAGCAAGAACCAATTGTTTTAAGTAAAGGTAAAAGTTTCTCTTGCTTGAAAGCCAGTCGTATCTGACTCTAGGGGTCAGTCAGTGGTGGGATGTCAACATTTTTACTCCCCCACCGTGACATCATCACAGTGTGGACGGAGCTAACGTCATGACGTCATGGGTGGGGCCAAAGAAATTTTTCAAAATAATAAAATAAAATAAGCGCGCACACACACACCCCTCAACCCAACCAACCAACCAACCAACCAACCGAAACACAAGCCCGTAAATAAATAAAATAAATAAATAAAATAAAAATTACATTAAACTACACCCACCCACCCACCCCAAACCCAAATCAACCCACCCACCCACAAACCTGTCACTTACCTGTTAGTATAAGTGCCTGGGCAGCACCATGTTGCAAGATGAATATGGTCATCGTACCAATTCTCTAGGATAATATGCCTTAATATAAATGTAAAACAGCTGTACCTCCTTAAGGGTTCTCCAATTGGAACAGCACAGGTGTAGCTTATTGATGAGGTAACTCCAAGACTTTGCTTAAAAACCCCAAGCCAGGCCGCCAGGCCTTTTTAGGAACTGTGGTAGTAGTACGTCAATATAGGTAAAGATATTAAATACACATTAAAATACAGACACACCACATCCAAAGGTGAGTCACTTACCCTGGGGAGCTTCAGGCTATAAGGAGCTTCAGGCTAGCAGCTTCTCTTCCTCCTCCCCACTTGGGAGGACAGCAAGGAGGCCGTGCATACGCGCCAAGCACTGTAGGCATGCACACACACCAAGTGCTTGGTATGCATGTGCAGTGAAAAGGTAAGCCCTGAAGGTAGTTCCCCCCAAAAGCTGCTACCAGTTCTCTGGGACAGTGGAAAACGTTACTTCCGGTTCTGGCAAACTGGTGCGAACCTGTTACATCCCATCACTGGGGTCAGTGCTCATCTCTGTTTCAAAGCCGAAGAGCCAGTGCTGTCTGCTTCTGCAGACGTTTCCGTTTTACAGTAGACTTAATTTGGACATACTGTATTGTTTTCATTGATCATCAGGGGACCAGCCTGCGCCTTAAAGATTAAATCATCCAGTACAGTCGAGGGTATAAATGTATCTGTACCCTGATTCTCAAGACCTTTCTGCCACATTTGTGTCAGAAATTATTCTGGGTTGAAAGGATTTTTTGTGGAGGATTGATGACTGAGACAGATCTCATTTATTGATTTCTAATATCAATAAATGACATCTGTTCAGTCTCTCTGCACTTTACCCACCTTTCTTTCCAGAGTACCTGGGAAATTGATTTAATTGGCTTTTTCCAGTATTTGGGTTACACCAGCAAGACTAAAAGCAAAACAAGGCAATGACGCTTCTAGGCAAGTTAATTAACCTTTTGCCCTCAACATGCTGGGTACTCATTTTACCAACCTCTGATGGATGGAAGGCTCAGTCAACCTTAATCCCTGGTTGGGATCAAACTCACAACCTTTTGATTGCATAACAGCTGTTTAACCACTGTGCCACCTGGGTAGACTAATGGTAAGGCCGGGTCAGCCAGAGGTCATATTGGTAGGGAGGTCCTAGAAGGTGTAGCCTTCAGAAATCAGTTTTCCAAAGTTTGCCTCTCCCTGGTCATTCTGCTCATGGTAACTCGTTTCTGATTCCTGTCTCCAGGTATTTTAATGGCCAATGGGGAACGCTGGCTCCAGATCCGTCGCTTCTCCCTTACAACCTTGAGGAATTTTGGAATGGGGAAGAAAAGTATTGAGGAACGCATCCAGGAGGAGGCAGAGTACCTGATGAAGGAGCTTCGAGCCACAAAAGGTACAGCCTGACATTCCATAGTGTGAAATATTCCCTATTTTTAACCTTATAATTTGGCGTGATTTTTAATTCTCAGCCACTAGTATATTTTGTTCCTCCAAACCCTTTCTTTGGGTACACTGTGGGGTACTTCTGAGCCCAAAAGACTTCCAAAATATTGGGATTAGTATGCCGATTAGATAATCCATACTAGCCAACACTGAGTTACAGTCCAAAGCACCTGGAGGGCAGCACCTGGAGGGAGGCCATCTTAGACCCCGGGCAGAGGTCCCTGCCTTGACCCATGTCTACCAACGGCTCTTCTCTTGCCAGGCCAACCCTACAACCCAGCCATGGTTCTCAGCTGTACTACTGCCAATGTGATCAGCCACATTCTCCTGGGAGAGCGCTTTGACTACCAGGATGAGGAGTTCTGCCAGACTGTTCGCTTGCTCATTGAGAGCTTGCGGTTAGAGAGCTCTGTTGCAGGCCAGGTAAGGAGGACAACCTGGGGGTGCAGGTAAAAATGAAAAGGTACCTGATGGGGTGCTACCGGTTTGGGTGAACCAGTCCCAACCAGTAACATCCCATCACTGGTTATGCCCCCTGACCCATTACTCTGAATTTTCCCCACATTAGATGGTGGTAGCCTAAGGTTTTGCACAGTACTGTATATGGTGTGAAATGTTTATTTCCATCTAGGACAGTAAGTTGGTAGACCCAAACGGGATGTCTATCAGGGCTATCAGTATGAATTACAACATCTCTCCCTTTCTCTCTCTTAATCCTATCTCCATTTTCTTCAGCTCTACAACATCTTCCCAAAGATCATGGACTTTTTGCCTGGTCCTCACCAAACGTTCTTCAAAAACCTGGCCAAAGTCCAGGCCTTTGTAGGACGGAAGATAAAAGAACATGAAAAAACCTTCGATCGCAGTGCTGGCCCAAGGGACTTCATAGACGCCTTCCTTCTCAAAATGGAACAGGTGAGAAAATGGCGGAAAGAAGTGCAACCAAAGGATCCTAGGCCATCACCAATGGTGTTGAGGTTCTCCTGGAACAGTCTGGTTCATGTAGTCCAGAGAAGTAACTTTCCAAAAGACTGGCCTTCTGGTTAGTGAGGAAGCAGCGTTCCAGGCAACCAAACCCCACCAACTGTATTGGGTGATTTCACTGTTTTTCTCTCCATTCCCAGGAGAAGAATAACCCCAAGACGGAATTTACTAGACACAATCTGATGATGACAGTTTACGACATATTCTTTGCTGGGACAGAAACTACCAGTACCAGCCTGAGATACCTCCTCATGATCCTGCTGGAACATCCAGCAGTAGAAGGTATGCAGATGTCTAAGTCAGAGGAAAAAACTAGAAGTGGGGAAGAAGTGGGGAAAGAGGGGTATCTTTAAAAAAAATACCAACTGAAGAAGAGCCTTTTCGGCATCTGCTCCGGCCCTGTGGAACCTCCTGCCAGTTGAACTGCATCTCCAGACAGAGTTGCTGCCCTTCAGAAAAGAGCTGAAAAACTGGCTGGTGGGGCAGGTGTGGGGAGGTGGAGAGGGAGCAACCACTACCACCACCACCCCCCACTGGCTCATTTAGTGGAGGCTCACACATACTTTTAAAAGTTTTAAACTAGGTTTTTTAATTAGTGTGGGTGGGAGGTAATTTTTTTTCAGTGTTTTTATGGATTTTAAGGGTCTCTATAGTTTTAAATGTTGGGGTGGGGAGTTATATACGCCGCCCAGAGTCACATGTCAATTGAGGCGGCTATACAAATTGAATAATAATAATAATAATAATAATAATAATAATAATAATAATAATAATAATAATAATAATAATAATAATAATAATAATAATAATAATAATGATGATGATGATGATGATGATGATGATGATGATGATGATGATGATGATGATGATGATGATGATGATGATGATAGGATATCTCTTAGATGTAAATCTAACACCCAGGTGCCTCTGATATCAACCTGTTGTGTCTGAATCTTTGGTGTCACCACCTATGTTCCTTTTGTTAAGTTGTTTGTAGTAATTTTATGTTCAAATGCAAGCCTCCCAGTTCACCCCTTTTTAGCCCAGCTAATAAACACACTTGGACTTGGACTAGATACTTGAGAGTAGCCCAGCTAATAAACACACTTGGACTAGATACTTGAGAGAAAGAAAAATATCATTGACTCACAAAAATGAGGTGAGAAGATACATGTGCTCAAGTAAGAAAAAGTATTTTGAGGAGCTCAAAAGGACATCTTTTCCTCTTCCAAGGCAGAAAGCAAGAGAGAGAAGGCCAGAACAAAGGCCTTAAGACATGCAAATAGGGGTCAAGTGACCCCCTGAGGCAGAAAGAAACTTTTCTAATTGTAGTTAGAGACAAACAATGCAAAACAACTTCCTTTAGGTCAGGCTACTAGTATTTCCTGTCTCTCTGGTTACTGCAAACTGGAGTTGCACTAGAATACTTAACACCTTTGTGGTCAAGTCATGTTTAAGTTAGTAGGTTCTTTCGACTCCTGGCTTGTGCAAACAACCCCAGGACTTGGTGACAATCATATATCCAGTGGTGGGCTCCAAAAAAATTTACTCCCACACTGCGGGCGTGGTATGGTGGGCGTGGCCAGGGGGAAAGCCCTGTGTTGCACCAGAATTAGGACTACTTTATTTCAAAACTTGGAGGGGGGGGGACATCCAGAATTTCTGCTACCAGTTCTGGCAAACTGGTGCAAACCTGCTGGTGCCCACCACTGGATATATCCACCTTATCTTGTATATCTCATTAGAACAGCACAAGGGAATACACGCTTCGTGTACAATTACGAATTCAGAGCAGTGCCTAAAACCTCCTAAGAAAAGTTTGACCTACTGGAGGGGTGAGCAATTTCTGGAAGTCAGAAGGCTCTAATGCCATCTAATGCTGGTGTCTGTAGCCTGCTGGACCATTCAAATATGGTAAACAAGTTTATAGTGGAAGAAGAAAAGATGGGTGACAAAGATTTTTTTTAAAGTGATATTCCTTATTTTTCTGGATTAGCTGAAAACATTTTCACTCACGTTTTTGGATTCTTCCAGCTAAGATCTGTGAAGAAATAGACCGGGTGGTAGGGCGGGAACGACCACCTTCCATGAAAGACCGCCTGGAGATGCCTTATACAGAAGCCGTCCTTCATGAAGGCCAGAGGTTTCTCTCTCTCGTCCCTCTTGGCTTCACCAGGCTGGTGAAAAAGGACTTGGAGTTAGAAGGCTATACTATTCCAAAGGTACACAGAAGAAACACATTGTCTGTTTTACCCAGAGGTTATAGGCAGGGAGCCCTGGGTGCTAAATAGGAGAAGGAGCCCGGAAAAATACCATATCTTGTGGCAATAGCAATAGCCATTACTCTTCTATCCCTCCCCGTAATGCTTAGTGCACTCCCTGGGAAGCTTACAATGTAATGTTAGTTGCCTTTTGTCCCCAACATGCTGGGTACTCATTTGACTGACCTTGGAAGGATGGAAGAGGCTGAGTCAACCTTGATACCCTATCAGGATCAAACTCACAATGTTTTGGCTGCATTACAGCAGTTTAACCACTGCACTGCCAGGGCAATGTGCTCAATGAATAGCCGGCTGGATGAACTTGATGACTGGAAGGTCAGCAAGTCAGCAGTTCAAGACCCAAGTACTGCACGACAGAGTGAGCGCCTGTCTCTGTCCCAGCTCCTGCCAACCTAGCAGTTTGAAAGTAAGAAATTGCAAGTGAATAAATAAGTACCACTTTGGTGGAAAGGTAAACAGCATTCTGTGTCTAGTCAGGCCTGCCACATGTCCACATAAATGTCTGCAGATGCAGACAACGTTGTCTCTTTGGCTATAAATGGAGATGAGCACCAAATCTTAGAGTTGAACATGACTGACTTCCAAGCAAGAGCAAGCTTTGCCTTTTTACCTTACTCTCACTTTGATGAATAAGTAGGTGTCTTAGACTGAGTGATAGACTAGGGTTCAAGAGGTCTGGGTTTGAATTCTTGCTCACTGGGGGAGTGTAAACCTTAAATACTTAATGTGTATTTATTTTAATGTGTATTTTTATGTGTTTTATGTGTGTTTAATTTGTATTTTATGTATTTTTATGTCTATTTAATGTGTATTTATTTTTAATGTGTATTTTATGTGTGTTTTTATGTGTGTTTTATGTGTTTTTATGTCTATTTAATTTGTATTTGTATGTGTACTTATTTTTATGGTTTGTTTTTACTTTGGCTCAGTCCACAATGTTGGCTCCACCCATGATGTCATGACCATGATGTCATGACATTGGCTCCGCCCACAGTGTGGTAGTAAAATTTTGGCTGCTCACCACTGGCTAGCTTGCATTAGTCTTAGAGCTGAGCGGACTGCGGAGGGTGGTGGTGGGGTAGGGGTGCCTGGCCTGCAGTGGTCCATGGGGTTGCAAAGGGCTGGACTCAACTATGGGACTGAACAACATGAAGATCTCCTTGAAACTTTTGTTTTAAAATATCCACAGATTATTAACACTAAGATGTTGTTACTGTTTCCGACAGGGTGCTACTCTGTACCCCATCTTGAACTCTGTGTTGCGTGACTCCAAGCAATTTAAAAATCCTGATCAGTTTGATCCAAATCATTTCCTGGATGAAAAGGGGAACTTTAAGAAGAGTGGAGCTGATATGCCTTTCTCTGCAGGTAGGCATCCTTGAACTGGTTCGTGAGCAGTTAGGAAACTGCAAGTGCATTAAGGTTGCCCTTCGTCCTGAATATCTATACGTGGCCTGGTAGCTTATTTTAATTTTCCTGATGATGAAAGTTGGTGCTTTTCCAGCCAGATCCTGACAATCAACCTTGGAGTCGTTATTCAGCAAGAAGTCCTCATGTGAGTAGATGCCTCTGTGATGACATTCCATACAACTTCTGTCCATGACAATCTGTCCCTGTCAGTTCTTCTCCATGTTGGTCCAACATTTTTCTTGAGAAAATCTTCCCATCTGTGATGTGGTCTTCTCCTAGATCCATGATGGCGAACCTTGACACTCCAGGTGTTTTTGGACTTCATTTCCCAGAAGCCCAAGTCTCTGTGAATCCACACAAATGGGTTTACTGTGCATACGCATTAGTGTGGCTTCACAGAGACTTGGGCTTCTGGGAACTGAAGTTCAAGAACAGCTGGAGTGTCAAGGTTCACCATCACTGGCCTAGATTTTATGAGATCTCTCAGATACCAATTTGTTAGTATGGCGCTCCATCTATTATCACTTGTCCATGCAACATAACCAGCCCACCTTAATTTCTTCATCAAATATTCTGTTACTATGTAATTTAGCCATGATCTTTGCCTGATATTCTCATTTTTTGTTTTATTGCAAAGTGAGATTCTGAGTACTGGTCTCTCCATTGCTCACTGTGTTACTTGTGTTTGTCAATGAACAACGACTATCAACCATTCTAACAAAACCATGGCTTGTAGGTCTGTGATTTTTTGCTAAGAAGGTACTGGCAAAGCCTCACACTTATCTCCATTTGCCAGTTCTAGGGGTCCTTCTCAGCCCTGTCTAATTCCCACCCTATGGTTCTCCATTTTCATATGTGGAACTGCCAAAATGAAGCCACCTTTTGGTGAGCCCACTCTGCAGTTCCTTTGGCCTGACCAAGTGTGAGAAAGATTAGGTTACTGTTACCAGGGTATGCCCAATTGTGGTTTGAAAATAACACAATCTTTGATGAGTCTCTCTCTGTGTTCCCGTACCATGAAGACTGTCCTGAGAATATAATGCAGTGGCCTTTCATCAGCCTTCCACATCAGAGCATGACACCCATAGTACTAGTGAGCCAGTTCTGCAAGTCACTTACTGGTCCTGAGCCCTTTTGGCACACAAAGTCCTCATCATCATCGTCCCCAGCTGCCAGGATGGGTGAAGCTGCTGCCCTCCATCAAGATGGATTCAAGTGGGATCATTTAATCCACTTGGGTACCATCACCCTTCCTTCCTTGTGGGCTTCGGCACCCAAGGCCGTTAGTCTTCAGGGTTGTCAGGTTAGTTAACCACCACCTGACACTCGGCATAGAGTCAAAGGCACTATGTCCCACTACCTTAATGAAAAAGAGATCAAGCAGTTTCTTTTTTCTTTTTTATTTTTTTTGTCGGACAATGGGGAGAGGGCTGAAGCTCCATGAAACACACAACACTAAGTCCAATCCAGCGGAGAACACAAACTTCTGCTCGAACTCTTGTTACAATCATATAAGGAGATGATTACATAGAAAATCACAGATTGGCTATTTAGGCTCAGTACATTGGTCGTGATTGGGTCATGTTAGGGTAGGCTTCTACCTGATTGGTTAATACATTGTATGCATGCCTCCTATAGCATTCAGTCTCATGGCTTAGATGTGTAACAAACAACCCACAATCTCGTGACCTGGGACAGTCACAAACAACCCAAAAGCAGGAGACCTTTGAACTGGATCAGGGATGGGCACTGGCTAGCTTACTGGGGTACAAGGGTTAACCGAAGAAGCACTGGACCAGGAGTCTTTGGGCGCCACTGTGATACAAGGACCCCATCAGTTCCCCACAATTTTTATTGAATTTTCAAATAAAAATACAAGTAAAACACTGAACAAATTCAAACAACAAATATATATACTTGATAATTTTAAATTGGTTTTAACTGTTATTGATGTTTCCGTTATAAATCGTCCTGGGTCACTTCGGTGAGGAGAGCGATAAATAAGTTTGACAAATGAATGAATGAACGATTGATCAACCTTAAAAACCTATTATGCTCTAATTCCCTCTTTTATAGATCATACATTTTATAACTACTGTATTACTGTTTCATCCATACACAGTAAATTATCTATTTCATAGTAAACAGCCTTGTGATATATACAATGCCTGGAGGTTGCGGAGTATCTGATCTGATACTGGCCTTAAACCTTCATTTCTATTCAGTGTACATTCCACAAATAATCGCCAAATTTTCTAAAATCTATTTTATTTGACAATGCCTTTTTTGGTATTTAATTCCCATGTTAACTTATCATTCATTTCTATTTCCCACATTTCTTTATACCAATCTTCAATTTTCAAAACAACATCATTTTTCCAATTTCTTGCTATACACTGTCTACCTGATGTTAACATTATAGAAAGCAGCTCTTTTTTTTCCTCCTCCATTTTCAAATTATCCACATAAGACTGTACCTGACCCCATCTCAAATCGCATCCCCATAATTTTTACAATTTCTTCCTGAACTTTCCCCAAAAAAACTTTAACCACATTCCAACTCCACCACATATGTCCATATGTTCCCAGTGTAGAGATCAAGCAGTTGCTGGCATTCATCAAGTTTTTGTGAAATAAAAGTATATATATTTTCCCACAAGAAGTTCATTACACCTTAACAGCAACTTCTGCTTCATTCTTATACAGGAAAGAGAAACTGCCTAGGAGAAGGATTAGCCCGGATGCAACTCTTCATTTACATCACCACCATCTTGCAGAGTTTCCATCTCAAATATCCTCCGGGGGTCACCAAAATTAACCTCATTCCAGAAGTCAGTGGTTTTGGGAACATCCCACACCAAGTGGAGTTCTGCTTCTCCCCACGCTAAACATCTGTGCTTACTCACCTCCCTTTTTAAAAGAGAAATCCCTTAACTTCCGATCTTAATTTTTATTTTTAATTCTGGAAGCCCTTGACAAGGGAAAATAATAATTCTGATTGAATTATATAGGGGTGGGTATTTTTTCTATGAATAACGAAGCTTAGTACATACCTTTTGGAAGCTAGCCCAGTGCTTCCTAACCTTTGTTTTTTGATTCCCAGAAACCTAAGTCCATTCTCCAAAGCTGTCAGGAAACGACATATTTCTGAAGTGGTTTAGCAGTCAGTGCTAAAGTCCAAAGTGTCAAGGACTGGCCTACTCCACAGACAAAGAAACAGGTGAAATTGTTTCTAGGTTTGGTTGGTTTCTACCGTGCGTTCATTCCTGATTTCAGTACTGTTGCACATGTCCTGATTGAGCTGACACAGAAACGAAAACCTCTTAAGGTTGTGTGGGCTGATGAGTGTCAAAAGTCTTTTGACTTGTTAAAAGAGAAGTTGGTTTCATACCCTATTCTCAGACCACTACAATTTGACAAAGAGTTCATTTTGAAGACTGACGCTAGTAATTATGGTCTTGGTGCATGTCTCCTTCAAAAAGATGAGGAAGGAATCATGTATCCCATCTCATACGTCACCAAAAACTGCTTCCCCGAGAGTGTAACTACTCCATAGTGGAAAAGGAGTGCTTGGCCATAATATGGGCTGTAACGAAGCTCAGGCCGTTTTTGTGGGGAAGAGAGTTTCAGTTACTCACTGACCATAATGCATTGAAATTTCTGAACAAGATGAAGAGCTCAAACCAGAGACTCTTGAGATGGGCTTTGTTGTTACAAGATTACCAATTTTCCATACAGCACATCAAAGGGACTCAGAATGTACATGCAGATTCCCTTAGCAGAATGTTTCTTGAAACTGATGATGGGGAAATTGGAACTGATGTACCTGTTACATGATTTGTTTTCCTAGCCAGAGTGTAAAGGTGTGTGCGTACACACCTGAGCTAGCTAGCTTGCTATATGCGTAACGGTATTTAATGTGTACCTCCAGAAAACTGGAAGAAGCTTAACGCTAATATCCTACATACACAAAAGATAGCTTGTTTGCTCAATCGCTTGCTCACATTAGAAAATAGTGTCTTTTGGTAAAGTCAAACCTAGTTCGACTTTCCAAAAGGGGAGGCATGTCAGGAAACGACATATTTCCTCATGTTTCCCAAGGCTTGAGGTTGTAGTTTTACCTAGGCCTCAAAAAATCCTTTAGTTTTCTCTGTGTCACAAGACTGCCTGTTTCCCAGTATTCCTTATCTCTCTAGCTAGCTGAGCTTCATGTTTTGACTACATGCTAGAACACTCTCTGTACACGTGTGTAAACAATTATTGTTTTGAGAAAGTTTTCTTATTTTCCCTGATTGGCCAAGGTTAACCCACCTGACTGCAGAATCTCCATTTTGCAGAGAAGTTAGTTAGTTCTAGTTTGGATTTCAATGGCTTAAGACCCTGGCTATGGTGTGGGACTATTCTTTTTCTTTCACTATGATTACCTAATGAACCTGGACTGTTACCTGGACTGATATCTGTTACTGACCTTTTAATATCTATGTTTTCCATGGACGATCCTACATGAACCTGAAGAATAAAGCAGCTGTTTCTCTCTGAAGATTGTTGTTTTTTTATTGGCACACACACACAAAGCTACGCTACCAGAATCCTCCCTTGTTTTGCTCTACTGCTCTATTGTCTGAGCATAGTAAGAGTTCCTTTCTAAGCAGCTCAGCTCTCTCAAAGGTGGAAGGTAAGGGTTTAAAAAGTTCCAGTAATGAGTGAAGTCTCAGGAACTTAAGGGGAGGTGCCCTTACAGGGACAGCCAATGTCTGACAAAAGCACAGATCAGCCAATGGACTGACTGAGGCTTCTGGGAATCAAAGTCCCCCTGTGGGGCCTGGGCCCCATGTTGAGAACCACTGGACTAGCCCCTCTTCTGGTCCTGTCCTTGCCTCTGGTGCCTTTAAAAGTCACCGTACATTGTATGACATTTGGTAGCCTTTTAATTTAGATGCTCAAGTAAAGGATTAGCAGAAGTGGAAGGCCAGTTTGAAACAGGGGTCATCAGTCCCTGTTCACTCCCCCATGCAGTACAGTAATTAACTTTCAGTCATTTTTGCAGTCCCCAGACCTCCCAGCAACTTTCAAATATTTTTAAGGAAAAAAATACACAGAACTGTCCTTTAGGAAATCAAACATAGAAAAAATTGACACTCTGTATTTTCTTCTGGAAGTTTGACAAATATAACAATATTATGTGCACATTCTTGTCATTTTATTTTTTTATTTATATAAAGCTACTGAATACAGGACTGCGGTGGCTTAGTGGTTAAGACCCTGAGCTTAATGGTTGGAAGGTTGACACATCAGCAGTTCGAGATTCGAGTGCTGCATGACATAGTGAACTTCTATCTCTGTCCCAGCTCCTGCCAACCTATCAGTTCTGCCTTCTTTTCTCACATTGTAAGTACATAAATTGGTACCACTTTGGTGGGAAGGTAACAGCATTTCATGCAATCTGGTGTCTAATCATGCCTGTCACATGGGGCATGGGGTAGTGATGGTTTACTGTCTTCTCCCTGCTGGTTTATTTAATATCTTATAGCCACCTGCTCTCTGTTTTATGAAGGAATAGTGGTTTTAAATTGTTTTTAGATTTTTAAAAACTGTATTGAATTTGTGATTTTATATGTTTTTACAAGACGAATTGTAATCTGCCCTGAGTCACCCTGGCAAGTAGGGCGAAATAGAAATTTGAATAAATAAATAAATAAATAAACACCTCCAGACATGGACAATGCTGGCTCTTTAGCTGTAAAGAGAGAGGACCACTGAACCCTAGAGTTACGTAGGACTGGCTTTTGAGCAAGGGCAACTTTTACCTTAACTTTACTGAATAAATAATGATATTCCAAGAAAACATGTGACACACTGCTAGACAACTCTCCTGTCAAAAACTTTGGTGGATACGGCTGCAATCCAGATGCTCAGAACCTCTCTACTGGCAATCGGAGAATGTGTACCAATAAATTAAAAATATGTATAAAATAAAGATCTCTCAAATAAAATAGGCTCTGATCTTTTGAATGGAAAAAGCATTTGATTGTGTAAGGTGGAAATGTTAGTATTACAGCTTTAGTGTTCTTATTTTTTATATTGGGCTGCCAATGTGAATTAACAGTACTGTACTTCCTACACGTACCAGATTACAGGTAAGCCCTACTGTGTTCCAATGGGATTTCCTTCCAGATAAGCAGATATGCAGTCCTAGCTTCACTTGAAGGGCTCCAGTTAAAGTATATTGAATATTGTCGGCCATCTTGCAGATGATTTGACCCAAGCAAAAGGCGAAAGTGCTCCTCTCGCCCATTGATGGCAGCACAATAATTCAAACCCATGTCTTTGTATCTGGTGGTATTATTCCACTAGTTTACATTTATGGAGTGATCGCAAATCCATGTGAATGTTGACATGCTTCAGGCTGTGAAAGGAGCTCAGTGGCTGGAATAGTTTGGGAAAGATACAGTCTCTGGGCCTGCTAGTGGCTACTGGAATATAATTCAATGGATTGGACTGTGTGGTTTGAGAGTTCGAAACCCCGCTGTGTCTCTACCTCCTGCATCAGAGCCTATGGACTGCAGAGACATCTGTTCAACCTCTATGGGAAAGAGAAGGCTGAACCTCTATGGCAGTGTTGGCCAACCTTGGCACTCCGGTTATCCTTGAACTTCAGTTCCCAGAAGCCCTGATCAACAGGCGTGGTGACTTGGGCTTCTGGGTATTGAAGTCCAAGAACACCTGGAGTACCAAGATTGCCCATCACTCCTCCATGGGAACAGAAGGGTGGACCAACACCATCTTTCTTCAGGGTCTTCTGTATGTCAAACCTGTATAAGATTTGCCTGTCTTTTAGCCAAGAAGGCACAAAAGACGACAGCGACTTCATCATCTGTACAGTGGCCACACCATAATTTAACAAAATAATTAAAGTTATATGCATTGACCAGAATCCTAACGGTCTTGGCACAACCTTTGTGTAACCTTTGTGTAACTTGCCATGGCTAGTCGCAGTTAATTGACAAGATGTCAGTGCCAAGCCTGAGCTGCATGACCTTTGATGTGACTGAGACACTCCCCAGGACCTTTTCCCATAAGCCACAGTTACTATTCATACCTAGAAAACCCTGAGAGGGGCTTCACCAGTGAGAAGAGAAACTTGACGGCTAGTAATTATTGTTTTATCATGTAAGGCAGGGATGGGCAACCTTAGCTCCCCAGGGGTTCTTGGACTTCAACTCCCAGAAGCCCAAGTCAGCCCTCTTGCTGATCAGGGCTTCTGGGAATTGAAGCTCAAAAACACCTGGAGCACCAAGGTTGGCCCTCCCTGATGTAAGGGCTAGTTACTTTACCCAAATGGCCACAGGATGATGGCCATTGGCTTCACCAGTGCATTTTCCACTGGGTTCAACAGAAGAGAGCCTTCTTTTGTGGACAGGTGGGATTATTTCACAAAGCCA
The DNA here is from genome assembly GCA_030440675.1 of Furcifer pardalis. NCBI lineage: Eukaryota > Metazoa > Chordata > Lepidosauria > Squamata > Chamaeleonidae > Furcifer > Furcifer pardalis. The sequence continues at coordinate 109,427,754 of CP126897.1, forward strand.
CTTCTCCGGCCTCATTTCTTTAGTATGCCTGGAAGATCTTGGTGACATCTCCACCTCGGCCACTGTTCTTTAACACCAAAAGAAGACCATTGCCAAAATATTTTTCAAAAGCCATTTTATTCTTGGCTGAGAGCTACTGGTACACAGCTGGACAAGGTAGGAAAGAGACATTGGGAGGAAGCACCCAACGGGTGCTTTCTGGGCCCTTTGCGGTGAAGCCATAGCATCAAGCATGGAACAACGGTGATTGTCTGGGCAAACCTTTCCTCTTGCATTCTCTATCCAAACCTGAGTGCACCTACGGCAAGGCTTGGACCGTATTTCTTAAAAAAACGTTTCGCTTTCTTCCTGAAGCTTGACCAGCGGCCCCTGGTGATGCGTTTCAGCTAGATCAGGGAGAAGAGAGGAAAGGAGGCAATGAATCTGTCTGCTTGTTTATGGCATCCATACACCACTTTGTAGGAACCTTGCATGGAAGAGCTCTCTTGACTTGGGGAAGTTAAGCTGCCTCTCTCGGCCCTTGAGTTGCCCCCAACCCCACCCCAAAGCTTGAGTGGCTGAGAAAGCCAAGAACTACAGCTGCCCCACCTCAGGCTGGCAATAACATGTATAGCACGTCACACAAGGAATAGTTGATGTAGAGGGCAGAGGAAAAAGACAGGTCCAGGTTCCAGATCGTAGGGTGTGGGTGTGTGATTCACTTGTTACTCAACCAAGCAAATACAATAGGGTTGTGTGTTCTTTGAGATTAGCAGCAATTAGCACTGCCCATTCATTGCTCTTCTACTCCAAAATTCATTTAGAATAATGATAGACTCAGGGGCGTAGCTACCGCCGTATCTGCCGTATCAATTATACGGGGGCCACGGGCCACGGGGGCCCCCAACGTGCGTAAGCAAAACAAATCTTTACCCTTCCTAAGGGCCCCCAAACAAAATTTTATACGGGGCCCCGCCAAGGCACGCTACGCTTCTGGATAGACTTCTAAGCTTTAAAGAGTTACAGCATTTATATGCCTTTGTACAATCTTCAGCATCAGGATTGGCCACGGAATTTTAGCCACCAACACCCTTGAATCCCTTACCACAATTATATATCACTTTCCCATTAAATTAACTGCCTATTTGCTCCAAATCTTCCATCTGGACAGGACACAATTTTGACGTTCCTCCACACTTTCCTCTATGTGAACATGGAAACTCGATGCAAGCTACTGCAAATGTTCTGGATATGCCTCTCTATTGGGAGAATGTTTTCCAACACATTTATTAATTGTACTGTGGTTCTTCTTGCTGCCAAAAATGGGCACATCACAGCCAGGGGTGTGCTGGGCACCACGGGAGGGCGCTGGGCAGGGGCGAGGAGCGGCGACCAAGGGACAGGGGAGAAGGCTGCCTCCAGGAACCGCTTGGTTGCCGCCCCTCGCTTGGACCGCCCGGTGGGCGTCACTATGGAATAAGCCATTGGTCAAAGCTGAAGGTGGGAGATTGGAGCAATGGCTTCATCTAAAGTGCAGCGCACCAGATGGATAAAATAATAATAAAATTATTATTTGCTCCTGAGAGCGCGAGAGGTGAGGGCGCACCAGGATGAATTCCACCATGATCGCAGCTCATGTGGCTTTAGGTAGCAAAAGGAATACATGCAGGACTGTAGCCAGGATTCTAGATGTGGGTTGGCGGAAAAAAATTCAGGGTGCGCAACAAAGTCTCTTTTCAATGCATTCCTATGGGAAGCCATGCCTTGCGAGGGTGGGCAAACTGCTAACTCAGGATGGGGCAAGTCCCTCCCCCCTCTTGCTACAACCCTGAATACATGCTCAGGAATACAAGCAGTTTAATAGACTAAAACAAAAGACAGGTTTAGAAACTGAGCTCTGCCCCTCTTTTACTGACTTAAGCCCGTTTGGTGGCTAAGCCATCTCAGGGATATTTCCTTGATGGGTGGACCATTCAGGACCATCTCCTGTCTTCTAGAAACAGGGGTCCATGGGAATTAATATACAGAAGTGCCTAGAGGCAAGGTGGAGGTAGGATGGGGTGAGAGAGACTCTTAACACTCCTCTTAACATTTCTTTGGCTACCTTCTGAAGGAAGGAAGGAAGGAAGGAAGGAAGGAAGGAAGGAAGGAAGGAAGGAAGGAAGGAAGGAAGGAAGGAAGGAAGGAAGGAAGAAGAATGAGAGCAAAAGAAGGCAGAAAGGGAGAAATACCTCTTGATCGACATCCTCACACTGGACAATAATGGTCGGTGGAGTCTGTTGGGTAGAATAGAATCCAGAGCAGTCCTGGTCGAGCTGTCCAAATGAAGAGAAAAAGAGCTGACTTACCAGTAATAAATGAACTTTCTGCCCCCAAAAGCTCCCATGACATCCTCTCCCCAAATAATCCTCCACAGCAAAAGGGGACTCTACTTAAAGCAGAAAGAGGCAAGATGTAGCCCTACACATATGGGGGAAACTTCAAAGCTTTTAAAAAGAACTTCTAAACCCTTTAAGACAGGGGTGCCCAAACTACGGCCCACGGGCCAGATCCAGGCCCCAACGGCAGTACATGCAACCAGTGGTGGGCTCCAAAAAATTTTGCTACCACACTATGGGTGTGGCTTGGTGGGCGTGGCCAAGGGGAAAGCCCTGCATTGCACCCAAATTGGGACTACATTATTTCAAAACTTGGATGGGCAGAGGGCCAGCCAGAATTTCTGCTACCGGTTCTGGTGAACTGGTGCGAACCTGCTGATGCCCACCAATGGCACCCCTACTTGAGGACGGACTAGGTGAAGACGAGGCCAGGTGAGAGCCCTGTCATGGCACGGAGGCTTGAGTGGTCTAACTAGGCATTGTTGCCCATCTCTTGTCAATGGCCAGGACGAAGACTCCCTCAAGCGTCCTCTGTTAGATCCCTTGGCCAAGGTGGAAGTGGAGGGATGGCACAAGTCATGGTCCGCCTGTCCAGCGGGCGACACGATCTCCAAATGGCTAAAACACTGCATGCAAGTGGACTTGATTTCTCAAGTCCATTTGCATGTGTGGAATGTCATCACGGAGATGTCTACCAATGTGCAGACTCTAAGGTATCCAAGGTAAACTCTTTAAGCAATTCTGTTCCTCCCCTCCCCCTCCCCCAAAAAAAATTTCCCCAACAAAACATTTTAAACATTGGGGCTGCCCTTGATGACCATTTGGAGGCTGCAGCTGGTTCAGAATGCAGCTTCCCATGTAGCGATGAGGTGCGGACGTTATGCTCATGCCTCGCCCCTGCTACGGGAGCTGCATTGGTTGCCAGTGTGCCTCCAGGTGCAATTCAAGGTGCTGGTAATTACCTTTAAAGCCCTAGATGGTAGTGGGCCAGGATACTTAAGAGACCACATCATCGCAAGGACATCTGTCCACCCCACTAGATCAGACTGGAGGGGCTCTTTAAAAATACCAACTGCTAGAGAGGCGAGACTCTCTAGCACTAGAAGAAGAACCTTTTTGGTATCCGCTCTGGCCCAATCCTGCCAGTTGAACTGCATCTGCAGGCAGAGTTGTTACCCTTCAGGAAAGAGCTGAAAACCTGGCTGGTGGGGCAGGTGTGGGGAGGTGGAAAGAGAGCAAACACCTCCCTGGGCTCATTTAGTGGAGGATCACACATTTTTAAAAGTTTTAAACTAGGTTTTTTAATTGTGCGGGTGGGAGATAATTCCCTCCCTCCAGTGTTTTTAGGAATTTTAAGGGGCTCTATTGTTTTAAATGTTGGGGGGGTTTATGTACACCAGCCAGAGTCGCATGTCGATTGGGGCGACTATACAAATTGGATAAATAAATAAAAACCTGACTTGGGGGCGGGGACTGTACGTGATCATCCCAAAAATTAACTTTTCCATGCTCTGGATCATGCACATAAAGTACAGCAAAAATGATGTTCTTATAACCAAGGAGAAACTTCCGCAAGAGGGTCGTTCTTACCCCATCGCCTTTGAATTCACACTGGTTGATGTCTCTCTTCTCAGAGGCAAGGCACAAGGTCTCTTTGATGGAGAATCTCAGCGGCTGGGTGATTCCGGCAGTCGTTTGCTGCAGAAGCATGAAAGGAAAAGGACAGGGAATCAACTCTCCCTGCAAATGTTCCCCTGAGGAATTGTGGCCAGGAGATGCTGGGAACGGTAAGATAAGACCAGTACTATTTCCAGGTCTGGCTAACTAAAGTGTGACTTGGAATCTGTGAACCTGCATGTGTGCAAACTTCCTTTCAGCAACAAAGGAATTCCCATAAAATTGCACACAGTCCTGTGAAGATCATTTCCTACCGGCTTCGTTGTTGGGTACAGAACAAAAAGTGTCCCCTCTGGCAGCCAAAGTTATCAAGGCGCAGTGGTTAAGAAGCTCACCTTGTTAGCTGGAAGGCTGGTAAGTTGGCAGCTCGAGACCCAGGTACTGCATGATGGTTTGAGCACCTGTCTCTGTCCCAGCTCCTGCCAACCTAGCAGTTCGAAAGCAAGAAATTACAAGTAGACCCGTCGAACTCTATCCCACCAAGGATACAGTGAAAATGCAAGGGGTTCAAATGCCTTACAAAGGACACCTGACCTGTCCCTGTTGGAAAATGTCCTCTTGCGAGAAGTTGTGGCCAATGGACTTATGGCAAATGGGCAACCATGAGTCAAGGGTGGGATCCTGGAAATCTTCCATTTTGGGGCGACAGCTGCCTGAGTCCCAGATTCTGGAAGTTGGCATTCCCCTGCCACCCACCACCCAAATAAACTTCCTGAGATCTTACAGGGACATGGAGCTACTCACCCAATCCGGCTGGGGATCGTATTCCAGCTGGCGGAATAGGTACTCTATGCCCTCTTGCTGGTTGATCATGTTGACCGCAGCCGCGATCACCTGCTCTTGGCTGGCACCAGGAGACGCAGTGGGCGACGCCACAACCACCCCTACAAACAGCACAAGGGCCCAGTAACTCTCCATCTTCTCCTCCTCACCTTTTCTTTCCTCTCTGCCCAAAGATGTTGGCAGAGGCTAGGAGTCCAGGTGCCAGGGCTGCATCTCTATTTATAGAGCGTTTTGTCTGGGACATCCCACCTCGTGGGCTAACATCCCCTTGGCTCTGAGCACCCTGGGGGCTTTCTGCCCGCCCCCTGCCCCCCACCATGGAGAAAGTGTCTGTTGTGGGTCCAACTGAAGAGTGGGACTTTGGTTGGATGTGGGAAGAGGAACTGCAGAAATCACCCTTGCAAAACCATCCAGATGGGGAAGCTGGGAGTTGAAGCTGGGAGTGGGTGAGGAAAGGCTGAGGTCTTTTGTCCTGTTGAATTGCAGGCTGAACTCTCTCAACATAGCTCTCTGCTAGATTTCTTTGGATCAGGAGGACACAGAACTGGTCAGTACCAAGATCTTCATAGTGCCTGCCTACCTACAGAGCAACTCCTAGGAGAGCGAGGCCAGTGAAGATCACACCTAGAACAGGGGTCAGCAAACCTGGCTCTCCAGGTGTTCTGGGACTTCAATTCCCAGAAGCCCAGGTTAGCATTCCTGCTGTCCAGGGCTTCTGGGAATTGGTGAGCTAAGTTTGCTGATCCCTGACCTAAAACATCATTGGCCGATGGGTGATGCACCTTTCCACCTGTACACCCTTTGGCAAAGCTTGTGAATCATATTCTTCTGTTTTGGGTCATCAGGAATGAAACACTGGCCTAGTTTGCATTTGGATTGTTCAGGCCCAAGGATGGTGGGGTTGAAATATAAACATGTCACCTTGGAGGACAGGATGTTATTTAAAGCAGGCCACTTTTCATTTCAGGAATCATCCCCTCTTTAAGAAGCATGTTTAAATCAAACATCCGTCAACCTGTTTCCAACAACAGCCAAACAGGTGAGCCCTAAGGCAAGTTTGCAAAAGCAACTTTGGGGCTACAGCTCACAAAAATCTTCAGCCAACCTGCAGGCCCACTCTGCTGTCATTCCTAAAAGCCACCTTCCTAAGTTGTGAGGGTCTGCAAACATTGGTAGTGCTGTTCTCTCCTTATTTTTCTTGCAACATGTGGCTTGGCTCACTTGCAAGAGCTATCTAGGGCTCTCTTGGCCAGCATGCAGTTTAAGGAAATATAGGTTCTCCTTGCCAGTTTTTGCATATGGGAATCCTTTGTCCCAAATCAAAAATAAACCACCCACTTTCAGAATGAACAGAAAATTCTGCCAATCCATAGGCAAAAACTCCAGGCGAAGGAAGGAAAGGAAGCCCTCATTTTCAGTTCAACGAGAATTGGACAAGGAAGCACTAGGTTTGGAGAACAAGCAGTACCTCTGTGTTTTAAGTCAACTAGCAGGGGTAAAGGTCAGATCCGGTTGCCCTGGAAAAGCCAGGGAGCAGAAGGACTCGTCCAACTAAAAGACTGCAGGGAAGCTTTTGCAAAGTAGGCGCTGATGCCACCCACTGCACATCAAGGGAAAACCATTGGCCAGCAACCCCCATTCCTACCAGCATAGGAGAACTTATATCCCAGTCAAAAGCACATGGCAGTCCTCCAAAGACTTGAGGACCCATTAGTCCTTCCCAGAAGGCTGTGTGCTCATCTAACACCCTCCAAGCTGCAGCTTCCTTAGGAGATGGAGAGAGGGCTAGATCTAATTGGTAATCTTCCCCAGGGGAGAACCATTGAGCCAACCAGAGCCGCAGTGCATCGTTCGGTGAATGGTTCTGCTCTGTTGGAGACTAGACACTCACGCCAATTAAAAAACCTACTTAAAAACTTTTAAAAGCATGCGTTATCAGTCATATTGTCAGTTTCACTGGGGACCAAGAATGCAGTGATATTGGTTTTAGGGAATGGAATTGTGATTATGAATCTTATAGTTTTACAAATAAAGTTACATTGCATCATTCAGCTCTGATTCTGGAAAATGTGAAGACAATTGAGCAAGAATCTCCTGGACGGGAGCTCAGGGGTTCTTGGGCAACATCTCCCAGAAGTTCTGACCATTGACTGCGATCATAGAACCCCAGAATTATACAGGGTGGCCCGTAAGTTCCTACCCATCCATATGTTATTATGTTATATTCAATTATGCATGTATTATCAATATTGCCAATTTAAGCCCATTTACACTTGAAGAGTATAAGTGGCTCAAGTGGCTAAGATGCTGACTGGGAGGCAGAAAGGTCAGCAGTTCGATACCCGAATACTGCAGGATGGAATGAGCTCCTGTCTCTGTCTCAGCACCTGCCAACCTAGCAGTTCGGAAGCAAGAAATTGCAAGTAGATAAATAGGGACCACTTTGGTGGGAAGTGAAACAGTGTTCTGTGCACTCCAGTGTCTAGTCATGCCTGCCACATGACCACGGAAACATCTGCAGAAGCAGACAGCGCTGGCTCTTCGGCTTTGAAACAGAGATGAGGACTGAACCCTAGAGCCGGATACAATTGGCTTTCGAGCAAGGGTGACTTTTACCTTTACCTTACACTTGAAGAGTGTATTGTGACAATATTATGCAGTGAGAATGAGGGGAAGGACACAGATACACTGGGTACATAAGCTATATGGCTGGGTAGGGCCGCACCTGGCACCTTGTAGGATAATGGTGTCAGAAGTGGACCCATGAGGCCACACACACACACACACACCCCGCTCAAGGCAGGAATCCTAGTCAAGCAGATCTGACCAATGGTTTTCCATTTTCCCCTTGAATGTCTGCAGCGTTGGAGTATTCACAGGGACTTGTGGGATTTGTAGTCCAGAAAACATCTGGGTCCCCTTGTTTGGGCAGCTGCTGAGCTAAAATAAGCATGCCCCTATTTAAAGTGGGGGATACATCACTTGTGAACATGCAGACTAGCAACACACCAGGATGGAAGCAGTGTAGGGGCCTCAGGGTGCTTGAATGTACACAGGTGAAGCCTCAGAGAAGGATGGCGCAAGGCCAAGGGCTGAAAGAAACCCCTGGAGAGGTGGCTGTTTGAGGTTTCATGTGTGGCTTGGCTGTGTCTTTGGGGAATCAATGAGGTTAGGGTTTCACCACGGTCTTGGCCTGCCGTTGGCAGAGCCAGCGCATACTTTGAGGAAGCTCTCAAGGCAACAGTTTTCACCAATGTATCCAACCTAACCGTTAGGGAGTGTTTCCTAATCCATGACTGAAGCTCTTCAACCCCAGTGTCCCTTGCCCCATCCTATTCAAAGGTCAAACGTGTGTGCTGTCAAGGACTTAAGTTTGGCCAATGACAAAGCCAAGAAAGTGGCTTCATTTTGCCACTCCAAAGTTTGATCTGGAGACGAAAGAAGAAGAATTCAAACGTCAAGGGAAGGTTGGTTTTCCCTGGGGCTCATTCAATGAACCCATCACAGTCTTGGGCATTGAAGGGAGAGCCTGTCCTGAGCCTGTAACCAATAACGTCTACGGTAGTGGTTCCCAACATGGGAGCCAGGACCCACAGGGGGACTTCGATTCCCAGAAGCCTCATTGACTGATCAGTCCTTTGGGGAATCGACTTCGGCTTCTGGGAATTGAACTCCAATAGCCAGAGGTTGGGAAACACGTGTTTAGGGAGATTTCTTAACTTACACCAGTTCACTTCCAAAAGTTACATTTTGGGCAGATTTCAGCCACTGTGTTTCTGACAAAGTGCAATGCAGACCGTATGAAACTGTGGTGAACAAAATACAGTGGAACTTCAGTTAACAAACGGCTCCATTAACATAAAAATTGCATGACAAAGGAACTCCATAGGGAATAGTGGCACAGAATTTTTTTCAGAACAAACTACCGTATTTGCTGGTGTATAAGACGACTTTTTCACCCTGAAAAACATGCCTCCAATTGGGGGGGTCGTCTTATACGCCGGGTGCACTTCAGCTGGGATAGAGATAGCTGCCCATAGTGGCCTCCCAATGCTCACCCACCTCATTCTACATACCATCCAGATGAAGAAAGAAGCTCTACATTACAATTGTGTCTCCCTTTCAAACTGGTGGGGAAAAAGAAAGGGTTTCACTTACTGGTACCTTCTGCCCTTGTCTCTGCTCTGCCCAAGATGGAGGAAAAAGCCATGCTTCTTCCTTGCAGGGGAAGCAAGAGGCTAGGCTAGAGCAACACTTCCTGCCTCAGTGCAATTGACCTGCCCACCCACTTTACCTGCAGCGCCACCACTGGTGGGTGGTGCAAGTAGAGTTCTAAAAAAAATCAATAAAATAATTAATATTACTGTATTTTAATTACTGAAACTCACTAGCAGTTGCTACATTTCCCACTCTTGGCTTATACTCAGGTCAATCTATTTTCCTGGGTTTCAAAGTCAAAATTAGGTACCTTGGGTTATATTTGGGTTGACTTATATTCATGTATATATGGTAGATAAATAAGTACCACTTTGCACTTGCACTGTTTTATGTCTACTGTACATGTTTGATAACATACAGCCTTGTGAAAGTTTTTCTGCATGTCATAAGCATTTGAATATAAATTAACATGTTGAAATCAAATCTGATGTTCTTTTACGTTTTATTTCGTGTGTGGAAGGTGTGCGGAAGAGGGGGTAGTCTCATACGGCGAGTATATAACAAACTCTATATTTTGAGTGGAAATGTTGGGGGGTCCTCTTATACGCCCAGTCGTCTTATACGCCGGCAAATACGGTAATTAGTTTTCAAGGCAATCGTATGGGAAACCATGTTTCGGTTAAAGTACAGTAAAACCCCAGATAATGCTAAGACTTGTTTTCACAAGTCTTGGTGTTATCCAATTTTTAGTGTTATCCGATGGATGTCAAAATCCTATGGGATGGATCGGATAACGTTAAAGCTCCATTGAGATACAATGTAAGCGCGCAGGCTTTAGCGGTTGTTATCCGATCCATCCCATAGGACCTTAACGTTATTCGATCCAATTCTCCTCCCCAGATTACTTAATGTTATGCGATTTTAGCGTTATCCAATCCAATCGCTATGGAAAATTCAGTTAAAGTAATTTTCACTGTAAGAAACGCCCTGGAGAACACATTAATTACGTTAACTGAGGTTCCACTTATGTTACTCTTTAAGACACCCCAAACTGCTTTGTTAAATTCAACTATATTTCTTTGGGCTTTAGCCTGAGTCTTCATCTCACTCGTGTGTGTGTCTGTGTATGCAATACACACACAGAGAGAAAGAGAGACTATTTCAATATACAATGAGAAGAGTGATTAAGCAGGTTCCACAAGTTACTGTTGTATACAGAGACATCACAGTTGGCTACAGATATGTAAAGTACACATTGGGGAGTACAGAGATGGTTTGGAGCTGCATCATTAAAGGATTTAACACTTGAAAAACCCCAAGTCCAGCTAAGCATGTCAGTCCACTTCTGCCAAAGACATCCTCTGGATGTGGATCCTCAACATCAGAGGGTGGGGTGGTGTCTCTTCTGGGTCCAAAGGCCCTCCATAGGTGTCCTGCTGCAGGAGACACTGGCTTGGCCGGACAGAGAGGTGGGGAGGTCATTTTAAGGCGTGCAGGTTAAGGCAAAAACAGTCCAGGGCATAAGGAGACATACATAGAACGCAAACGGGATCATTAATTAATACACAATGTAGTAAGTCAGTCTGTGAAAAGTCTTCTCTAGCTTGCATGACCAGTTCTATGGCACATAGTCCCAGGTTGCAAAGAGCAGAATGGCTGCTGGAGCCCTTGTCCTTGACCTAATGCTGGTAAACCTGCCAAAGAATGACAGCAATCCATGCTCCTGATATCATGGTCAGGTTTTGGGCAGGGGGGAGGTTGCTCCCAACGACTCTGAGCCCCTGGAGCAGAGGGGATTTTCCAAGCACACCTCTACTGGCTCTCCCAGGACTTCTCGAGCGACAACGACGTGCTTCAAGCAGCCTTCCATGGATAGGAATGCAGTTCGTAGAGGTGGAACAATTTGACAAAGTCAATGAAGCATTTCAGCTTAACTAGACTCCAAAACTAACAGACTGTTCCTTGGGCCAAGGCCAGAAAGAAAGGTGGTCCTAGGGTGCTTGCAGAAAAGGAGTGTGTGTGTGTGTGTGTGTGTGTGTGTGTGTGTGTGTGTGTGTGTGTGTGTGTGTGTGTGTGTGTGTGTGTGTGTGTGTGTGTGTGTGTGTGTGTGTGTGTGTGTGTGTGTGTGTGTGTGTGTGTGTGTGTGTGTGTGTGTGTGTGTGGAAAACTTGGGTAGCAAGACCAGGTCTTGTTTCTCAAGCAAAATGTGTGCCATGGAAGGACTTGTATTATGTGCAGATCAGTTGTTGCACAACCTGTGTTTTTCCCCTGCCCTTGAGGAAATTCCAGCAGCTTCTGAGGACTTGAATAGTCTGCTATACTATGTAATGTTTTATTTTGCCACCATTATTATTCTATTAGGATGGCTTATTCACTGGGTATAATTGAATGGTTCATATGGGGCTCTGCTAAGTACTGTACAGCATTGTCTTGGTTGTTATGTACTGTGTCTTAGTTTTTGTATATCAAAAAACAAAACAAAATAAACAAAACAAAAAACACTGTAGCACTTTAAAGACTAACTGCTATATTTTTATTGTTAGCTTTCGTGGCTCAAGTCCACTTCTTCAGACAAGGAGTGAAACTTACCGGCATGTGGTCAAAGGGAGAAGGGTGCGTTCAAGCAAGATGAAAGGCAAGAAGCAAGCACAACAATACAGCTTCCCACAGTCATCAGGAACAATTGATTATTCAGATTAGCTCTAAATGTCTCCCTTTCAATCTCAAAAGGTCTAAGAAAGCCCATTCTGGTCTCTGATCAACCTTTGACTTGCAAACAAAAACACTGTACCTGGTTACTTTCTGTTTTGGTAAAGAGAATTGGCAGGAAGGTTGTAATATAATACAGTATATAAAAATAATATAGCAATCTGTGTATCAAATTTGATAATGTCCCAGAAACCCTTCGCTAATATTTAATCCCCTGCGATGGGTGTCTAACAGATGGATGTATTTGATTTCTGCTGTCTCTCTTTCAATCATAGTTTTGCAATTTCTCTGTTCCAGAATTGTAACTTTCAGGTCTTGGCTAGAGTGTCCAGTTAGATTGAAGTGTTTTGAGACAGATTTCTCTGTATTGCCATTCTGGATGTCTGATTTGTGTTTTTGTGTTTACTTTTGTATCGTGACTTTCCAGAGTGATGATTGGGTTAAATGGGCAGGATATAAATTCAAGGTAAAGGTCTCCCTCACTCGAAAGCCAGTCATGTCCAACTCTAAGGTGCAGTGCTCATCTCTGTTTATAGCCAAGGAGCCAGTACTGTCTGTGTCAGCAGATGTTTCCAAGATCCTGTGGCAGGCATGACCACAGGAGCACTTGCAATTATTATAATTATTATAATTATTATTATTCATTCATTCATTCATTCATTCATTCATTCATTCAATTTGTATAGCCTACCCAATCATCATGTGACTCTGGGTGGCGAACATAAAAGACCCCAACATTTAAAACTTTAGAGACCCCTAAAATTCCTAAAAACACTGGAAAAAATTACCTCCCACCCACACCAATTAAATACATAGTTAAAAACTTTTAAAAGCATGTGTGATCCTCCACTAAATGATCCAATGGGGAGGGGAGTGTTGCTCCCTCTCCACCTCCCCACACCTGCCCTGCCAGTCAGGTTTTCAGCTCTTTCCTGAAGGGCAGCAACTCTGTCTGGAGATGCAGTTCAACTAGCAGGAGGTTCCATTGGGACGGAGCGGATGCTGAAAAGGCCCTTCTTCTAGTGCTAGAGAGTTGCTTTCGAACTGCTAGGTTGGCAGGAGCTAGGACAGATGACAGGCACTCTATCATGCAGCACTCGGGTCTAGAACTGCTAACCTGTCAACCTTCTGGTTGTCTAGTTCAGCATTTTAACCACTAAGCCACTGCAGTCCAGGGGTTGGGGGGGGGAGTTTAAGCCACAATAATTTGGTGGAGAAAACAAACCGCCATTGGGCCACAGCTCAGAGAACCTTCCAAGATCATTTGGCAATGGACAGGCTGTGCTCTACTTGTGCACAAGCCTGGGAAAAATGTGAAGTTAGCCATATAAGTTAGTGAGTGAGTTAGTCATACCTGGCATGTGGAGAAATCTGGAAAGATTCTGCGTTTAGCATCATAAACCTTTCAGAGGCAGGAGTCTGAAGCAAGTGCTCTGTTTCCTTTTCATCGCGTTCCCATCTAGTTCCTGGACTACATGACAACACATTCCATATCTCCTGATATCAAAAACCTTCCCACTTTGCATGCTGGAATTTTGCCGTGAGAGTCCTGTGGAGGAAACCCCAGGCCGAGTGGCCAATGAGCCTCATTTCCCTACTGCTTACGTGGCTGACCATGAGTGCATAAAAATGGATCTACTGCATCTCTATTGAGTTACATTGTGGTCCAGCAGCCTCCAGGGAAAGGATTATCAGCTCCAAAGATGGAGAACTGTTTCTGGAAGGTTCTTCTCCTGGCCGGGGCTGCTTCAGCTACTACTATGTTGCCTTCACCATCAAAGCTACTGAGTTATGAAGAGGATGCAGCTCTTGCTAATGAGAAATACAATGAAAAAATAGGTGGGAATGTCACATTCAAGCATTTCAATGTGGTTCATCTTTCCAAGTGGGTAAGTAAGCCATTTTGCACCACTAGACCTATGCACTGTCCATGTGGGTTGTTATGGTGTTCCATAAACCCAGAGTTACATCTCAGCCCTTGAGAAGCTTCCTGGTCAGAGCTAAGACCCCAGGTACGATTCCATCTGATTCCAAGAGACCAAAACAGGTGTTGCATCTTCTCAAATGGCATCTGATCCGCCCCGTATCATATAGCAAACAGCTTCAAATCTCCCCAAGAAAGGGAGGAAGGAAGGACGGACGGACAGACGGAAGGAATGAACACTGAGTATTCATGCCATTTGACTCTATGCTATCAACTATACCATGCTCTACCTGGTAGTCTGAGGTTGGAGAAGAAAATTCTACTGAAGTAGTTTCTGTAAAGGTGGTATAATATAATAACATACAACATACAACATGTATAGCAGCATATAACAACCTGTTAGCTGTGGTGTACCAAACTTGATAATGTCTCAGAAACCATCATCTAATATTCAAACCTTTGCGATGGGTGTCTAGCATATGGCTGGATGTTATCTCTGCTGTCTCTCTCTGGATCCTTGACTTGTAATTTTTCTATTCCAGAATGGCAACTTTCAAGCCTTGTGCACAGTGTCCAGGTAGACTAAAATGGTTTGAAACAGGTTATCTCTGTTACAGACTAACATAGCTACCTCTCTGAAAAGTGCTTGAGAAATATGTGATTTCTTTCCTCTGACACGCCTACATGTCACATAGCCCAGACCCAGTGAAATACTCATGAGGTCTCCTAGCTTTCCCAGTTAACCAAGAAAGCATAAAACACTTGATGCCTGTGTTGAACTCTTTGACCTCTGTATTTGCATGTAACAATAAGCTAAAGTCCTACAAGTCCAACTAGAGTAGACCCATTGAATCAATGGGGATTTAGTAAGTCAACTTTTCCATGAATTCCAAATCAAATAGCTTACTCTAGTTGCAACTTCCTACAGTAAGCCACAGGATTTCAGACACAATGTCATGGATCCAAAGAGGAACTAGAGAATCTCAACATCTCATAATGGAGCTTACCCGTATATACTCGAGTATAAGCCAACCCGAAAATAGCCCGAGGTACCTAATTTTGACCTGAAAACCCAGGAAAATAGATTGACCCGAGTATACGCCGAGGGTGGGAAATGCAGCAGCTGCCAATGAGTTTCTATAATCAAAATACATGAAAATACAGTAAAATTAATTAAATTGTTGGCACATCTCAATCCAGCACGGTTCTGGAACCCTTGTGGCCATTGACCCAAATATAAGCCGATTCCCCTTTGGAGGGCTCATTTTTGGGGCTAAAAAACTTGGCTTATACGTGAGTATATATGGTAGCTGAAAAGACTGTTAAGCGGGACATGATCCGTGCAGGTACCAAACATGTCGATGGGTGGGTTTTTCTTGAAAGTAAAGAGCAAGGCTGAATGGGAGGAGGGGGCTGTGCACTTCCTTGCCTGGATTGGGGCCCTGCACTAGCCCTTTGTGTAGGACTCAAAAGGCCCTTCCCTAATTCTCCTGGTGCTACAAGAATTCAGGCTCAGAAACTAGGCCAACAAGTTAGTGTTGGGACTAGGACTTCCAGAGTCTTTGAGCTAAAAAAAAGGAACTTTTCCAAGCTCTGTCCTCAACCACCTGCTGAGGTAGAAGTTACTATCTGAGGCCTTTCTTTTCTTTTCGATAGGTTCAGCCCGCACGCACGAAAAGAAAGCTCAGGAAGATCCGCAAGAAGCTCAGGAAGCTCAAGAAATATACACGTAAACCTTTGAAAGGGAAAATCAAGGCTACGCTTGTTGTGGAAGGAAATGTCGGTTTTGGGAGAAGGTAGTGGCTAAAAATGTTCCAAGGAAGCAGAAGTCATGCGTAAGGAGGATCACCTTGACTTTCGCTTGGCCTTCTCATCTCTCTTGGTCTCACCATCACAACCACCAACTTTGCATGGCCCAGTTCTGAATTTGATCTCTCAAGTTTGGCTTTTAATTTGGCCCAAACTCCATGCTAGGACTTTTCTTTGTTCTATCGAGTCACAAATCTAGCTGTTATTTTATTTTTCTTTGTTCAGCTTCTTCTAAGTCTGGGGAAAACATCTCCTTCCATTTCTTTTGATTGTGCCTCTTGTCCGCTTTAGGTTGTCAGCCTGAGTGCAGTGTGCCCTGCCCATTTAATCCTGTAGAACAGGGGTGTCCAAAGTACAGCCAACAGGCCGGATCCAGCCCCCAACACCAATTCATCTGGCCCACACCACCCTTGTCACTCCTGGAAGCTGAAGTAAAATGCACTCTGTCCGGGCACATTTTACTTCAGCTTCTGGAAGCGACGGGGGTGGTGTGGGCCAGATGAATTGGTGTTGGGGGCCGGATCCAGCCCATGGGCCATAGTTTGGGCACCCCTGCTTTAAGCAGAAAAGATAACAGCTTAAAATCTATCTCATCCTGTTGCAAAACAGATTGCAAGGTGCGTTTTGCTTCCTCTTCCGGTGGGAGGAACCACGTGACCGGCCCATGGCCCAAAAAGCTTGAGCAACCCTGCTGTAGAATACCTGCCAGTTCTTTATAAATAAAATATGAAGATGATGCTAGAGTCCGTTCTTCCTGAATCCTGCCTTGCAATCATCCTTTGACGCGACCACCGTATCTTGACAACCCTCCCCCCCCCAATTGTTTTCCTGTTGAGTTAAAACCAAAACCATGTTTTATTTCAACATCCTAACTGTTCCACCCAAATGCATAACCGCCGTGAGGAGTCCTTGCTCTTAACGCCAGCAGCTGTGGAAGAGTTTGGTGCTATAGTTGCAAAACCAGCAGCAAAAAATCTATACCGATGGAAACGATGAAGGTACAAAAGGGGAGGGGGAGGAGGAATGTAGCGTACTAAAAATAATTGAAATGCCCGTGGATTTGTCATATGGCCAAATACAGAGCAGACCTGTCTGTATCCCTTCTCACTCACTAGCAACCCCACAGGAACGGAATAATTCAAAGGAGAATAAATAGCGCATGTTAGTTGACTGTGTTAGCACATCTGCTTGAAATAAGTGTGTTGTTTAATGCCAACACCATTAAAACTTGCTTGACTGGATTGAACTAAACGCCCATTTAATCCAACGGTAAACATTCAAGGGCTTCTGTAAAACGCACCAGTAGGTCTTGAAGAGGGTTTTCCGCTTCCTACCGTTTCTCCAAAAGAGCCGAGATCTACAGATATCATGCCCCTGTGGCTCAGGGCTGCGGTGGCTCGGTGGTTAAGAAGCTTGCCTTGTTAGCTGGAAGGCCAGCAAGTCAGCAGTTCAAGACCCGGGTACTGCATGAGGGATTGAGCGCCTGTCTCTGTCCCAGCTCTTGGAGACCTGAAAAGAGCCTCATTTGGGTATCTCCTGAGTGGAGTTTCTCCTGCAAAAACCCTCTCAAGCCAGAATAATTTCTCACATGAAATTTAAAAATGCCCCTGTGTACCTGGAAGTTCTACTGAACACATTCTAAGGTTAATCAAATGAGTATCCAGCATGTTGAGGCCATAATGCCAATTAACTTGTCAACCAACCAGAGAGTGCACTAAGGCCTTAGGTTGGGAACCCCTGCATTTGACAGTTGTTTGATCCAGCTGACACCTTGTTAGCTCACTGACCAGAATATCATGGGACATTTAGTCAAGACTCAAAGGGCTTTGCTGAAGTTAAGATATACTGTATGACACCCGCCGTTTATATCTTGCCCTCCTAGTGCTCAAGGCCAGAGTTATTTCTCCCTGCCGGCCACAAGAAGTTAAGCCTGGCCTTTATTCCACTCCACTGCCCCTTTGCACTCCTGAATGCAGGGCAATCGCGCTTGGATTTCTCTTTGCAGAAGTGCAGAAAGAGGAAGAGGGGGGGAGACGGACTTCTTTCCAACAGCCACAAGATTTGAAAGCGGATCCTCATTTGTGGTGCCTTGCTGGATACCCACAAACCAAAGGGGATGTTGCTACCTTGCCAGGCAGTTGGAAACGCCTGTGGTTTCCTTGGCTGAAGGTGACCTACGGGGGGAAACAGGCCCTGAGTGAGACCCACCCAGCGACACATCCTTCTTTGAGCCACCTGTTTCAAAGCACCCCAACAGGAGTCTTCATCGACCCTGCCTGGTGGGGTTTGAGTCGAGTATCCTTTGTGCACGAAGCAGGAGATCTGCCAATCCTGGGTAGCCAAGGTAATGGTAAAAGTCGCCCTTGCTCGAAAGCCAGTCGTTTCCGACTCTAGGGTTCAGTGCTCATCTCTGTTTACAGCCAAAGATCTAGCACTGTCTGTGTCTGCAGACTTTTCTGTGGTCACATGGTAGGCATGAACTAGATACTGGAGTACACTGTTACCTTTTCTGCCAAAGTAGCACCTATTTATCTACTTGCAATTTCTTGCTTTGGAACTGCTAGGTTGGCAGGAGCTGGGACAAAGACGGGAGCTCATTCCATCCTGCAGTACTCAGGAATAAAATTGCTGACCTCCTACCTTCCAGTCATCAATTGTAGTATCTTAACTACTTGAGCCACCACAGTCCTTGTGGTAGCCTATCATCTCCTTCCAGCAGAATGAGAGCAGGGAGGGAGGGTAGCTTAGCTTCCCATCGAAGGCAATTTCCCTGGCAGGGTAAAGGTAAAGGTCACCCTTGCTTAAAAGCCAGTCATTTACTGCCAAAGAGCCAGTGCTGTCCATGTCTGCAGATGTTTCCATGGAGCAAGAAGCTGCAAGTAGATAAATAGGTACTGCTTCAGTGGGAAAGGTAATAGCATTCCCTGCCAGGGAGCAACCATCAAAGATGCCTGACTTATTTCCAGTCCTCCTTAGACACACCTGGGAGGAAGGCAGATTCCCCCTTTAATCCCTTTATAAGGCATCCCAAGGTGGATGGCCACCCACGCCACTTGCAGGGGCAAAAACATTCCAAAGAACAACCTGGATGAAGAATGTTCCAGACCACGTGATAAACTTGTATCTCAATTAATCAGACTTCTTGTTAATATAAAGCACAGATAGGTAATCTTCAGCTCTAGTCACTTTCTGGCTAAAGAAGAAGGTAGAAGAAAGAAGGAGAGAGATGCAGGAATAATAATAATAATAATAATAATAATAATAATAATAATAATAATAATAATAATAATAATAATAATAATAATAATAATAATAATAATAATAATAATAATAATAATAATAATAATAATAATAATAAGAAGAAGAAGAAGAAGAAGAAGAAGAAGAAGAAGAAGAAGAAGAAGAAGAAGAAGAAGAAGAAGAAGAAGAAGAAGAAGAAGAAGTGGTGCTTATTTGAGCTTTTGACCATGGTTGGCCTTCAGCCCAGGATTCATTGTCACCAAGGCTTTGCAGTCCACAGCAGAAAAACCCCAACTGCAAATGTCTGGATATTGCTCGATGTATCTTAGAGCTGAGACTATCATCCTACATCATGGGAAGAAGGAAAGACTCTATGGGAAAAGACATTAATTTGGGGGGAAGTGAGAGCAAGCAGAAAGAGAGGACGATCCAACGTGAGATGGATTAATTTGCTAAGGGAAACCACAGGTGTGAGTTAAGAAGAACTGAGCATGATGGCAGTTGGGGGAAATCTGGGGAGCACTCTCATTCATAGGGTTAGTCACACCAAGCTACTTTGAGATTGTTTTCCTTTCTGACTGGGCCACCACCTCCCATTGATTCGAAATCTATGCCCAGGCCAACTCTGCTGAGCCTCCAAAGCAGAGGTTCCCAAGATGGGGCCCATGCCCCCAAAGGGGAGACGTCAATGCTCAGGAGCCTCAGTCAGACCATTGGCTGATCAGTGCTTTGGGGAATTGACTTAGGCTTCTGGGAATTAAAGTCCAAAAACCAAAGGTTGAGGAACAATGCTCCAAAGGTACATGTTTGGTAAGACCAAGAGCTGAAACAGTTCTGCCCAGGAACATGAGCCTTTCAAAAATCCTCCAAAGCAGACTCAATTTAGACAAGTCTGTTGATAACAGGGAGCAAAGATTCTTTGAAAGGTTGTGACTCTTTGCTGAATGCCTGCCCCATATTTACTTGGGATTTCCTCTCCAGGGTCCTCTCTTTGGTCAACATCAATATTTGATGGGATTAGGAGCTCCCTCCGCCCCCGCCAGGCACAAGAAATTAAGCTGCAATCGTGCAGTCTAAACTCTGCTCACAATCTGAGTTTGATCCTGGTAAATGTTAATTCAGCCCTCTCGTGTGGATTTCAGTTGCCCGGGGCTTAAGCCAAATTTTCTGCCTCTTGCTTTCAAACTGCTAGGTTGGCAGGAGCTGGGACAGACAACGTGTGCTCACTCCATCATGCAGCAGTGGGGTGTCAAACTGCTGACTCGCTGACCTTCTAGTTGTCATGTTCAGCGTCTTAACCACTAAAGCCACCACAGTCCCAACTAAGGGAAGGAGGGGGGATAAAAACTCATCGAAACTCCCAGCGGTAGATTTCTTCACCCCGTTATAAATCCCTGCTTGTGGCCGCCCATACCTGTCCTACAAGCAGGCAGGCAGGCAGGCGTTTCCCCCACTGCCTGTGAGCAGGTGTGCAAAACTCTTTGGCCTCCGATGAATTCGCATGAAGACTTCCGTGTTGGCTCAGCCTCTCCTTGCCGGCTCAAGTTTTCCGAGTCTCTTGTGCAATCGGGACAAAAGATTTATTTCATCCGTCTTTTAGGAAAATTGGCCCCGAACAATCCTTTCTTAGATGCTAAAGGAGGAGTAAGTCAAGTGCCTCTTAGGAGGGGAAGAGAAGAAGCCCTGGGGAAAGGTGGGGACCTTTACAAAAGGAGGCCAGAGCAGACATTTTGCAAAACCTCTGGAGGAAGCTTGGAGATGGAGAGCCACTGGGCAGTGGTGCTGTGGCTTGGGGCCGCGGCCATGGCCCACACCTTGCTACTCGCTCCCCTGAGCTACACGGAGGCTGTCACTTCTGCCGTTGATCTCCACAATGAAGTGGAAGCGCCTGAGTTCGCCTTCCGGCTATTCAAAGCTGAGCCCCGGCCAGATTGGGTGAGTTGCTCTATACCAGGAGTTCTCGACCTTTTAAAGCCAGGGGCCATTGGGTCACACTCCCTCAGACAGCTTCGGGGGCCAGACAGTCATTTTGTCCTTCCTCCACCACATGACACTTCCTGGTGTGGTGGAGGCAGTGGGGGCCCACATCAAATGGTGCTGCAGGCCACATTTGGCCCACGGGCTGCAGGTTGAGAATTCCTGCTCTATAAGAAAGGGGAGGGAGAGAAGTTACTGCCCAGTGAGCTTTTAATTCTTCCACTAGATCTTGATCTCTCAAGTGGTGTTAAATAAAAACTGATCTAGCAGATCAACACTTCGTTTTGTCAGTCGTATTCGGCTCTACAGTTCATCTCCATTTACAACCAAAGATCCAGGACTGTCTACATCTGCAGATGTCTCCATGGCCATGTGGCATACATGACTAGACACTGAAGTGCATGGAACACTGTTACCTTTCCTGCTGAAGCAGTACCTGTTTATCTACTTGTACTTTCTTACTTTTGAACTGCTAGGTTGGCAGGAGTTGGGACAGAGACGGGAGCTCACTCTGCCAAGCAGCACTTGGGTCTTGAACTGCTGACCTGCCAACCTTCCAGTCATCAAGTTAGCATCTTAAACACTAAGCCATCGCAGTCCCTACTTGCATCATTAGTAGCCAGCAAAAACTGGTTCCTCATGCATTGTGTACAAAATCAAAACAACGCGAGAGCAAATTAAAAACAAGAAAGAAAAATGCATAGCAATATTAACATGTCCGATGACAATGACTATAAACCTGATTCATAATTTTGGGTCCACTGGGGTGGATTAATCACTGGAGGATGTCCTTCAATGTCTTCTTAGATCAATGTGTTCTAAATGCCTTTTTCAAGGCAGCCAAGGAGAGAGAGTGTGTTGGTCGGTCTTGTTTTCCATTCTTCTGAGTCTGTTGTGCAATCAGAACAAGGAAAGGTTGACAAGGAAAAGACTGTTCTCTGCCGTGGCCCCCAATCTTATGGGACGTGTGGCCTGCAGAAATTAGATCTGCTTCAATAATTATGGTACAGTATTTTGTAAACAGCTAAAAACATTCGTCTTCCAACTTGCATTCCCCCCCCCCCCAGCTAGTTTATTGCAAAAATGCAAGATTCCTCAATGAATGGACTGTTTATTTCTTATTCTGTTTTGTTAATTGTGTTATTTTTGGCTGCAAATAGGAAAAATATGTTATTTAATTATTACTTATTGTAAGACTCTAAATGTATTAATGCCATCTAGATAGGTATTTTATTATTAATGTTTTACTGTTTGTAATTAAACTTTATTCTGTTTGGATTGTTCTGTTTTGCAGATTACTGTATAGTGGTCTCTTTTTTATCATTGTAAGCCACCCAGAGTGGTGTTTGCACTAAATGCGGTGGAGTATAGTAAAGGTAAAGGTTTCCCTTACTCGAAATCCAGGCGTATCCAACTCTAGAGTTCAGTGCTCATCTTTGTTTCCAAGCTGAAGAGCCAGTGCTGTCTGCTTCTGCAGATGTTTCCGTGGTCATGTGACAGGCATGACTAGACACCGGAGCACACGGACCGCTGTTTACCTTCCCACCGAAGTGGTCCCTATTTATCTACTTGCCATTTCTTGCTTTCGAACTCCTAGGTTGGCAGGAGCTGGGACAAAGATGGGAACTCATTCCGTCCTGCAGTCCTCTGGAATCGAACCGCTGACCTCCTGCCTTCCGGTCAGCATCTTAGCCACTTGAGCCAGTATAAAATAAAATAATCTAACCTGATTCTTGGTGTTGGCACCTGGAGCAGCTTATTTAGAGAAGACCTGGTGATAAAGGCAGTGGATCTTTGGGACAGACACTGCATCAGGGAGAAGGTCCCAAACTGTTTAGGGTTCTGTCCGTCAACATTAATATCTTGTGTCTGGTACAGTGTATAATTGGGAGTGAGTATAGATAGGCCAAGGTGGGAACGATTCCCATCTACCTCAGTTCCCTGCTGAGATTTACACTGATTGTGTTATGCTGGCACAAAAGCAGAACAGGATTTTGGCTGGTGTTTGTTAGCAATGTAATTGGAGAAGGAAAAGTCCTAATGGAAAAACAACCGCCATATCTAGACGACGACGATGACGATGACAACGGCAACAATGATCATGAATAAACCCTATCATAGTTGCAAACAATTCATCTAACATCTAAAAAGACAGAATCTAAGTCTAGTCTAGTTTCCACTTGCAAACAAGATTCTCACTCTTCCCCTTACAAGATGGCCAACATTTGTGCAATATTTATTGTGGTTGACTAAGTTCAGGACACACACACTGACACACACTGACACACACAGACACGGACACGGACACGGACACGGACACGGACACGGACACACACACACACACACACACACACACACACACACACACACACACACACACACACACACCCCTCCTCCCCTGTTCTGGGATCAGAGAAGGAAATAACACAAACACGAAGGATACTGGAAAGTTGGAAGTTTCCCGAGGTTTTCATTTTGTCCAAGTTCTCTGGAGAGAAAGGTTGTTGAGCTTATTTTCAGCTGGCTCTCTCTGGTGTCTAAGGGACCGTGGTGACTTAGTGTGGTTAAGACCCTGAACTTGACAATTGGAAGGTCACCAGGTCAGCAGTTCAAGGCCTGAGTGTTTCATGATGGAGTGAGCTCCCCTCTACGTCCCAACTCCTACCTAGCAATTGGAAAGCAAGAAATTGCAAGTAGATAAATAGGTACCACTTTGGTGGGAAGGTAAACAGCGTTCCGTGTCTAGTCATGCCTGCCACAGGTCCATGGAAACTTCTGCAGACGCAGACGGTGCTGGCTGTTTGGCTGTAAATGGAGGTGAGCATCGAGCCCTATAGTCGGATATGGCTGGACTTTGAGCAAGGGTGACCTTTACCGTTACCCTTTCTGTGGCTCACAATCAGTTCTCTATTTTAAATACAGTACAGATGTATCTCGCTTAAAGAGCATAATGCATCCCACAGGATTGCTCTTTAACCGAATTTGCTCTTTAAGCAAAACACCATTGTAAGTGACCAATTGTGTGTGTGGAGGGGGGGGGATTGCGAACCCTGATTTATTTGTTGAGCGAGTATTTGGTTGGTTTTATTTGTCAAGCGAAGCGAACATTCAGAGAAAATTCTGCTCTTTAAGTGAGTTACTCTTTAAGCGAGGCGCTCTTTATGCGAGGTTTGACTGTACAGGAGGAATCACCATCTCTCTTCCTCAATATCCCCGCAGAAACCTTCTGCTAAAACTGCCCAGTCGTTTCAGTTCTACATCAAAGAAACGGTTTGCCACTACTCCTCCTCCCAGAATCCCAACATCAACCAGTGTGACTTCAAAGAGAACGGGGTAAGTCAGGGGACCTTCATGGCCAGGCCTTCTCTACCCCATGACCAGTGCCCTCATATCCTGTTTACAGACACACGTACCGAAAGCAAAGCATATCCTGGGACGCAAACCCCGCCATGTTCAGTTCCTTCACAATCTCCTCTTTCATGTCATTGACGTGTTCTGGTCTGCCTTGTCAGGCTCAGAATCCTAACAATTGTTTCTTCTAAACCAGTAGTGTCCAAACTAAGGCCCGGGGCCCGGATGCGGCCCCCAATGCCAATTCATCCGGCCCGCGAAGCTCTTGTTGCTCCTGGAAGCGGAAGTAAAACGCGCCCATACAGGTGCATTTTACTTCCCCTTCCAGGAGCGATGAGGGCTTCGCGGGCCGGATGAATTGGCGTCGGGGGCCACACCCGGGACCTGGGCCTTAGTGACTGGCTCCCTGAACCACATGATCGGCCCACGGCCCAAAAGGTTTGGGCATCCCTGTTCTAAACCATCCATTTCCCAACCCACCCACCTATCCTGCTAGGTAGTGCTACTTCCTGGAGAAAATTTAGGTGTCAACCAGGGATGGGATGATAAAAATTTTAGTACCCCACCCTGACGTCATCACAGTGGGGGCGGAGCTAACGTCATGACGTCATGGGTGGAGCCAACGTCATGACATCATGACGTTGTAGGCGGGGCCAAAAATAAAATAAATAAAATAAATAAAAATAAAACACACACACACACACCCCTCAACCCACACACACAAAACCGTTAATAAAATAAATAAATAAAATAATAATTAAATAAAAATACACCCAAACACCCACCCACCCCAAACACAAACCCCACTTACAATGGGGACCGTTGGGGCTGGCCCCGAGCCTCGGCGCTCAGCAGCAGCGCGCCTAGCCGGGCGGCCGAGGGCCTCCCGGCCGCAACCCTCCACGGGCAGCCCTGAGCCTCGGCACCCATCGGTGGCCGCCTAGCCAGGCAGCCCAGGGCTCCCGACCGCAACTCTCCACGGGCGGCCCCAAGCTGCCCGTGGAGAGTTGCGGCCGGGAGCCCCGGGCCGCCCGGCTAGGCACGCCGCCGGGCGCTGAGGCTCGGGGCTGCCCATGGAGAGTTGCGGCTGGGAGGCCCTGGGCCGCCCGGCTAGGCACGGCTCCTCCTCCTAAGCCCTCCGCCACTGCCGGAGCCACTCCAAAATGGTCCGGCTCCGGCAAAAACAAGTGCGCATGCGCAGAAATGGAATCTGACGCATGCGCAATTCAAAATTGCAGCACGCATGTGTCAGATTGACTTCTGCGCATGCGCACTAAATTGGAGCCATTTTGGCTCCAATTTAATATTGTTTTCTTTTTTTCAGGCGTCCGGAACCGGACGCCTTAAAAATGGACTACCCTCTCGGAGAACCCTCCGAAATTGTTCTTACCGGTTCGAGGGAACCGAATGGAACCGGGGTCATCCCATCACTGCACCCACCCCAAACACAAACCTGTCGCTTACCTGTTAGTATAAGTGCCTGGGCATCACCATGTTGCAAGAGGGATATGGCCATCGTACCGGTTCTCTAGGATAATATGCCTTAATGTAAATGTAAAACAGCTGTACCTCCTTAAGGGTTCTCCAATTGGAACAGCAATTGGAACAGCACAGGTGTAGCTTATTGATGAGGTAACTCCAAGACTTTGCTTAAAAACCCCAAGCCAGGACGCCAGGCCTGCCGGCCGCCAGGCCTTTTTAGGAACTGTAGTAGTACG
The DNA here is from genome assembly GCA_030440675.1 of Furcifer pardalis. Taxonomy (NCBI): domain Eukaryota; kingdom Metazoa; phylum Chordata; class Lepidosauria; order Squamata; family Chamaeleonidae; genus Furcifer; species Furcifer pardalis. The sequence continues at coordinate 109,453,457 of CP126897.1, forward strand.
TCAATATAGGTAAAGGTATTAAATACACATTAAAATACACACAGACACACCACATCCAAAGGTGAGTCACTTACCCTGGGGAGCAGGCTATAGGGAGCTTCAGGCTAGCAGCTTCTCTTCCTCCTCCATGCTTGGGAGGACAGCAAGGAGGCCGTGCATATGCGCCAAGCACTGTAGGCATGCATGCACACCATGTGCTTGGTGCGCATGTGCAGTGGGGAAGCCAGTGAAAAGGTAAGCCCCGAAGGTGGTTCCCCCCAAAAGCTGCTACCGGTTCTCCGGGACACTGGGGAAAGTTACTACCGGTTCTGGCGAACTGGTGAGAACCTGTTACATCCCATCCCTGGGAGGACCCCTTTTTGCTCTGGTGTCCATAATTTGTGTCTCCTTGGACAGGTCATCAAGGAATGCTCTGGATCTTACACTTTTCAGAAGAAGCCATCTTCGGTCTTAACAAAAGTGCTTTGTAACATCGTTTAAAACCAGGTAATGCTGCTTTCCTTCTTTTGCATGCAAACCAGAAGTGTGGCAAATTTGTAGCAGGGCAGGACAGTTACCCCTCCTAGAAAGTGCTAGTAATATTTCTGGGCTCTGATCAATCCAGTGACATGGTCCACACCCTTAAAATGGGGGTGAGGGCAAAGAGGGAAATTCCAGCAACAGAATATATGGGATAGTATGGCCAGGTTATCCTGCTAGAGTAATAGAGTAGACCCTACTGCTAGCGAGTCAACACCAATCATCAGGTGGTGGTTAACTAACCTGGCAACCCTGAGGACTAACGGGCCTTGAGTGCCAAAGTCTGCGAGGAAGGGTGATGGTCCCCAAGTGGATTGAATCCTACTCGAATCCATCTTGATGAAGGGCGGCAGCTTCTTCCACCCAGGCCTAGGGCTGATCTCTCTACCTACCCACCTCTCTCATTTTATACCCTGCCACAATGGCTGCAGGCACCACTCTGAGGCAGGGAAACCATTCCAGATTTTAGCCTGAACTTTACAGAAAGTATTCACATTTTTGTATCCCTGTTCCTAAAATATGGATAGCAGAACCAGATGCCACCACTGCCACAAAATGAGGGTGACCTTATCTATCCTCAACAGCTTTTGTCTCTTCCCAGGCTTAACTCAAGACTCACCTGCGTATGGAACAACCACACTTTTCCATCAGGTGGGTGGGTGGGTATGTATGTAAGGGAATTCGTACATGGATGACCTATGGTATACAGAAGACAGGTGATGGCTTACCTGTGAGGACAAAAGCCTGGAGAAGAATGGTCTCAGGATGATCTCATGGTCACAGCAGGGTCTTCACTGCATCACAAATAAATAAACATTGTCTGCTACTTTGTCTAATCAAGTGCGCTGAATCCAAATCTGAAGTCCGTTTCTGCCTAGAACGTCAGGATCTTAAGTTAGCAAATCTCACCCTCTTGGTTAGGTTTTTGCATTGATCACATGGGGTATATTTGCCACAAATGTAGCAAAAACTGTCCTGTTTATTAACACACCTGCGCATACTCATGTTTAGCTCAAAACAGACTCACTATGGCCTAGCTGTACTTTCCAATAAGATGGTTTTGCACTAGAGACAAGCCCTTGGCCCCTCTCGCCCTATATACCTATTTTTGATGTCGGCTCACTGACTTGCCCAGACAGAGGAAGCCTGCATTTCTCAGCAGCTTTTAGCCTGGCCCCAGACCAGGTGAGCATTCAGCAGGTAATGGCCTGTAACAACTCCCATTCTCCCTAACAGGTTGCTTGGGATGATGGAAGGTTTAGTCCAGCAGCTCTAGGGGTTAAAGTATGTATCTTTCTGGATTGCTTTGGCCAGATGTTGAACTGCTGGGGTTTCCCCCCAGCATAGCTTCTCCTGACTGGCCCCACAAGTAGAAGCTAACAAGAGTGAGGCTTTGGGAGACCAGGCCATCTCAGGCTCCAGTCCTTGAGTATCACCATGTTAGACACAGTTTACCTGTGGGGCAAATGCGTACATTTTGTACAATGACACCCCACACACACACACACACATTAATAGTCAAAAAAACATTCATGCTCGAAGATGGCAAAGCGTAGAGATGCCTTAACTATCAATGGTGTTTGCTTACTGTATATATATTAACGAAGGAGCAGGGAAACTGGATGTCCAGCTGCAGAAGCCTCAGCCAAGTCAAAAAGAGTTGAGGATGTTGTAATTCAACCCACCAGAAGGACCGAAGGGTCCCAATAATGGGGTAGGTCAAAAGTCCCAGGCTGGCCAGGTTATCCTGCTATGGTAATACAGTAGACCAGTGATGGTGAATCTTAGCGCTCCAGCTGTTCTTGAACTTCAGTTCCCCAGAAGCCTAAGCCCCTGTGAATCCACACAAATGGGTTTACTGGATGAACACAATACAGGGACTTGAGCTTCTCAGAATTGAAGTCCAAGAACAGCTGGAGTGTCAAGGTTTGCCATCACAGTAGACTCTACTGCCACAGACTCATTGCTGAGTTTCAGGTGGTGGTTAACTAACTTGACAACCCTGAAGACTAATGGTCTTGGGTGCCAAAGTCCACAGGGAAGGGTGATGGTCCCCAAGTGGAATAAATCCCACTTGAATCCATCTTGATGGAGGGCAGCGGCTTCATCCATCCTGGCCTAGGGCTGAGGAGGACTTTGCGTGCCAAAAGGGCTCAGGACCAGAAAGGGACTCTCACGGGACTGGATCAGTGATATGGGTGTCATGCTGCGATGCAGAAGGCAGATGAAAGGCCATGGCTTTATATTCTCAGGACAGTCTTCATGGTTGATTGCCATCAGGATCGCCAATATTTGTATTTGAATATGGCAGAAGGAGGAGGAGGTGGTCAGGAGTGAGGAGGAGGCGGAGGAGTGTGATGATGGGGGAAACTGTTATTCCAACCATTTCTAAACAAAAGCTTCTAAAGGCACAATTTGCTTCCACTAATGATAGATAGATAGATAGATAGATAGATAAGATTAGATACTGTACTCAGGTATTTGCGCAGGCTGAGGAGCAATGCTCCACATGATGCATGAGTCTAGATCACCATCTAAAGGTACCATCCTGTAACTACAACCGTCCAGTTTTAATTTAAAATTAAAACTGGACGTTTAAATAAAATTAATTTAATTTAGGAAGATGATGTAAATGTAAACCCAAGCCTAACACACTTTTCTTATCTGAGCAAAAAGGAAAGAAACGACTACTGGAGTGGCTGATGCCTTCTTTAGCTTGCTGAAAGTTCAGTGAGTCTCATGAGGCTCTGCATCAGGAAAGATGAGAAAAAACAGGAATGCCCTAAAATCCTGGCTAGATGGAAGACGGAGATCTGACCTGCTTAAAGCACGTTATACTTTGCTTCAATGATTTTATTTATACAGTACATGGTGGTTTCTGATGTTACTGGTCTTTTATGTTGCTGCTACGTGTAATGTCTGTGAGCAGACCAGAGTGGTGCTTGCACCAGTTGGGCACAATACAAGTCGAATGAATGTCCTGAGCGGACTCTACAAAAAAAGGTGCAAACTCAGTGGTGGGCATCACCAGGCTCGCACCAGTTCGCCAGAACCTGCAGCACAAATTCTGACTGGAAGCGCCTACCCAACTTTTGAAATAAAGTAGTCCTAATTCAAGTGCAACGCAGGGCTTTCCCCTGGCCACGCCCACCATGCCACGCCCCCAGTGTGGTAGTAAAAAAAAAATCTTTAGCCGGCCACTGTGCAAACTCCTTTGGAGGGGGGCCTTGGGTTGGACAAGTGATTGTAATGTAGCCCCACATCTTGTCATGATTTGGGGCTTTCCTCCTCCCGTTTTCTTCTGCAGCCGGCCCCCTGGTCGCATTGAGGTTGGGGTCATTCTTCTTCGTCATCATCCATCATCATCCACCACCATCATCATCATCGATTACGCTGAAGGACGATTCTGGGCCGTCTAGTCCAGAAAGGAACGTTTCCAAAAATACTCAGCAGCATCCCACTTAACTAACAGAGGAGGGGTAATTACGCAAAGAGAACAATCAGCAAATCCTATAATCAAGAAAGTATGGAATGTCTGCCCTTAGTCAAAATGGCCGCCCAGGCTTAGCGCACTGAGGGCGTCAGCCTTTTGCGTCCCGGGCTGCACGTGTTCGAAGATAACCCTGCTGTACCCGGAGGCAGCCATCTTTGTAATTGGCAGCGCCCTTCCGAAAACTTCCGGGCGGGCACCGCGGCCCATTATGGGAGGTTCCGCCTTGTGCTTTCCCTCTGCTTTGGCAAGGAAACGCGGGCCTGGGGGCAGCAGCAGCCCCCAAAGAAGCAGCCCCTCTATCGCGAGGATGCCTTTGGACCCATTCTCCTGTGAGGAGGCCCGCAGAAGAACGATTTTGGTCACCCTCCGGGGTCCCACAGAACTAGCTGCCTGGGGATCATGGGAACTATAGTTGCAGCTGGCTGGGTACATAACTGCACTCTGAGGAAAAATAGGAGGCAAAGCAGACCAAGGATGCCCATCGCTCGCAGATGCTTTGGGATTACAGATCCCATCTTCTTCTTCTGGGCACTATATGAGTCTAATTGCTAAAGAGACAGACGTTAAAATGAGGGTACTTAAAAAGGAGTATTCTTGCTCAGAGTTAAGGAGTAGCAAAATAAATTACCCTTTAAGATTAATAATGTTACAACAATTATTAATTTATTTATTATTTTATTTACTATCCCGCCCCAATCGGGTAGACCCGACTCTGGGCGGCTTACATCATAGATTAAAATCACAGGTTAAAACCTTAAAAATTCATAAGAAAAATTACAACAACGCAACAGATAAAAACAAGGGCAGAAAGGGGTGGCTGTCCCTTAAATCAGCCAACCTGCATGGGATCCCACATTCCTTGGTCCCCACACTTAAGCCTATGAAGTAGCACTAGTAGTTTATTTAGCTCCACATTTGTGTGGGTTCCCAGGTGACCAGAAAGAAGAACAGTTATGGGTAAACAACATGTCCTTATGGAGCCCTGGTGGTGCTGTCCTGCAGCCAAAAGGTTGTGAGCTTGATCCTGATGGGTAACCAGGTAGACTCAGCCTCTCCCATCCTTCCAAGGCCGGTAAAATGAGTCCCCAGCATGTTGGATGGGCAGAAATGCTAATGACCCTGTGAACCGCCCAGTGCTATGTGCTATGAGGAGGGATATAGAAGGATTATTGCTATTGCTATATCCTTGTTAAATATGTTGTTCAGTTGCATAGTTGAGTCCAACCATTTGCAACCCCATGGACTACTGCACGATAGGCACCCCTATCCTCCACCATCCTCTGCAGCCTGCTCAGCTCTACGCCCATTGCGTCAACAATGCCATCTAACCATCTCATCCTCTGCCATCTTCTTTTGCCTTTGATCTTTCCCAGTGTCAAGGCCTTCTCAAGTGAGTCCTATCTTCTCGTTTGGTGGCCGAAGTACTTGAGCTTCATCTTCAGTATTTGTCCTTCCACGGAGTAGTCAGGGTTGATTTCCTTAAGGATGGACTGATTTGATCCCCTCGCAGTCCAGGGGACTCTCAAGAGTCTCCCCCAGCACCACATTTCAGAGGCGTCTATTCTTCTGCGCTCAGCCTTCCTTAGGGTCCAGCTCTCACAGCCACACGTGACTACTGGGATGACCATTGCTTTGACTATGTGGACTTTTGTTGGCAGGGCGATGTCTCTACTTTTTATTATGTTCCTTGGGTTTCTTATAGCCTCCCAAGAATTAATTTTCTTTTTATTTCATGACTGCATTCACCATCTGCAGTGATTTTGGATCTTAAAAAGGTAAAGTCTGTCACTGCTTCCATTTCTTCCCCTTCTATTTGCCAGGGAGTGACACGGTTGCAATTACAGTGTATCTTTTTGTTTAATGTTGAGTCTCAGGGCCGCCTTTGCACTCTCTTCTTTCACCCTCCTCAGGAGGTCCTTTAGGTCTTCTTCATTTTCTACCATTAGGGTAGTGTCATCTGCATATCTCAGGTTATCGACTATCAATGTTCTGATTATGAGCTATCCACAATGTCTGTTTCTGTCTCTATGCTCGATCAAGTTCTTCTTCCTGGTCTCTCCCTGCAGTAAACCCATTCATACAGATTCACAGGGGACCAAGAAGAAGAAGAAGAGCTGCAGGTAAGCAACCAGTCTTTATAGATCCCAGGTGGCATAGGGGTTAAATTGCTGTCCTGGAGCCGAAAGGTGGTGAGTTCGATCCCGACGGGATAACAGGTTGACTCAGGCTCTTCCATCCTTCCGAGATCGATAAAATGAGGACCCAGCATGTTGAGGGGGGGCAAAATAATGCTCATGACTTTGTGAAGCGCCCAGAGAGGGCACCACCAAACGCTATGGGGCAGTAGATAGAAGTGCACATTGCTCTTTTTCGGCCCGGCCAGGGCAGGGTCCCTGCTGCCTGGGCCCTCGGGATCGGGCTGCGCTCCTCCTGCGCCCGGGGCGCAACCCTCCAGGAGCCGGGAGAGGCGGCGCCGGGGCTGGGGCGAGGCAGGAGCCGATCCAGCGCGGGTTCGGGTCCCTCCTCCTCCTCCTCTTCCTCCTGCCATTGCGCCCAGGAGGATCCGATCCGCCCCGCGGCGCCTGGAAGGAAGGGAAGGATTGAGGATCGGGGGCGGCAGCAGCAGGTCCCTGCCTGCAGGTAAGGGCGCGCAGGGGCGGCAGAGACCCAGGAGGGGGCGGGGGGGGCACGGCTGGTCCACGACCCCTTCTTCCCCCCTCCTGATCCGCCTGCCTCCAGGCCGGGGATGGGCAGGCAGGGGGCGACCCGGAGAGGCCTGGCCAGCCCCGGCCATCCATCCTCGGACTCGCCTGGAAGCCCAGGCTGGCGGGGCTGGTGTTTGGTTTGGGGGCTTTCCTAGCTAGCCCTGGGTGAGCCTCTCCCCCCCTCCGACACCGCTTTCTCCCCCCCCCCCCGGGGGATCCGGATTTCTTCCCCCTCCGGTCCGGTGCATCCGGATCCTCTTTGCGGCGCCGCTTCGGATTATTGACTCCCCTTCTTCGGAAAGCGTGTAAACAGCCACGCGCCTTTTGTCCGCCGCCGCGCCTTGGCTCCGGCTCCGGCTTGACTCCGGGTTGGGAGCGAAGCAAGCGACGCCTCTCCCCGGGGACTGCTTCGGGGTGGCGTTCCCAAGGCTGGGCGCTCACCGGGGCTTCTTCTCCCCTTGCCCCGGGGTTGCTGCCACGCCAAGTTGGCTCCCGGGGGAAGGGGAAGCGAAGGAGAAGCGGCACCGGATCGTGCGCAGCTCCTGGAGTCCCGCGCGGGATCCCTCGCCATCTCCCTCTATGGAGAAACAGCCTTTCCATTGCAATAGTTATAGGAGCCCTTATGGGAAGTTTCTTCTCACCCGGAGAGTCAAGAGCCATTAGCCTTACAAAAGCCCCGCTGATAGCGGCGATGGAAAAGGAATTACTCCTGCTGGTTGCTGCTAGAGACCAGCTGGGCGTGGAACACACTGTTACCTTCCCCGCCAAAGCGGTGCCTATTTATCTACTAGCGGTACTTGCAGTTTCTTGATTTCAAACGGCTTGGCTGGCCCTAGCTGGTCATGCAGCACTTGGGTCTCGAACCTCTGATCTGCTGCTCTTCTAGTCATCAAGTTAGGCATCTTAACTACCTGGTGAGAAAACCTTAAGTCAGTGGTTCCCAACCCTTTTTTGGTCCATGCTTCACTTAAGCATCTCTAAAATCCTGATGCCCCCACCACCCCTCCCCGTGACATATAATTCTTGTTATTCAAAAAGTGAACTCCTGTTCACATGGAGGAAGCTTAAAAGGCCATTGACTCTTAATAACCCATGCTTGAACCCCCCCCCCCAATCAAATTGCCCTGCTAAGGGGCATGTGGCCTACATTGGGAACCACGGCCTTAAGTGCTTGATGCCTATATTCCAGGAAAATAGATAAACATACAGTAAAAGCTCGCATCAAGAGCACCTCGCTTAGAGACTAACTCGCTTAAAGAGCCGAATTTTCTCTGAATGGTCACCTCGCTTAACAACTAAAACCAAACAACCAAAAACTCGCTTAGCACTGCAGCTAAATTGGGGTTTGCAAACACCCACACACCGGAAGTCACAATGGGTCATTTACAAGGGTGTTTTGCTGAAAGAGCAAACTCACTTAAATAGCAGTCCCATGGAACACATTATGCTCTTTAAGCAAGGTACCACTATACTTTGTTCTTTGAAGTTCTAGTTGTCAAGCTCAACGTCCTAACCGCTAAGCCACGCTTAAAACTGATATTAAATTACCCTTCAGTTTCCCTTGAAAGGTCGTCACTGGTACAACAAAAATCACTGCCAATTGAATGGGAAATACCCAAAATGTAACTTCACCGTGTCAGGCCCAAGTTCTTCTCTCATATGGTTCTGCTTCCTGCCGGGTTTGGTCTGCTTTGGTATTGCCTCCCCCAGTCTCCCCTCATCACCAACCCAAATGACAACACATTAACAAAAATCTTTACAATAAGAAATTAAACAAAAAGAATAAACAAACCGAAGCAATTTATAAATAACATCAAAAAATGAAAACGTCTTTTGGTTCATCTGGTGCCTCCTAGATATTTTCTTAAGCTAGGGAACAAAGGCTCCCTATGGATATGGCAAAGGCCTGTGGGAACAAAAAGGAGCCAGTCGTCCTAAAGTTTAAAGTTAAACTAATCGGAGAGTAAACAAAACAAAAAGCCAGAAAAAGTTGTGACACTTTAAAGACTAACCGCTGTATTTTAATGTCAGTTTTCCCTGTGAATCCACACTAATGGGTTTACTGCACATACGCTAACATTAAAATACAGCAGTTTGTCTTTTAAGTTGCCACAACAATTTTTGTCTTGTTTACTTCCTGAGATGTTTGAACCACAGACTAACATGGTTAACATTCCCAAAGTTTAAACCAAGGTTATGATCCATCTTTTAAGCTCATAGATGAAATGGGGGGGGGGGGGCATGCCAGCTCTGGCGGGACCAGAGGCCAACGGAGGAATAGGGACAAATCCTCATAAAACCTTGTGTTGCCGGAAGCTAAGCCTTAGGAAAAAGCATTGTGGAATAGGAAAATGCAGAGAAGGCAGCAAATGAGGGTGTTTTGGGGAAGCCCACGTGGGCGTTTGGGGCTTGGGACTACAGAGGGGCTTTATTTGGCATCAGGGCCTAAAGTTGCTGATCCCTAAATGGAAGAAGATTCGAAGGAACTCAGTGCCTTGTTTTATTAATCCTCATAACAGCCCAGTAAGGCAGCCCTATTTTACTGGTCTGGCTCATTTGCTGGTCTGCCAATTACGGCCAGAACTATGTGCCAGGGAGGAATTAAGTTTGGCCAATGACAAAGGCAAGAAAGTGGCTTCATGTGGGCACTTCCAACATTTGATCTGGACACACAAGAAGAAGAAGAAGAAGAAGGTAGTCCTCAAGCCTATTTGCTCAGCTTGTGGAGTGGAAGAAATCACTCGCTTCTTTGATGTGAGGTTTTAATGGCTAAGCCAAGATGGACCAAAGAACGATCCAGGTTTGCAAAGAAAATGGTGTGAGTTCAAGGTTATCCATATTCTATTTTAAAAGAGAGTAAACAATAAAAACAGCATTTCATGCATGCCTGCCACATGTCCATGGAAACATTTGCAGACGCAGACAGTGCTGGCTCTTTTGGTTATAAACAGAAATGAGCACTGAACCCTAGAGTCCGATATGACAGGCTTCTGAGCAAGGGTGACCGTAGCCTTTACTACCTAAACAAACCAAACAAAAAATGTTCTGGCACTTTAAAAACTAACTGCTGTATTTTAATGTGAACTTTCATGGATCAAGTCCACTTTGTCAGACATAGGTATGAGACTTCAAGGCATCAATTCATACACATCAGATACAGAGTGGTTGGTTAACATAACAGATAAGTATAACATTAAAATACAGCAGTTAGACTTTAAAGTGACACAGAATAACATGGCTACTATTCCAAAATAATCATATTTTATTTTATCATCTCCTCTTGCAGGTATTCCCAGGATGAAGCAGGGTGACTCCCGAGCAACTCACTAAATCTTCTTTCTTGTGCACCGCTGCAGACAAAATCCCGCTGGCTTTGTGTCTGGGGGCAGACTCTGAATTCTCCCGTTGGGCTTTGGGCTGAGTTATCAGTCGCTCTGGCCTCGGCTTCCTTAGCTTCCGCCTGGCTCAGGGAGGCCAATGTTTTCCTCGGCACCCGAGAAAGACCAATGGGGACCCAGGTTTGACTCTCCACCTTCCACTTCCACAACCGCCTCCCAAGCCAATGCGACGGGCCGGAAGAGGAAAGCCAACTTCTCCAACGACGAGACGGAGACGCTGGTCTGGAACGTCGTCCGGCACTTCAGCGCCCTGTATGGATCTGAATCCTTCCGGGCTCACCCTGTCCGCCGGAAGCAGCTCTGGACGCAAATCCAGAGCCGGGTCAACTTCCTTGGCTACACCGAACGCTCCATCGATGACCTCAAACACAAATGGAGGGACCTGAGATTGGATGTAAAGAAGAAGATCACGGCCAAGAAGCCACCAGCGCTCCACCGTCCGGGGCCTCCCCACAAACCTCGGCTCACCCCACTGGAGAAGATGGTGGCCTCCACCTTCCTACAGCCCACACACGACTCTGAGCCAGAAATTGTCTTGGACCCAGGTGGGTTGAGAAGGTGCCTTGGACAGGTGTTGGTGTAGGTGGGATCTGGAGTGGCAGATGGTTGTGAATAATAACGGCTATATTTTGGGTGATGGAACAGGTGTATTTCTGAAACGTTGCTTGAATGCAACACAGGTCTTTCTTCTTCTGCTTCAAGTGCCCTATCCAATTCTGAATATTGGCAATCCTCATGGTGATCAGCCATGAAAATTATCCTGGGAGCAATATAATGCAGAGGCCTTCCATTGATCTTCCACATCGCAGTGTGACACCCATAGTACCCCTGATCCAGTTCCATAAGTCACTGTCTGGTCCTGAGCCCTTTTAGCACCCAAAATCCTCATCGTCATCCCCAGGCCAGGATGGATGGAGCTGCTGCCCTCTATCAAGTGGGATTTAATACACTTGGGAGACCATCATGGATTTCATCACCCAAGGCTGCTAGTCCTCAGGGTGGTCAGATTAATTAATCGCTGCCTGACAATCGACATTGAGTTGCTGGCAGTAGGGTCTACTCTAAGTTTTCATGAGTTGCAGAATGTGTCTCAAGTACAAGATCATGGAATTGGAAGGAAATCTGGAAGTCACTTAATCCGACTCCCTACAGAGTTTAGGGAAATTCCCCCTCCCCCCCCTTCCTTCCTTCCTTTCTCTTTTTTGCACTACAACTCAGACTCACACCCTTCCAGAATGGCTGCAACCTTCTTCTTCCTAGGAAGATCTAAGATATTTTGGTGCCTGATCGTAAACATCCAAACAGCAGCCACTCTCGCTGACTAATATGGGGCACAACAACCCACAGAGAAGTTCTCCTACACAACCCTGCCCCATGGAAATGGGTGGTACCTGCACACAAGCGCTGCTGTTCCCTTTTTGATCCATAGGCTGAAGTTTGGGTTTTTGATTTTGACCCAACGGATAGATCCTTGAATAGGTATTTTATCCTTTGTCCAATTAACAGGCTTGTGACCAGGGTCACATTTTGTGGCGTAAGGAGACATTGAACCACTTGCTCCACTGAATAATATGGTTTCATCTCAACCACTATAGGGGCTCAGTGGTTAAGAAGCTCGCCTTATTAGCTGGAAGGTTGGCAAGTCAGCAGTTCAAGATCAAAAGCAAGAAATTGCAAGCAGATAAATAGGGACCACTTCATTGGGAAAAGATCTTGGGGACATGAAAGGAGCCTCATCCGGGTATCTCCTGAGCTGAGTTTCTCCAGCAAAAATCCTTTCAACCCAGAATAATTTCTGACACAAAATTATTATTATTATTATTATTTCAACCACTTGCCTAGTTGTATTGTCTTTCTCAGAGAGAGGGGAGGAAAACCAGCTGGAACATTTGCCCCTCTCGGGGGACTTCTTTGTTCCAACCAGGGACCAAAATGTTGCCTGCTGTTTTTTGTAAAGCATGCATGCAGTCAAGAAATAGATGCAACAAGGTCAGGCTGATGATGGTTTGGTCCCTCTTGGGTGATGGACATTTCCCATTCCCCGCCCCTGTATTTCCCATGGATTTCAACAGAAGGATGGACTTAATGACCTTTGCAGTTACTTCCAGCTCTACAATTACACGATTCTTTAATGTTTCCACTTCTTCTTCCATGTCTAGGCCAGAGGTGAAACTGCCAAAATGAAGGCACCTTTGGGGAAGTTCATTCTGCAGTTCCTTTCGCCTGACCTGAGAAAGATTAGCCGGCAACACAAGGTGGCTGTTGCGCAGGGTACGCCCAGTTGTGGTTCAGTAATAACCACAATCTTTGAGGAAGCTCTCTCTGTGTACACGAATGCTTCCACTAACCAGAGGAATTCCATTGGGGTCGGGATATAGCTTTGGACTCGTTCAGTTCAAACATTTGGGTTTGTTTATGCAGGTTAAAAATCCAATGGCATGTTTGGTGTGAGAGTTCTGGGCCTCTCCCTGCATACCTTCCTTCACATAAGAGGAGCATTTCATATCAGAGAGGCCCAAAACAAAGCTGCCCCCAATTCAAACAACTGAACCATTGGTTGTGAGTTTGGGAAGGTGTGCATCTTATTTGCTGGCCATCTGGGATAGTGAAGTTTAGGCGTCTGAGTTGAGAGTTCGAATCCCCATTACACCTCTCCTAGGTGCTAGCTCCAAAGCAGTTCCAGAAAAAGAGAAGGGGAAAAGCCCCTTCTGGAAAGGTTTGCCATCAGCCAGACTTTTGACGGCATGCAATTGCTGTTGTTTTCACTGGTCTCTGATTTGCAGTGGAATGATTGTTCGCAATTATTAAAATGCTACCTTGGAAAGAGTAATGTGCACACTGGTATGAAATTTCTCTTGGAAGAATATCAGGCACACTTGGACTTGAAATTAGTATTAAATCTTTCACAGCAGCCCTAATTCTCTTTAATATTTTAGATGCTGCAGTTTTGTATCCTGTACAGACCGAACAGGACCTCATTGCAAAGTCCAGGGGTGCCCAAACTTTTTGGGCCGTAGGCCGGTCATGTGGTTCAGTGGGCCGGTCACGTGGTTCCTCCCACCAGAAGCAAAACGCATCTTGCATTCTGTTTTGCAACAGGATATGATAGGTTTTAGGCTGCCATTTTTTCTGCTTAAAACAAGGAGTGTCCAAACTACGGCCCGTACGGGGGTGTTTTACTTCCACTTCCAGGAGCAACAAGAGCAGTGCAGGCCGGATGAATTGGCATCAGGGGCCAGATTTGTCCCATGGGCCGTAGTTTGGCAACCCCTGGCACAGACTGTGAAGTTTAGAGCTGCTGTTTGTCCAGGGACGCTGTGCTGAACTCTGCATTTTTGCCAGGGGATAAATGTGTTGCAGATTGTAGGCTTATAGGAATTGCACGAATGGAAAACAGCATTCAGTTTCATGATCTCTTCTTTGAGTTTTGCGAAACCCTCTCCTCTCTGCACTTTGAAGAACAGGAGGGCGGGGTCCATATACTATTTGCAGTTATGAAAATCAATGCAAAAACTCAAGTCATGAATGGTTTCAAATTAAAAATAAATCAGCAGAAACAATTTTTGTCATGTAAAAAAAATGATGCCTAGAACGCAGTTTACCTTAAGAAATAGAGAAACAAATCAAATCCCAAGGCAGTCAAAGTGGCCCTTTGAAGTTTCATCTCAATCTCCCCCCCCCCGGGGGGGGGAGTGCTCTGATGAAGAGAAATATGCATTTGTTGCTTCTTCTTCTTCCATGTCTAGACCAGATGTGGAACTGCCAAAATTAAGCCGCCTTTGGGGAATTCGTTCTACAGTTCCTTTCGCCTGGCCTAGAGTGAGAAAGATTAGCCAGCAAGACAAGGTTGCCGTTATCAGGGTACGCCCAGTTGTGGTTCACCAATACCACAATCTTCAAGGAGGCTCTTTCTGTGTTGCTGGATCTCTGCCTGACCGTATCCTGAGAGCGATGGGCAGGAAAGGAAGGACTGGTTTGCTGTTCTCTAGGTTCCCATGTGCCACGCCTTCCTCTCTTGGAATGGATTCACAGTGGCCTTTGACTGATGCCTTTTCTGTCATCTTGCCTTGCAGAGATTTTCTTCCCTGGGGCGTCTAAGCCGTCCCTTCTGCCCATGCCGCCCGGGGCCAGCCACCCTAGTATCTACATCGATACCAACGGTCAGCCTTCCTCCCTGCCTGACATGGAGAGCTCCCCAGTCCCTAGCCTGGGAGTTCAGAATCCGGACCCTTCCATGGTTTGCGACTACAGCCGGGGTGAAGGGCAGAGCCGTTCAGGTAGGAGGAGGCTTTGATAGAGGTGGGGAAATGAAAGAGACCAGGTGTCAAAATGCCAAGCATGCAGGCTGGCTCTTAAAAGTTCTTCACCTTCCTTGGGGCGGCTAGAGAATAAAACATAAAATATAAAACCACTTAGACACAAGAGGTTAGAAAAGAGGTCATATTGCAAGTCAGATGGCCATATTACAAGATCAGCCCAATGCTGTAGAGGAGGGGTGCCCAAACTACTGCCTGGGGCTCAGATGCGGCCCCCGACGCCAATTCATCCGGCCTGCAAAGAGATATGAGTCTATTTGCTCTAAATTCTTCCCTGGTTTAGGTATTAACACTACTACAGAATTCAGCCACAATTTTGGATTTGGGGGTGCCTAAACTATGGCCTAGGGGCCGGATCTGGCCCTGATGCCAATTCATCCGGCCTGTGCCAACCTCATCACTCCCAGAAGCAGAAGTAAAATGTGCCGATATGGGAGCAACGAGGGTGGTGCAAGCTGGATGAATTGGCATTGGGAGCTGGATGCCGTAGTATGGGCACCCCTGATCTAATATATAGTTTCCATAATTTGGGTAACAACTTTTTTTATAACCTTTATAAAATTCTGTTGAAAATCCATCATCTCCTGATGATTTACCTAATCTTAATTTAGATATAATCTTACCTATTTCTAATTCGGTTCTCTTTTTCTCCATTAGTAATTTATGTTCTTCCTTTAATCTGCCTATACTATATTTCCCTACATATTCATCTGATTTGTCTTTGAGAAGGCTCTTTTGTGAATCCCAATGTGAGGGTTAACGATACACCTTAATTGAGGGTACTAAGTAACTGATGCCCATGGCCTGCCTTGACATCTTTGTCCTCTTCCTCGTTTCAACAGAATCAGGACCAGACCTCCGGACTCCAGACCGCTCCGCTGTTTCCCCCCCTGTGAGAAACGATTCCCTCGTCTCTTACGGGTCTGACGAAGAGGAGGGAGAAGGCCATGAGGTGGACAGTGGGGGTCTTGAGCCCCCGCTCTTGGCCGAGGAAGATGGGAAGGTGTCTGGCCGAAAGGCAGTGCTCATCCGCAGGTGTGGCTCTCAGGGGTCAGTGGCGTCTGTCCTGGAGGAGACCCTCGGCCATGGGGATCCCCATTCAGACTGGGGCCATGGGGGACCCTCAGACATCCCATTGCTGGATCGAGGGCTCGACTCCTCTCAGCCAGAGGAAGAGGAGGAGCGGGAGGAGGTTGTTAGCCAAAGCACTGAGTCGGGCCCTTTGCCTCAAAGACCGATGGGTTCTACATGGGAGAAAGAAGACGAAGGGCAGCAGCCCCAACAACCCTTCTCTGCCGGGGCCCTCACCGAAGAATCCCTGCCTTCTTCCGCATCGCCTCAGGTGGAGCAGGTGTCCCGGGGAATTGGAGCCTCCCACCAGCACGAGACCTGGCGGACTCCCCTCCACCGCTTGATGGACATGGAGGACCAGTGGGACCAGCTCTACCACCACGAACTGGCCACGTGGCAGGAGGAGCGGGCCCAGCAGCGGGAGGAGCGGGCCCGTGACCGGGAGCTCCAGTTCCGGCTCCTAGCTGTGCTCACTGACATCCGTGATGAATTGAGGCACCTTCGAGAGGAACGGGCAGCCGCCCGGCCAGAAAAGGCCGCCAGCCGCCAGGAACAGGCTTCCCAAACCATGCTGCAGGTCTCAGCACCAGAGTCTGCACCCTCAAAGCCTGTGGGGGCCCCTCCAGTAGTCCCCCCGGAGACCCCCTCTGGCTTCCCTCTCAAAACCGAAGGGGTCCACTCTGGACCGTCTCTGGCCAGGGCTGCCCGGGGAGAAGCGGCCGCCGTCCCTCGAAGCCCTCACGGCGTCTCACGCCGAGGCCGAGGCCGTCCTCGGGGCTCCATGTCCAAACACAAAAGGTTTCTGACAAACAGCAGCTAGGGGGCACTCTTTTCTAGCCTCTGAGGGTGTGCAAAGTTCACAGAGGTTTTGTAAACAAAACAAAAAGACACATACACACACATTAAAAAAAGTGGTGCTTTATTTTGATATTAGCTTTCATGGATCAAGTCCACTTCGTCAGACAGAAGAGACTTTGTGGCGTCAATTTTCAACACATCAGATAGAAAAGGTGCAGAATGGTCGTGTGGCATAAAGGGGACGCATACAAAACACTGTGGCTTTTTTACAACGGGTAACAGCAGAAGATCTCTGGTTGTTATTCAGCCATTACCGGTCGTAAAAACCCACATTGATGATTTGTAAAGTTATCTGTTCTGCTCACCAACCCTTCTGTACCTCTGTACCCAATGTGTGTACAAATGGATGCCATGAAGCCGTACTCCTATGTCTGGTGAAGAGGACTTGACCCACAGAAGCTCACATTAAAATGCAGCCGTGAGTCTTTAAGGTCCCACAACGTGTTTGTTTGTTTCTTGTCTTTTTGTTTTGTTTACTCTTGATATGCTTAAAACAGAGACTAACAAGGCTACCATTTCGAAAATAGCAGATTGTCTGTGTGTGTGTGTTGAGTGCAGAGAGAGAGAGAGAGTGTGTCTGTGTGGGTGTGGATGCATACTTGTGTCCAATTTACATGACTGTATAGTGGGGTGCCCAAACTATGTCCCATGGGCCAGATCTGGCCCCCGATGCCAATTCATCCTGCCCTCGTCGCTCCCGGAAGCAGAAGTAAAACACACTCATATGGGCACGTTTTACTTCCACTTCTGGGAGCAACAAGGGCGGTGTGGACTGGATGAATTGGCATCAGGGCCCGGATCTGGCCCACAGGCCGTAGTTTGGGCACCCTGCTGTATAAGGTTTGATTCAGAGTTCCGCACACTGACATCTGCCGGTGGAAGGCAGCATCCTCTCCCTGTGGCATCCTGCCCCACATTCCTGCCCCCTGGGAATTGAATTTATGCTGTCACTGTACCCATAGACGGCAGATCCAGGATTCCAGCCAGTAAGGTTTATTGCACATCGGGTGAGTAAAAGATGGTTGCAATGGTGTGTGTTTGCATGCGTGCGAGAGAGAGAGAAATCTTGAAAAGTGAGCATTTCTTTACCACGTAATGTGACTACAGTACTTGCCTTGAGAAGGTAATGGATGACTAGGTGTGGGTGGTGTGGAGGTCGCAAACTGGTTTTGGGCCCCTCTCTCCACCGTGGTCTGGTGCTGTGACCTCCTTGTGCTCAAAAGGAGAGGACAACCCAGGGCTTCCGTGGATCCGTCCTTTGGGGCCCACTGGCCTCTGACTCTCTGCAAATGGTGAAGAAGGGCTCCCGGGGGGCTCGTGCAGGTAGAAGAGCAGGGAAGGGAGAGAGACGACGGCCTCTTTAGACCAGGGAGAGGAGGGGTCGGGATGAGCAAAGTGGGGCTGGGGGAGTAGCAACAGGATTGCCGTTGGTTGGGTCAGGAGAATGGCTGGTTCTACAATGCTCTTCACGCCGTTTCTGCAGTGCGTTAAATGGACTGATCTGCAGATATACTGTATATAGACGTACACTTTCTAAAAAAACAACGACGAAGGAACAATCTGTGTGTGGCTCTTGGTTGTAGCAGTAAAAGAGGCTTTAAAGACCCACTTTTAGTGATACAGGAGCCACGTTACTCACTTTGAAGAGGGGTCCACGGAAAGAGCCTCCTCGAAAATTGCAATATTTTTGAACCACAGTCGAGCCTACCCTGGTAACAGCAACCTTGTGTTGCCGGCTAACCTTTCTCACACTAGGTCAGGCGAAAGGAACTGCAGAATGGACTCACCAAAAGGTGCCTTCGTCTTGGCAGTTTCATGTCTGGCCTAGACACGGAAGAAGAAAATTTGAACATGGCAAAGTTTCCCAAATGTATTTTGTTTCAGGTTCTTTTGGGGAGCTTGTCTTTCATGTACTGGTCATCATTTTGTTTTATGCCAAAAAAGGAAAGGCCTCTTTAGGGCTCCTCATTCGTTCCCCGTTCACTACAGAAACCCTAATGAATCCTTTAAAAACTACTCCAAAAAAGGAGGGAGAGGCAAGGCGGCAGAGAATCCGTCTACTCCGAAAGCAGGCAGCGGTACACCAGGGAGCAAAATGCATCCATTTCGTAATCCTATGAGGCCTGGTGCTTATTTGGCCCTGGAAGCCCAAGACCCTCCACATCGTTTAGTGGTCCGTCTTTTGTGAGTTGCCACTAGGGCTGCCACTTAGACCGGGGGTGGCCAAACTTTTCAAGGCATGGGCTGACCATGTGGTTCAGTGGGCAGGTCACGTAGTTCCTCTCACTCGTCTCAGCGTGGACTCTGCTGCCTTGGCTGGTGGCATGGGGGCATTTTCCCTCAGGAGTTGAAGCTCTCCACAGACATGGCTCTTCCGGACGCGCTGGCAACTCCGCAGCTCCTGTCCTGGCACACAGCACCTCGGGACTCGGCAGATGGACACTCCTGGACGCAGTCGGACACTCCTGGACGCAGTTAGGCGCACCTGGGCCCATAACCCATTGTTACCGTTTTTGGACCGTATGTGTGTTTACGGTAAAAGAATAGCAGTTAGCTAATGCGACAGCAGAAGGTTGGTTTTCAAGACACACATACAGTCTCCGTGAACAATCATATATGCACTTTACTTCTGGGTGAGGGAGACACTCAAACGACAGACACAGAACTGTGTACAGGTAGCAGTCTGGCTTCAAGCCCCACAGTAGATTCAAGGCTTGGTATCCTGATGGCTCAAGTCCACTGAGCATACACAGAGTCCTGCCACAGCAAACACTGGCTGCAGTTTGCGCAAGGCCTTCGTCAGTGTGCTTTCCTTAGCAGTTCAGAGTAACTGTTAGTTCTATGCAGCAGTTCTTCGTCCCTCGTCTGTCAAATGTCCGTCAGTCTCTGCCCAATTCTCAGTCAATTCTCCTCAGAGTAGCCCATCTCCGGTGGGCCATTGGTAATATATACAGTAATTCTGCTGACTCACTCTCCAAGTGGCTCCAGCTGTGCACAGCCCAGACTCATGTCCCCAAGTGGCTACAGCTGTGTGATGATCAGCCTCTGATGGCCAAGACCTCTATTACCAACAGCTGTGTCTTCTAGACCCTCATCGGTCTCTTAAAGGTACCAGTAGCTCAGTAGGCAGGCATCTTTCTACAATACCCAAAATAGGCCCTAACACTGTTTTGCAACAGGATGAGAGATTTTCAAGCTGCCATTTTATCTGCTTAAACCAGGGGTGCCCAAACTACGGCCCACGGGCTGCATCCAGCCCCTGATGTCAACTCATCCGGCCCTTGCCACCCCCCGTACGGATGCCTTGTACTTCCGCTTCTGGGAGTGATGAGGGTGGTGTGGACCAGATGTATTGGCATCAAGGTCTGGATCCAGCCCACAGACTGTAGTTTGGGCACCCCTGGTCTAAGCCCATAACGGAAATTTCCTTATGAAAAGCTCAGACTCTCCTCCAACATCAAAATCAGCATCCAGAAGATGGGAAAGTTACTATTTTTTATGCCACCCACTAGGATTCTCCCCCCCCCCCAGGCCTTGTGACCAATGAACTTGGTATGGATGCATTTTGCTTCTGTTTCTGGGAGCGATGAGGGCGGCGTGGGCCAGATGAATTGACCTCAGGGTGGCTCTGGCCCACAGGCCGTAGTTTGGGCATCCTTGGCTTAGACCAACAAAGTCTTCTTGGGGCACACGCTTACCACAGAGGAGACCCTTTTCGGGTTGGGTGAGTCCCCTTTGGGGTGCAAGAGGATGATGGCTGGTCTCAGACATGGGCGAGGAAGGGGAGAGTTTATGACTTTCTCGCTACAGGCACACGGAATAAGCCGCCCAATCAGCTCCTCTTGGCCAAAGCCAAGCCACAGGGCCAGAGTCTCGGTGGGCTGGACTTTTTGACCTAAAGGAGGGTCTGTCCTGAGCTCCTTTGGCTCCCAAGTCTTTTTGCTGAAAGTTTTGGGATTCTGCAAAGTGTGACGGACTGTTTTTTTGGGGGATAAAGCAGAGGAAGAGGTGGGGGTGGCCTCTCCATCGCCAGGCAAGGCAGACGACTCAGCGGTGGGGACGGGCCAGAAGTGCAGAAGGTCCAGACATCACGAGGGCTTGGCCTTGCTTTGCTGTCCCTCTGCCTTTCCCAAACCATGTGCTGGAACAAAACCCTCTTCCTGGCCTTCTCCAGGCGCTGCCCAGTTCTAGGTTGGCAGAAGGAGCCTTTTGGACAGCGAGGCTCCTCCCGCCTCCCCAGCTCCAGGACCGGGGACATGAGTCTAAGCTAGGAACTGCCATTGCAGAATTTCGTTTTTGACAGCCCATTGCAGGTCAGGTGATGCGCAGGGAAACATGGGTGCATGCAAGGGGCTGCAGAGGGCGTATCCCTGCGACACAGGTTGTGTTCCCTTTGAGCAGGATTTGGCAAACTTAAAGGGGAAACAGGTTTTGTCCCCTACTGAAATCCAGGCTGACCTGGTTCTTTCCCCTCTCTCCTTGATGGTGAACCTTGGCACTCTAGCTGTTCTTGAACTTCAATTCCCAAAAGCCCAAGTCTCTGTGAATGGGTTTACAAATGGGTTTACTGCGTGTATGCTTATATCGGTTTACAACGGAGCCAGCACTTTCTGTGTCTGCAGATGTCTCCGTGGTCATGAGTACAGGCCAAAAGGCATGAAATGCTGTTACCTTTCCTGCTAAGGTGGCACCTATTTATCTACTTGCAATTTCTCGATTTCGAACTGCTAGGTTAGCAGGAGCTGGGACAGATGATGGGAACCCACTCCATCATGCAGCACTCGGGTCTTGACCTGCTGACCTTCTGGTTGTCAATTTCATCATCTTAACTACTAAGCCGAGGCGGCCCTTGCATCTAATCTTAGAGGTACTGTGGAACCTCGGTTAACGTAATTAATGCAGGACGTATCTTACAGTGAAAATTACTTTAACTAAATTTCCCATAGGAATGCATTGAATGCAGTTTCCCATACGGATGGATTGAAAACCAAAATACTTTAACTGAAACATGGTTTCCCATAGGGATGCATTGAAAACCAGTTAATCCATTTGGGGGTGAAATCCATAAACTGAGCCACTATTTTCTATGGATTTCCTTTTGTTATGCAATTGTTATCTTAACTGAGCCGTTTGGTAACCAAAGTTCCTCTGTACATAATAACTGCAGGGGCAAAGCCAAAACTTAAGAAGCATTTTGTTGGGTTTCCTAACAAGTGGAAACACACACTGGCAGCACAGAGAAAGCCCCGTGGCACATTCTAACAAAAATATTTTCGTGTCAGAAATTATTCTGGGTTGAAAGGATTTTTGCTAGAGAAACTCCGCTCAGGGGATGCCCGAATGAAGCTCCTTTCATGTCCCCGAGATCTTTTACCCATCAAAGTGGTCTCTATTTATCTAGCTGCAATTTCTTGTTTTCAAACTGCTAGGTTGGCAGGAGCTGAGACAAAGACAGGCCCTCAATCCCGGGTCTCAAAATGCCGACTTGCTGGCCTTCCAGGTAACAAGGCCAACTTCTTAACCACTGCAGCCCTGATTCCAACAAGGTACAACTACAGAACACCACAAGTTTGTAGTCCCTAGGTGCTCAAACTTTTCGTGCCGTGGGCCAATCAAATGGTTCAGGGAGCCGGTCTCTAAGGCCCGAATGCGTCCCTCGATGCCAATTCATCCGGCCAGCGAAGCCCTCGTTGCTCCTGAAAGCGGAAAACGTGCCCGTATGGGTGCGTTTTACTTCCGCTTCCAGGAGCGACGAGGGCTTTGCGGGCCGGATAAATTGGCATCAAGGGCCGCATCCGGCCCCCAGGCCGTAGTTTGGGCACCCCTGTTGTAGACACTCAATCAAGCCGTCGCAGACAAACATGAAGGATACAACCTCTATCTTTTATTTTTCCTTTTTGACTTTCTTTATTTGCATTGCACCTTTGATACAAAACTACGCCTGGAAATAATTTTCATTTCTTTTTTAGTTTCTTTTCAATTTCTTAAAAGGGAAGCAGAGAGCATCTCTGTGAGATCTGAAAATAATAAAAAGTGTCAAGGGGGGGGAAAGACCATGAATAAATATATTTGGAACAGGCCGAGGAAGGCAGGTCTGAGCGAGGGAGGGGGTCTTGGGAGGGGGATGCTTGCAGTGAAACCGGTCTGGAAGCCAAGAATGGGAACGGGCCCTGGGGGCGGCCGGGCGCGCGGGGGGGGGGGGTTGGAGAGAAAGCCAGCGGTGAGGATATGCTTCAAAGAAGTCCTGTATGGAGTGTGAATCGCAGCGAGACAAACCGGCCACCCAGGGAGGGAGAGGCAATGGTTTGCCCTCGTACACACACACAGCGCAAGAAAAGCCACAATGGCCAAGGGGTCAGTTCTAAGGCTGAGGGTTCAAGCTCCACCCAACCCAAAAGGAGGTGGGCTCTTTCCATCATCATCATCATCATCACGTCATAGACCAGGGGTGCCCAAACTTTTCAGGCTGCGTTTTACTTCTGCTTCCGGGAGTGTCAAAGGCGGCATGGGCTGGATGAATTGGTGTTGGGGCCGGATCAGGCCCACGGGCCGTAGTTTGAAGGGCCCTGTCATAGACAGAAGGACTGAAATCACTCAGAGGTGGCTTTGGAGTTTGGTTTCCGGCCGGGAACTGTCTCTCGTGAAATGGGGGGTTCTCTTAGTCCCAATTTTTGCAAAAATTCAGCAGACCAATCGGCTTGTTGGGTCTTGCCCAGGCCAGAAGGGTTGCAAACATAAGGGAACCTGCAGTTCTCTCTCTCACACACACAGACACACACACATCTTGTGTTGTTGTGTGCATGTGTGAAAACATCTCCTGCCACCCTTGGATAGGATTCCCCTTCCCTCGGCATCCTGCTGTTTTTCACAGCTGCCTCCCCCCCTCCGATGCCAGGGCAAATGGGCTGTACTGGGCAGAGGGGTGGGCAGGGAAGGAAGGGTCTGGGCGAAGCAGAGACAAGATCCATGGCGGCCGAGCCGGCCCTCCTCCCCCCTCCCTCCCCTGCCTGGCCCAGGGTCAAGAGAGTGGGTCCCCCGCCAGGGGTGCCCCCAGGAGCCGCGAGGCCATGGCCTCGTTGCCGTGAGTCCTCAGGTGGTCCTTGAGGGACTCCTTGTAGCGGAAGCTGCGCCCACACTCGGCGCACTGGTAGGGCCGCTCGCCGGTATGGATGCGCTGGTGCTTGAGCAAGTTCTGTTTGCGGATGAAGCGCTTGCCGCAGACGGGGCACTGGAAGGGCCGCTCCCCGGTGTGGAGGCGCTGGTGGTTCTGGAGGTGCTCCTTCCGGCTGTAGCACTTCCCGCACTCGTCACACTTGTACGGCCGCTCGCCCCGGTGGGTCATCTGGTGCCGGACCAGCCCCGAGTGGCAGTTGAAGCTCTTGCGGCACTCGGCGCACTCGTAGGGTCGCTCCTGGCTGTGGTGGCTCCGCTGGTGGACCTTCAGGCTCTTCTTCACCCCAAACATCTTGCCACACTCGTTGCAACCGATCCGGCGCTCGCCGGGCCCCGGGGGACCAAAAAGGGTCTGCAGCTCAGCCTCCAGCTCCAGGGGTTTGCCCGGTCGGCTCCGGGCCGGGCTCATGGGAGGCGGCGGTGGCAGTGGGGGGCCCGAGGGGACCGGGCAGCACGGACCCACATAGCCATCAGTCACCCCCCCAGGAGGACCCCCGTGGAAGATGGTCTCCCTGGGCCTGGCCGGTTCTTCTGGGCACGGGCGTGGCTCCTCCACCTTCACCACCATCCCACCAGCAGCTGGGAGGAAAGGAGAGAGAAGAGGCTGAAGGCAGGGGCTCCTCTCCAATCCCCCCCAACCCCCCCAAAAAATCCCTGCTTCCAGGCAAGGGATGAGGCTTTCCGGGAAGCAGCAGGCAGCCCCTTCTGAAGGCTCTGGCTGAAGTATATCGGAACCCAAGCCACTGTTCAGTGGCTTAAAACAAGGGCTGGTTTAAGCAGGTTGAACATTTGGCTTTTGTAGACTACAATTCCCAGAGTTCTTAGCCAGCAGAGATGGTGGAGGGACCCTGGGAGCTGTAGTCCAAAATCAAGTATTGTGGCCAAAGGAATGAGAAGCACAATAAGTACCTCAAAGAGCAGCAAAATCAACTAACGAAATGACAAGGCTATTTTAAGTTGCATTAAGAGAAGTCTAGACTCCCAAACCCACGAGGTACTAGTAAAAAAAAAAACACCCCACTATTCAGCACTAGTTAAGACCACGTCTAGAGTCCCGTGTCCAATTTTGGGCACCAGACCTTAAGAAAGATGGAAATAAATTAGAGCAGGGCCAGAGAAGAGCAACAAGGATGATCAGAAGAATGGACACCAAACCCTAAGAGCAGGGCTGCCCAAACTTTTTCTGCTGTGGGCCGGTCACGTGGTTCCCGTGGGCCGGTCATGTGGTTCCTCCCACCAGAAGCAGAAGTAAAACAAGCCTTGCAATCTGTTTTGAAACAGATATTTATTTATTTATATATATACCTATTTTGCAACAGGATGAGATAGATTTAGGTTGCTATTTTATCTGCTTAAACCAGGGGCGTGCAAACTACAGTCTGTGGGCCATATCTGGTCCACAACACCCATTCATCTGCCCCCGCCGTCCTCATTGCTCCCAGAAGCAGAAATAAAACAGGTGCATTTTACTTCTGCTTCTGGGAGTGACGAGGGCAGCATGGGCCAGATGACTTGGCATCAGAGGCCGGGTCTGGCCCACGGGCCATAGTTTGTGCACCTCTGCCTAAGAAGAAAGAAGGAAGGAACTGGACATGTTTACCCTTTAGAAAAGGAGACGGAGAGGGGATAGGATGATGGCACTCTTCAAATACCAGAAAGATAGTCCTAAAGAGGAAGGGAAAGGTCTGTTCTCCATTATCCCAGCGTGCAAGACGGGTAATAACAACAGGCTCAAACTAAAGGAAGCCAGAGAAAGCCTGAATAAAAACTTCTCAACAGCTAGATCAGTCTGGCCCATGAATTGGCGTCGGGGGCCGCACCCGGCCCCCGGGCCTTAGTTTGGGCACCACTGTTCTAGGGAAAGGTTTCTCTCTGGGGCGACAGGTGATGCGTGTGGGAGGCAGAGGAGAACCAGAAGAAACATAAGCCCAGGGGCCGCCCGGACCGCTCACCTGTGCTGGGACCAGTCAGGAGGTCTCTCTCGGCAGACTCCCAGCGATCGCGGACGCATGGCTCCTCTTCTTGCTTAATCCAGGACAAAAAGTCATGGGCAGAGATGAGCGCATCAGTGCCTACAGGGAAGGAAACAGAAGAGGGGTCAGCCCCCAATTAAAAGGGAGGAGGTCCTGGCGCCAACCTGTGGGGCCGGAACCACAAGATGGCCTCAAAACAGCCGCTAAAAAAGGACTTGATTTGGCGTCACCTTTCCATCCCCACTTCCTGCCTGCTTGATAAAAACACACCACAAAAGGATTCCACAAAAACAGATGGAGAGAGAAAAGAAACAGGGAAAGGTCACCCTTGCTTGAAAGCCAGTCAGTCATATCTGACTCTAGGGTTCAGTGCTCATCTCTGTGTATAGCCAAAGTAAACCCATTTGTGTGGATTCACAGGGACTTGGGCTTCTAGAAATTGAAGTGCAAGAACACCTGGAGTGCCAAGGTCCACCATCACAGCCTTAGGCTTACCTGGGTGTAGGGCTGCCCCATTGCAACAACTGAGCATTACACACAGCGATGTCAGGATGGGTTCCAGAACAATCCCCTTCCCAGGCCACACATATCCCTGCCCTCACCTGCACAAGGGTCAGCGGGGATCCCTCTCTCCTCCGGAAAGTGACCCCCTCCGCCAAACGGCTCCTCTTGCTTGATGCGGGTCAAGATGTCCGGCGTAGCCATCAAGGGCTCTGCTGGTGAGACAGAAAGAGGAGAGGGAGAGGGAGAGGGGGGGCTTCCGGGGGCCCCAGCAGGACATCCTCGGATGCCTTAGGACGCAAAAAGGGGCGCCACGCCAGCCAACGAAAAACAACCTGTCCCAAATCATCTGCTTTCCTTACAATTCCCAATTCTAACAATATGCATCACAGTGATTGGTTTAAGCCAGGGGTGCCCGGACTTTTTGGGCAGCAGACCAGTCACATGGTTCAGCGGGCCGGTCACGTGGTTCAGCGGGCCGGTCACATGGTTCAGCAGGCCGGTCACATGATTCAGCGGGCCGGTCACGTGGTTTAGCAGGCTAGTCACGTGGTTCCTCCCACCGGAAGCAGAAGTAAAACGCGCCTTGCACCCCCGTACGGACGCATTTTACTTCCTCTTCTGGGAGTGACGAGGGTGGTGCGGACCGGATGAATTGGCATCAGGGGCCAGATCTAGCCCACAGGCTGTAGTTCGGGCACCTCTGGGTTTAAGCCTATAATGGAAATTTCCTTATGAAAAGCTCAAACTCTCCTCCAACATCAAACAGCTAAATCAGCATCCGGAAGATGAAAAAGTTACTATTTTTTATTCCATCCACTAGGATTCTCCCCCCCAGGCCTCGTGACCTCAAGGATTCTGGGAGATGGTTGGTGTTGTTGTGGTTGTTTTAAAGCATCTTTTCCAAACTCTGCCTGTGTTTTCTCACTAACATTTGTTGCATGCATAGAATTTCGGAAGCTGAACATGCAGCCCATTGGGGTGGGAATCGTTTAAGTTAGGACAGACTCCCAGTACAAGGCCTGACTGCACTTGGGCTTACTGGGCTGATATCGCTAGTCTGTTCGCTATGTAAATTTAGTTAAACGATATGCAAAGCAGGTATGCAAATCGGCTCCAATCCTGATCCCTTGCAATGGATCCTCCCTTTCCTGGTCTCTTCTGAGCAAAATGCAATTTCTTCCAAGAACAGCAGATCAAGGCCAAGGTTTCCCTTGCTCAAAAGCTTGTCGTGTCTGACTCTATGGGGTCGGTGCTCATCTCCGTTTACAGCCAAAGAACCAGCACTGACTGCATCTGCAGACATTGTTGTCAGGGGTTCTCATCATTTTCATGCTTTGGGCTGGATCACATCCCCTCAGACAGCTGAGCGGGCCGGACACGTGGTCCCCTCCCCCCACCATGAATCCTGCCATAAAACACGGCCGCGACTGTTGTAAATGCATTTATGACAGCTGCAGATGCAGTTACAGCACATTTTCTGCTGTTTTCACCACTTCCGGAAGTGGGGGGAGTGGGGGGGGCACATAAAATGGTGCATGAACTGGGGCTGGCACACAGGCCATAGATTCCGAACCCCTGGGTTATGTAGCAGGCATGACTAAATGCTGGAGCGTACAGAACACTGTTACCTTTTCCACTGAAGCAGTACCTATTTATCTACTTGCAATTTGATTGATTGATTATTTTGATTTATCGGATTTGCATGCCACCCACTCAGCATACGTGACTCAGGGCTGCTCACAGAAATCACAACATATCGAACATTACAGTACAATAAAATAAAATAAAATATAACAATATAATAAAATGTAGCAGTGCAATAAAATGTAAAAGATGTTTTCTTGATTTTGGACTGCTAGGTTAGCAGGAGCTGGGACAGAGATGGAAGCTCACACTCTTGCGCAGCATTCGGGTCTCGAACTGCTGACCTGCCAACCATCTGGCCGTCAAGTGCAGCGTCTTAACCCCGAAGCCACTGCAGCAGACTGGAAGGAACCCTTGTTCACAGCAGCCAAAGAAAGACGCCCAGTTTCAAATGGATTTGCCTGCCCTACAAAGGGTCCCTTTTTTAAATGCAAACTGGCCACAG
This sequence comes from Furcifer pardalis, assembly GCA_030440675.1. Taxonomy (NCBI): domain Eukaryota; kingdom Metazoa; phylum Chordata; class Lepidosauria; order Squamata; family Chamaeleonidae; genus Furcifer; species Furcifer pardalis. The sequence goes on from CP126897.1 coordinate 109,481,556, forward strand.
ACACCCGTGGGAGGTTCTGTGGTTTCTACAGCCACCCCTCTTACCTGTGCAAGGGTCCGGGGCCATTTCCCGCTCCTTCATAGGCTCCGGCGCACAAGGTTCTGGCCCACGTTCAGCCCTGGGTGGTTGCGATTCTGTTTTTGAAGCAATAACATCCACTCCTGGGAACAAACGGAAAGGAGAAAAGTCAAATCAAATTAAATCAAGGTTTACACACAGTAAACCCATTCGTGTGGATTCACAGAGACTTGGGCTACTGGGAATTGAAGCCCAAGAACACATGGAGTGCCAAAGTTCACCATCCCTGGCCTAGGGAGAATGGTTTTCAGCTATAATTCCCAGAATACTCCAGCCATTAAGGGAGACGGAGTCCAAAAGTAATTAACATTTTCTAGCTCCAGAATAAGTGGCAGAGGTTGTGCTTTACCTAAACTAAGCAAGGACTCGTAGTTCTCTTTCACGAGGTTATTGTAGAGATCTTTCTGCCACTCAGCCAAGCTCTTCCATTCTTCGGCGGAGAAATAGACAGCAATATCAACAAAGGTCACCGGCATCTGCAGAAGGGAAAACAAAACTCAGGTAGGTGGATATGTCCACCCGCCACCCAAGGACGGCGTCTAGACCGGCAGAGAATTGAACTGACACTCAAGGACTTTGATGGAGCAGAATCCGTGACATCCTGACTTTTAAAAAATGACATGTGGAAGAACGACTGACACATGCGTGGAGAAAGACCCCCCATTTGATTCCCCCCAACATCTCTGCTTAAAGGAAAGCAGCCTTTTAAAAAGAACTAGAGCAGTTAAATCAGCTAAGGAAGTTTCATTTCATGGGGCTCTCAGCAAATCCATCCTGGGTTTTGATCAGAACTTCAGCAGAAGAGGTGAACTACCACTAGTTCTGCCTGGCCTGAGATGTTGGAGAGCTACTTCAACCAATCAAAGTAGACAAGAAGAAGTCAGCATGAGTTAAGAGCCTGAATGGCGGGAGGTCCCTTCCGACTTTCACATCTGCCTTGATCATGCTCTAAGGGGCCAAACAGGCCCCGTCCTTTGGTTGATCTTGCCTCATCCCCTAAACCCTCTGCCCAGACCAGCCTATCCCCCAACCACCGGAAGATGCAGAAGCTCCATCTTTTCCAGGACTCGTGTCCTGCTCCTTAGACCGTGAGTGGGAACCATGGAGCTCTTTGGACCGACCATTTCCATCAAGCCTCTTTGCTGGCCATGCTAGCTAGGAGAGATGAGGTTCGATAACATAGAATGACTGAGTTGGAAGGTGGGACCTTTGGGGCCATCGAGTCCAACTCCATCTGCTCAAAGCAGGAATACGAATCAAAGCCATTCTGACAGAGGGAGGTCCAATTCTCTCTTGAACACTCCCAGTGTTGGAGCGCTTGCCACCTCCCCAGGTCATCGTGGGCTCTGCTGTTGTACTGCTCTAACAGTTAAGGAGTTTCCCCCCGATATTCAGCCTATTTCTGGCTCCCAGTAGTTTCAGCCCATTATTATGCCTCCTGCCCTCTGGGATGATGGAGAACAGATCCTGACCTTCCTTTTTATGATTTTCTTTCTGGTACTTGAAGAGTGCCATCATCCTAACTCCCCCTCCCCCCCAGACTCCTCTTCTCTAGGCTAAACACGTGGAAGGCCATGTGTTCCCCAGCTTGGCTCTAGACACGACCTCCTCTTTCTTCTCTGCAGAGTTGCTTACCTTGGGGATTTCTCCCTTGGAACCTGGAGGCAGCCTTAAGACCCAGAAGTTCCGGTTCTTGAGCAGGTTCTCCATGTTCTCCAGCCTCCTCTGGAGCAGCCCGTACTCTTGGATCAGGGTCCCCAGCACGGCCCACTTGCTTTCCAGTTGGTTGCTAAATTCCATGGCTGTCTTCTCGCAATCCAACAACTTCTTCTCCGCTGTCCCCGAACGTCCCTCCAGGCTGAGGAGCCGGGTGGCCAAGACATCGATTTTCCTCTCCATGGCCTGGACTGTGGCCACCACGCTCCAGAGAGAAGCCTCTGCCGAATGCAGCTGGGCTTCCCTCATGTGGCTCAGTTCGGGGACCAAAGGAGGCTGGAGGGGCATCAGGTGCTGAGCTTCCACGTTCCATTCCTGGATCTGGAGAAAGATCAGGAACGTCAGAAGTGCAGCCAGTCCTTTGAGCAGCCTCTTCCTTACCAGACCCTATGGCTTGGGGAAGCTACTTTTTCACACTGTATATAGGCCACCTTGGAAATAAACGAACGAACGAATGAATCTAAGAACTTATTCTTCTTCTTCTTCAAGTGCCGTATCTGATTCCGAATATTGGCAATTCTCATATGCCTCATGAGCAATCCATACATGAGTCAAGAAGCAACAGTTAGGACAGAATATGGAACAACAGAGTGGTTTGGAATGAAACTCAACATCAAGAAAACTAAGATCATGGCCACAGGCCCTCTCAGTCCCTGGAAAACTGATGGGGAAGAAGTAGAAGCAGTGACAGATTTTACTTTCCTAGGATCAAAGCTCACTGCAGATGGGGATTGCAGCCATGAAATAAAAAGGAGACTGATTCTTGGGAGGCAAGCGATGAGAAACCTGGGGAGCATAGTGAAAAGCAGAGACATCAAATTGAAAACAAAAATTCGCATAGTCAAAGCAGTGGTATTCCCTGTGGCAATGTATGGTTGTGAGAGCTGGACCATAAGGAAAGCTGAGCGCAGAAGAATAGATGCCTTTGAGATGTGGTGTTGGAGGAGAGTTTTGAGAGTCCCCTGGACAGCAAGGAGAACAAATAGGTCAATCTTAGAAGAAATCAAGCCTGACTGCTCCTTAGAAGGTCAAATAATAAAGATGAAGCTAAAGTACTTTGGACATCAAATGAGAAGAGAGGATTAACTTGAGAAAGCCTGGATGCTAGGAAAGGTGGACAGCAAAAGAAGAAGGGGGCGGCCCAAGATGAGATGGCTAGATGGTATTGTGAATGCAATGGGCACAGAGCTGGGGTGGGTTGAGGAGGGTGGAAGACAGAGGTGCCTGGAGGACAATGGTCCGTGGGGTCGCAAAGGGTCAGAATCGACTGTGCGACTGAACAACTCAACAACATGGCAATCAGCCATGAAGACTGTCCTGCGAATATAATGCGGAGGCCTTTCAACTGCCTTCCGCATCTCAACATAAATACGCAGAGTACCACTGATCCAGACACGCAAGTCACTTTTCGGCCCTGAGCCCTTTTGGGCATGCAAAGTCTTCCTAATCCTCAGGCTAATATCGATGAAGCTGCTGCCCTCCATCAAGATGGAGTCAAGTGAGACTATTTAATCCACTTGGGGACCATCATCCTTCCTTCCCTGTGGGCTTCACCACCTGAAGCCTTTAGTCCTCAGGGTTGCCACCAGGTTAGTTAACCGCCACCTGACCCTCAGCGTTGAGTCACTGGCCATAAGGTCTACTCAATGACCATCGCAGGATAACTTGGCCAGACTGGAAGGAACATCTGGAGAGTGACAACAGCTTCCATACCTTTTCTATACGTAGCAACTAAACTAAGACAGGAGACCAACACGTGCAAGAGATTCTCCAATCTTCAAAGGCTCCATAATTCATAATCAAAGGAAATTCATTTTGCTCAAGAGAAATCACTGTCTCTGTCTGTGACACCAAAACACACACACACACACACACACAGAGAGAGAGAGAGAGAGAGAGAAACAGAGCCTTTGGCTTGATCAGGTGTGAGAAAGTGTAGCCGGCAAAACAACGCTGTCGTTGCCAGGGGTATGCCACAATCTTCAAGGAGGCTCTTTCTGTGTAACCCAACGAACGGCAAAGGCAAGAAGGTGGTTTGGTTTTGGCGGTCCAAAGTTTGGTCTGCACACGAAAGAAGAATTAGACGCAGATAGAGACGCACGGCCCCGAGCCTGCCAGCCACAATCTTTTCTCAGACAATTCCACAGAAACTCTTCCTCAGAGAGGCCTCGAGACCCCGCGCATTGTTATGATTCTCAAGTTCTTTCCAGTGTTTATTTTATTGACTTCACCTTATTTGCTAAAACTGTATCCTTCCTTTCAGCCGAAGGTGGCAGGCAAAGCAGCGAATGACAGCAGAACTGGAACACAAACATATCCAGAGAAAACACCAAAAACCAGACTGAAACAATTAAAAACACACCCATGGAAAAGAGGCCAATTCTTTTCAGAGCCCAGGAAGGGAAAAGGAAGCAAGACTTCCTTCTACGGCTTCTTCCAGGGGCCTGCCCTTTTCACAGACCCCTTGGTATCCCCCTGACCCACAGAGGGGTCATGGGCAGGAATACCACCTACCCACCACGCTGCCCTTCTTATCCAGGAGTGGGAGAGCCTAGGGAAGAACTACCGTAGTTAGGGAGAAGACTACAAAACCCATCTTGTGCCAAGCAAAAGCAGTGTCCCAACACTCCAGTCTTCCAGTCCTGCCAGTGCTTCGGGGAGTCCAAAACACCCACAAGGCCAGGTACTGGGAACCCAAATGTCTACCTTGCAAGGAGCGCTGCTGCCACACCCACAACGAAGCACCAAACTCTCCTGGCAGTGGGTTGAGGCAAGGCCTTGTTTGAATACCACAATCCCCCTAAACCCTCAATCCAGACAGTTGCTCTACATATTTTTTAAGGAGGGGAAAAGGGCAAAATTATCAAAAAGTTACAAAGCTTTCAAAGAATGTCTTGAAGCAAAATGCAGAGACAGTCCATATGGCAAGTCAAGAGTCCACACCAGAAAGTAACAAAACTAAATCGATCTGCCTGATACTCACACCTTAGCATGGCACCATCATAATTCTTAGCCAGGCATCATGAGCAGCAGCTGGACCACAGCCGTCCACTTAAGAGACAAACAGGCCTTGGACGGGGGGCTTTGACTGAGCCTCAGCCATCTAAGTAGATTTCGAACTCCCTTTTATACATTACACAACTTATTCCAGACCTCTCTAATCAACATCTGACATAATGTTTACCAAGGCAAAATAGTTTCCTCCCTTCTTTCTTTCACAAAGCTGTAACCCTTCCTCTGAGTCTAGGAACTAGTCGTGCCTCATGGGCTTTGAAGACTAGACTTGTGTTAATGCAGCCTAAAACAGTGTTGGGCTTTTTTGCTGCCGCCCCCCCCCCCCCATTGCACTCGTATTCAGCCTGTGATCTACAAATCCAAGAGCCTTCCCACTTGTAGTATTACTAAGCCAAGTACAGTGGTACCTCACTTAAAGAGCATAATCCGTTCCACAGGATTGCTCTTTACGTGAGTTTGCTCTCTAAGCGAAACACCATTGGAAGTGACCAATTGTGACTTCTGGTGGGGGGGATTGCGAACCCTGATTTATTTGTTAAGCGAGTTTCGGTTGGTTTTATTTGTTAAGCGAAGCGAACATTCAGAGCAAATTCTGCTCTTTAAGCGAGGCGCTCTTTAAGCGAGGCGCTCTTCTTTATGCGAGGTTTGGCTGTACTGTATTCCCCATCTTGTAACTGTACATCTGGGTTTTGTTCCACTAGGGTGTAAAATCTTGCACTTATCCCTGTAAAAATTCATTCTGTTGGTTTCCGTCCAGTGTTCTAGCTAGCCTACAAAGATCTTTTTGAATCCTGCTCCTGTCTTCCAAGGTATTTGCTACCCAGTTTTATGTCACCTGCAAATCTGATGATTATTCCCTTGCACTCCCACATCCAATTCATTGATGAAAATGTTGGAACAGCAAAGTGGGCCCAAGACTGAGCCGTGTGGACCCCACTCGTTACCCCCCCCCCACGAGGCACTAGTATGATTCAGTGACCAACTGCCCATCCCCCGACACTTGTGCTAGCCAGACTACAGCTAGTTAGCTTTCTAATTAAAATATCATGGGGCACGTTGTCAAAAGTGTAATTGAACCATGACAAGGCGCAATTACAGCAACTGGACTGGCACGGCCAGGAGGTGGCAGCAAACAGGGCAGGCCACAAACCCGGGACCACAAGGCAGAACTTCAAATCAGAGGAAGAAGAGAGAGAGACTCAGAAAGGCAGCAATAAAGAAGAAGAAGAATCAGGAAAAACCACCAAAGGGTAAAGAGATATCACAATAATGTATAATTAATAATAATGATGATGATGGTGGTGGTGGTGGTGGTGGTTATGGTGATGATGATGATTTCATGCCAGAAATTATTCTGGGTTGAAAGGAGTTTTTTGCTGGAGAAACTCTGCTCAGGTGATGCCCGAACGAGGCTCCTTTCATGCCCCCAAGATCTTTTCCCACCAAAGTGGTCCCTATTTATTGACTTGCAATTTTTTGCTTTTGAACTGCTAGGTTGGCAGGAGCTGGGACAGAGATGGGCGCTCAATCCGTCATGTAGTAGCCGGGTCTTGAACTGCTGACTTCCCATCCTTCCAGCTAACCAGGTGAGCTTCTTAACCCCTGAGCCACCACAGCCCAAGAGAGGTCACTGAAGACCAAAGTCCTCCACCCTCTTGTATTCCTGACCACCAGGCACAGGTACAAAAGGGGGCAGGGAAGGAAGCTGATGTGGGGGGGGGGGGCAGCAGGGAGACGAGTTTGGGCTTCCAAGCTGGAAGAGAGCTTTGCGGATAGTCAAACCAGTGGGACCAGGAGCAAATCAAGCTTAAACTGTCTCGGGGGGTGGGGGGACACAAAAGGTTGACGCTGAGTCTGCCCCACTTTGAGCACCTTGAGAGAAGAAAGCAGGAGTCCCTGGAGAAGCCAGATCAGGCAGGGAAAAGCTAGAGAGGCAGCAGGAAAAGAGGAAGGGAAAAAAAACATGAGATGGACTCAGTCCTGGAAGGCTAGCCATGTGGTGGCGAACCTTGGCACTCCAGGTGTTCTTGGGCTTCAATTCCCAGAAGCCCACGTCCCTGTGAGTCCACATGAATGGGTTTACTGTGCGTAGGCTTTGTGTGGATTCACAGAGACTTGGGCTCCTGGGAATAAAAGTCCAGGAACACTTGGCGGGCCAAAGGTTCCCCACCACGGAGATAGACTTCCAGGACTGAGTCCATCTCGTGGTTTTTCCCTTCCTCTTTCCCTGCTGCCTCCAGCTTTGCAAGACCCAAGGAGGAGGGCTCTTGATGAGATGACATTTTGGGGGCCCCCGAATGCCTATGACCAGCTGTCCTTTACCCTGGCAGGCTCCTCAGGCGGCAATTTGGGCAGGGCATTTGTGGCCCTCTCACTTCTGGCCCAGGGAAGAAAGGCGAGGGAACCGAGACCACTCTGGCCAGAGGCCCATCAGGCAGCCTGGGGTATGTTCTGTGTGTACTGAGAACACGTCAACTAGCAAAGCACTCACAGGCACGCCATCCACCTCCTAAAGCAAGGGTGCCCAAACTATGACCCACAGGCCGGATCCGGCCCCTGATGCCAATTCATCCGACCCACGCCACCCTTGTTGTTCCTAGAAGCAGAAATAAAATGTGTCCATACAAGAGAGTGTTTTACTTCTGCTTCTGGGAGTGACAAGGGTGGCGTGGGTTGGATGAATTGGTGTCAGGGGCCAGATGTGGCCCCTGGGCCATAGTTTGGGCACCCCTGGTTTAAGCAGATGAAATGGCAGCTGAAAATCTATCTCATCCTGTTGCAAAACAGATTGCAAGGCACATTTGTGGGAGGAACCATGTGACCGGCCCACTGAACCATGTGACCGGCTCATGGCCCAAAAAGTTTGGGCACCCCTGTACTAAAGGCCTGTGTGGCCTCCTCCTCCACCCTCCCTTCTTTTTTTTGGGGGGGGGGATATCCTCTGACCTAACTTTGTCCTCCCGTCCCCCCCAGTCCAAGACAAGGACAGGCGGAGGGGGGGGGGATGGCCGATTTGGGGGGGGGGGAGGATCAGCCAGGGAGCCCAAAGCGCAGTTCTGGAAGACCCAAAAGAGATGGAGAGAAGCATGATCCGGGTCGAGGCCGGGTCTATGCCTTGGAGCATCATCCCACGGTCCCCCAAAGTTCTTCTGGTGGATGATGAACCAGGGGCCCGTCCCCCCCCCCCGTGCATGCGCGCTCTCTTCTCTCGGCCTCGTGCGCTCAGTCCCCAAAAATGCTGACTCTTTCTCTCGCCCCCCCCACAAGCCCGACATCCTCTCCCGGGGGGTGGGGGGGTGATCTGGCATGGGCTGAACGAAGGGGAACCCGAAAAGAGGGGGTTTTTTTTGGGGGGGGAGACCAGACCCTTCCCCTCCCCCGGTCATCTGCCGGGCCGGGACGCCTCAATTTGCCCCCCTCGGAGCAGCTCCGGGCGACGCCTCAACTCCCCCCCCTCCAAGCGACCCCTTTTTCCCTTCAACCCCTCCCTCCAAAATGAATCACAGTCGGACACACACATACAAAAGGGGGGGGGGTCCCGATCGGACCTTCTCTCCATCCCCCCCCCCCGTATTCCCCCCTTCCCTCTCCCCGCAAATCTCCCGCTTCCTCCCCCCCCCTTCCAGGAAAACCCAGGGCTAAGCTTTGGGAAGGGGCCTCACAACAAGACATATACCCCCCTCCCCCAACGGATCTCTTCTACCCCCCCTCTCAACCCCCCCCCCGAAGAAGATCCGCCCCAGGACTCAGCATCAACTTCCCAAGCAAATTCCTTGGCCCCCCCCCCGAAACACACTGCAAGGCCCCGATCCAAGCTCCGGTCGGTGCAACTCCCGGGGGGGGGTCACCCCGCCAACCTCGGGGGGGGTCCCCTCACCTCACCTGGGCGGGGGCCCACTCAGCCATGGCCCGGCGAGGGGGGGCGTCGAGGAGGCGGATCCAAAGCCCGGGCCGGGCGCGGCGGGAGGGAGGGAGGGGGCCAGGCGGGGGGGCCCTTCGAGACGTGGGGGGGGGCCCTTGCGCTTTGGCTGCCGCGGCCGGGAGGATTGGGGGGGGGGTCACATCGCCGGAGGAGGAAACGCGCCGGGCGCAACTGTAGCGATTTGGCAACAAAAAAACACACACACTCGCATAGAGACGCGGGGGGGGGGGGCGAGGGAGGGAGAGGGGCGCCCCCTGCAGGGCCAAGGAGGGAAGAGGCTGCAGGCCCGGCGCCCCCCCCCCCGCCCCCCCGCCCCAAGACCTGGTCCCGGACCTCGCGTGGAGCGCGTAGGGCAGGCGCGGCCAGGTGTGCACAAGCGAGGATGGAGGAGGCGGTGACTCGGGACGGAGCTCCGAGGCTGGCCCGAGGAGGAGTGGGATCATCAGGAGGAGGAAGCGTTTCACACGTTGCGCGTGCAAGCCCCCCGGGGGGGGGGCTTTCCCGACCCCCGGGCTGGGCTTCCCGAAGCGTGTCTTCTGGCCCGCGGGAGGGGCGAGGCGGTGGCAGATCTCCAGCCTCCCCCAATAACCTCCAGGGAAGCCGCGAGGGCCTGATCCTGGCCATATCTTCTTCTTGCCCCCTCCTGCACAAACCTGGGTCTGACTCTGGAGGAACAAACACCTTGTGGAACTGTTTCAGCAGCTGGGATTGGGGGGGTTGGGTTGGCTCTCTTGACTTGACAGCCTCCCCCTCCTCCTCCTCTGGTCAAACTTTAAACTTCCAAAAGGAAGGCACTTTCTTGGCTTTGCCAGTGGCCAAACTTAAGTCCTTCTCTGTTTCTGGCAGCAACCAGCAGGCCAGGAATTGAGCCCGTGGAGTCTGTCTCTCTCCACATTCACATCGCATGTTGTTCTCCGCCATCAGTCCCCACTTGAGCCTGCCTGTGGGTCTTGCATTGAGGGACTCCATCCCTCGGCCTACTCAGGGTCCTCAAAGTGTCATATTGAGTTCCTCAGCCTTAGCCAACTTTAATGACGTCCCTCCTTGTCCACCGACCTCCTTCCTCCATCTTCTAATTTGGTTGTGCTCTTGCGTACCCTCCAGAATGTTTGTTCTTAATATAAAAGCTCTTCCTGGATCTAAGCTGGCAAACTCGAAGCTCAGCTCCGTTCAGAGGATGCCGAGGGCCCTTCCCTTGCTTAGTTCTCTTTACCTCCAAGGCTGGGTTTAAGATTTCCTTCTTGAAGGCATTTGCCCTTGCTGGCTGCAGCTGCCCATGAAGCTGGAACTGCAGGAACAGAGCACAGATGTGCCACTTTACAGATGCAGCCACTGAGGTAGATGGCAGAGACTAGGTCACAGTTGCATGGCCAGTCCTGGCAGGAAGGGATTCGAACTCAGAACATCCCCTTGGCTGCCTGTTCTGAGTTCCTGTCCCATCAGTGACTCTCCCAAGGAGGCCTGGAGGAGTGTTTCCCATCCAGGGCCACCTGGATAAAAGAAGTGTATAGTTGGACTGTGTCATCCCTGGATGCCATCAATTGTTACTGTGCCTAGATTTCTGGTTTTAATTATTGTACACAGCCCAGAATGGGAAATAACCCAGACGGGTGATATGGAAATCTAATCAATAAATAAGAATTGCTCTGAAGAAGTAAGCTTCCATGTTAGTTCCTGATCGTAGGTACACTAGAAACTAGTCCTAGTCTTAGCGCCCACTTTGCCAAAGGAACAAGCACAACATGTTTTCCTGTGTAGCAACACAAGCTGCTGTTCCACGACGACCCTTGTGCACCCAGATCCGGACTGCTTCTTTGGATCAAACAGACGATGAAGGCAGAGGAGCAGGGCCCAGGTATACAAGGACATTTGGGGGCTGCATCGATCCTTTTGCACTATACGTTTATTGAACAGGATGGCCTCTGGATCTTTAAGGTGTCCCATCCATTCCTCATTGAGCCAGCTTCCCATTTCTGTATCATCTGGGTATTTAATCAGGTTTTATGGCTACAGTTTTACAAGACCAAATCACAATTCTGTTACCTTCTGCTTTAAAGTAACAATTCTGTTGTAACAGGAAGCGAATGATGTAAATAAATAGGAATTATTCAGCATTATGTGGCATCCCATTCATCCCAATGGCTGTACTCAGTGATAGGATTCAAAAATTTTTTTACTACCTACTCTGTTGCCATGGTATGATGGGCATGGCCAGGAGGGAAGCCCTGCATTATCCCAAAACTTGGAAGGGGGGGGGGGGAGGTCAACTATAATTTGTCTGCTATCCGTTCTGATGGACTGGAGCAAACTTGCTGAATCCCACCACTGGCTGTACTTCAAATAGGGTTCCCTCTGGATCTTTGTCAGACAAAGTGGACTTGGTTCACAAAAGCTAGCATTAAAATACAGGAATTAGTCTTTAAGGAGCCACAATATTTTTGTCTATTTTGTTTGTTCTCTGATATATTTTTCTTCTTTGTCAATTGGAGCCCCACATGATGGCAGGAGTTTGGCCAACGTGGCTCCTGGGAGGTAAAAGTTTTGAAAAGTAATTAATCCCATCATCCCTGCCTCCCCCCCTCCCTGTAATTTGGGGTGGGTAGGGGTGGCCTTCCCCCTCCGTTCACTAAATTACATTTTAATTTTTTTAAAAAAATCTGTAAATGTGGATTGTGTCGCTCAATAAACTTGCTCCTCTGCAGACTAATTTGCTCTCCCATCCTCCAGAAACTGAAAGTTAGAAGTTACTTTTTCTTCTAGAAACTACTTTTCTGGACTCCCATGCCCCAAATTCACCACACTGCTTCATGGTAACGAGGGTGGTGGTGGTCCATAAAAGTAACCTTTATTACAGGGATTCTCAACCTGTGGCCACATCTGGCCCACAGCACCATTTCATGTGGGGCCCCCACCACACCAGGAAATGCCATGTGGTGGAGGAAAGGCAAAATGGCCGCCCAGCCCCTGAAGCTGCCTGAGGGAGGGTGATCCAGCCCCTGCCTTTAAAAGGTTGAGAAACCCCCTTCTTTATTAGCTCACCTACTACCCCTCATTCCCCCCCCCCATTACGCCGCGGGTTACACTCGCCCCCCCCTTTCCTTCCCCCTTTTTCAGGCAGAGCCTGAATGTATCCGTTAAATATTTCTTTTGAAATGGTAGCCATGTTAATCTGTGCAAGCATATTATAAGGGAGCAAATAAAGCAACGAAAGCTAAAATTAAAATGTAGGAGTGAGTCTTGATAAGGTGTCACAACGATTTTTGCCTCTTGTTTTGTTTTGATTCTCTGGTAGGCATTGGATTAGGTAGGAGAAAGGAAAGGGTTAAAAAATCTTTCTTCCGGGTCTGCTCCCGGAAGCGGATCTTATTGGTCCGAGGCGTCATCCGGCGTCCCGCTCCTGGGTGAAGGGCGCTTGCCTCGGCCCGGCGCAGCGCCACCTGCAGGCCGGAGGGGAGAATGATCCTAGTAGGCAGGGGGGAATTTTAGGCGGGGGGGGGGGAAACCCTTGATCTCTTCCTTCTTCCTCGCCCTTTCTTAGCTGCGCCACCCCCCCTCCCCCGGCCCGTGGCTGTGGATCAGTCCCGGAGGGGAGCAAGGCAAGCCCAGGTGGGGAATCGAACTCCCAACCGGGAGGGCTTGATACCGGCTTGCCGCGTTACGCTGCCAGGACTGCAGGGGGCGCTCGAGGCGCCCTCTTGATCTCCGTCCGCTAGAGGGCGCCTCTGCGGTGTGTGTGTGTGTGTGTGTGTGTGTGTGTGTGTGTGTGTGTGTGTGTGTGTGTGTGTGTGTGGCGCCACCTGTGGGCGGGAGAGGATGGCTGCAGGCGCAACGCCAGGAGGTTCCTGGGAAGGAAGGAAGGAGGGAGGGCTAGTTGTGCACACCTTGGTGTGATCCGCCAGGTGCGCCCGCTCCTAGAGCGTCACTCCTTGCTCATGGTCACACATGCTCTGGTCACCTCCAGACTTGATTACTGTAATGCGCTCTACATGGGGCTGCCCTTGGTGACCATTCGGAGGCTTCAGTTGGCCCAGAATGCAGCTGCCCGGGTGGTGTTGGGGTGTGGGCGGTATGCACATGCCTCACCACTTCTCCGGGAGCTGCACTGGTTGCCTGTATGTCTCCGGGTGCAATTCAAGGTGCTGCTTATTACCTTTAAAGCCCTACATGGTAGTGGGCCAGGATACTTAAAAGAGACCGCATCGTCCCAAGGACATCTGCCCGTCCCACCAGAATGGACCGGAGAGGCTGTCTTGTGGTTCCATCGGCCAGAGAGGCGCATCTCTCTGGCACTAGAAGGAGGAGGGCCTTCTCGGTGTCCGCCCCGGCCCTATGGAACCTCCTGCCAACGGAGCGACGTCTCCAGACGGAGTTGCTGCCCTTTAGGAAAAATTTAAAAACATGACTGGCAGGGCAGGTATGGGGTGCAGCAGGAGGGACTATGACCCCCCCCCCAGCCCCCCGCTGGTTGATTTAAGCCCTGCTTGCCCTCAATTAGTTTTTAGATTTTGATTTTAAAGTTTTAACTTGAGGGTTTTTTAGGAATGTTTTAAAGAGTGTTTTATTGTTTTTTTTAATGAATTGTGAGCCGTCCTGGGTCACCTCGGTGAGAAGGGCGGTTGATAAGTACGACTAATAAATAAAATAAATAAATAAAGGAAGTGATTTGTTCCCTACGTGCCAATGACACGCGTTGGTCACTCACTCATCCATGCCTGGCAGCAGCTCCTCTGCAGATGTTGCTCTTGATAATTTTATAATGGAAAAATATATTTTAAAACAAATGTAATCTTTTAAAAATGTAGTTTCCTCACTCTATTTCCCCCTTGCAGTTTCCAGGTGGAAAAGCCCCGTCCTGCCTCCTTCCTGAAAGCCACCTGGAGCTTTCCAGCCACTGATCCTATTTCATAAAGACAGTGACTCAATGCAGTGTTGGGTGGTGGCAAACAACCTGACTCCCTAAAGAGGTCAACGGCTACAGGTGGATCAAGCCCCTTGAGGTGGTGGTGGTGGTGGTGGTGGTGGTGATGGACCCCCTCAGTGGAGGAGATGCCACTAGAAACCATCCAATTGGCCTCAAGGGCAAAATGAGTGGCGGAGGAACCACTTCAGTGTTCTGATTCCCACGGGTCATGGAGGCGGAAGAGGCCACCGTGCCGGACGGACTGCCTGTGAAGGCGTACCTTGTCCATATCCTCAAGGCTGTGGCAGTCCATTGCACTCCCGGTGTCAAATCCTGCACATCTCATTTCCTGTGTGCCAGGGGATGGCTCCATGATCAGCGTGTGGGTCACTTCATGGCAAGCTGGGGTCCGCCTGAAACAAATTCACACCCGTGGCATTTTTCCTGCTTCAGGAAAAAAATGAATTCTTGGATACAAGTTGCAGCCAATGAGGAATATTCATTTATTGCCTCATTTCATGAAATGACTTTGGGAAGCCAGGCTGAAGCGATGTCTCCGCAGACAGAAGGGAGCTTGTTCCCAGTCACCCAACTCACCTGGCACATGCCTTTGCCAGGGTCTGATCCCACCCTTAGTCTTATAAAAGACACATCAGCCTTTGGGGTGCACAGAAAGAGCCTCCTTGAAGAGAGTGCCATTTTTGAACCTTGTGTTGATGGCTAATCTTTCTCACACTAGGTCAGGTCAAAAGGAGTGTAGAATGGACTCACCAAAAGGTAGGTGCCTTCATTTTGGCAGTTTCACATCTGGCCTAGAGACGGGAGAACCGTCCCATAGCGCTTAGTGCGCTCTCTGGGCCAAGAGTTGGCAACCTTTTTAAAACGGCCAGGTCATGCTCCCTCAGTTGAGAGGGCTGGACTGGTGCCAACCCACCCCACCATAAATGCGTCCGTGGGTGCTTCCAGTGATGGCAGCTGGAGCGAGGGCTGGATGATTTGTCTCCATGGGCCAGATTCAGCCCATGGGCTGTAGGTTGCCAACCCCTGCTCTACGCAGTTTACAAGTTAATTAGCATTTTGCCCCCAACATGCTGGGGGCCCATTTTGCCAACCTCAGAAGGATGGAAGCTGGGTCAACCCGGAGTCCTAATCAGGATCAAACTCGGAATGTTCTGGCTGCAGTAGTTTAACCCCATTCACCACCAGGGCTCCTTCTGGGGTTTCTCACACTGTTCCCATTTCCCCCAGGAAGTCAACTCAACCCATGGCCAAATGTGGCAGCCGAGATCTGAAAACAGGATCCGTCTGTTTGCAATGTAAAAATGATTGGGGGGGGGGGAGAGGGGGGGAGATGTGTATCAAAAATGAACTGTTTGGAAGTTTATTTTTAAAAAGAAAAATTAAACCAGACATGGAATCCATGGAATCTCGGGAGGCAGGGTGGATGACATACGTACCTTCAAAACCAATCGAAGGCCTCCCATATATTCTGAATGATGCTTTGGTGTTTTTTTTTGTTTTTTTTTTTTGGGGGGGGCGCATTTGGTTCACATCAGGCTCCGCTGACATTAGTCCAAAATGCCAGCAATAATTCGTACCGATCCCCACCCTCTTTTGACCAGGTGGTTCCTAGCAAAGGCTTCAATTTCCTTTTTGGCTTTAGCTTTGTCTTTGTTTTCATTGGGTGCCTCATCATTAGTGCAAATGTTTATTTTAGTAAAGGAAATGCATGTACCCTATTTCTGTACAACCTCCCAAACTGCCCCAAATAATTGGAAACACATTAGAATAACCAAATGAGTTACGTGATGTAAGGGGGCTGAAATGTACAATTTATTAAGAGGTTCTAAAAGTAAGCTGAGTGCCTATACCTGGGATGGCAAACCTTGGCACTCCAGATGTTCTTGGACTTCAATTCCCAGAAGCCCCTGTGAATCCACACAAATGGGTTTACTGTGATTCATACGGCCCACGTCGCCCTCATTGCTCCCAGAAGTGGAAGTAAAACGTGCCTGTTCTGAGGGTTAACCTGGAAGAGCCTTGATCGTACGGGCACATTTTACTTCCGCTTCCAGGAGCGACGAGAGCGCGGTGTGGGCCGGATGTATCGCAGTAAACCCATTTGTGTGGATTCATGGGGGCTTGGGCTTCTGGGAACATCTGGAGTGCCAAGATTCGCCATCACAGCCCTGTGCCCTGGCCCATCACATTCCCTCCCTATTTTCCACCCAAACAGCCGCCCCCATCCAGTGTACATTTATCTGCAATGTCTAGACATCAGCTTCCTTGGGACTCGATGTGTTGCATTACAACTCCCATCATCCTTAGGAACACAGCTGGTGGACGAGGTCCATCCCAGTTGGGAAAGGCAGCTTGACAATAACCAGCAGGCAGAGGCTGGGATGATTCTAGCAGGAACCTTTGGCCGGAAGAAGAACCACCGATGCCTGCCTAAACTAAGTGCCCTGTCGCCTCAGACGCCAGACTTACGGAAGAGGGCTTCAAGATGGGCCTACCGGAGAACAGCTGGTGTGCTGGTCGATGTTCTGCGCCTGGAGGAACACAACACCCCCCACCCACCCCAGTTTTGGTTGCTCTTGGCTTTGTCCTGGCCTGGGGAGAGCAGTGTGGAACCGTTGGGACTTCTCAGATGGCTCAGAGGCAGGAGGAGGAGAACTTGCTGAGCAGAAACCCTGCCCCTGCCTCTCTCTCTCTCTCTGGCAGGATAAAGGCAGCCTCCGCACCTCCCAGTCAATGGCTGCTGCTTCGAAGGAGCTCTCGATCTGTGCCAGGGGCCAGGGAAAGGCCACCTGTGCTCAAAAGCCAGGTGTGTCAGACTCTAAGGAGACAGCCCTCACCTCTGTTCATAGCCAAAGAGCATTTGCAGACGTTTCCGTAGACACGTGGCAGGCATGACTAGACACTGCAGCACGATGGATGCTGTTACCTTTCTATTTATCTACTTGCAATTTCTTGCTTTCAAACTGCTAGGTTGGCAGGAACTGGGACAGATGACGGGACCTCACTCTGTCATGCAGCACCCGGGTCTCGACCTGCCGACCTTCCAGTCAGCAAGTTCAATGTCTTAACTACGAAGCCACTGCTGTCCAGTGGTTAACTCGCCATGAGGTCTTCCTGTCCTGGGGTTGTGAGGGTCATTTGGCCTCCCCTCTTGCTTCCGGTCTGGGTCAACCTGGACTGAGAGGCACAGCGAGAAACCCAAGCCGAGTCCAGCCAGAGGCTTCAAGGGGGCGGCGGAAGGGGAGCCACTGCCCGCAAGGAATCCAGGCCAGGCCAGGCAGCGGAGGTTTAACATCTAGAAGCTTTATTTAAATCCTTTACAATAGGTAAGAAGAAGAATCACAACATCAAGTCCAGAAAGGCGGCTGTGCTATTGGACACATCAGTCATACTATTACAAGTCAGAGGACAGGAAGAGGAGGAGGAGGAGGAGGAGGTCACGAAAGGCAGAAGCCAACACCGTGAAGGACCCGCCCCCTTTTAAGGGTGAGCTCCCATCGGGACAGGTTTGCCCAGCCGCCACTCCTCGGCATCCCAGCCCCCCCTTCTCCATGCATAATCTTTTTTTGGGGGGGCAACCCTCTTCCCCATCCCAAAACAGTCCCGCCTGCACTAGGCTTAATGTGGGAACATCTGCATTAATTCAAAACAGCTGCACAGAAAACTCTGCACTTTTATTCCCTCCCCGTGACGCTTCTTCCACACCAGCCGTGGCCACAGGAGAGGCTGGTAGAGGATTCTTGCACCACAGCCACTCAGCTCACCAACCAAGAGTGGCTCCCCCCCCTTTAGGAGCCACGGGGACCACTTCGCTCCAGGTCCTTTTTCAGGAGGTAGATCGGAAACAACCAGGGGCGAAGGGGTGCTCAAAATGAAACGTTCTTCACGGTTCTCACAGCACAAAAAGGCCACCTAGGCCAAAACCCCCTAATTTAGTTCCCTCCCAAAGTTTCAGAGGGCTTCAACTCGTTTTCCGGGGCTCTTGTCCAAAAACCTGCTATGCCCCCCCACCCCCGTCCCGGTTTGGGGGAAGCTTGCCTTTCCTCTCCACCTTTTCTGCCTCTCTTCCTCCCCCCTTTGCACAAACCGAGAAGACCTACAGGCTTCACAATTAGGACGCTCTTTATTCCAGACCACCTTCTTACTGTGGAAGAATTCTCCCCACCCCTAAAATCCTGCTAAAAGGTTAAAAGACGCCTCAATGCAATCGGACCGGCCCTCCACAAAGTTGGCTCTTAACCAGAGGGCCGTATTTACAACACCAAAGAACGTATCGATTTTTCTCCAAAGTGCATCTTGCAAGCTTATCCAGCCCCACGTTTTTCTCTCCTCAGATAAATTCAGAGAATGCAGGGCACATTTTTTTTTAAATTGGTTTAAGAAGAAAAAAATGGGCGGCAGCCCTGAAGAGCCCCTGTTTTAGCTCCACAGCCATGCCCCGTTTAAGCCTCACGCGTCCTCCCCTTCCAGCCACCTTTCCTGGGCCAGTTTCCCCGCTGAGTGGCCAGATTTCTATCCCTGAAGCTCAACGTTCCCTCCATATCAACAGAGCAGCTTCCTGGCAGATGATGTGTCCACAGCTCTAACCTGCCACGTGTCCTCCCTGGCACCCAAGGAGCTACACCTGCTGTTTCATCCAACTCAAGTCCCAGAGCCAAATCCTACCCAAGGATGCCACAAACTGCCCCGGGAACCAGTTTGCAGCCTCGTTCTTTTGTGCAAGCACTGAACTGCTTCTGCCACAAGCCAATTTCCCCCTCCTGGTGATCTTTTCCCGACAGAGAAGCCTCGTACTCCGAATCCCACTTCCAGAAATAACGCATTTATAAGCCACGTCCAAATCTAAAATTGCACTCTTAAAAATCCTCATTAGAAACCGAAGCTGGGGACCACAGGCGCGCTCTCCCACCACATCGCTCTCTGGGTCTAAGGCTAAAACACAGGCACAACACATGTTAAGGAGAACACGGCGCACAAGCGGTGTGTGCATAAACCCCTTGCGGATCAACCAGCCCAGATGCCTGTGCATTTCCTGACCGGGGGTGGTGTGGTGTGGGGGCAAGGGCTGCCACTTGGTTGGTAAAGGAAGGGGAAGGAATCCGCAACCCTTGACCAGACATTTCAAGCCATGTTTTCTATCGCAAGAAGACAGTGTGCAAAATGATTCGACTTCCCAACGAGCGCGTCTAACTAGCAGAGAGCGCAGGGCAAAAGCGGAGTCCTGCCTCAGGCTTTCCTTCTAGACTTGGGGAAAGAGGCAAAGGAAGCCAGAAGGGGTCAGAGGAGTCCAGGGCCTGTGCCAGCCACTTCAGCCCCCCTCCCTCACTGTTACTGCTTCTAAACAGCCTGTTCTATGGAAGAAGCTGATGCTGCCGCCTCTTGCCACATCCGGCCCGAGGTGCCTGCCCAGCGGTGGAGGGCCTGAGCTGTGGCCCGCCCGTCCAAAAGCCCCCTAGTTCAGGGCTCATTATTGTTTCAGAAAGGGACAAAGCCCCTCTTTAAAATGGGAATACCTGAACAAATCTCCCCCCTGCCCCACCCCAACACCTTTGATTCGAGAGGTGAAAGTGGCAGGTGGGAAGGCCTAAAAGAAGCTGGTGCTTGGAATTTGGTTAAGAGCGCTGGAAGCATCTATGACGGGGCAGTGATGTACATGTGTGCAGTGGGGAGGCGCCATGGGTGGGTGAGTGGGGCGTTCCACGTGGAGGTCTGGGAGTAAATGGGGCCCCATGAAGCCCAGTTGCAGAAGGCCGCCTCCCAAGGGCTCCTCTGCCTGCCCGATCAAGGTGGCCTTTTCATGGGGTCAAGGCCTTAAGAGAATGCCCCCCTCCCCTTGAAGGATGCTGAGGGCAAATGGAGAGGTAAGGATGGCCACAGGTTGGGCTGGGCGCTGGGCCTCTTCTGCAATGCTCAATGAAATGGGCAAAAGAGTCACACCAAAGCATCCTCCGTGCCCCATCCGCCCACCCACGTGGCTCATGTTCATTTCAGGGTGATTCAGGCAGGAGGAGGAGGAGGACTTGGGGGACTTTGCAAGAGACACAGGAAGCTGCATGGAGAGAAACCATGGAGGTTGCCCTGTGGGATATCTGGACTCCAGGAGGCCAAAGGCAGGCAGGCAGGCAGGCAGGGAGGGAGGGAGGACTCTGGTTCGGTAAGGAAACGGCTTGGTCACGAGCAGGTTCACGACACCAACGGGAGGGAGGCGAGAGCAGGCGCCAAAGAAGGGCAGGTGAGAGGCAGGGGGGGGACTGGGGGAGGAACGTCAGGATCTCAGTCTAAACCAGGGGTGCCCAAACCTTTCGGGCCACAGACTGGTCGCGTGGTTCCTCCCACCAGACGTGGAAGTAAAATGTGCCTTGCAATCTGTTCTACAACAGGATGAGCTGCCATTTTCTCTGCTTAAACTAGGAGTGCCCAAACGACGGCCTGTGGGCCAGAAGTGGCCCCAACACCAATTCATGTGGCCCACAGGCCATAGTTTGGTCTAAAGGCCTCTTTTCCCCAACAGCTAAAAGTGTAACATTTCCAGGGAAAGAGCTTGTGAAGTCTTAGCAGACCACTTGAATGCAAAAAATATATCCTGTTACAGTTTATAAAGCCATTTTATTAGAAATCATGCAACCTTTAATATATATATGTATATATATATATAAACAGAACAACCACACAAGTGCAATATGTTGTGTGTGAGCACAGCAGAGCCTGGGTTTTTTTTCCTGTGTCACTGAAAAGCATCCTAGCAAAGCAAAAGAGAGCAAATTAAATGGGGACGGGAGGGCTTGTGTGGTTTGGCTGCCTCCTTCCTCCTCCTTCCTCCTCCCTGGTTGCTTCCCCAACCAGAAAGGGTGAGCAAAGCCTGCCTGCCTACCAGGCTCCCAAACCTTTGTGCCCTTCATTTTGATTTTGCTTTATTTACATGAGAATTACTCATGACTCTCACAACACACAATTTAAAAAGCTTTATTTACATGTCTTTCTTTTCTTTTTTAGTGTAATTTGCTCAAAATTTAAATGCCCCCCCTCCCTCCACTTCCCATTGGGGAAAACATCCCAGGGTCTTCCTGCCTGCCTTTCCCTTCTCTAGTAATCTTGCCCATGGCCTACGATGGCAAAAGCTTGGCACTCCAGCTGTTCTTGGACTTCAATTCCCAGAAGCCCAAGTCCCTGTGAATCCACACGGATGGGTTTACGGCCCGTACGCACAGGAAAGCCATCCGTGTGGATTCACAGGGACTTGGGCTTCTGGGAATTGAAGTCCAAGAACAGCTGGAGTGCCAAGGTTGGCCACCCCTGATCTAGGCAGCTCCACACTGTCTCTACCTCTCCAGACTTCCGCAGACTTTCCAAGGACCCTCTTGGTCATTCTGAAGGGAGGGAAAAACTTGATCCTCCCTTCCCTACTCAAATTATTTCTCTGTCACTTCAAAGCTACCTTCTTAAGAGGGAAGCATCCCATGTGCAGCCTCTCTAACCTAATGGACCTCCTCAAGCCACACCGCATCCACAGCTGCATGGATCAAAGAAGAGACTGTTCCTCCCCCCCCCTTTGCTGACTCTATGGGAGGGGTGAAGAATCAGCCATCGGTGGGGGAATCGATCCTATAGGATGTAGGACCCTTCCTTAAAAGCAGCCACCGGGGACCCAACCCTTCTGCACAGTTGCAGGAAGAGAAGCACCAATCTCCCCTCAATGCTTCTTTGCCATGGCTTGAACGCAAACCCTGCTCCATCATTTGCAGAAGTTATTTTAAACACACACAAAAGAACCACCACACCAAAACAAAAAAACCAACAGCCCAGAAATAAAAAGAACACTGTTAAAAATGGCTGGATATGTCAACCTCAAGCCTGCAAGTACTGCAGAAAGTGGTTAATGGTGCTTTTAATTCTCCTATGGCAAAGGAGGCGAGGAGGGCAGGGGAGGAAGAGGAAGAGGGAGGCCTGAGCCTGCAAGAGAGCGACAGTCATCAGCAAGAGACGTTCTCACAAGGCGAGGAGGAGGAGGAAGAAAGTATAAAGGATGAGGTCTGAAAGGGGTAAGGAGTTCCCAAAGGGTGTGAAATACATGTCAGGAGTATACAGAGCAGAATAAGACAGGGAGCAGTGGGGGAAAGTGGGAAGATGGGACGGGGGGGGGAGCAGGGGGAGGAGGAATCAGAAAAGAAGGGACCAACGCATAGCCCCCCCTTCCCTTCCTTTCTCTCCCCCTGGGCTCCTCTATGAGCATAGCTCACTGCCCCTCCCTCCGCAGCCAGCCAAGAAGCAGGGGGGGAGGGGGTAGAGACACATTCAAAATTCATATATTGCCAGGCTCTACCGCCAGAAACAAAGAGTGAGAGGCAACCTGTAGCTACTCCCGCCCGCAGCAAGACACACCCAGGCAGCCTCCTCCTCCTCCTCCTCCTGCTGATGCTGCAATGGGCCAAGGGACTCGCCGGAGCGCCACCGATGCTCAGCATCCCCCTCCCCTTTCCTGGGCCAAAAGGGAGACAAACACTGCTGCGTGTGGGGCAGGAGGCAAGCGGGCGGGTGGGCGGGAGGGGGAACTGAGTCACAAGCCTTGCTGAGAAAGAGCAGGGGTCTTCATGGAGGTCTCTTCAGTGAGGGGGGCTGGCCACGGAGGTGACGACAACGATGGCAAGAGCAGCAGTGGCGGCGGCAAAGTAGAGGAGGCGACAGAGCCCAGGCTCTCGCTGACAGAGGTGCTACGCCGGGGGGAGGAGCCGCCGGAAAATACAGGGGGATGTTTTGAGACTAGGAGGTCCACTCCGTGGTCCGTGCGGGCCTTGGCCGTCTCACGGAACGCCAGCTTGTGGGACTCAATCTGCAGCGACACGGGAGTAGGGGGGAAGGGGGTAGAGAGAGGGAAGGAGAAGGGGTCGGAGAGGAGACAGAACAAGGGGCGGAAGGCGATACCAGAATGTCATCGTTAGATGCCTGGAAAATAAAAGGCAATTGGCTTCATTAACAAAATTAGCAGGAGCATCTGGTGGAGGTTGGGGGAAGGGGTGTGGCTCATGTGCAGCTCATCGGACACGGCCCTACTTTGATGCGCCCCATGGAAGAACTCTCCAAGGAAGAGGTGTGTGTGTGTGAATGATCAGGCTTGGGACTGTACCGTACACACACACACACACACACACACACACACACACACACACACACACACACACACACAATCACATTGACAACCCCCCACCCACCCCACCACCCACCCCACCCCGAGCCACCTCAGAGCCAGATGGGAGAGCAGGCAGGAAAGTCTCTCTCACTTACTTGTTTCTTGTATGTGAGTGTCGAAGCACTGAATTTCCCTTTGGTCACCACTGCCCTGAATGGGCGCAGCAGTGGCGGTGGCGGCAGGCCCTACGCCATTCTCCTGCATGGCAGCACCACTGCCTGGTGGGGGCGCGGTCGCAGCTCCGTTCTGTGGGGCTGCCTCCTCACCCCCCTCAGTCTACAAGGAAACAATGGGGTGGGGGAGGACAATGAAGCGTCAATACATGGATGGGCATGGGATGGGATGAGGCAAAGACATCAGAGAGGCCGGGCCTCCTCTCTGGAGACGGATGAAGGGTGCAGGCCAGGACTTAAGGCAGGGATGGCGAACCTTGGCACGCCAGGTCTTCTGGAGCTTCAATTCCCGGAAGCTCAAGTCTCTGCGTACGCACAGTAAACCCATGCATGGGGATTCACAGAGACTTGGGTTTCTGGGAACTGAAGTCCAGAACACCTGGAGTGCCAAAGTCCACCATCACGGATTTAAGACAGCGGTGCCCAAACTACGGCCCACGGGCTGAATCTGGGCACCAGCGCCAATTCGTCCAGCCCACGTTGTGGTTGTTGCTCCTGAAAACGGAAGTTTTACTTCCGCTGTCAGGAGCAACGAGGGCGGCGTGGGCTGGATCCGGCCCCTGGGCCGTAGTTTGGGCAGCCCTGGTTCAAGCAGAGAAAATGGCAGCAGCTTAAAATCTAACTCATGCTGTTGTTTCCAGTGGGAGGAACTATATGACCGGCCCACTGAACCATGTGACCAGACCACTGAACCATGTGACCAGACCACTGAACCATGTGACCGGCCCACTGAAACACATGACCGGTCCATGGCCCGATCTAAGAGAACTCAACACACTCATTTCTTCTGGGCTACCCCCCCCCCCCCCCGGTTTGACAAACCAAGAAGCAACTTGCTCACCTCTTGGCTTTGCAAAGACTTCCCCAAATGTCTGTCCTGCCCCTTGTTCAGCTCCAGGCAGATTCTCCTCCTCCTCCTTCCATGCTACTCAAGACAACCACCACCACCACCCGCTCTCCTACCCAAGCACACGTCTCCCTCTATTCCCCCCTCCCCAAGAACTTCTTGCCCACAGAACCTGCCTGCACAAGCCCCCAAAGGTGGGGGGATGCACTGAGGAAGGTCAAGGAAGGGGAGCGTGCCACACACAAGCAGAGAATGCATCATTTTGCCAGGGCATGACACCCAGCATCCTCTACTGAAGGGGAAAGAAATGTTGTCTTCTCCAAACATGTGGTGGAGTGGCCAGAAGACAGGGCCCTGTTCTTCCACATGGTCTTGTGCCCTAGATTAGTGATCGGCAACTCTGACCCTCCAGGTGTTCTTGGACTTCCGTTCCCAGAAGCCATTCGTGCGGATTCATGGGGGCTTGGGCTTCTGGGAACGGAAGTCCAAGAACACCTGGAGTGCCAAGGTAGGCCATCACTGTGCTAGATGTGGCGAGGACTGCTGTCGGCCGGCTTTTCCCTTCCACACCCGGCACAGCTGGGACTACGGTTCCTTCTCTGGGCCATGCAAAGTTCCACCTGGTGCCTCTGGCCTGGCACCTGCTGCCCGTTTCACCCACAAGGGCCAGACATTCTGCCCAGCAGCCAGTTCTGAGATGGCCGCTCATCAAGCATGTGTCTCCAGAGGCTTTCCCCTTCCTCACACCCTTTTGGTAGATGGGACTTGTAGTCTCATCCATCAGAAAGGGGCTGGATCAGGAAATGCTCTGCTACTCCGTACCTGCTTTAATGATTCCAGATGGCTGGAATTCAACACTCTGAGCCTGCCTGGGGGTGATGCGAGTGGGCGTCTTCTTGCCACTCCACCACGTGTTTGGGGAAGAAGGTGACAACAATGTTTTGTTCCCATGGATCAGAGGATGGCAGTTCGAGAGCCGGGTACTGCATGACGGATTGAGCGTCCGCCTCTGTCTCAGCTCTTGGGGACATGAAAGGAGCCTCATTTGGGTGTTCCCTGAGCGGAGTTTCTTCTGCAAAAATCCTTTCAACCAGAATGATTTCTGACACAAAATTATTATTATAAAGGATGCTGGAAGTGACTTTTGGCTCAAATGCACAATCTAAGGGTGTCACCCACTGGCATCCGGGGGCGGGGGTGGGGGGGGGGAGAAGAGAAAGGTCCGTATTTGCTGGAGAAAACGTCCACAGGAGAACCAAGCCGATCCCTGCTCAAGAGTGCCAATCAAAAGCTGGCATACCGGCACTCGATTCTTGCCATTCTGATGCCTGCTGGTTCTTTAAGAGACTGGCTTGCCCTCGCTCTGTTCCCCTGGTGAGGGTGAAGAACTGGGGAGGGTGTGTGTGTTTAAGCCTGGCACATAATAAGCGAAGGAGCTGTTCTCCCCCCCCCCCCCTCAAGAGGAGAAGAAACAGGCGGTTCTTCCGTCTTCCCCCTTTAACAGCCTTGTTTGCCTATTCATGTCAGAGGGGAGCAAGACAAGAACAGCCAGGGGAGGCCAGGGACTTTCCACCCCCGAGACCCCCAACCGACTGACCAGAAGAGCTCCTGAAAATGGAAGGCGACAAAGCCACTTCCATCCTCTGGGGTTTCACTCCAGTTATGTTTTCCGAGGAGACCTGGAGGGCTCTGCACCCAACTGTGAAAGCACACGGTTGCTCTTGGCATTGTTCACACACCAGCACATAAGCTAGCTAGGCCTGGTGTGTGTGTGTGTGTGTTTCCCCTGGAACTGCAAAGATGGCCTTGTGGGGATTCCAGGCAGCCCATGGGCCAATGGTGCCTACCCCAACATGCAAAGAGTGCGCGTGTCAGAGCAGATGCCACCCATGCGCTGCCATCCCAAAGAGTCTTTGATATCTCTAAAGCAGGGGTGCCCAACCTTTTTGGGCCATGAGCCAGTCATGTGGTTCAGGGAGCTGATCACTATGGTCCAGAGGCCGGATCTGGCCCCTGACACCAATTCACCGGTCCCCAAAGCCCTCGTTGCTCCTGGAAACGGAAGTTAAACACGCCTCCACTTCCAGGAGCGACGAGGGCTTCCAGGGCCGGATGAATTGGCACTGGGGGCCAGATCCAGCCCCTAGGCTGTACTTTGGGCATCCCTGCTCTAAAGCCTTTGATGGTGGGGCAGGATGACCCCCCCTTCCCCATCTGAATGCCCTTCACCGGTTTCCTTCCTCAGGTATTATGGAAATGGACATGAAGGTGTCATGGTTGACATCAGGGTTGACAAGTGGCCACACAGGGTAAGGGGTGGGAACCCCGGGGGGGGGGGAGCCATGCTGGGGGATGCAGGGTGACACATACCTTCACGGTGCCCCCAGCCGGGACGTGCCCCACGTTGTCCAGAGAGCCCACCTTGGCCTGGGCTTTCTCCTTAAAGTTCAACTTCTGGTTTTCAATTTTTACATCTCCACCCCCTGGAACAGAACAGAGAAGGGGAGGAAGGGGTTAATCCAGTAGTGGGCTTGTCTAGATGACACTAAACAGAGAGATCATCATCATCATCATGGAGCCTTCAGAACTTAAAGCGCAGAAAGCATTCAGAGGGAGCTGGACAGAAAATGTCTCCTGTGTGGCCAAAGTGGTCCATGACGTCCTCGGAGGAGGAAAGACTAAAGGACCTGGGGCTCTTCTGTTCAGGTAAGGAGCGAGGATGGTGCCGTGGGGGAAAGGGGAGAGGGCCAAGTGCCTCCCTCCCTCTCTCTCTCTCTCTCTAGGCTGAAACTCAACAGGCTCACCCAAGCAAGTGGGAGGGTGGGACATTCAGGACAGGAGAGAGAACAGGGTGGGCCTCTTCCACACAGAGCTCAGGTGAGTGGTGGTCCGTCCTCCTTCCAAGAGGTCATGTAGAAAAATGGCGGGGGTGGTGGTGAGATCATGGCTGTGGCCCTCCAGGTTCAAGCGGTGGCCTGTGCAAATGCCTCGTTCCCTGTCTTTGCCCACCCCAAACACACTATCCCCAGAGGCCTCATCCTATGGAGCAGTGTTCCCCAACCTTTGGTCTTTGGACTTCAATTCCCAGAAGCCCAAGTCAATCCCCCAAAGCACTGATCAGCCAATGGACTGACTGAGAGACAGAGGGGCGGGGTGAACTCTGTGCTGAGGGGAGGGAGGAAGCGCTCCCATTGGGCTGCTGGGCAGAGGGGCAAGATAAACTCTGTGCTGGGGAAGGGAGGAAGTGCCCCCATTGGGCTGCTGAGCAGAGGGGTGGGGCAAACTCTATGCTGGAGGGGAGGGATGAAATGCTCCCATTGGGCTGCTGGGCAGAGAGGTGGAGCAAACTCTATGCTGGGCAATGGCTCTGGGTGCCCTCTCTGGCACATGTGCCATAGGTTTGCCACCAGTGCCTTGGACAGTGGGTGGGCATTTAAGGCCCCAGAGAGAGGGGAAAACACTCACTTTGGGCTCATCTCCTTCCCCTGCTTAAGCCGCTGCCTGTGGTTTCTTACCTGGCTTGTGCTTAATATTTGCCTTTGAGCCACACTTTGAGGACACTTTAGACAAATCAATCTTCTTGTTTAGGATCTGGACCTACAGAAGAAGACAAGAAAGGAGGGGGGGGAAAGAACATCTTAGGAATCAGTGATGCCAGCAGAGTTCTATGATGTCCCTGTTATTCTGGCATCTTCTTCCCACTAACGTTGCCGGTTGCCTCCTGCAACTCAAAAGTTTCTGCCATTCCAGAAGCTTCCCAAAAAAATGGGGGGGGGGAATGAAGGGAGGACTCATGTTGCAAATGCAGCAGGGTTCTCAAAGCACCCCCCCCCTCAAACCCAGAATGGAACCATCAAAAAGTTAAGTTAGCCGCATGAAACTAGAGGCAGGCGAGCCGCCAAATGGGACCACAGCACTGGAAGTTGCACTGGAAGTTGCTCCAATAAGCATGTGACAAATGACCCATCAGTTTTTTAAAAGGTGCATTGAAGTCATCACCGTCATTAGACTGGCAACAGGGGTGTGAAATTGTTGAGGGTTGGTGCCAGAACATGTACTGCACAGAACATCCAGGTGGCTACCGAGAGAGATTGTGTGCTAAAGTGACCAGTATATATATATATATTTATATGTGCTCAGAATGTATTATGCAAATCTAATTAACTCTGCATAATGCATTCCATCTTTTCAAGGAATTAGGGTTGGGAAAAGGGAGGTGGCAATGATAAGGGTAGAGAGGACGACAAAATGGGGGGGGGGAGATTCTCTGGACCAGGAGGGTGCCCAAACCACAGTCCGTGGGCCAGATCCGGCCCAAACACCAATTCATCTGGCCCACACAGCCCTAATTGCTCCTGGAAGCGGAAGTACGGGCATATTTTACTTCTGCGAGCAATGAGGGTGGTGTGGGCCGAATGAACTGATGTTGGGACCAGATCTGGCCCACAAGCCATGGTTTGGGCACCCCTGGCTTAAGCAGATAAAGTGGCAACTTAAAATCTATCTCCTTCTGTTGCAAAACAGACTGCAAGGCGTGTTTTTACTTCCGCTTCCAGTGGGAGGAACCACATGACCGGCCCACTGAATCATGTGACCAGCCCATGGACCACAGAGTTTGGGTACCCCAGCTCTGGGCCTTTGGATTCCTTCTACAGCCTTCCTAAGCACGCCCCACACATTCAGAATTCAACCCCCCAAGCCTGATGACTAGTTATTTGTGGCAAAACCATCGTGGTCCGGGGCAGGGAGGAGCAAAGGGGCATTTCCTGATTATTATTCAGTGGAAGAACCTTGCGGATCAGAGCTCAGGAAAGCCCAGCCGTGGCTGACAGGGATGATCCTGGGATGCCTGCGGTCCGGGGAATAACTTTCCCAAACCTTGCTGGGAATATCACGTGAGCTCTTCCTTGCTCTGCCACCTTGAAAAAGACCTGAAGGCATTTTTAATCGCTCTCCAAGGCAAGGCAACCTGATCTTGAAAGGGGGGGGGGAAGCATCTGGTGGCATGGATGACATTGGCACAGCCTGTTGCTCCGATCAACCATTCCTGCGTCTTCATAGATTTGACAGTAAAGGTTGCCCGTGCTTGAAAGCCAGTTGTATCTGACTCTAGGGTTCGGTGCTCATCTCTGTTGATAGCCAAAGAGCCAGCACTGTCTGCGTCTGCAGACGTTTCCATGCTCATATGCCAGGCAATGACTAGACACTGGGGTGCACAGAACACTGTTTACCTTCCCACCAAAGTAATACCTATTTATCTGCTTGGAATCTTTTCCTTTTCAAACTGCTAGGTTGGTAGGAGCTGGGACAGAGATGGAGCTCACTCCGTTGTGCAGCGCTCAGGTCTTGAACTGCTGACCTGCCGACCTCCCAGTTGTCATGTTCAGCGTCTTAACCCCTAAGCCACTGCAGTTCCCTGGAGACATGATAGCCATTCATAATTGGAAGTCCCCTTTGGCAGACGGTATAGGAAGCTGCTCCAGCCAATGGTCCACCACAGAGAAGGGAGACTTAACTTTTGCTTTCCTTCTACAGCAACTGGTCTGTGCACCCTGGAAGGCTGTTCCCTGCCCCCCTCCCAGCAGACATGGGTCCGGGGGGGGGGAGGCTCTGCTAGGTGAGAACCTGGACCAAAGGCCCAAGCATAGCCCAAAACAATGGCCAAGGAGCCACCGCTGGAAACTAGCCAGTGCAGCCCAGGGAGCGTGTCCTTCATCCCAAGACCTCAGAAGCTTAAACAAAAAGGCTGACCATCCCATCATGTCAAAGGTGAAGCTGGCCACGGCAGTCGTTTTACTCACATTGGTCTTGCCCAGGTTGGGCCTGGGGGCGGCGGATGGCTGGGAGTGGTTGCCCGAAGCTGCTTTGGGGGCATTTGGAACCTGAAAACAACAAGGACTTTATTCTCTGGGCTAAGCGCTGAAGCCCCAGGTAAGGAAAGAAGGAGTGGGACTGAAAGGAAAGAGGGAGGCGGCAGAGACAGGTGAAGCACATATCGGCTGGAGCACCACCAAATTTATTCCCAGCAGCATTTTGGTTCTGCAGTGATTTTGGTTGAAAAGGGGGGGAAAGGGAGAGTGCTGGATAGAGTGAGAAAGAGACATCATTCCACCTACAGAGGAATGAGCAGAGAAGTACAAAGAAGGAAGGGCAAGTTTCCTAGACAAAATCCTCCCCCCCCCCCCAAAAAAAAAAAGACTGCAAACCTTCCCAGTTAGAGTAAGATCCTGTGCCTGGGGAGCTTTTACGGAAGGTTAAAGTGGACAGCTCTAAGGCATCACTTAGCCATGAGCAGTGAGGGGTTAACAGGATAGTCCAGTGATGGTGTCTCTTGGCACTCCAGATGTTCTTGAACTTCAATTTCCAGAAGCCCTGATCAGCAGGACTGCTGACTTGGGCTTCTGGGAATTGAAGTCCGAGAACACCTGGAGTGCCAAGGTTGGCCATCACTGGGATAGCACCACAGCAAGGAATCGTTTTTGCATGGAAAAGCACTGACCTGCATGTGCCCAACCCATTGGTCACTCCCTACCACCACCACCACCACCTTCATTCACAGCCCCCTCCCCGTTATGGATAATGCACAACATAATTTAACCCCTTGTTGGCATCACTGTTTTTAAACCCATGGCTCAGCAATTCAAGACACATGTTAAAGTCTCAGTGGATCATGAAAACACAGGAAGCGTTACCAGGCGATAGCAGCGCTATCAGGTTCCTTAAAGGTGATAAAGGAGACTGATCCTGCCCATTCCCTGAGACTTTATTCCTAATCAATTAGAAACCAGGAAGGGCCACACTCTTTCCCAGGGACTCCCCAGCTTCTTCTCGAGTCAGAGAAAACCACTGTCAAGAAACCGGGTGAAAGGGGGGGGGGATGTTTCTTGCTTCTGACTGTTGTCAAGCACAGCAGCACAAGTGGTGGCTTGTTAAGACCGACAAAGCCAAGGGGGCATGTGCGCATGGGAAATGCACTGTATGGCAACTTCACTGCAGAACCCCACCATGTGAGCCACAAAGTCTCTCCATCTGTGTTCCTGAGCCTTTTTAGAAAGCCAAAGAAAGCACATGAGAAATCACACTTAAATAGAAGGTAAAAGTTTACACATTATACTACCACTTTGCACTAGTTAATGGGTTACAGCAGAAATCCTTGGCCTCTACTCCAGTGCTTTCCATTATAAAACCCACAAAGTTATAGAATCACGGAGCTGGAAGGGGGGGCCTTTGAGGCCATTGAGTCCAAACCCCCTGTTCAGTGCAGGAGTCTGAATCAAAGCAAGTCTGTTAAGACAGTTGCTTTTCAATTTTCTCTTGAAGGATCCCAATGTTGGCATGCTCACCACTGCTCAAGGCAGTGGGTTCCACTGTCGTACTGCTCTAACAGTTAAGGAGTTTTCCCTGATATTCAGCCTCTATCTGGCTTCCTATAGTTTCAGCCGGTCTCCTTTTCTCAAGGCTAAATGTGCCCAGTTTGTTCAGTCTTGAGACCTCTCCATCCCTTGTGGGTGAAGGAGGAGCACATTAAAAGTACTATAAGGGGGAAATCTGCCTTTTCAAGAACAAGCCACCTTTACTGACTGGTTGGTGGGTTGACTGGTTAATTGCATTTTTGAACTGCCTACTCGTGTAAAACCACTGCCTTGGGCAGTTCACAAAGTAACGTTAAAATCAACCGGTCCCACCCACTTAAAAAACAAATCAAACTGAAGCCACTTGAGAGAGAGAGAGAGAGAGAGAGAGAGAGAGAGAGAGAGAGAGAGAGAGAGAGATAACCATGAAACTGGTAAGTTGGCAGGCTAATAACTCAAGAGCCAACTAAGAAACATCACGACAGCCATGAAACCACAGAGCAAGAGACTTCATGTTGTACTCAAGTCTTATAATGGACGTTATTAAGATATCTGGATCTACGCAGAGGAGGACACACACGCACAACTGCAGCCTCCAGCTTCATACACATTTGCCATGATTTATTCAGGCTGGGAGGCTAGCATTTCTCGTCAAGGAACACTAGGTTTTGACAGTCATTTATTTTAGCACAGAGGACCCTGCCTGGCATCTAGTTGCCAGGGAGGACCTGCTCTCTAGCTGGCCAATGCAAACAGCAAAATTAAAAGGGGGTTCACATGACTAAGGCCATACGAAATATAAAATTTCCTGCACAAAGAAAATAAGCTTGCCAGGTTGACCACTTCGTTACAAGCCTTTCCTCCAATCGTTCCCAGTTTGTTACTTCCATGCTTTCTTTTTTATTACTATGATGCATATTTCAAAGTAAACATACAAAATCAAACAATTCCCCAATAGGAGTAGAAACATTTATGTACACACATAGTGCATACCTGAAGCAAAGCTTCTTAATGCTGTGGAGCTTAGTACAAATTTGAGGTTAGAAGACATTCCACCCACAGTTCAGGCGCTGTCACTTTGATCTGAATTTCTCCGTGGATTCCACAAGGCCCTTATCTTTAAACAGCCTCCCCCAAACACTACTAAAACCCACAAGCTATGAAACAGGAAAAGGAGGGAAATGAAGCTCTACCAATCTCAGTTTCGTTAGTAAAGGTAACAACCGCTCTTGCTCAAAAGCCAGTCGTATCTGATTCTAGGACTCAGTGCTCATCTCCGTTTATAGCCAAAGAGCGAGCGCTGTATGTGTTTGCAGACGTTTCCATGGACATGTGGCAGGCAGGACAAAACATTGGAGTGCACAGAATGCTGTAACCGTTCCCACCGAAGTGGTACCTATTTATCTACTTGTAATTTCTTCCTTTTGAACTGCTAGGTTGGGAAGAGCTGGGACAAAACGACAGGAGCTCGCTCTGTTGTACCACACTTGGGTCTTGAAATGCCGACCTTCTGATCTTCAAGCTCAGCCTCTTCGCCACCAAGCCACTGAGAGCTCTTACAGACTGCTGTAAGTGTACAAAAGGCTTCACACTCTTGGGCACAAAAGCCATCACAAAAGGTTCCACGGTCCCAAACCCCTCCACCCCTTACTTCGACTGTGATTCTTTCTCCCACGTGTGTTTTTCATTTAAAGTGGAATGAAAATGCTCTGGTTGGAGGGGAGGGGAAGGAGTACAGGCATACACAAACACACACACACACACACTGACACACAGAGGAACACACAGACACGCACCAGTCAAGGCTGGAAGAAAGAAAAGGCGTGAGTTAGTAGATAGACAGAGAGAGAGAGAGGGTTGTCCAGAGGCCCTGATACTTACATTCCCACCTCCAGGGACATGCTTAATATTGTCTTTGGACCCACACTTGGACTGGACGTGGCTGTAGTTTGCCCTTTTGGAGAGTATCTGGACCTGGAGCGTCACAGAGATAGAGAGAACAACACAAGGGAAAAGGGCTGGTTAGAACTCTCTCCCGGGAGGAGCGGCAACATTCGGACACAGAGCGGTGGAGGACGAGCAGCAGAGCAGACAGCAGACGAGAGAGCTTGTGTTAGAAGAGAAGGCCAGCCTGACTCCGAGCAGGACGAAGCGTGAACAGACACGGGACAAGGCAAGGACACAGAGAGAGAGAGGGACGGGGGTGGGTGGGTGGGTGAGGAAGCTGAGGAACCAACCAGGCAGCCAAGCAGGTGGTGGTCAGTGGCAAGGGCACCCTCTGCGGGCCTTCCCAGGCTCTCCAGGGAAAGTCAACTCCAAGAGGAAATGCCATGCGCTTCATTCAATGGCCTCCCATGGTCAACACAGGACGGGTAACTAAGGCATCCTCACTCATCTTGACTGCAAGGCCTCCATTGCACACTCTAGCTCAGGGGTGCCCAAACTATGGGCCAGATCTGGCCCACGATGCCAATTCATCAGGCCCACACCACCCTCATCACTCCTATAAGCAGAAGAAAAACGGGCGCATTTTACTTCTGCTTCCAGGAGTAGAGTGGCGTGGGGCGGATGAATTGGCAGAATGGGCCACATATGGTCTGTGGCCCGTAGTTTGGGTAACCCTGGTTTAAGCAGAGAAAATGGCAACCTAAAATCCCTCTCATCCTCGTTGCAACACAGATGGCAAGGTGCGTTTTACTTCCGCTTCCGGTGGGAGGAACCACGTGACCGGCCCACAGCCCGGAAAGTTTGGCCACCCCTGCTCTAGCTTGAGCACACAAATGGAAGCCTTTCTCAGACTAGGCCACGATCCTCCACATCAAGCATCTTTTGCAATTAGCAGCAGGCGTGGTGTGGCATGGTGGAAACACACCCCAAGAGCCTTTCCACTCTCTCTAGGGAGCCCTGGCGGCGCAGGGGTTAAACTGCTGTACTGCAGCCTAAGTGTTGTGAGTTCGTTCCTGACCAGGGCTCAAGGTTAACTCAGCCTCTTCCATCCTTCCCAGGTCAGTAAATGAGTACCCAGCTCGTGTTGTGGGCAAAATACTAATTACTCTGTGAACAGCCCAGAAATTGCACTAAGGACCTACATGGGGTGGTATAGAAGTGTGACTGCTTTGGTCTCAGGACTACAAAATACTGTGCTAGGTGCCACCAGCGGCAATGGAAACAAGCAGCTTTGCAGCCAAGCTTCCAAGCCTTTCTGGAAGAAAAGCATCTCCTTGTCTCCCATTTTGTCTTGTCTTGTCCCCTGCTTTTGCTTTCCCAGACAAGAAGAGACCAGGGAAGGCCCGGGCAGTTGCTAAAGCCAGCAATCCTGCTTCAAAGCTTCCCTGCATGCTCCTGAATTGTTCAGCTTTGACATAAGCCAACACCAAGATACTGGATTTTGTGGCTTACTTGAAGAGAAACAAAGGATCTTTTCAGGTTCTCTCCAAGGCTTGTGCCACAATAGAAGGGGGTTAGCTTTGAAGGTCTTGGGGGAGCCTTGTTTTCCTAAAGCTCCCCCCCCCCCACCTCTGGATGTAAAGCCTAGAGATGGGCCAGCTGGCCCGGCTGCCTCTGCACAGTTGAGGGAGAAGCCCTGGGATCTCCTTCTCCCAAAGGATGAAGGAAGGTGACGGGCTGAGCAGAGGGACGGAGGCTCTCCTTCACGCCTCCAGTAGAAGGGATCAAAATTGTGGACGAAGGACTGCAGAGTGAAAGGAAGGGACTTCTATCACAGATCTGGACTGGTTGGATAGTAATGGGAGGGAAAGCCTAGAGCCATGATGGTGAACCTTGGCACTCCAGGTGTTCTTGGACTTCAATTCCCAGAAGCGTACTGCGTACGTGCAGTAATCCCATTTGTGTGGATTCACAGGGACTTGGGCTTCTGGGAACTGAAGTCCAAGAAAACCTGGAGTGCCAAGGTTCACCATCACGGGCCTAGAGCTTGGAAAAGTTACCGTATTCCCTGGCGTATAAGACACACTCCCCTTTCCCAGTGTATTTTAAGAGGGGAGGGTGCATCTTATACATCAGCAAATATGGTACTTGCCAGGACTACAGTTCCAGCTATCCTCCACTCCACATGGGTTTCTATGGGAGTCTGGGAATTAACAGTCCAGGGGAAAAGGAGCTTTCCCAAGATCTGGAATGTCTTCTGACTCCCATGGGGAAGGAGAGAACTGCACTGGCCATGGGTCAGTCCTATGTGGGGGCAGAAAAGAGGCATTGGCCACATGGCCTTTGTTTCTCCTGGGACATCTACGCTCAACCCTCTCCCCCCCCCCCCCATGGCCAACTTGGCCAACCACTACTGTTTAGATGCCAAGGCCCATCCCAGAACAGCACTACAAAGCCCTCGGTGCGCTGGCAGAGGCTTGCTCCACGTCCTGACAAACCACCAAAGGTCAGCTCAATTGGGGGCAGCTTCCATGCCAGCTAAACCGAGGCATTGTTTGTGTTCTGGACAAGCTGAAAGAAGCCACCCAGCCCATTAGAGCCTTCACAAAAACGGCTGTGTTGCAAGGGCCAACCTGAACTGACAAAAAGCCAAAGGCGGGGGGGGGGGGGGGAGAGACACATGACACTCAGCTCCTGCCGATGTTGAGCCAGAAACGCTTTTCCTTAAGCCCGACCGTGTGTGTGTGTGTGTGTGTGTGTGTGTGTGTGTGTGTGTGTGTGTGTGTGAGAGAGAGAGAGAGAGAGAGAGAGAGAGAGAGAGAGAGAGAGACCTAAATGAGCAGCTTCACAGGTGGCCATCTAGACAGATGATAATGTGGTTCTCCCTCGGGCCCATGTGGCTCACTGTCCACTCCAAAGGAGGCTGGAAGCTGGGCCATCTCACCATCAGTGGAGGGGGCCATGCGACAAACAGGGAGGGAAGCAGAAAACTGCTGCTAGGAGAGTCTGCATTCCTGGGTCCAGAACAACGACATCCCCAAATGTTTTAAGATCCTCCCGCTAGCACGTGGACCACTAAACTACTGGAGACCAGAACCTGGAGTGGAGAATTCCCAGAGTCTCTCAGCCTGCATGGCCACTGGTTTGGCTGGGAAGTCCCAGAAAGACGATTCCCAGGTTTCGTGTGACACTGGAGGGGAAGGAAGGGGACTCATGAAGCCGAGTTTCCTCCATATCAGGGCTGGGGAACCCATGGGCTTCTAGGGACCGTTGGGCTCCAACTAGTCTCAGCCAGCCATGCCCCAGTGCTCAGGATGATGGGAATGGTGGTTCATCAGCACCTGGAGGGCCCAAAGACCTCTCGGCCCCGTTAGGCAAAAACCTAGCAGGAAGAAAGCCCCCCCCCGGGGGGGGACACACAAAGCTGCAGCTTCCCTTTGCAGGGAGGTCCATTCCACTCCAAGCCACACCTCCCCTTGTGGATATGCCTTCTTCTTCCTCAGAGGAAGAACTAAGCCCAGGCACACAAAGTCCCATCTTTCAAAGGCGTAAAAATGACACGATTCCCCCTTCGCAGGTCATTCCTCAAGCATTCCCATGAAAACAACACGTCGTCCAAGGAAGGTGCCTGGAAACTTCTAGGAAGGAGGGGGGGAGGCTCACTGGCGCGAGGGAAGTGTGCTTGCGCTTTGAGCCCCATGAAGGGGAAGAAGGAAGGGGGGGGCTCTCCTTCATTTCTGTGTTCACAGAAAAGGGCAAACAATGGTCCCCCAAGAACAGGGGGCTGGATCCGGCCCCCGATCCAGCCCCCGATGCCAATTCATCCAGCCTGCGGCACCCTGTCACTCTTGGAAGCAGAAGTAAAACGCGCCCGCCACGAGGGCGGCATGAGCCGGATGAATTGGTGTTGGGGGCCGGTTCCAGCCCACAGGCTGTTGTTTGGGCACCTCTGGTTTAAGCAGAGAAAATGGCAGCCTAGGCGATGAACCTCAGCGATGGTTGTCTCTTGCCAGGCACCCTCTGGTCACTCACAAAGCAACATGGTTTAGCCCGCATGTCAAATATCCTTTATGGGACCGTTTCCCTTGCAGCGGAAAGGGGCGCACGAAGAAGGAGGCGCCGTGCACAGGAAGGGAAGAGCGCCAGAGGCAAGGAGACAAAGGTGCAGAGAACCAATGCAGAAGAAGAAGAAGGGGGGGGAGGTGACCCAGCGAGGGGGTGCAGTGGAGAAAAATCAGATTTTATCAAGACAGCAGGAAGGTTTGTCCTTTCCTCTCCCAAGTGATAGAAGTCTAAAAGGAAACTCACTTTCCCATTGGGCTGCTTTTGTGCCCCCTCTTTTGTAACAGCTGTTTTAGTGGTAGCCGTTTTAGATACTGCATTGAGTTCAGGCTTTCGGGCAGCCCCGGCTGACTCTGCCTTTCTCTCTACTTTTGCCTAGATGGAGACAAATTGGAGGGTGACTTTCACATCATGACACGTTCAGGGAAATAAACAGCAGCAGCAGGAACAGCAAGGGCAGGAAAGGCGGCTGGACGTGGAAAAAAACCACCGGGACATTCCCAAGGGCTCCGAGGAGAAGCCAAAGGGGGATCGGTCAGGGAGACAGATAGAGAGAAGGCAGCGAGTGACACAAGGCCAGCGATGCTCAGGGCAACCGCCTGACGAGCCATGGTGTGGTAAGACCAGGGTTCGAGCAAAGACCACAGGGATAGCTTTGGGCATCCCCATAAAAACAGCCTGAGCAGAACTCAGAAAAGTTACATTTTTTTTGGGGGGGGGGAGGGCCTAGGACTCCCAGGATCCCTCTTGCTGGCCAGGCTTTCCTGGGAGTTTGAGCTGAAAACCTGACCTGTCCCAAGATCTGCTGCTGGATCAAACTAGAGGGCCAACACCGTTGGGTGGCCTGTTATCACAGCAGGGAACCACCTGCAAGACGGCCACGTTTTTAACACCCATACCCACCTTCTACCTCCAGAGGCCCCTTTCTCAGGTGACAGACATGTTCCCTACCTGGACACAAGGCTTACCTGAAAGCCAGACTTCACTTTGGGAGCAGCTCTAACCTTCCCATTGATCTGCTGGCTTCCAAAGTCCACCCAGAGGAGAGGGCTTCTGTTCTGCTGCAGACACCCGTCGCCTCTGGGGTTTGAGGCTCTGGCTTATCCTCTCTGCAGATCAAAGACTGGGATGCTTCAGGAGGCGGCTGAACCACATTCTTTGCTGTGATTCGAACCCTAACCCAAAGCAGTGGGCAGAATTCCTGGTTTCTACCCCAAAGATCCAGACGCTCTGAAGATGCAGAAGGCCCTGCACCAGGGATGGTGAACCTTGGCACTCCAGCTGCTCTTGCCTGTTCTTCAACTTCAATTCCCAGAAGCCCAAGCCTTTGTGAAACCACACGAATGGGTTTACTGCGCATTTGTGTGGATTCACAGACTCTTGGGCTTCTGGGAATTAAAGCTCAAGAACAGCCGCGTATGCGCAGTAAACCCATTCGTGTGGATTCACAGGGACTTGGGCTCCTGGGAATTGAAGTCCAAGAACAGCTAGAGTGCCAAGGTTGGCCATCCCTGATGCATGCCTGAAGAAGTGATCTTTTAATCACAAACACTCGTGCAATGTTTGATTTTTTAAAAATCATATCAGAGAATAAACAAAACAAAAACGCTTTAAAGTGTTAAAGAGTAAATGTTCTATTTCAATGTTCGCTTTGGTGGATCAAGTCCACATCAGCAGACATGGGAGTGAGACTTTTATAAATTGCTTTTTAAAAGCGATCCTATAAAGCAGGGATTCTCAGCCTTTTAAAGCTGGGGCCATTGGGTCACGCTGCCTCAGACAGCTTCGGGGGCTGGAGGGCCATTTTGCCCTTCCTCCACCCCATGGTACTTCCTGGTGTGGTGGAGCCAGTGGGAGCCCACATGAAATGGCATTGCGGGCCATTGGGAACCCCTGCTATAAAGGCATCGCCTTCTTTCTGCATGTATTTTGTGAATGGACCACACCGCTGCCTGTCTTTAGAGAGTGGAACTGGAGCAGCAGCCAGGGGGTATTTGGGTTTTAGGCAGGGGAGAGAAATGGCTGGAATACCATTCTCCTCATCGCTGCTCACCAAAGAGCATGTGACATGGGGACAGCAGCAATCGAAGCCCAACCCTGTTTGGAGGGCAACCAGCTTGCCACTATGGATTCCGGCGGATGGAGCTGTTATTTCCATTCCAGAAACCGCCCCGGAGCCAAGAGTCGCCCAGGGATGGAGCAGCTCTCATGAACTGAGGCTTCACCTGCTTC
This sequence comes from Furcifer pardalis, assembly GCA_030440675.1. Lineage (NCBI taxonomy): Eukaryota > Metazoa > Chordata > Lepidosauria > Squamata > Chamaeleonidae > Furcifer > Furcifer pardalis. The sequence continues at coordinate 109,520,945 of CP126897.1, forward strand.
CACTCTTGCTGTTCCGTTTACACAAAGAAGGGGAAACAAGGGGCCCGGTTTAAAGGAGGAGCCCCCCCCCCCGAGACTCGGAGGGGAGGAAAAAGAAACGCCACTTTATGCCACCTTCTTCCAAGCGCAGCTACGTACGTGCCGGCTTACATGTGTCCGTAATTAAGTTGATGCCATCTTCAGGGTCAATTACTCTACTAAGTGGATTTGTCAGGGACAGCTTTTAGATACTGACAAACGCAGAAGTGTCAGTAAGACTGAGAGATCTGACAGCCCCAGAAGGCTCTCTGGCCTACAGAGTCCTGGGATGTAAGAAGGGAGCGAAGCAATGGGATCCCATTTGTGGCAAAGAAACGGATGTAGGAGGCAAAAGCCCTTGTTAATGCATATGCGCTGCCTCTCCCAGACTCTTGCCATGACGGCCACCTAGAGAAACACACAAGGGTTCTGGGCAGTTCCCACTGCAACAGAAGAATCTGGACAGCCTTGGGTGAGACCAGGGCCTCCCAACCTTTTCAAGCCAGGGGGCCAGGTCACACTCTCTCAGTCAACTTCGAGGGCCAGATGGCCATTTTGCCCTGCCTACATGATGGGGGTGGCCATTTTGCCCCAACAGCTTCAAAGGGGCAGCCATTTTGTTTCTCAAATGTTCTTGGAGGGGTGGGGGCCACATGAAATGGTGCCATGGGCCAGATCTGGCCCATGGGCCTTAGGCTGGGAACCTGTGGGTCAGACACAGGACCATGTGTCTCCGCAGGGATTGGTGGACTCTTCTCCCCAAACCGGTCTCAATCCTTTTTGCTTTGCAGTTGCTGCTACGGTGATGGAGCTGGAGCAAATGGGGAGGGGAGTCTCCTGGGGACAAACCATGGATGCCAATCCCACACCAAAGCTGGACCTGACAAACCCACGACGCGTGCTTGCGTTCCCACGTTTACAGATGAGGCTCCCACACGATGGCACATGTTGGGAAGGAAGAGGCCACAAATACAATACATTCATTCCTACTTCTATGTAGGGCCATTGCTAAGGGAGAGAAACACAGGAGGTTTTTATTCCACCATAAATGAAAGCATGAACCAGCTCCTCTCCGGGTGCCCAACCAATCTCTCCTTGGCACAGTGTGGAAGGCCAAGTCAAGGACAGCCAAGAGAGAGCTTGGATGGTTCCCATTGTGAGGAGGGAGAGGGAGAGGCGGCGTTGTTGTTGTTCTCAAATCCCTCTGCAGGGGAACTGGGAACTGCTCCTCTGATGTCTCTCTGGGAGAAACATTGAGCAAGCTAGAAGGCAAGGGCTGAAGACACAAGGAAGCACAGCTAGTTGTGTGCACCTGCACAGGAAGAAGGCCACTCGCCATTGCACAGAATACGGTCTAAGACCGTGATGGCAAACCTTGGCACTCCAGGTGTTCTTGGACTTCAATTCCCAGTAGCAAACCCATTCGTGTGGATTCACAGAGACTTGGGCTTCTGGGAATTGAAGTCCAAGAACACCTGGAGTGCCAAGGTTCACTGCCATCATGGTTCTAAGATAACCTAAATGTGCAAGACACAGCCGAGGTTCAAATGAAAGGGGCCACCTTGGAATTCAGGCTCAGCAAGGCCAGATCAGAAGCCTCTGTTTCTTGGCCATTCAGAGAACTACAAATCAGCCACCCACCCCCACCCACCCCCACCCATGGTTTGATCACAGGCCTGCCTCCTCTTCCCACAGCCCAGGCCAAGTGTCCAGCTTGAGGGACGACTTACCTTCCCTCCCCCAGGCTGGTACTTGATGTTATCTGTGGATCCAATCTTAGAACGGACGTTCTTCAGGTCCGGGGCGGAGACGCTGGTCGGAGGCCTCGAAGGCTTGGGAAGAGGGCTGGTTTTGGGGGCAGTTTTGACGACGGAGGTCTTCTTGGCCTCGGCAGCAGTTGCGCCTGCTGTCCCGGAGGCTTTGGGCACGGCCGGTCTGGGCTTGGGCCGGCCAGCAGCAGCAGCAGTTCCAGGCGGGGCTGGGGAAGGGCTGGTGGAGGCCGGGGCGCTCTTCGGGCGGGTTGAGTCAGCTGTGAAAGAGGCAGCAGAAATCAAGGCCATCAACAGTGGCAGGCATTGCAGAGGGAAGGCCAGCATGGTTGGCTCCGACCGACAGGCCAAGTGAAGCCAAAGCAGGAAGCGAAGTTACCTGAGGGCGATTTTGCCGTGGTCTTCTTGGCCTCTGAGCTCTTGGCATCTGCCTTGATGGCTGCTCAAGACAAAAGAGAGACAGGTGAACCTCTGCTGCGCCTTCTCAGCAAGAGCAACAACACTGATCTACTGCCCCATACATTTAGTACAGTGATGGTGAACCTTTGGCACACGTGCCACAGGTGGAACTCGGAGTCCTCTCTGTGGGCACCCGTGTGGTTGCCCCAACACAGAGTTCACCCCACCCCTCAGCCCAGCAGTCCAATGGGAGCACTTCCTCCCTTCCCCCAGGACAGAGTTCACCCCACCCCTCTGCCCAGCAGCCAAATGGGAGCATTTCTTCCCTCCCTGGTTGCCATGTTGGCACTCCCCTTTAAGTGGGGTGAGGCTCCCCCTCCTCAGTGGAGGAAATGCCACTGGAAACCATTACACTGGGCCCAACGACAAAATGAGCGGAGGAGGAACTACTTCACGGTTCTGATTCCCAAGGGTCATGGAGGCGGAAGAGGCCATGCCAGATGGACTGGCTGTGAATGTGCACCTAGATAATCTCCTCAAGGCTGAGGCAGTCCATTGCAGTCCCAGTGTTAAATCCTGCATGTCTCATTTCATACATGCTGCGGGAGATGACTCCGTGATCATAGTGCGCGGGTCACTTCATGGCAAGCTGGGATCCACCTTAAACAAATTCACGCCAGTGGCATTTTTCCTGCTTCAGGGAAAAATGTATTCTTAGACACGAGTTGTAGCCGACAATGACGATAATGCTCAGTGCACTCTTTGGGCAGTTCACAAGGCAATTACCATTTTTGTCCTCAACATGCTTACCTGTAACTGTTCTTCTTTGTGGTTGCCTGTGAATCCACACAAATGGGTTTACTGCACATACTTAAACTCATTCTTGTGGATTCACAGGGAACCACCAAGAAGAACTTGATGGAGCGCAGGGGCAGAAAGAGACATTGTAGATGTCTCAGCTCTAAAAAGCCACTTTTCCAGGCTCACCCTTCTCTTCTGCTCCCCTTCTGGGGTTTCCTTTGGCCCACTGGAAAGCTCTAGAAAAAAGACAACTGCAGTGGCTTAGTGGTCAAGATGCTGAAGTTGATGACTGGAAGGTCAGCAAGTCAGCAGTTCGAGACCCAAGTACTGCATGATGGGGTGAGTTCCCATCTCTGTCCCAGTTCCTGCCAACCGAGCAAGACATTGCAAGTAGGTAAATAGGTACCACTTCAGCAGAAAAGGTAACAGTGTTCCACGCATTTTGGTGTCTAGTAAAGGATGGCCATTACCTAAGACACCAAAAATCCATCCATGGCCAAGCCAGGATCCTTTCTCTAGCATGCTCAGGGGCTACAGAGATACTCACTGGAGGGCCTCTTGGGTGGAGAGGTGGCCGTGCTCCGTGGGCTCGCCCCATTGAGACTGGCCTGTGCTGTGGATGGCCGAGGAGTACTTAGACGAAGGGTTGTAGCAGACGGTGGCTTTGAAGGGGAGGTCCGCTTATCTGGGCTTTTCACCTCTGTCCCCTAGTAATGAAAAAATACTCACTTTAGGCAATGTTCCTCTTCTTTCACCTCTTCATGGGAAAAAAAACCCTCTTTCTTCAAACCCCCCAATCACAATGTGCTTACAAAAGGCAGCCTCCCTCCTCTCTGTTAAGGAAAGTGCAAACACGGCATCTTCTCCAGCTATCCATGACAGGGAGTTTTACAGATTAATCCTACCAGGAGTCATCGCCCCCCAATTTCCACTATTTCCAAGAGAGGTTCTTCTCCCTGTCCCCAATACGAACTACTCTGTTTCCCTAGAAATAAGACCTACTCAGAAAATAAGCACTCGCATGATTTTTCAGAAGGCTTGTAATAGCCCAAAAATAAGCCCCCGTTAAAATGATCAGCCACCTGGACACATTTGATACGTCTGTTGCAACACACAGCAGATGTATAGAATTATAAAATAATATTAACATATAATTAGATATAAATAAATATTATTGACATTAAATGACTTAAAATAAATGATAATATGAATTATAATTAAGTACAGTAATACCTCGGATAACGTTTACCTCAGATAACGCTAAAATCGCATAACGTTAAATAATCTGGGGAGGAGAATTGGATCGAATAACGTTAAGGTCCTATGGGATGGATCGGATAACAACCGCTAAAGCCTGTGCGGTTACAATGGATCTCTATGGAGCTTTAACGTTATCCGATCCATCCCATAGGATTTTAACATGGATCGGGTAACACTAAAAATCGGATAACACCAAGACTTGTGGAACCAAGTCTTAGCGTTATCCAAGGTATTACTGTACAATGGTACCTCATACAACGATTTTAATCCATTCCATGGGGGGAGTTGTTGTACGAAACAATTGCTATTACGATGCATGGATCGTATAGTGATTTCCCCTATGGGAAGCACCATACAATGGTTTTTTTTGCTAAGTGGTTTTTCCCACTGAAAAATTGTGGTACAGTACGATTTTTTTCCATAGGGAAAATTGTTACGTGGGATGCCATTTCCCTCCCAAACCTAATTGTTTCATTGCTATAAGGAGCGATTGTTGTATGAGGTTCCACTATATTTGTAAAGACCCAAGAAGCCTTGGACGAGAGGCACATACACCCATGTCAACAGATAAACATGAGACTTTATTGCTGAGTGACCAATCAGAGTACAGACACAATGCACAAATAATGTGCACACTTGATAAGGAACAGCCGTGGTTGTGTCTAATATGAATCTTCATAATTCTATGTGTTGTGTGCTTTAATAGATAAACATAAAATAAGACATCCCCTGAAAATAAGCCCTAATGTGTCTTTTGGAGCAACAATTAATCTAAGACCCGGTCTTGTTTTCGGGGAAATACAGTAGCCAAAGGCACTTGTGAAAAGATAGCAGCAGAGTCCACGGGTAGCTCAAGGTGGGAGCAGAGACGTGGCGGATCAAAGGGAAAACCCAGGACCAGGTCAGCAAACGTGGCTCTGCTGTACTCGCGGCTCTCCGGGAAGCTGGATGGTAAGTCAAGAGAAGAGTAGGAAGCCGGACGGACGGAGGTCCAGCCTCCAAGAGAATCACTTGGGTCAGGAACAGCATCAATAAGGCCCATTTGTTTTACCATCTAGCAGGAGGCAGAAAGAGACACTGACGGCTGGGTTGGTCGGTCTTGAGCAGGGAGCTGCCCGTTCTGCCTCTATGGCCCCCACAGGGCCACACTTCTGACATTTGTCCCTCACTTGCCCCCTGGTTCTAGAGAAGCCTCACAGGGGGGCATTCCGACCACTCTCAATTTACATGGATGACACATGTTTTGGGTTATAAATCCTTCAGTACGCAAATGTTGCATCAGTCTTCTCAAACCTGACTCTCCCTTCAGGTGGGCTGGAATGGAACTCCCATAAGGGTCAGCCGGTACAGAAGTCCACCTGGGGAATACAGCACTAGCTTTATATGGCACTTGCAGCTTCCAGGGCTTAGATTCCCTGCGAACTGCCTGTACCAGCAGTGGAGAACTTATGGCATGCGACCCAGAGGGGCACTCAGAGCCCTCTCTGTGGGCATGCATGTCATCACCCCAGCACAGGGTTTGCCTCACCCCTCTCTCTGCCCAGTAGTCAAATGGAAGTGCTTCCCCCTCCCTTCAGCAGAGTTCACCCCATCCTCTGCCCAGCAGCCCAATGGGAGTGCTTCCTCCCTCCCCCCAGCACAGAATTCACCCCGCCCCTTTGCCCAGCAGCCCAATGGGAGTGCTTCCTCCCTCCCCCCAGCACAGAGTTCCCCCAACCCTTCTGTAGCATGGATGGCAGCCTGCTAAGTCTGGGCACTCAGTCTCTAAAAGGTTCACCATCACTGGCCTAAATGATCTCCGAAGCTGGATTGCCCCACAAACCAGCATGTGCTGCCCTCATCTTGGTGAGCACCATGTCCTATGCCTCTTCTCTACTAGGAGCTGAGCCACGAGTGGGAGCTCCATCCTTTCGATGGTAGGAAACTCAGTGTTTAAAGCACGCAGGCAATAAACTCCATGGGCTCAGCTGAACCGTTGCTAAATGAAGTGCCAATTTTCAAATTTATTTAATTTTTGTTTTAGCATTCTGGCTCTTTTTCTTTTGTGTAAGTTCTTCGTTCACCGAAATCACTCGTGCCCTCACCACAGCCCCCTGCCAAGAGGAAGCTCCTTAATTACAAGCAGAAAGAGAAAATCGCTCCGAAAGGCTTAGAGATGGCATTTGTCCAAGACCATCTGGGACACAAATAAGAACTGATCAATCTAGGAACAGCTGACGCAGCAGGGAAAGGAGGAGGGAGGGGGGGACCCTTTCCAGGAAGATGTAGGGCGGGGGCGGGGGGGTCCTTAGGAAAACCTCAGGAGTGCAAGTAATCTATTATTGCATGGGTTTCTTTCCCTTCTGCAGCTATTAAACTCTCAATCTGATCATCTAGCACAGGGGTGCCTAAACTACGGCCCATGGGCCGGATTTGGACCTGTTTTATTTCCACTTCTGGGAGCAGCGAAGGCAGTGTGGGCCAGATGAATTTGCATGGGGGGAGGGCCCTGATCCGGCCTATAGGCTGAAAAGTTTGGGCACCCATTTAAAGTTCTTGACATATTTATATGCCTACACATGAATCTTTTACTTCCGCATTCAGGAGCAGTGAAGGCAGGGAGGGCCGGATGAATTGGCATCAGCGGCTGGATTCAACCCATGAGCTGAAAAGTTTGGGCACCCGGATTTAGCGCCTATAAAAAACTGTTGACACATTTTGAGATTCAATAGCCTTTCTTCGCTATGACCTGAAAGCAGTTTGACGCTCCCTCTGCCCATTGGGTTCCCGGCAATTTCAATTATAAAAAGTGTCAGAACCGTGCTGAGTCAGGCCTAGTAACTATGGGGACCAGGAGACAGGCTGAGTTTACTTTACCTGGCGACAATGGGCAGCGTTCCCATGCAACGGTGAGCATGAGTGGCTTCTGCCCAGGGGACTTCACTCCCTGCCAGTTTTGTTCTTAATGTGATGCAGGACGAGCCACCTAAATCTCATGCGACGGCTGGAGGAAGGGTGGCACGAACCTTCTTGGCTCACAGGGTACCAAGCCAGCAGGAAGAGGAGGAGGAGGAAGAAAGGCCACACTCCTCGCTAGAGCTTAGAATAGTTGTGGGGGGTGGGGGGAGTGTCACTTTCAGACAGACAGGAACTCTAGGAGCTACAATCTGAAGAAGTGGCTTTTGCCAGTTCAGAGGTCTTGACCTCGTGAAACACAGCTTGTTTATTGCAAAGTGCCAATACAGCAACAGGAGGAGGAGGAGGAAGCGCTCCTATTGGGCTGCTGGGCGGAGGGGCGGGACAAACTCTGTGCTGTGGGGAGGGAAGAAGCTCTCCCACTGGGCTGCTGGGCAGAGGGGCGGGACAAACTCTGTGCTGGGGAGACGGCACACATGCCCACGGAGAGGGCTCTGAGTGCCCCCTCTGGCACGCACGCCATAGGTTCGCCACCCCTGCTATAGATGGTTGTAATAAAATGCAACACATTCTTCTTAGAGGAATTTTTACAGTTTTAAAAATTTTAATTATTAGCATTTTATTGGATAAGTTTGTGATTGTATTTTTATCTTGTAAGCCGCCCAGAGTCGGGTGTAAGCCCGATTGGGGCGGGATAGTAAGTGTGAATTAATAAATAATAATAATAATAATAAATAAGGGCTCTTAAGGCTGAATTAGGAGTAGGATGCCCCTACTCGTCATCATCTAATCAGACATAGGCACACCCTGCAGGAGAAAAACTAAGCAGACAGGAGCTCCGGCCAGAGACGTGCCAGACGGTTCCTGGCCCCGCCAACATCTCCATCTCCCCCGGATGCGAAACACCTGTCCGGGGGAGTGAAAAAGGGCTGCCGGCAGGAGCTCCAGCCAAAGACGTGCCAGACGGTTCCTGGCCCTGCCAACATTTCCGTCTCCCCCGGACGCGGAACACCTGTCCGGGGGAGTGAAAAGGGGCTCCCGGCAGGAGCTCCGGCCAGAGACGCTGGGCGAGGAGGACTCTAGCCGGGAACGCTCAGTCTTGCTTCACCTGCCGGCGCTCCCGAGCCTCGCCCCCACGCCGGGCTACAAAAACCCAACAGCGTGATGCTGCTATGGCTTCCAGAGCATGCTTGTGGTTAGGGTGAGAGCCCTGACATTGTTGGATTATGTACTGTATTTTTAAATTATATTGCATTTTTGAGACTATGTCATTTATATGTAATTGGAATTGTATTCTGTAACCGTTATTTTGCAGTGTGCTTTTGTTTTATTGCACTGCTGTACTGTATTGTTGTATTTATTGTACTGTATTATATGACTTTTGATTTTGTTATATTACTTTTGATTGTCCTATATGTGTGGTTTCTGTGAACCGCCCTGAGTCGGTTGTACCGAGTAGGGGGGTATACAAATCGAATAAATGAATGAATGAATGAATGAATGAAGTTAGAGTAGAAAATTTCATTCCAGACACATTAACTTTCTTTATGGCCAGACTTGGCACTCCATGTGTCCTTGGACCATTTGTGTAGATTCAGAGACTTGGGCTTTTGGGAACTGAAGTTCAAGAGCACCTGGAGTGCCAGGGTTCACCACCACTGCCATAGAGGGTTGATTCTCAAAGGGGATCTTCTTGAAAAGCACACCATGATATCCCACGTGGGGCAACGTGTTGCATGACAGAAGGCTGAAGCAGATCAGCTGGCACCAAACATTCCCACAACATGTCTATTCCCTCGGTTCTCAGAAACAAGGAGTGATGCTCCTTACCTTTGCTTTCGCGTCTTTTGGGGTTAAGGTGGAGGGCCGGGTCGTGCTTGTCCCTGGGCGCTTGGGGGTTGTGGCTGCGGCTGGACCGGCCGTAGGGCTGGTGGCTTTTTTGTTTTGCCCTGGTCCAGCGGAAGCCGGCCGCTTGGTTGGACCAACGGCAGCAGCAGAAGCAGCAGCAGCAGCAGGGGCTACGGGCTTGGTTTTCGCCGCAGCAGGCTTTGTGTTAACACACACACAAGCAAAAGAAAGAGACACCACACACAGGTAACAAAAAGAAAAGAAGCGCAATGTAAACACAACTTTCGGCAGCAAAAAATGTATGCAAAATCAAGTCAACTGAAATGAAAAACTAAGCGTGTCCTTGTTCAGTTCTCTGAGTGCAAGAAAGATTGAAGGGCCCAGCCAGTCCCCCCTGTCAACTGGGAACCAGTGGCAAGAGAGCAAGAGCCGCGGCACTTCTTCTCCATGCCACACAGTGCTTAGCGCACTCTCCAGGCAGCTCCCAAGTGAAGGAGCTCTGTTTCACCAGGCCAAGGAACCTGAGCTTGCAAAAGCCACTTCTTCAGATTGTAGCTACTAGAGTTCCAACATGTTGGGGGACTCATTTTACAACCCCAGGAGGATGGAAGAGGCTGAGTCAACCTTGAGCTCTGGTCTGGATTGAACTCTCAACATTCTGGCTGTGATACAGCAGTTTAATCACTCACGCCATCAGGGCTTCCCAACAGATTGTTATGATTCCTAAAGGGAAGACTTTGGCCCAATTTGATGCTCCAAAGCATTCCGACAGAGTCGCTGTCACGATGAACAAAACAAGGATTGAGGGAAGGTGGCGGAAGGTGGTGTCTGCACATTGGGAAGGGAGCAAAGGGCCTGAAGGCTGCAGGTCTAGAACGCCCTGCCCTTCTTCTCTTCACAGGGGCAGCAGGGACCCCCACGTGTGAATGCCAGAGAGCCAAGAAGAAGAAGAAAGAAGAAAGAAGAAAGAAGAAAGAAGAAAGAAGAAGGAAGAAGAAGAAGAAGAAGAAGAAGAAGAAGAAGAAGAAGAAGAAGAAGAAGAAGAAGAAGAAGAAGAAGAAGAAGAAGAAGAAGAAGGTACATTTCCTCCGCCAACACAAGCCTAGAGGTTCTTCCTTCCTTCCTTGCCCTAGTCCCATCTTTATGAAGCAAAATCCATAATCCTAGAGCATAGCAGGCCAGAAGTTCACTTTTTCCAGGGAGCTTGGGAAGAACCAGGGGACAACACAGTGCCCTTCAAAGGTTGGTTTTACCTTGACATCCTCCAAAGTGCACCAAACACGGTGATACTGTAAGGCAGGGTTGCCCAAATCTTTCCCGCTATGGGCCGGTCACATGGTTCAGCGGGCCAGTCATGTGGTTCCTCCCACCAGAAGCAAAACGTGCCTTGCAATCTGTTTTGCAACAGATATGTGGTAGATTTTAGGCTGCCATTTTCTCTGCTTAAACCAGGGGTACTTAAACCGTATGGGCGCGTTTTACTTCTGCTTCCGGGAGTGACAAGGGTGGCATGGGCCGGATGAACTGGTGTAGGGGGCTGGATCCAACCCACAGGCCATACTTTGGGCACCCCTGCCATAAGGCATTTGGGGGCTGGGGGGAACCTCTCAAGAAACTCTCATGGGTTCTTGCCATGGTCTCACTGCCAGCATGGATCGAGGGGTGGATAAGGAGGAATAGCCGCCACTTCCCTAGACGTAGGCAATGGTGACGGGGTGCTCCATCTCTCAGCTCAGAGAAGAGAACTTGTTCATGGCCAGCAAAGCAAAGAAGAAGAAGCAGGAGGCAAAAAGGAAGAAAACCTGCAAAGCTGGAAACACTGCCGGACCCCTCTTCCTCCTCCTCCTCCTCCTCCTCCTCCTCACCTTGGTTTTCTTCTCTGGACTCGGGGGAAGCTCCTTGCTGGGTGGGGCTGTGACATCATTCGTTGTGGCAACCTCAGTGGCTGGCTTGGTCTCTTCCGGTTTTGCTGGACCAAAAGGAAAAGGGAGGAAATGCACTTCAGCGTTCATGCATCATCTCAGGTTTTCCTTTCCTTTCTTGTTTAGACAGTACATGGAGGACGGAGGCAGTTAAGACAACAGCTATTGCTACCTATTTTACCACTGCAAAGAGCTGGAAAGCCCACCCCACCCATCCCAATGGATTTGAGGGTGGGGAGTTGGGGGTGGTTGGGTTTCCTTGTGCTGGTTACAGAAAGCTCATCATTTCTTCAAAGCAAGCAGACTGTCGACTGCTAAGTTGTGCATTCACACAATACACACACACACAACATGCAAATATAAGGCCTGGCCTTGACTACAAGCCAGTGACTCTGCTTCAACTCCCTGCACAGAAAGCAGAACCAAATCAGCACCTAAACAGTGTGACGGCAACCCCCACCCCCCACCCATGCTTGGCCTGGAGTGGACAGTTGCCAAGCCAAGCCAAACCAAGCCAAGCCCATCAGAAGACACATGGTAGGGAGAAAAGTAATTCATGAGCTAGGACTTCAAAGTCGGGGACCGGAGGGGGGGGGCTGCCGCCGCCGGGGCTTGGCACTTAGCTGGTCTCCAACATTTTCTCTGCTTAAACCAGGGCCCCCTGAACTACGACCTGTGGGCCAGATCTGCCCCCCAGCACCAATTCATCTGCCCCATGCTACCCTCGTCTCTTCCGGAAATGGAAGTAAAATGCGCCCATGCAGGCATGTTTTACTTCCACTTCCAGGAGTGACAAGGGCGTGGGTCGGATGAATTAGCATTGGGGCCAGATCTGGCCCACAGACCGTAGTTTTGTCACCCCTGCCATAAGACATTTGGGTACCCGAACTACGGCCCTGTCAGCAGGGAAAGCCAAATTTACATTTGGTCAGAATAGGCTCACAAACAATTTAAGGGCCTTTAGACTGCTCTGCACCAAAACCAAACCCATCTGAGCTCATTAACTCGCTTCTCATTTCTACTCTTAACGGACTTGCAGTGAACTCTTCTATAAAGCTGACCATGTAGAGGCAACCAGCTCTTAGGCGAGGAGTTCAAACTGACCCAGGAGGGCGTCCAGCTCAATCACAACTCAACTCAGGAGTTTTCCCACAGCCAACCCCACCAGTGAGACGTGTCTAAGGAAGGAATTATTTGATAGGCTCCAACACAGGAAGGCAGCGGTAGAAGAATAGCATAGGACGACCCAACAATCCTTTCCCCAACTTTAAATTAGGGGAGTGGGCTGGGGGGTGGGTGGGTCATCTACTGATGGTTGCCAAAAGCAGGCTGCCTCATAGGAGAATCTTCCACCTGCGTGGAAGAAGCAAAAGAGGGAGCAGCCCTCCAACCCAAACCTACATGAGAAGAAAGCAGGGTCCCAATAACCTTTCTGGACCCTGGAAAGACCACCGCCACAGGCGGAAACAACTGGGGGCGGGGGGGGGGGAGATGACAGCAACAAACATGATGAAGTTGCTGTAGCGCAAGTGTGTTCTGTGCTGGTGGAGCAACATCAAAAGCAGCCACACTCCACATCACAGCAGCTCTTGAGCTTTATGGCAAGAACAAACACTCTTGGGTAACACAAGAGCAACACCAAATTAGAAGCTGGAGGAAGGAGCTCACTGGACAAGAAACAACATGAACGGAGGAGGCTATGGCTGAGGAGCTCAACATCCCCTATGGAGGACCCTGAATTGGCTGAGGGTTGGAGTCCCTCAATGGAAGACCAAGAGGCTGGCGGACAACAACACACCGTTTGAATGTGGAGAGAGACAGAATCCATGGGCTCATTTACTGGCCTGCTGACTCCTGCCAGAAACATGCAGCAATGGAGACTTAATTTTAGCCGAGAAGGTGATTTCATTTTGGCAGTTCAACATTTGATCTGGATACAAAAGAAGAAGCTTTTGTCCCCCTGGGGCTAAGGCAAGAGGAGATGAATTTATGCCTTCCTTCATTTACCAGGTGAGAATGAGTGCAGGTGAGGCAGGCAGAAGATAGGCCAGCAAGCTTTTTGGACTTCAAGCATCATCACTCCCCTCTCTTCGAGCCCTGTTTGCCGGGGGAGCTGCAGTCCCAAAGAAGTTCCATTTCCCAGCTCTGGATGATTCCCCCCCACCCGGCGTGCCTCTGAACCTAAGCCTCAAAGCATCTCTCATAAGCCGACCTCATTCTCCCTGTTCAGAAAAATCTAGCACGGGGATAAAAAGAGATGAAAAACTGAGTGACACAGGGTGGGGGTGGGGAGATGAGCCTCATCGTTGCCCTCAAATCAAAGTGAGTTATCAGTGCATTTCAGATTCCCCCCCCCCCCCCTTGACTTCAGGCAGAAGAACACACAAACTGGACCGGATTTCACACCATGGAAAGGGAAATCGCTCTGGGTCCCAACAGCAGTGCCAGACTTCTGGCCAAATCAAATTAGTGGCCAGTTCAGCAAGGCTCCCCCTGGGGCCTTGGGTTGTCTGCCTGCCTGCCTGCCAAAGGCAACAGCCCATTTCCCATGCAAGTTCAAGGACATACAGACAAACACCCCTATCGCTCCAAGCGGCCAGAATTCACCTTAATTGCAGTATCAATCGACTCGTGTTCCAGCCAGTTCAGCATCTCAACCCTGCGGGCTTGACAATTGTGTTGAACAGCCAATATAAAACTGTTTGTTCAAGCAGAGACAGAGTCTTTGAGAGAGGACCCACTCCGCTAAAGAGAGCGGTTTAGTCAATACATGTCTATCCCGCTCTTTCATCAAGGATTTTATGACCTCCTACCTGTCTGTCGGCCCCTGGCTCCCAATTTTTGCCTGCAAACTACTTTGCAATGTAAGCTCAAGATCATCGAATGTCCCTCCCTTAGAGATAAGCAAGGATTTGAATCCAGCCTCCACCTCCCAACTGATATGCGATGTGCTATATAGCATTGAGGCCAGCCCTTGCAAACTAATGGTCGGATGGGAAATATAGAGCAATCATCAGTGGCTTAATTGGCCAAACCCTGCCCCTCCACCCCTCTACTAGGTTTCGCTCACCTTGCCTGAAACTGCCATGCCACCCACTCTCTCCATCAATGCCTTCTACTCTGGTATCCTGGATCCAGCATCAAGGCAGTGGCTTCCAAGAAAATGAAATGCACAACCCAAGAAATACCCCTGCCGTCCTATGCCAGCAGGTTGTGACTTGTGATAAACGTATCAGTGGAACAGAAGTGCTCTGGTGGGGATATGGAGTTTTCATAGCAATCATTAGGAACTGGCTGCCCTTCCGTCTTCCATGCCCTGCTGCTGCAGCTGGGAAGAACTGTCTCCTACACCCCATTATCCATCTTTGTGCACCTGTTAGCATGTTTGCTACCATTTGAGGCACTCCTGCTCAAGAATTCACTGTAAAGAATAGCAGGATGTCTGTAAACATACACCGGGGTCCTGTGTGGAAAGAGGAGGCTTTTTATACTCACCTTCTTTGACACAACAGCTCTATTAGAACGCTACAGCTGGGAACTCAAAGCCTAGGCAGTCTTGCAAGGGATACAGAGGTACAAACTATTTACCCAGTTTTACTGCCCTGGAAACATGGAGACCGGGAGGTCCCAAACTACAGCCCATGGGCTGGATTTATCCCCCCCCCCCCCGATGCCAATTCCTCCAGCCTGTGCCGCCCTCGTTGCTCCCAGAAGTGGAAGTAAAATGTGCCGTACTGTTCTGAGAGTGATGAGGGTGGTGCAGGCTGGATGAATTGGTGTTGGGCTGGATCTAGCCCATGGGCCGTAGTTTGGGACCCCTGATTTAAGCAGAGAAAATGGCAGCTTAAAATCTATCTCATCCTGTTGCAAAGGTGGCAAGGTGTGTTTTACTTCCACTTCCAGGGGGAGGAACCATGTGACCGGCCCACGGCCCAAAACATTTGGGCACCCAGGTGTAGACACTCTGAGCAACTAGACCAAGGCTGCACCAAGCCAATCTAGGATGACTTAACCGGACCACTTCTTCATTGGAAGAAGTGAAACGGGTTCTAGAGCAAGCACACTGTGCACTGGGCTGGGTGAAGCTGCAGCATCGATTCCCAGATTCTTGTAAATATGAATTCTATTCCTATTTAAGGAAGTTCTTTTTTTTTTTTTTTTGGGGGGGGGGGAACACCAGAAGTGAAAGAGCACCCAGCTCTCACTCTCTCCGGCAGGATGAAGCAAGTGAGCAAAGGGACAGCCTATTCTGCTCTCTCTTTTCCTGCTCATTTAATTAACCACCCACCATGCTCATCAGCAAACATTTGCTTCCTTTCTGAATTTAATGACAGGCCATCCACTTTCAGAGCACCAGTGCATGGACCTCTGCCCTTTCCCACTAGTTCGGAATAGTGGGCAGGGGGTAGTGCACGCCTTGCCAAATCATAATCTGGCTTTTTCATTAGTTTATATCAGGGGTGCCCAAACTATGGCCCTTGGGCCAGATCTGGCCCCTGATGGCAATTCATCCAGCCTGTGCTGCCCTGATAGCTCCCTGAAACGGAAGTAAAACGTGCCCGTCTGGGCGTGTTTTACTTACGCTTCTGGAAACGACGAGGGTGGTGCGGGCCGGATGAATTGCCATTGGGGGCCAGATCCAGCCCATGGGCCTTAGTTTGAGTGCTCCTGGTTTATATTCATGATGGAGACTTTTGCTGATGAGGGTAGGAGTGCCAGCAGAGCCAGCAGCTCAATCGTCCCTCCCCAAAGGTATTCTAAGGACATGGCATTAAAGAAAAGCAACGCGCGCACACTCTCGCCTCTTTGCCCCCCGCTGGCTTTGGCAACCTGATGATTATCCTAACTGATCTGCTCAGCTGACCTCAGGGTGCCAGGAGCAAAGATACTGGAGAGCTGGCCGGCTTCACAATTCTATCAATATTACTCAACTGCCTATCAATCCCGAACAATGTCTTCAAGCGAGAGAGCGCAGGGCCCATAAGGCAGCGTGTGAAATGCAGTGAGTTTTATTTGTTGTGATTCCAAAGACGGAGAAATCTCTTACTTTTTTTTACATCCCAAACTACTTCTCATCTTCCTTATATATGAAGCATGTGTGGAAAGACGCACTGTTTTAGTACCAGGAGGGCCGCTAAGCATTGACACTAACATTCGGAAGAAGGGAAAGGCTCGGTCCCAATACAGATGGGAACAACCCCAGGGTCCCTCAACCATGGTGGCTTAGCAGAGAGAGACAGAGAAAAGGGGGGGGGGGAGAGAAAAATAGGGGAGAAACTTGTCAAGAAAAACATGCCTCGAAAAGAAGAACCAAAGTAGTACTTGCTGAAGACAAAGGATACAAAATAGGTTAAATGCAGAAAGGTTCAATTGCCAGGAGTTGTTCCACTTAAGATTTTGGAAAGATCCCCTTATTTTAAAAGCGGTTCTGTAACATGTTCTTTGTTGGAGTTTTTGAAAAAGGAACCAGTTCAGAAGCTTGCCAGGAATCCCTGGCTGTTTGTTAAGAGGTATCGGGAGAAAACGGCCTGTTTAGTTTCCTACTATAAGTCAGAGTATGTTTTACATCCATGAGTCTGACCAGCCATCTGAACTCCCCCCCCCCCAGTCCAAGCATGGGGTGATGCCAAAAAGATCCGCCCCAGAAAGAAGCACCGCAGGGCCCCAACTCAAGGCATTTTCACATCCCTGTGAAGGTTTAAATTAACAAAGAGGGTCTAGCACTGAAGAAATTAATTAGAAATCAGGGTGCTTCCTCTGGCGTGCCTCTCATGCGGTGGCCATATCTATGTCAATTAACCTGGTGTGGAAAGGCCAAACACTGTCTCTGGCAAGAAGAAACAGAAAATAATGCATCCAAAGGTAGGTATGTTCCTCGGAAATTAATTAGCATGCCAAGCTGCAAGAGTCTTTAAAATGACATTGGACTCTATTTTCTCCTTGAGGGGCAGCAAACCCATGTAAAGTGCATATAAATTAAGAGTCAGCCTAAGGACGGGTGCTAAGCAGACATTCAGGCGCCAGCTGCGTGGCTGCTGTCTTGGCCATAACTCTCTAGCATAGAGGCAGAACTTAGGAGAGCAGCTTCAACCCATCTCACAGACACACACCATCCCGGAGACAGGACGACGGGGTGGATCCCCTGGGGTTGCTCATGCCCAGACAAATGAATCATTTTCACAAGTCAAAGGGCCCAGACAAGCTAGGTTGTAAAGAATATTAGAGAGATGCACACAAAGGGACACAAAATCCTTACTTAAGCAATGATAACTGGCAAAGTACAGAACGGGCCAAAAGTCACCTGTTCTTCCTTTGCAATAACTTTCTCAATGTAAATGTTTTCTGCCTACACCTGTTCAAAACCTTATTTTCACAGCCATGAGGCCAGAGATACGGTACATCGTCTACAGCTGTGGACTGCCCTAGGTTGCCACAAAGTAGAGGCCATCCAGGAAGTGATACCTGGTGAAAGTCTCTTGGTATCTAAAGATATGTCTTCACAGCACCCTAAAGGAACATCATTAAAGGAGGAGATGGCTGAGGAACTCAACCTCCCCTTCATCACCTGGAGGACCCTGAATAGGCTGAGGGTTGGAGTCCCTAAATGCAAGACCAACAGGCCCCAGTGGGGGAGCTGGTGGACGACAACACGCAGCGTGAATGTGGAGAGAGACAGACTCTGGCTGATTGACTGGTATGCCGAATACAACCAGAAACACACACTGATGAGGACTTACGTTTGGCCAACGACAAAGTCAAGACAGTGGCTACATTTTGGCGGGACACAAAAGAAGAGAGAGACAGTACTCTAAAAGCTGTCCATGAAGTTTTGTACAAGGGCCCGAGGTAAATTTTGGATGGCTCTTCAAAAAAGTAGCTTAGGTGGGCATCAAGGTGGGTCTAGGGTCAAACCAGGAAGGGAAGGTTTCAGGCATATACATTATTTGTTTTACATATTTGTTTACATTTATACATTGCCCTCCTGGTGCAAGAACCACTCAGGGTAGCTGACAATATATAAAACATGTAATAAAAAAGATACATTACATCCAATATTCAATATAATAAAAAATATTAAAAACCCACAATTAATAATAATAAATGAAGTGACTATACCCAAAAATAATTGTTTTAAAAGTGACAGCAACTTTACAATCAAACACTGTTGTCACAGCCAGTGCTCTGGGGAAATCTAGCACTCACCCTTAGCAATTATGCATCACCTCCAGTATTGAGGTTATGATTTTAGGATGGTCGTATTTGTGATGAGATGTGTCTTTCCCTACCAGAAGCAAAGTCTAATTTAGGGGATCAGTGGTTAAGAGATAAAATGATGAGCTATGAGATTTAATTCAATGGAAGTTCTGATTCATTATCAGATGGGAAAGATTCAGGCTGGTTGTTGCAAAACATGTCTCGTTTGTCTCATCCAAATATTCTGCAAAAACTGATCTTCTTCATTCTGACAGCTGTATTGCTGGGGCTCAGCAACTGGTTGACCAAACTGACAACAAAGCAGCCCCAACGCCAACTCTGACCACAGACTCCGATAAGAACTATCTAATGTGCTTCCAAAATTTTATCTTCAGTTCTGCTTAATAACACGAGGCTCTTTGAACTGGTTCCTCTCAAATGAGCAACTCGGCTTTAAATCTCAGAATACCAAAGATAGGAAGTTCTTGTTTCCTTCCTCCCTCAGACTTTTCTCCTACTGAACTTTCTTTCTTGTCTTTCAAGTGGCAGGAGGTGGAGAATGGAAAGACATGAATGATTCCTCCTGCCAGACAAAAGCAGCTCGTTTTCTCTTTCTAAAGGTTGCTCACCATGCAATGCTGATGACAATTAATGCAGCCCATGCCATCCTCGTCACTCACGGAAGCGGAAGTAAAACACACCCATCCAGGCACATTTTACTTCTGCTTCCGGGAGCGATGAGGGCAGTGCAGGCTGGATGAATTGGTGTCGGGCCCAGATCCGGGTCATGGGCCATAGTTTGGGCACCCCTGGTTTAAGCAGAGAAAATGGCAGCCTAAAAATCTATTTCATCCTGTTGCAAAACAGATTGCAAGGCACATTTTACTTCCACTTCTGGTAGGAAGAACCACGTGACTAGCCCATGGCCCGAAAAGTTTGGGAACCCCTGATCTACGGGCAAGGAACATTTCCCCAGAAGCATCTGATCTGGGCTTAAGTCTGTTCCTTCTCTAACCTCCACCCATCTTCCCAGGTGTATGCAGAAACAACAGAGGCTTCAGGTTCTTGCCCTACCCAACCCTGGCTTCTTGGCACACTCAACGGAGGCCGGCCGGGTCTTGCTCTCCAAAGATGACCACAAATGAGCCTGAGCTGGCAACCCTTGTGAGGCAGGGAGGGGCTCTCAGCCGCCTGAGCTGAACCAAACCCTCCTTCATTGAAATAGCTCCATAATTCTCGTAATGGATTTTCTGCTGATGACACTAATCCTTTAGAGCAACGGATTACGCTGTGCGGGAATGGCCATCGTTGCTCTCCTCTCAAACAGAAGGATGAGAGGCTAAAAAAAGGGACGGAGGGAGGGTGGGGTCATTCAGGGGAGAGAGAAAGAGAAGGCAGCGGACAAAGAAATGTGCTTAAACTGAAATGGGATGCTAGGAAGAAGGTGAGATTAGGATCTTGTTCAGCATAACCAAAATGCCTCTGATAGATCAACCCCCTGAGCCAAAGGATCACCTTTGTTCTGACATCCTCTTTGGGGAGGAAAAAACCTGACCTTTTTTCTGCTTTCCCCAAATGCAGATATGCTAAAGATGCCACATTAATTCAACTGATATATAGCTGCATGGATGGCAGATCTGGTCTCCCCCCCCCCCCCCATTTTGACTAATTTAACTCTGTTAAAGAATCAGTACCTTACGTGTCAGGATTTTGAAAATTCTCTTCTTTCCTTTAACCTCAACGCTCACCTCCTAGTGCAGGGGTGCCCAAACTATGGCCCGTGGGCTGAATCTGGCCCCTGCTGGCAATTCATTCAGCCCATGCCGCCCCAGGATGGGGAAGTAAAATGTGCCCACACAGGCACATTTTACTTCCACTTCCAGGAGCAACGAGGGCCGCGCAGGCCTGATTAGTTGCTGTTGGGAGCCAGATCAGGCCCACAGGTCATAGTTTGGGCACCCCTGTCCTAGTGCTTACCATGCACACTTTTCAATCATGGCATTCTGAACCCAGACACTTGTTTTAACAAAACCAAGTGGCAGTCTCTCCAAACTCTACAAAAAAATAATAAAACCACCCTATTCCGCTGTGCCTCCAGAGAGAAGAGCCAGCCTATAGGGCCCTGGTGCAAGCTTTACAGTCCCAGGGTGCCCCCAGAAGAAGGGAACAGTAAACCAATTCTGAGAATTCTGTTAGAACTGACTTGATGGCTTGCAGTTAAATGGTGCCTGGCTGGTGGTTTAGGTGTCTAGCTGTGGAATCAGACGTTGGGAGTTTGCTTCCCCCATTTTGCTTCCCTGGGAAAAGAGCCAGCCTGCGTAGCTTTCTGCAAATTGCACAGTCCCAGGGTACTAGAAGAGGTAAGTAGTAAAACCACTTCTGTGTATTCTCTGCAGCAGGGGTGCCCAAACTACGGCCTGGGGCCCGGATCTGGCCCCTGATGCCAATTCATCTGGCCCCCGAAGAACTCATCACTCGTGGAAGCTGAAGTAAAATGTGCCCGTACAATTGGAGTTGGGGGCTGGATCTGGCCCCCAGGCCATAGTGACTGGCTCCCTGAACCATGTGACTAGCCCACAGCCCAAAACGTTTAGGCACCCCTGCTCTACAGCAATAGAAATTACACTTCTATACCTGCCCCATAGCACTTAGTGCACTCTTTGGGTGGCCCACAAGTAAATTAACATTTTGTCCCCAACATCCTGGGTACTCATTTTACTGACCTCGGAAAGATGGAAGAGGCCAAGTCAATATTGATCCCCATCATCACGATTGAACTCACAACATTTTGACTGCAGCAGATCAGATGTTGGGAGAAAACTTTTGTCCTCCTCCCCATGCTAAGTGTTTCTTCTGCTTAAAAAAAGGAAAGGAAAAAGCTCGACTCTCTAGCCTGCTTCTCCTCTTTGGAGAACAATATAAAGCAGGAATGCTCAAACTATAGTCCACGGGCCAGATCCACCCCGGATGCCAATTCATCTGGCCCACACTGTCCTTGTTGCTCCTGGAAGAGGAAGTAAAACGTGCCTGCACATGTGTGTTTTATTTCCGTTTCCAGGAGCGACCAGGCTGGGGCAGGTCAGATGAACTGGCACCATGGGCCAGATCTGGCCCACACGCCATAGTTTGGATACCTCTGGCTTAAGTAGAGAAAATGACAGCTTAAAATCTATCTCATCCTGTTGCAAAACAGATTGCAAGGTGTGTTTTATTTCTGCTTCCGGTGGGAGGAAACACATGACCAGCCCGCTGAACAACATGACTGCCCTACAACACAAAAAGTTTGGGTACCTCTGATATAAGGATAACAATAAGGTTAGTCAAGCTAACTTTATAGAGGTGTACATAAGATTATAGAGAGATGAGCAAGAGCGGGATGGAGGTCATCTGTCCATCCTGGTTCTTCTTGACCTCTCAGCGGCAGTATTCTTCTGGAAAGGCTCTGAGTATTGGGGATCCAGGGCACTGTGTTGTCCTGGTTCTCCTCATTTCTGAAGTGCCAAGTCAGTGTGGTTGGAGGATGAGGTGTCCAGGCCAAGGCCCCTTTATTATGGGGTGCCTCAGGGCTTGGTACTCTCGCCTCTCCTATTTAACATCTACATGGAACTGCTGGGTGAGGTCATCCATTCCCACGGGGTGAGGTATCATCAATATGCAGATGATACCTAGTTATATATCTCGGCCCGTGGGGACCCTAGCGATGCAGTGGAAGTCCTTTCCAGGTCCCTGGAGGCTGTCAGGTTCTGGATGGGGGACAATGGGCTACAACTGAATCCCAGCAAGACTGAGTGGCTGTGGGTCGGGACCCCTGCGTTAAATCGGGAGCCACCATTTTTGCTTCTGGATGGGGCAGTTCTGCCCCAAACAGACCCAGGGCATAATCTGGGGGCCCTCCTGAACTCATGACTACCGCTCAAAGAGCAGGTAGCAGTCGTGGTCAGGAGGGCTTTTGCACAACTTCATGTGATTCGCCAGTTACACCCGCTCCTAGATTGGGACTCTTTGCTCATGATCACACACACTCTGGTCAACTCCAGACTTGATTATTGCAATGCGCTCTACATGGGGCTGCCCTTGACGACCATTCGGAGGCTTCAACTGGTCCAGAATGCGGCTGCCTGGATGGTGATGGGGTATGGGTGGTATGCACATGCCTCACTGCTGCTTCAGGAGTTGCACTGGTTGCCAGTATGTCTCCAGGTGCAATTCAAGGTGCTGGTTATTACCTTTGAAGCCCTACATGGTAGTGGGCCAGGATACTTAAGAGACCGCCTCACCCCAAGAACATCTGTCTGTCCCACCAGAGCGGACCGGAGAGGCTTTCTGGTCGTGTCATCTGCTAGGGAGGCTCGTCTCTCTGGCACCAGAAAGAGGAGGGCCTTCTCTGTGTCCTCTCCTGCCCTATGGAACCTCCTGCCAATGGAGCAACGTCTCCAGAAGGAGTTGCTGCCTTTTAGGAAGAATCTAAAACATGGCTGGCGGGGCAGGTATGGGGTGCGGGAGGTAGAATGACCCCAGCTTGCTGGATGATCTGAGCCCCTCTCCCCCTCTACTTTTTAATTCATTTTGTTGTTCAGTCGCACAGTCGATTCTGACCCTCTGCGATCCTATGGACCACTGTCCGCCAGGCACTCCTGTCCTCCACCATCCCCCTCAACTCGCTCAGCTCTGTGCCCATTATTTCTACAATACCATCTAGCCATCTCATCTTGGGCCGTCCCCTTCTTCTTTTGCCCTCGACCCTTCCAAGCATCAAGGCTTTCTCAAGTGAATTCTCTCTTCCCATTTGATGTCCAAAGTACTTTAGCTTCATCTTTACTATTTGACCTTCTAAGGAGCATTCAGGGTTGATTTCTTCTAAGATCGACCTATTTGTTCTTCTCGCTGTCCAGGGGACTCTCAAAACCCTTCTCCAACACCACATCTCAAAGGCGTCTATTTTTCTGTGCTCAGCTTTCCTAATGGTCCAGCTCTCACAACCCTACATTGCCACCGGGAATACCATTGCTTTGACTATGCAAATTTTTGCTTGCAATGTGATGTCTCTGCTTTTCACTATGCTCCCCAGGTTTCTCATCGCTTGCCTCCCAAGATCAGTCGCCGTTTTATTTCATGGCTGCAATCACCATCTGCAGTGATCTTTGATCCTAGGAAAGTAAAATCTGTCACTGCTTCTACTTCTTCCCCATCTATTTTCCAGGGACTGAGAGGGCCTGTTGTCATTATCTTGGTTTTCTTTATATTTAGTCTCAAGCCAGCTTTTTCACTCTCTTCTTTTAACCTAATCAGGAGCTTCTTTAGGTCCTCCTCACTTTCCGCCATTAGGGTGGTATCATCTGCATATCTCAAGTTGTTGATGTTTCTCCCAGCAATTTTGATCCCAAATTGTGATTCCTCCATTCCTGCATTGTGCATTATGTGTTCTGTGTATAAGTTGAATAAGCAGGGTGGCAAAATGCAGCCTTGTCTTACTCCTTTTCCTATTCCAAACCACTCCGTCATTCCATTTTCTGTCCAAACTGTTGCCTCTTGATTCATGTACAGATTTCTCATGAGGCCTATAAGGTGTTCCGGAATTCCCATCTCTTTAATTACTTGCCACAGTTTGTTGTGGTCAACACAGTCAAAAGCCTTCGTGTAATCAATGAAACAGAAGCAGACTTGTTTCTGATATTCCTTTGTTTTTTCCATGATCCATCTTATGTTGGCGATGTGGTCGCCAGTTCCCCTGCCTCTTCAGAACCCAGCCTGTACTTCTGGTAATTCTCTCTCCACATACTGCTGCGGTCTATCCTGTATTATCTTGAGCATCACCTTGCTAGTGTGAGGGATGAGCGCAATTGTTCGATAATTTGAACATTCTTTGGCATTACCCTTTTTGGGGAGTGGAACGTATACAGATCTTTTCCAATCCTGTGGCCATTGTTGTGTTTTCCAAATCTGCTTAATTTGTAAGATGTAGCATTTGGTGTGCTTTTAATCTTTTTAGATTTTAATTTTAAATTTTAACAGTTTTGTATTTGAAGCTTTTAGGTAGTGTTTGTGTTATATTGTGATGTTTTTTATTACTTGTAAACTGCCCTGAGTCACTTTGGTGAGAAGGGCAGTGGAGAACTATAAATAAATAAATAAATAAATAAATAAATAAATAAATGAGGAAGCAACCTGACCCTCTCCTCAGGGTGCATTTCGAGAAAAAGCCTTCCTCCAAGTGAGGCGTACTTAGTGAAGCAAACTGGCTGAATAAAGTACCTTTCAATTACCGCCCAGCTGTATTTAGTCAACCAAAGCGTGATGCAGGAACCGTACAGGCCGTTTAACTTTCACTTCCCGGAGCGACAATAGTGGAGTGGGCCAGATGAATTGGCATCGGGGCCCAGATCTGGCCCCCAGGTTGTAGTTTGGGCATCCCTGGGCTCGAGGGTGTGATTCACAGTTCCTAACCAAAATAGCTGCTCCACGTCTAAGCCCCAGGGGCTTCTCTCTGCCATAAGAGCCAGGAAGCCACTCTGGCTTAGCTGTGCCAAGCAGGGGCCGGAAAACCCCTCCTGTGCGTGATTCAAGAAGGATTGCTTCTCTTCAGCCTCCTCCAGGGCCCTCCTGCTTGTTTCTTAGCAGGTCCACTTGGCTGCAGTCCTGATCCTCCCTCCACACCTGAGCTTCCTGGTAAGAGAAAGTCCTCTGTACGTGCACTCCAGCTGTGAGCTGTGTAGGCTGAGAAACACAATATAAATGGGAGAAATACACCCTGCAAGAAACAGAGTGGGGGGAGGGGGTTTGGGGTTTATTTGAGGGGGGGATGTTAACCCATGTTTGGACAAAACTGAATGGCAACACATTCTCACGAGAGCTTGGGTGCAGGGGTGCCAGGAGATGGCCCATCACGAAGTCCCTCTGCTATGTGCCCAAAGAACTGGACTGTGAGCCACGAAAGCCCGCATGCTATGAACCTAGGCTGAAACCACACCACACCACCAGGAGGCAGCCACTCCGTGGTGAGATACAGAGACAAGTTGTGTAACCAGAAGTGCCTGTTAGCCTGCAGCATGAATGAATGGCTGGCCCAGAAGTGATTCCTGAATGGGACAGAGGGGTGGGAAGGGCGTGGCTGTGAAACTGCTCCCTCTTCCCAGCACACAACAGACCTCCTTCTCCTTCTCCTTCTCCTTCTCCTCCTCCTGGCCTTCACAGAGGCTCCTTCTTCCCTTCGGCAAGCTACAAGCAGCAGCAAGCAGGAATTCTGGAGGCAAGGACTCAACAGTTGCCCTCCTTGTTCTGGTCCGTCCAAACTAGCCCCTTACTTGTCTATCCCTGGCCAAGCAACCTCTTCTGGGAAGCCAACACGCAAGTCTCCCTGCGTCCCCTGGTCTCTCCAGGATATCTTGCCTCTGAACTGGGAGGCTTTACTTAATCACACTCGTGCCTACCTTTCTCTTCACACCCTCAGCGTCCATGCCTGCATCCCATCCAGCTGGGGTATCCTATCACCAGTCAAAACAGAGCAATGGGGTTGTTAACCGTACCTGGAGGGAAGGTGTTCTGGCTTCTTGACTCCTATCCAGCAGGCCCACTCTCTGGAGAGCATCTGGCTTGCCGGGGGGGGGGGGGATCGCAGCCACTCCACCTCACCCCAAAACAATCACAAAACATAAAACCTAATGCAGCCCCCAAGAGCCTTCTTGTGTTGCATAAACATGACTCTGTTTCTTGGCTATTCACCAACTCAAACGCATGCACACTTCTTCCAAAGCCCCTCTCGCTCTGGACTGCATGGGACATTGATCTCCCACTGGCAAATAATGCATCTTTTAAAGGGCATTTCTGGTGCAGCAGTGAGGAGGTGAAAAGCACGCAACATAAAGTTCTTGCTTTTAGGTTCAGATGGCTTTGCTACGGAAACTACATTTGTGTAACTGCTAATCTGCTCAAAAGGTCACCATTCTTCATGCACAAAGATGTATAATAAATAAGCAACGGAAGATGACAAACTGCAGGTTTCTCTGGACACCCACACAAGACCTCCGCCCGACCCTGCAAACGCACCCCGGAGGAGGTTTTCAGCCATTAGGGAGTCACATAACTGGAAAAGAACCCACGGAAAAGAGATTCAGAAATGGTGCCAAACTGAGCCCATAAGTGACGGAGGTGTGGCTAAAGGAAGAATTACAAACACCCCCACCCGCTAATTGCACACAGCAGGTGCAAAAGGCATTGTGCGTGCTTGGAACAGGTCGCCTCTGTGTTGTGGGGGCTTGGATAAATCGATATAGAGAAAAGGCCCCCTGCCAGGGCAAATGGTGAGCCATTAGCAAAGTAAATGCATGCCACAAGAACCCCAGTCATTAGCTTGCCAGGGTGTAGCAGCTGCTCTTCAGGAGGTGATCAAATGTTCCACAACAATGGCAAGGGGTTCTCAATGTTCCTCCGAGCCAGGGGTGCTCAAACCTTTTGAGCCACGGGCGGGTCATGTGGCTCAGCGGGCCGGTCATGTGGCTCAGCCCACCAGAAGCAGAAGTAAAATGTGCCTTGTCCACCGGAAGCAGAAGTAAAACTACTTTCCCCCCCCCCCCGACATAGGTTGTAAGGAGTAACATGGGTTAGGTAAAATGCATGAGAACTGGTTCATCCTTTGGAAGTACTGTGCACTTATTAACAGTTGCTGAAGTTTCAGCACAAGTACTCAGTTGTAACGTTGCTCCCCGGCTTTTACAAAGGGGGCCCCCCAAGCCTGTTTTAGCATCCCTCCCTGGGCCCCCTGTTCTTTTAAAGCCCACACTGCCCTCATCACTCCCAGAAGCTCCTGCACGGACACATTTTGCTTCAGCTTCCAGGAGCAATGAGGGTGACATGGACTGGATGAATTGGCACTGGGGCCGGATCTGGACTATGGGCCGTAGTTTGGGTACCCCTGGTTTAAGCCCTTTAAGCAGTGAAAATGGCAGTTTAAAATCTATCTCATCCTGTTGCAAAATAGACTGCAAAGCACGTTTTAACCTATCAAGCCCTAAACATCATGGGTCCAAGCCCGTGATGGCGAACTTTGGCACTCCAGGTGTTCTTGGACTTCAACTGCCAGAAGCCAAGTCTCTGTGAAGCCACACAAATGGGTTTATTGTACATACGTGTGGCTTTACTGCTCTTTGTGTGGCTTCACAGAGACTTGGGCTTCTGGCAGTTGAAGTCCAAGAACACCCGGAGTGCCAAGGTTTGTCATGACTGGTCCAAACCACCTCAAACACCCCACATCCCCTTATGAGCCTGCCTGGGGGTTATGAGCTCCAAGGAAGGTCTTTCTCTCTGTATCACTATCCTCATAGGCTGAACCTCCTGCCATGCCAGAAGTCCCCCGTGATTGTCTGGGGTGCAAAGTGCTTCTCCATGGATCTGCCGCATCACCTGCTCCTCTTCCATAGGGACAAAGTCAAACAGATTAGCTCCGAATGTACCACATGTCTTCCAGAGTGACAACCCACCTTATGGAACAGTAACCCAGCCTCACCTCCGCTCTCCTCTTTCCATTAAACGTTTCTGAATGATGGAGGCTGTAATCTGACATATCAGGAGGGTATCAGATTGGGGAAAGTTAGGCATCAAAGGTCCACATGTTCTGACCCCTTTGGTCTTCTTGTCACTCCTTTCTTCTTACCAGGATAAGGAGGTCTTTCTCTCTCCCTACCTCCCCCCCCCCGGCCCATCTTTTTCTATGGAACAAACACCCTGCCTCTTCCTATACCTGAAGACGCAGGTACAACATGAGGCTTCCTTTCCATTCCTCCTCCACTCTCCAGTCACTTTGGGTCACATACACTCACTCTCCTGTTTCTGTTCTAGTTTGCAAGCCTGCAGAAGGCATCCATCTATCTTGTGAGGAAATGTGCAAAATAATGACACATGTCTGAGGTAAGCATTTACCATCACTTATGGTGGGAAGGTAAAGAGTGTTCCGTGCACTCCAGTGTCTAAGCATGCCTGCCACATGGCCACAGAAATGTCTACAAATGCAGACAGCGCTGGTTCTTTGACTATAAATGGAGATGAGCACTGAACTCTAGAGTCGGATATGACTGGCTTTCGAGCAAGGATGACCTTTACCCAGAGAAGAGATTGTTTCTGATCTCTCTAAAACCAAAGCCTGTGTAACTGAGAACAGTGGGGGTCAGCAGAGAGCTCTGTTACCTGAGAGATATTTTTAGTACTAGAATCCCATTGGAGCCTCACTTTCCCACTCGTCTCCATTCATTCATTAAATACATTTCAAAGTGAATATTCATTTCTCCAGCAACAAAGAGACAAGAACTGAGAAGGGATCGGAAGCAGCAGCAGTGGCTGCTCTCGTTTTCTTGGGCAAGATCAGGACAGCCTGGTAAGAGTAAATTAAGTGTGACCAGAAAGTGCAGCCACAAAACCTGTGCTGAGAGATTCACTGGTCAGGACCAGAACAAATGCAGTCAGCCAGGGAAACTTTGGGACGGGGATCCACAGCAGCCTCACAATGCACTCGTACCCATCTCACTAGCGTTACTGAACTAATCTCCATTGGAAAAGGACTGAATATCAAACAAAGGTCTTCCGCCGCTGCCGTATCCATTCCGGATACTGGCTGTCATCATGGCGATAGTCTTCCTGTTCTTAACTCCTCGGAACAGTGTCGTCCAAGGATATACCACACCACACCGGTCTCTTAGGTACTTCAGCCATGAAGTCCATCTACCTTTCTTCCCAGGGATTCTTCCTTGCAGAGCGAGTTAGAGGATTCTACAGTTTATGTTGTTCCTCGTGCTATGGCCAAGGTATTGGAGCTTTCTTTGCTTAATGGTCTCCCACAGTTCTTGTTCTTTATTCATCTGGTGCAAGGTGTCTACATTAGCCACATGGTCAAACTATTAGCAGCCATCCGTAGATCCACATTTCAAAAGCTTTGATTCTCTTTTCAGATGCTTTAGTCAATGTCCAAGCTTTGACTCCATAGAGCCATGATGGCGAACCTTGGCACTCCAGATGTTCTTGGACTTCACTTCCCAGAAGCCCAAACACCCTGTGAATCCACATGAATGGGTTTACTGCGATTCATCCAGCCCGCACTGCCCTAGTGGGTGCCGAACGCAAAACGTGTCCGCTTCCGGGAATACGCAACATCTAACTATTCAGATCTTTGTAGCATAACAAGTGTTGCATTTTTATGAAGGTGGGTCTTGCTTTTTCTATATGTATTTTAATCTTTACCTTGGGATCCCAATTTCCATTTAACATACTCCCCAAATAGACAATTTTATCTACTCTTTCAATGTCTTGTGTTCCTGCTATTAGCTTGCCGTGAGTTGGTGTCTGACTTATAACCAAACAAGGGTCTTACACCATCACAAGGTGGGAAATTTCTCATTGACTCACACAATTTGCAACTTGTGTCCAACCAAGCACTATCTTTCTATCTTCAGGCTGTGTATAAATGATTGACATGTGGTCCTGCTCTTGTCTGGAGAAGTGGATTGGAGCCACGAAATTTCACATCAACAGAGGACAGTTAGTCATTAAAGTGCCTCAGCGGGGTTTTTCATCTTTTAATTTATTATTCTTTTGCTTCTTCAGTGATACGCTCGTACAGACTAACACAGCTACCATTCTGAAAATTCCTGTATGAGAGTATCAGAGAGCAAACAGAGACAAAGAACCCACTATGGCACCTTAAAGACTAACTCCTGTATTTCAATGTTAGCTTTCACGGATCAAGTCCATTTCATCAGACATAAGAGAAGATGAAGTGGACTGGATCCAAGAAAGCTAGTATTAAAATATAGGAATTAGTCTTTTAAGGTGCCACTACGTGTTTTTTTTTATTTTATTTTCTCTGATATGCTTGTGCAGACTAACACGGCTACCACTTCAGTCCAATCCTACCCTGTGCCAGTAGAAGTTGGGGGTGAAAGGAGGCGGCTGATGTCCAGCAAAAAGGAGAAGATGTGGAACAATATTCCATTTGGAGGGGAAAGGTTTGTGGTGGGAAATGGGATCTGACCTCCCCCTCAACTCAGAATGGGGAGGTAGGTTACAATCTGTACGCAGGGTAAATCTAAAGTCTCTCTTATACCAGCCTGGTAATGACCCAAAGAGGGAAATGCGATTCCTGCCTTCAGAAAGTCAAAGGAGAAGGACTGAGAGAGACTCATGCCCAGATTGGCTGTGCTGACTGGGGGATGCCGAGAACTGTCGTTGAAAGGAATAAAACTTCCAAGTTCTGCATACCTGCCCTAACGTGTCACTAACACCCAAACAAAGAGTGGCTAAGAGTTAAAAGACAGCTCTTAACCCTGGAGGACCCCTGGGCAGTGTCAGATCTGGCTGCCATCAGAGGACGAATCCCCGTGGGAATCCCCAATCAGTCTCACTTTCAACTTCTGCTCTTACAAGCTGTGCAAATGGTCCCAGGAGTCTTTCCATAGACTTAATGCTTGCACGAGGAGGAAATCTGGGCCCTGATGACAGCAGGGGGTAAGCAGAATTAGCTTCATGATCTGGGATACCCTGAAGACCCTCAACTCTCCAGAGGTTTCATCCTCCTCCAATATTGACCCCTGCCACCCTCAGAAATAGGGCTGTGAGAACTTGGGGAACAAAGGAAGAAAGAGGGGAAAGAATGAGCGAAACATCAATAGATGGCTTTTCACACTGATACTGGCCACAAATTACATGGCCCTTCCTAACATTTTAATGCCAGGCAGCCATATCTATGAGGCATCATCAGAAGAACAAAAGAAAGAAGGTAAAAGCTGTACAGTCTGAGAGCTAAAACACACCTCCCTCCCACCCTCAAACCTTATTTCTAATATGGAGATGGTGTATGACTCTGTTGTGTTTAAGTTATTATGATTCAAAATATTCAAAAGACTGCTGGAGGTGTAAAAAAAGAACTTGGGACAAATTTTCATTTATGGTGTGAAGAAAATATGGGAAATGGGATTTTTTGAAATCAGTCAAATATTGCCTATAAAATTAGAGATGTGTCCTAAGATAGCATCATTAATGGATTCTGGAAACATGCAGATAGAATGGAATTAAGAAAGAGACGACTGTTATATCTGTAGCTGCTTTGAGATTGAATATTGTTAAAAATGGAAAATAGATTGGGAATTTGTACGGAATATAGCTATAAGGCAAATTAATGTTTGAGTTAAAGGTAAAAAAAGGGATTAGTAAAAAAAAAACCTGACTAGAGGAAGTGGGGGTAGGATTTATAGATTATGCATTAGGGAAAGAGAAAGGAGTAAAGCCAGAACAAGATTTATTATTATTATTATTATTATTATTATTATTATTATTATTATTATTATTATTATTATTATTATTATTATTATTATTATTATTATTATTATTATTATTATTATTATTATTATTATTGAACGAGGGGCCGAATATATAAAAATGTAATGATATTCAGAATATTTCATTGAGAAGGTTTAAAAGTTCCAGTAGCGGTGGGTGTGCATAGTAGTTATTATCAATTTAGTTAAGATTTTTGTCTGGGTTTTTTTTTTTTTTTGGTAGTTGTTGTAACTCTTTTTTGGTATTTTAAATAGCCAAACCAACCCTTATTTCTGGGAATCTTCCAGCGCATTGAAGGTTGCTGGGAGATTAGCACAATTGACTCAGCCATATCCACATGCTCCTTTGTTCTCTGCTGGATCAAGGTGGCCAAGTCTTAACTTGGCAACACCCGGACCTCTTATTCAAAATTACCTTCTCTTCCAACCATTCAGGGCAAGTTTTCCTTTTTAAACCGCGCAGCACATACAAGAATTCTCCATTTGTACATTTCTGCACATCCCCTTTGGGAAGGGCTTCGGCAACTGCCGGCTCCCCCCATCTTGGTTCTGACCGTGGCTACTTTTGCTTTTCTAATGATCGGCTTACTGTGCCATCCCAGAATAGGAGTGGGGACACGGAGGTCATTGGTAGGGTGGGTGGGATCTGTACAGGAATGCATTGGAATGAAAATTGTGCGGGTAAGTCTTTTCTATGAAAGTCAAGAGAATGAACATAAGCCATTGTCTGCAACAGCAGGAGTGTTACAAAAGCCATTTTATGCTGAGGAGTTTGGTAACGGGATCACCAAAGAAGGGCTGGTCATTTAATCTAAAACACCTTTCTGGGCTACACTTGGCTGCAGATCAAGCTTAAATAAGCATCAACACTTCATTTCGCCCTCTTATGGGTTTAGTAATCTGGGTGTGGAGTGGATGCAGAAACCCTTTCGTGGAATGCCTGCCTGCCTGCCTGCCCCCCCTCCCTTCCTCCATCTCTTGGAGACCCTTCAAGGGCTGATGCTTCAGAAGAGACTCAACCCTCCACCAAGTGATTGCCAAAGGAGGGGGGAAATCTACCAAAGCAAGAGAGAGAGAAAGAGAGATCCTGAAAGTGGGAGTGGTGGTGGTAGTGGTGGTGGGGACAGAAGTGACTCTTTTTACAAAAGATGAACTGAGCTCCCCATCTTATCTCGGCAGGCTGACCTCAAAGGAGTGCATGCTGAAGACCAAACACAGCACTAAAATCACAAGGCAAGACAAGCTACTACTGAGGGAAATCAGTTGGTGCTGGTGGGAGGGGAGGGGAGGCAAAGCGGAATGCCCTTTCATTCTTCCACAGTTTCAGGGGAGGCACCCTGGTACATAGCGATAGCAGCCGCCGCCACTCACAACACAAAGGAAGAGGCTAGCTTTTCAAGTTTCATGGGGTGGGGTGGGGGGGTGTCCTCTCCCTTCTCTAAACAAAAAAGACAGGGCTATGGCCACCTAGTAAATCAGAGTCACAAAACGGCACAACCTGCCCTGCTCTGAAAGCAACATGGACAAATCTGAGTAGCGACAGCCCCTCCATGTGAGCACATCTTCACTTGCCCTTCTGTAGATAACCAAGACTTCGTTTGCCTTTAATGCTACAGCCAAACAGATCATCCTACAACCAGCATTGTGAACCCATCAACCTGGGGTTGCAGGGGAAATCTGGGGGGCGGCCCCGGGGGGGGGGATCACTTTCCTATCCAGCTTACTCCTCCATTCTGCAAGCAATCTGAGTTGCCTAAAACTCTCCCCCTTCACTGCTCCTCCTCCTCCTCCTCCCTGGCCCCACTCCAAGCTTCTGCCCCATTGTTTTGTCTAGGCTATCACAAGCTGTGTCCATGTTGGGGAGATGGAAGGGGCCACCTGTCACATTGGTTCCTGGGCTGCCGTCCGCCTGCTCCCCGAGGAAAAGAAAACTGAGCAACGTACCATCATGTGGTCGGTCCCTTTGCTGGGAAGATGGAGCGCTCAACGCATCGCTGACCTCGATTCCTTTCCGTTCCAGCCCGGCGGAGGCTGCCGTGCCCAGGTCCATCTCACGGCAGGGGCTGTTTCTCGAGGAGCCAAGAAAGCCCGGCTCGTGGGCAGCATGGCTGTCCTCACTTTTCCCTGCCACAGCCACCGCCACCGTCGCCTCCCCGGTGCAGCTTTTGTTGTGGCTGCCGAGCTCCGGGATTTGCTCCAGTTTGCGATGGCACTGCCCCGGACTGGACAGCTCTTTCTGGACAGCGCTGCTGCTGCTGCTGCTGCTGCTGTTAATGCTGCTGCCCCACTCGTCTCTCTTCTTGGCAGATGGCTCCTCCATGGGGAGGGACGGGGGCTCCTTCACCACGAGGCTGGGCGGCACGGCATTGTTCTGTGCACTGCCCAGGGACAGGCTGTGGGCAGATGTTTGTTCTTCTGAGACGGTGGCCGCCCTTTTCATTGGTGCGCTGGGCTTTCGGGTCATGGGGCTGGCCGTGCTCTGGGAGACGCTGCCACTAGGCGACACCAAGCTGGTGACAAAGTCGTCGTCCTCCTCTTCCTCCTCTGCTCGAGCAGCAGCAGCAGCAGCAGGCTCAGGGTATTTGTCTGCCAGATTCTGGGCTTGCGGGACAGACAGATGGGAGCACTCGGACATGGCACGCCTCATTGCCTTCCTCTGGACAGGTGCCCCTCGGCTGAGGAAAGCACCTGCGTCGGCCAAACCCAGCTTGTCGTCCACTTCAGCCAAAACCTTCTCCTCTTCCGTCTCGTGGCTACGGTTGAAACAGCCACTTTGGAAGTCTTCTTGGGCTAGCTCAACAGTGGTGGTCGGTGGCCCCAGTTTAGGAAGGGCAGGGGAAGGGGCAAACCCGCACTGGACGTAGCTGCTGTTGACCACTCCTATCATGCTATAGGCAGGCAGTCCATCTTTCTTCTCAGGAACTGCTGGGCAACCGATTCCACTTGGTACAACTGGGCTGAAACTGGGATTCCAGACACTGGTCTCTGGGTCCTTGGTGTATCTGCTGGGCTCACTGCTCCTAGCCAAGGGCAGGCTGGGCTGCTCCTGTGGATGCTTCATCTCTTCCGCCGCCACTGCCTTCTTACCTGACACCTTCTCCTGGTCAGTGATGGCTTCATTGTGTCCCAGTCGCCCAGGTACCCGCATGGATTCTGCTGGCCCCGAATGGAAGCCTGCAACATTGAGCTTCCCTAAACTCCCTTCGGCAGAAGGCACGGTCTCCGGAAACAGGGACCAGTTCTCAAGGTGACCAGGGGCTGCTGCTGGATAGAGTTTGCTTTGCGCCTCTAGTTCTCTCTGGTCTTTGGGGGCTGGTTTGAGCTCTTTGTCCAGCTTCCCTTCAAAGAAACACAGCTTGTCCTCGTCGGTGAAGCCCGTGCTTTTGATGAGCCCATCTTTCAGCTGCCCCCCTGCGTTCACATTCAGCCCAATCTCACTCAGCTTGCCCTCCGTCCTCTGCCAGGCAAATTCCCTTTGGCCAAAATCCTTCTGTGCCTCCATGCAGTGGAAGGCTTCAGAAAAGCTGTCGGTGTTCTTGGCTTTGCACAGCTGGCTGTATTCGGAGAGGGAAGCGGGTGGCTGGTTGGAGAGAGACATCGCGGCTTCCTTCCTCGCTTTCCTCTTCTTCTCCAAGCTGTAACGCCACCCAGCCAGCAGACCAGGCTCATAGGCAAACTGATGCAGTGACGACACACGATTGCCCCCAATGCTCATGTGTGCGTTTTTTAAAGGGGAAAAAAAATAAAAAGCATGCGTCCCTGTAGCTATGGTCTGCTCAAATACAGGATAGCATTTCAGCGAGACTCACTAAAGAAATCACCTAAGTTTTCAGTCTGTTTTCAGTCCACATCAAGTGGAAATACCATCTGCAAGCACATTTTGAGATGCCCACTAACACATTCTATTGTTAACTTTTAAATTCATTCAATGAAAAAGCCACACCAAGTCATAATGTGGCAGCCCATTGGTTTACACTTTTATCCGAGATAAGATGGGAAGCTCAGTTAGCCTTTTGTAAAAAGTCGGTCTTTCTGTGTTACACACATTCTCCCTGTATTTGTCAGAACTCAAAAGTAAGAATTCCAGAGGATTGTTTAACTAAGAGTAAAAATACTACAGCTTTTGGGAAACCCTCTGTATATATAATGTATCTTTTATTTATTTATAGGTCGCCCTATAGCACAAGATCTCAGGTATAAAGCACTTTTAAAACATAGGGTATTTAAAACCATTTAAAAGCAAGTAATAAAAGTGTAAAATATTAAAACATTACAAACAGTGAATTAAAATATAGGCAAGCCACAACCCTGGACCCCTTGACATCTTGACATGGCATCACTGCTTCGGTGGGAAAGGTAACAGCATTTTGTGCATCCGGTGTCTAGTCATGGCTGCCACATGTCCATGGAAATGTCTGCAGATGCAGACTGTGTTGGGTCTTTGGCTACAAACCGAGACGAGCACTGAACCCTAGAGTCGGATATGGCTGGCTTTCAAGTAAGGGCAACCTTTACCTAATACAGTACGATAACTGGTGATAACTATGGAAACAAGATAACTTCTAATTAATGCACCCTCAAATTGCCATAAAGAAAACCCATGGGGCAGAGAAGGGCAACAACCCGAAACTTTAGAGCCGTTTCTCAATAAAGCAGTTGACCGTGGAAAGCTACGGTGGCTCCTTCCTCTATCCTTGCTACCCTCACACCACGTTTAAACCACCATACTTGAGAGCAAGTCCACACCACAGCCCTCGTCTTCCTTTACTTGCTGATAAGTCAGTGGGTCTTATGAGACTTCTAGAAGACAGAGGGCAGGAAAATACACATGGGCAGCCAGTCTTCCTCTGGATCAAAGCCAGCCTCTTCCTCCCTTCCTCAGGGGATGAACAATCCACCTGTCCTTCTCCCAAGCAATACCTTGTCTGAGTCCACTTAGTACAGGGGTGTCTGAACTTTTCGGGCCGCAGGGCAGTCACGTGGTTCAGTGGGCCGGTCACATGGTTCCTCCCATTGAAAACGGAAGTAAAACATGGCTTCCAATCTGTTTTGCAACAGGATGAGATAGATTTTTAAGCTGCCGTTTTCTCTGCTTAAACCAGGAGTGCCCAAATTATGGCCTGTGGGCCTGATCTGGCCCCTGATGCCAAGTCATCTGGCCCATGCGGCCCTCATCGCTCCCAGAAGTGAAAGTAAAATGCACATATATGGGTGCATTTTACTTCCACTTCTGGGAGCGATGAGGGTGGTGTGGGGTGGATGAATTGGTGTTGGGCTGGATCTGGCCCATGGGCCATAGTCTGGGCACCTGACTTAATAGTTCAGTTCTTCTAGAAAATATTTTGCCCAACAGGGACCCAAATCTGACACTGCAAGTCTGCATCCACCCAGAACACTCACTTAACCCTAACCAGCTCTCCAAGATATTGTTCATTTCTGGGGGAAAGAAAGACCCACTATCCAGTCACTGACACACAGACTATCTTTCAGTATCAAACATGCACTTGCTGTGCCTTTGCCCTTCCTTGGGAGATGTAAAAAGGGATAGAGAGATGCATAGCTAATTTCTGGCGAGAGCTGCCACGGCCACTTTCTCCTTTCAACACAGAGAGAGAAACAGCCTTTTCTTTGGCGTAGAGCTGCTGCAACATGCCAGGACTAAGGGAGACCTCCTCCTTTTAAGCCAGGACAGCACAGAGGCAAGGCTGTCAAGGGTGCATATATGTGCATGCGTGTGTGCATGTGCTGCCCTTATGCAATTTATTCAGTATAGCAATGACAACTCCCTTCTGGTAACTTGCACAGAGTATTTTTAGACTCTTTCTGCAACACATTCCCTGAATTTACCCTATTGCATTTTTTTAAAAAAACAAACAAACAGAAAATCCCTCCTTCTTGATATAGAGATTGGACCGTTGCATTTCAGAAAAGGGCAGAAGCCATGTTGGGAGGGTGTGATTCAGGGAACATGAAGTCGCATTGAGCCTTTTTTCATGACAGTCCCCAACAGCTCCCCCCCCCCCAGGCTCCGGTGAGAGCAACACAGGGGAAGCTCATTCTTACAGTCTTAAATTACACATACAAACGAGGCTGAAATCTGGCTGCCACCTGGCAGCCTCCCCCTGTCAGCATCGAAAAGATGTCACAGAATGCTGACAACTATTCCAACAGCTCAGGAGGGAGGCAGTTCACAAACACGGGAGCTGGATGGACTGTTTGTCTGGAGATCAGTAAGAGTCATGCGTGGCCTCAAGACAGGCAGTGCGCTCACACCTGAAATGGCCGGAGGGGTGTGGTGTGGTGTGGCCCAGCTGCACCAAAGCTTTTTTTGTTGTTCAGTAGCACAGTTGATTCCGACCCTCTGCGACCCCATGGACCCCCACTGTCCGCCAGATACTTCTGTCCTCTACCCTCCTCCTCAACCCACCCAGCTCTGTGCCCATTGTGTCTACAATACCATCTAGCCATCTCATTTTGGCTGCCCCCTTCTTCTTTTGCCCTCAACCCT
Organism: Furcifer pardalis; assembly: GCA_030440675.1. NCBI lineage: Eukaryota > Metazoa > Chordata > Lepidosauria > Squamata > Chamaeleonidae > Furcifer > Furcifer pardalis. The sequence goes on from CP126897.1 coordinate 109,558,875, forward strand.
TCCAAGCATCAAGGCTTTCTCGAGTGAATCTACTCTTCTCATTTGATGTCCTTTAGCTTCATCTTCACTATTTGACCTTCTAAGGAGCATTCAGGGTTAATTTCTTCTAAGATTGACCTATTTGTTCTCCTCCCTGTCCAGGGGACTCTCAAAACTCTCCTCCAACACCACATTTCAAAGGCATATATTCTTCTGCGCTCAGCTTTGCTAATGGTACAGCTCTCACAGCCATACATTGCCACCGGAAATACCATTGCTTTGACTATACGGATTTTTGTTTGCAATGTGATCAAAGCTAACCAACCAAATTTCTCAATGGCCAAAACACATGGGTAACTTCTGGCTTAGCATTACTGTGTGAGAAAAGGATCACAGGGATCACAGTAGACCCACAAGCTAGACATGTGCTAACAGGACAGCTAGTAATAATTTTGTGTCAGAGATTACTCTGGGTTGAAAGGATTTTTTGCTGGAGAAACTCCAGTTAGGGGATGCCTGAATGATGCTCCTTTCATGTCCCCAAGTGCAGTTCTTGGGTATCAAAACCTGACTGTCCAGTCTCTACCTCAGCGTCTTAACCACTAAGCCACCAGGAGAGCTGCAATTCTAGGCTGCATGAAAAAAAGCAGATGGAAGTAAGAGTAAGTAAGTAAAATGCCTGTGGGCCAGATCCGGCCCTGACGCCAATTCATCTGCCCCACACCGCCCTCTTTGCTCCCGTAAGCGCATTTTACTTCCACTCATGGGAGTGACAAGGGTGGCTTGGGCTGGATGGACTGGCATTGGGGGCCAGATCCAGCCCACAGGCCATAGTTTGCCAGACACCATGATGGTGGTGATGTCTGAAGAGCACCAGGTTGCAGCACGTTTGAGAACGACACTTTTAGAGGCACAATAATTCTCCAAGCCAAGTGGCTCTTCCTCGTTTTCTCTTTGTGATGACTGAGGACACATCAAGGAGGACCCTGATATAAATTACATCCATCATATAAACACATCCAAAATGGAAGGCAACACAGATTCTTCAAAAATTCAAATGCAGCTGGACGGACACAGTGGCTAAATCTCTCTCCTTTTATTCTGACGGTGGTTCCTTGAAATAAGAGCCCTCCCTAGACCAATTTGAGGTTTTTTGCCCAACTTCAGATTTTTAGGAACAGGAAAACTGATACCCAAAGACTTACCACCCCTGGAAGGTCCTATCTATGCTTTGATGTATAATGGAAAAAGACCCCCTTTTTGTTAATTTCACCGCAAGCTCTAAAGATAAACTGTTTGATTTTGCTTCAAGATGCCCTGCCACACAGCATGGGTGAACACCTCCCAGCGCTACCAGCACACCAGGGTTCAAGCCCCAAGTGGCCAGCCCTCTCTCACAGCAGCCTCGTGTGCTTCTATTTTCGGTCTGCTCCTCCTGGAGCCAGTCAGTACTTATCCTGTTCAGTGGCTTTTGAAAGACTTTCCAAATGAGCTGTTTCATGCAAAGCCCCCTTCCTGCGCCAGTTTCCAAGGCAACACCACCTTTCCAGGATCAGGAAGGGCTCCTTGACAAACCCAAGAGCCACATGCAAGCACTAATTAGGTGCCATCTTTACCCAACCGGAGTCAAAGATGAGGAGGATGGAGGAGATATGAGCCAGGAAGAACTGGAACAGGCAGGTTTGGAATCCGAGACCCTTGCCTTGCTGACATACAAGGGGGGGGGGGGGGGGGATGAATCAACGTCAACCCATGGAAAGCAGGTCCTTCCACCAGAAACATTGAGCAAAGGCTTGGGAGACCAGAGGGCTGCTAACAAGGCTCAGTTTTAAAAACACTGGATAAACCAGAGGGGGGTCCTTCTGCAAAAATTAACCGGGCAACTAAGTAGAGGCTTTAAAGAAATAGATGAACACACATCCAAGAGTAGAATAGGTCAACTTTTCTGGGCCCTCCTCATTAATTTCTCATAAAGGTCAGTGCTTAAATGAGGAAGTTACAAAGCTGAGAGTTTTCCTCTTACATTTTTTGTAAAAAGAAAAGCGGTACAAAAACCCAGCTGAAAAGCCATCCTCCCCCCCCCACACACACACACACACGCTCCCTGGTACTTCTACGTTCAAGTAATACAGCAGGGGTGACCAAACTATGGCCTGTGGGCCTGACGAGTTGGCCTTGGGGGCTGGATCCAGCCCCCGGGTCACAGTTTGAGCACCCCTCGTTTAAGTAGAGAATATGGCAGCCTAAAATCTATCTCATCATGTTGCAAAACAGATTGCAACACATGTTTTACTTCTGCTTCTGGTGGAACCACATGACCGGCCCGCTGAACCATGCGACTGGCCTGCAGCCTGAAAAGTTTGGGCACCCCTGTAATACAGCCTTGAACTCTAGCCAGAGACTGAAAAGGAACTACGATGTGCATTTTACCCATTCACTTTTCAAAATAGGTCTATGGCTGTGGGCATTTTATTTATTTATTGCAAATGCCTTGAAAGCTTTAAGATCCGGCCAATGTTTCTTGTTGCAACATTTCTTCTCCAAATGGGTCTCTGAGGATGTGAAAATGCTGCCTCTGTCACAACGTGGCTGAATCCAACAAAGCCGCTTGCCTGCCCCATTCAGCTATGACAGTCGTGAGCTAAAGGCCAAGATCATGGCTGGAACAGACAGAAAGAGGGCCATGGCGAACGCAAGCATCTTCTTCCCCGCAAAGGTTTCTACACATTAAATCTGTGAGGGAAGAGGAGCATCTCTGAGGAAGTTGTTGGGAGTCGGAGAGGAAAAGATATGCTGAACACTGGCCAATTTTTCACCATTGATGAGAAAAGGGGCTGCAACACACTGAGGCATCTGATTTTAAAAAATTAATAAACCGTGACAAGATTTTTTTTCACCCCAAATAGCAGCTAAAAAGATCAAGAGCTTTTTTTGTCAGCAGCACAAGCAAAAACATGTCAATTCCTGCAAATTTAAAAAAGTGTACGTTGTACCTTCTGAATGTGTGTGTATTTGTGTGTCTCCCCCACTCTCTCCAAAACCCCACTATACAAAATATAAGGTTTTGCATAAAATACATGGTTTTTGTGCCAAACACAAGTTTTTAAAAAAAAGAAAAGCAAAATCCACTCCAGTAAAGGACCTAAAATTCAAAACTGTAGGAAGGAAAAACTCGTGCAATTTTATCCAACAAGGAGAAAGCTTGAAACTCTTCATTTTCACTATAGACAATCAAATAAGTGAAGAACTGCACTCGAAAACTAGGTAAATAAGACCAATGGTTTACATCTGCTCCATCTTTCACTAGCAGCTAGATTATTCTTACTTGATCATTAAATACCCCTACATGTTTCTTTGTCAGGTGCCCTCAAGTCAGCTGTCACATCTGACTTATACTGGCTCTGACAGTTTTCAAAGGACCTGAGATGTTTAAGGACCGGTTTTTAATACTGCCACACCTCCCCCCCGCTGCCCCCCCCCAGCTGAGTTTCCATGGCTAAAAACTGATTCAAACCCCAGTCTAACCAATGCACTGCACTTGAGAGCCTCCTAAATCATGCCTCTCTGTAGCATCAGATATTTCCGACTGCCTGAAATAGGTTAGAAAAGCTGGGCTCGCCAGAAACTGCTTTTTGGAACAATGCAACTCTGCAGCGGGAACCAAAGATTGACCCTCACGGCTTGTTCTTCTCAATTAAGAGAAGATTAAGTAGTGACTAATGCTTATGACCAAACTCCTTCCAGGAAGCCTGTCTAATTGCGTCCTGCCCCCCACATGCCTCCTACTGCTTTTCTTTGCTTTCTCAAAACCCAAGAACTCAAAGAACAGTGCCTTGTCGGCTGATCCAGGTTGTCCCTCACAGCTTAGGGCAGTCAATGATGGTGAACCTTGGCACCCCAGCTGTTCTTGAACTTCCATTCCCAGAAGCCCAAGTCTCTGTGAATCTACAGAAATGGGTTTACTGCACGTAATCAGTAAACCCATTCGTATGGATTCATAGTCTTGGTTTTCTGGGAGTTGAAGTTCAAGAACAGCTGTGTATGTGCAGTAAACCCATTCGTGTGGATTCACAGAGACTTGGGCTTCTGGGAATGGAAGTCCAAGAACACCTGAGGTGCCAAGGCTCCCCATCACAGGCTCAGGGGTTTCTCCATTTTCATTTTCTACATATATCAAGTTGAAAAACAAACCACCCCATTTTCCACAAAGAGCATTTCTGCTGTCTGTCGGAGCAATTATTTTTTTCTGCAATTTTTTTTTAAAAGCGGTTTAAGATTAAGAAATAGTCTTGATGAGAGACAACACAAAAAAAGGGGGGGCAATTCCATTTGTAGGTGAAATTGTAATCATAATATTGAGTAAACTGCCATTATAATGCAAAAACACAATGGTAATGGGTTTTTGAAATGCAATAGTACAATCAGGAATCTATGAAAGCCCTGGGCCTCACCCAAAACTATTTCCATGTTCCACCAGTGGTTTATGTAACTTCTTCACGGTGCAGTACACACTTAAATGTGCCTTTGGCCATGCCAGAAACTCCACCTGGTTTTACAAACCATCTTTTCCACCCCATCAGAAGAGCAACTGGACCTCCTCAACAAATGGCCCGTTTCACATCGCAGTTTGGGAGGGAGACAACAGATCAGGTATGGCCTGCCATTACAACACCAGCATTCACGGTGCGCCTATCCTCACCCCATTCCCAGCTTTCCCACACTGAGGCATTTGGTGAAACAGGTGTGACGAGTGGAAGGCAACTAATGAGGGTGGTTTGTTCACATCAGGGCCCCTTGTCTGCTATGTTGCCTCTGTCACTTTTTCTCACACACACACACACACACACGTTCGTGCAGAGTAGTGCTCCCGACAAAGCAGAACCACTCCTTGCCTTATGCAACTCTCATGAATGATACAAAACATCTGAGAAAGCCCAGTAAAATGTTAAGACCAGCAGGGCTCAGTTATTAAAGAATTCAACAGTGGTAAGCAAGCAAGCCAAGCCAAGCCAAGCCAATGTATTTCAACATTCTGTCAAATAATCTACACCAAGTTTTAAGGCTGTGATGGCGAACCTTGACACTCCAGCTGTTCTTGGGCTTCAATTCCCACATGTGGATTCACAGAGACTTGGGCTTCTGGGAATTGAGGTCCAAGAACACCTGGAGTGCTGCAGTAAACCTATTCATGTGGATTCACAGACACTTGGGCTTCTGACAACAGAAGTCCAAGAACACCTGGAGTGCCAAGGTTCACCATCACTGTTCTAAGGTTTCTAAAGACAAGGGGGAAAAGATGGAGGAGAAAGAGGGACTGGGGAAGAAGGACTTCAGACGAGGCAAGGGCTAGGAAAGTGGATGAGAAAACTCCAGAACTTCTGGAGCCCTCCTGACTCCCTAAAACATCTGCTACGGATCACTGTATTGAACTTAAGTTTTAAGGGAAACACTACTGCTAAGCAGACACTCGTCTTCAAGCTGGATAAAAACAATTGTTCTTAAATAAACATTCAGAGGTTTCCTATAAAATTGTAAAAAATTCAAAGAACAATATATCCTTCTTCTAAGATGCTCCACAGTTTATAAAAACCACTTAATCTAGAAATTGCATTGCAATTTGCTGAAAATGAACACCTGTTGAAGTCCAGCCTCTGGTACTGCTTAGATGCCACATGAATGTGAAACTTGACTTAAATATATTCACGTGCGCTCTCTTTGGTAGATGACAAAGCTGTGACTGAAGGAAGGTGGGCAAAACAATGGCCATCCTTGACCAGGGTGTCTAGTTCAAGGCAAAAACACTTCCTCATGATGAGTGAATTTGCTAGTTTATTTTCAAAATTTGTGTTTGTATATTGGATTTGTATCCCACCACTTGCCATTGACACGTGAACTGTGACTCCCTCCCATCTCATCCCCCCTCCCCATGCAATTACACTCCATACAGTCAGTGGAAGGCCAAGTCTATTGTCACTTCAACTCTTCATGCCAGGACTAAGGACCTTCATGGCCACTAGAAAGAGACAAGCATCCTCCTGGGAACTCTGTGGTATGTATGTAGGTAGGCAGGTACGTGTGTGTGTGTGTGTGTGTGTGTGTGTGTGTGTGTGTGTGTGTGTGTGTGTGTGTGTGTGTGTGTGTGTGTGTGTGTGTGTGTGTGTGTGTGTGTGTGTGTGTGTGTGTGAATGCACCAGGCATAGGGAAGACACAAGGCATTATTGCACTAGAAGATGAATAGTTCTGAACATGAGTGAGTAGGTGTACAAAATACACAAGCAAGAGTAAGCACACAAACATCAGCTACGGAGCTTGGTTTACGATGTCAGTCCTTTCACAACCTGGTCGTTAGCGCTGTGAAACAGGCAAAGCAGAATCAAACAGGTCGTTTAAAAACAGCCAAGACACGGTCATGCCAGGTAGAGTTGGGCACCGGGCGAAGAAGGGATTAACAGTTAGGTGCTCATGCCCACGCGCCGACAAGGAGCAGTTCTCACACACAAGCGGCAATCAGGCCACAGTTGCAAACACACACCTTTCCCTTGCCTTTGAGGGACCGCCGAGACGTCCGCTTTGGCCGGCATCCTTCTCCTGCCGCCTTCTTCCTGGGCGGCCGCTCTCAGCGGAGGAGGAAGAAGCCCTCTGGACTTGGTGGGCCTCATGTAGCCTTTCATCGGGCGGGGGGCTTTGGCTCTTCCCTCCTTCTTTCCGTCTTTCGCCCCCAGGTCCCCTGGCTCAGCCACAGCCTCTTGAGCCAACACCACGCTCTGGCCAGCTCCAGACTTGAGGCTGGGGGTGTACTTCAATTCTGCTGCCTCCCTTCGAGGATCGGCCTCCTTCTTCTCCTCCTTCACTGGGGGTCTGATCTCTGGCTCCTTGACATCCCTAGGCTCCAGATGCTCAGAAGGCTCTTTGGTTTTATCAACAGCAACAGCAGCATCTTCCTCCATGGGGACATCCTCCATTGTCTTATCTGCCCCTTCCTTGCTTCCTAAACCACCATCTAAAGAACATTGGGAGGTCCTGTGTTCACTGTCTACCTTCACCAGCTCGGCGTTTTCACCCACCAGGGCTGTTGTCAGAACGTGGAGGGCCGCAGCTTCCTTCCTGTTCTCCCAAGGGGCTGCCAATTCCACAGGCGGTGGCATGCGAGGAGGGGCTTCACCCAAAGGAAGGCTTCCTTCTGTTGCAGTGGTCTTCTCAGGCACTTCTTCCACCGGCAGTTTTGAGGAAGCAAGTACAGAAGGCTCTTGCCCTTTATTATTATTACCCAGAAGGTTTGCTTCTCGGTCTTCTGCCAGAGGAGGGCAAAGCCCCTGAGCCTTTCCTGCTCCAGTCTCGGGCTTCACAGGGTGCTCTGGCGGAGGAGGGGCCCGCTTACTCTTCCTCCTCTTCTCCCTCGTCTCATCCCCTGCTTTCATTAAAAGGGAAGCCTCTGTCACGGCCTCCCTGCTGCTGCCGCTGCTCTCCTCCTCCTTGCCCAAACCCTCTGGCAACTCCTGCTGAGCCTTCCAGTCACCCTGACTCACAGCCTTTGGGGTTTCAGGAAGCCAAGCTTGCTCCTTGCTTAACTCATCCACACCTTTACTGTGGAGTTCTAGGAAGGGGCACCCAAGACCACCTTGGTTCCTGGCAGGGGCCTCACCAAAAGCACCAGGCTCAAAGGAGCCGAACAAGCTCCCTGTGTTTTCTCCTCCCCAGGGTATCTGATGCCCTGGGGGAAAGCTTCGGATATTTCTGTTTTCATCAACAAACTCAAATTCTCCCCCTGCATATTCCCTTCCGGGCACCTTGGGCCCAAAGTCACCGGACGGTGACTTTGCTGGCCAAGCCATGGGCTGCTCAAGGCCACTTCCTGCAGCAACCTTCCGGCTCTTCCTGTTACTCCCTTTCTTTGCTGTTTTGGCAAGAGGATCTTGCCTGTCTGAAGCCCCAGACTCACCCTGTCTTTCTTTCTTGCTCCTTCTAGGTCCGCCCCAGGGCTCTTCAGCACTGAAAAGGCCGCCACCGGCTTCTTGCCTGGCCCCCAAAACCAAGGGAAGTTCTAAGCTAGGTCCCTGCTTTTTCCCTTCTCCCTGGTCTGCACCTGCCAGGACTTCATCGGAAACTAGCGCAACAGGGCACTGCTGCCCCACAGTTTCCGCTTCCTTCCAAAGGTGGTCTAACCCTCCTTCCCTTTGCCTGTGGGATGGCACCTCCTCTAACTGAGCTCCCTCCCCAGGTCTAGTGGCTGGTTTAGGAGGTTCTGGCCTATTCTCTAAAGCTTTATGGACTGGGTGGCTTTGCCCTTGAGTGTTGGGTTCCTTCTGCTCTTCTGCTGGCACCTCAGGAAAAGGGCAGGGCAGCTCCTGGGCATCTCTGAGCTCCTCTTTGCAAAGCTCTTGGGGGAGCGTTTCGCCTTTCCCTGTGAAAGGCTCCCCTTTCATTTCAGCCACCAGCTCTGCTGTGGAAGGGCTCCTTTCCTGATCGGAAGGGCGTGGCGGCTCCTCCAAGCCACTCTTTGCTATCGCTTTATTTAGGTTCTCCTCCTCCTTTACTCCGGGCTTTTCCAACAATGTCAAAGCGGGAACCTGTGCTTTCTTGCCATGGGGCTGTTCCAACAACGTGGCAACCTCAGAAAGGGGTCCTTTGTCAGCGCAGCTCATTTCCTCAGTTACCTCAGCCTTTGGGAAGAGCTGGTTCCTATCGGCCTTTGGCTGTTCTGAAGAAGGACTTCCCCCCCGCTTTTGCCTTCTCCCGTCACTGCCCCTCTTGTGGGACTTGCTCACTGGCAATGCAGAAGTAGCGGCGGCAGCTACTGCGGGGATCTCACCTTGATCTGTGATGCTAGACGGCTCTTTGCCCTTCTCCAGTTTGCCAGTTCCAATGGTTTCGGCAGCTGCCTCCAGCAGAGGAGGAAATACCACCGACTGTCTACCTGGTGCTTCCAAGAGAAAGGGATAGGCCGAGGAAGGCCAACCGGCCCCTTCCCTTGGTCTGCCTGGAGCCTCTTTGGGGTGTTCCATCGTCCAGGAGGCATCAGCCAGAGCTTGCAGGTTGGCTGTGTCTGCTGCAGGTCCCAGGGGCTGGTCCACCCCTTCTTTACTCTCACCTTGAGCTTCATATGGCTGGCCCACTTCAGTGCTATTTCCCACTTCTGGGGGAAAGGCCGCTCTCAACGAGCCTTTCTCTGCTGCTTTCCTGCTCCTTCCTGCACTACTCCTTCTCTTGGTTTTCTCTCCTGCCCCTTCTGAGCTCAGAAGTGTTTTGCTCTTCTCGGTGTTGGAGAAGCCCCTTTCTGGCACTTTGGCGGCAAACTCAGCCTCCTCCTCTTCCTCCTCCTTCGCACCTGGAGCCCTGCTGGCATTGACCTTCTCCTCAGAACCCAACGGTCGTTGCTGCGGCTCCAAGGGATTTTTCCCCTTCTTGGTTTTCCCATCGCTGCCCCTCTTTGAAGGCTGGTCGCTCCCTAGCCTGGGAATGACCCCAGCAGGCTGTTCTGGAGGACTGGAGCAGACGACTCCCTTGTCTGTCTCTGTCAAAGGCACAGGAGGACTGCCAACTGTCCCAAATGGCTTTCCTGGCTCAGTCTCTAAGAAAAAGGGAATTTCGGCTGAACCAAAATCAAATTTTGCATTTTTGGCAGGGCTGCTCCCCTTTGCCTCTGCTGAGGAAGGTGCCTGGGAGAGAGTGGCATCTGGCTTCTGTTCTGAGGCTGCGTGGCTGCTTTCCTTGCCCTCCTCCTTGGAAGGACTCTCCTCTTTGTCTGCTTCAGCTGTGGGTTTGCCAGCTCTGTCCCCAGCCCTTCCGTGCTCTTCATCCGTGGGCTTTTCTGCCACCCTCTTGGTCAAAGACATGGTGCCCTCTGGAGCCACTTTCTCCCCTGTGGCCAGGGCAGCTTTTGGAGGCTTGTCTTTGACCTCCTTGCTCATCCCAGGACCCAGGTCTTTAGGAAGAAGCGGTGGTTCCTCCAATGTCTGGTTCTTTCCCACAGGACAAGGCTCTGCTGGCAGTGAGGCGGGGGCTCCTTGGCTCCCCTGCTGCTCCGCCAGGGACTTTAGCAATTCCTCCCTTTTGCTTCCAGAGAGACACATGCTGAGGCTGTCGCCAGGCATCCCTTCTGCTCGGCCGAGTTCTCCTGCTTTTGCATCCAGTGCTGGTTGAGAAGCGCCTTCCGTCTGCCAGGCTGGCTCTCCTTCGGCTGGAGCAGGAGGAAAGCTCTGATGGTGTCTTCCAGGCATCGTTGAGGGATCCCTCTCAAGAATGTCTGAGGAGGCCCTTGAGGACTCCTTTGCGCTCTCCAGGGGCTCAGCGGCCAAGGGCAGCTCAGCCTTCTGGGGTTCAGCCGCACAAGAAGCCCGGGGGACCTTTTCAGAGACGTCCTCCCAAGTCTCCGCTGCCTTTGCCTGGGGGCCTCTTTTTTGTTTGGTTTTCTTCTTCTTCTTCTTCAACAACGCTGTGGAAGCTTCCAGGTCCCAACCTTCTTCTCGCAGGACATCTCTTGGAGCCTCTGAAAGCTCAAGTGGCTGCCCGGATGCTTTCCTGTGAGCAGCTTTGCTCCAAAGGGGCGTCCCAGCCACATAGCCGAATTCTGCCACCGAAAAGGGATCTCCTCCTTGACTGTGGCTCTTCTGGGCTGAGAAACCTGCACGGGGCTCCTCTGGTGCCTCTGCCGCCACCATCATCCGGGCAGGCTTAGCTCTGCCAAACCTGCGTTGGTCACTGGATTTGTTAGCTTGCCTTACTTGGCCTGGAGGCACACCTGGAATATAGGAAGTCTGCTCAAGGACTAGAGCAATTATTCACAACCCGACCGTAGTGACACCTCCACCTTAATGGTGCAGTTGGGGGGCAAAGGAGGGCACTCATTCCACTGCCTTTACCCTTCCGTTTCTTTCTTCCAGTAACAAACCTGTCACATAGTATAGGTAAAATCTCCTGGTGTCTTTTTTTCTACAAAGAATACTAGACACAATAGCCTACCTCTTTAGAGAGCCTAGAAGGGTTTTCTGAGATGGGTTTTCCTCGGGGCGGGGGAGGGGGGACAAAAGCTGAATGCAAAGGAAAGAGCTCTAGAAAAAGAGGACTTCTTGGACATGGAATGCATTAAGTTAAGACACAGCAAAGAGTGGGCACAGAAGGAGTAGCCAGGGATGTTGATAAACAAGAGGAGAAAGGGGTCGCCTAGACAGGTATTCCAGGGTAGGGAATCATTTCCCCTGGTTGATCCTAGCATGTCTGTTACATGGTGTGCAAACTAAAAAGGTCATTTTTGCACAAAACCCTCTTGCTCAGGAAGGCAAGTCTTGTACCTTCAAGGTGGAAGACAGGCAGAAAATATCCCGCACAAAGACAGACCGGCAATGTTGAGCAGTAAAATGGTTGCTGTAGCTGCCAACATCGGAAATTAAGGCAATGTTTCCAAGAAAAAGGATGAAAACGATTACACGAGAGGTATAGCAAGAGGAGGAAAACCTATTCCTAACAGTATTTAACTTAGCAACCAGTGTCATGTTAACCACTGGAAGGCCAGAGCCCAGCTAAGAAAGAGGCTGAGGCAGCGCCAGCTAAAGATCTAGGTGTCCTCCTTTGATGGTAAAAGGAGAGCCAGGTGACCGGACGGGGCAGCAGCAGAATAGCAGTGAATCTCCAGCACATTTGGGAGAGGGCTCTGCTCCCATCCCCGTCTCCCCACCCCCTTACCTGCAGGTTCTGGAGGGGCTTTTTCCAGGAGCAGCTCCACTGGCTGGTCAGGATGAGGCTCTGGTGCCTTCTCTGGCTTGGATGCTTCAGCAGGACCAGAGGGGGGCTTTTCAGAGGGGGGTTCTTTAGACTCTGCCTTGGACTCTACGGGTGGGGCCGGCGCTTTGGACTCTGTTAAAAATAAAGCCAGGCAGAGATGATCACAAGAGGAGTCATCATAAGATTCTATGGCCATTGGCCTACAGACCAACAAGCACCAGCTCTGCGCCTAGGCTGGCACATCTCAAACTTCTCAAGGGGGCAGCCATTCTATCCTGAGCACAGGCGGCACATTGGCTAGCTTCCCCCGGAAGGGCAGATGTTGAGCATGACTGGATACATCATCCCTAACATATTCCAGGGAGGCAAAGAAAGCCACAGTAACTTTTCCAAGAGTCCTGACTGTCAAAACCCTGAATATGTACTAGAAGGATCTAAGAGATGCATTCCTATTTTTCTTCTTCTGCCATATCCAAATCTGAATATTGGCGATCCTCATGGTGATCAGCTATAAAGAGACTGTCCTAAGAATCTAACGCAGTGGCCTTCCATAGCACAACATGATACCTGTACCACTGATCCAGTTCTGAGGGTCACTTTCTGGTCCTGAGCCCTTTAGGCACACAAAGTCCTCCTCCACCCCAGGACAGGATAGATGAAGCTGTTCCCCACCATCAAGATGGGCTCAATGGGACCATTTAATCCACTTGGGGACCATACTTCACCCTTCCTTGTGGACTTCGGCACCCAAGGCCATTAGTCCTCGGAGTTGTCAGGTGAGTTAACTGCCACTGACACGTGGCGTTGAGCCACTGGCAGTAGCGTCTACTCTATGACCCTAGAGTATTCCTTTTAATACTCTAATTCCTTTAGAGTATTCACGCATTCCTTTTTAAATACCCTAATCCCCTGCTCAACTAGCACGGCTTCTGATTATCTCAAAAGGCTTCCGACCCTCACTCTGCAAAAATAAAAAAGGGGGCATTCACACCAGGGCTCCGGGATCCATTGTTCCCTCCAGAAAAGAGAAAATCTCTCCCCAGAGCAAGGGGGTCCATTTCCCACATGGCCTTCCTTACCTACAGGCTTGGGAAAGTGCTCCTGAGGGTTGGCCGGGGGCTGCTGCTTGTGCTCCTCTGGTTTCTCAACAGGTACGCTGGGCATTGGTGTTGGCGCCAGCGGCTGCTTCTCCTCCTCCAGCTTCTCTAACCCAGGGAGAGGCTCCTTGGGTTGAATTGGGGAGGCAGGTGCCTTGGCCTTTTCCCCAGGAGGGGGGACCTTGGGCTCTTCTGCTTTCTTCTCTTGCGGCGAGAGCAAAACCTTGGGCTCTTCTGCTTTCTGGGTGGGAGCTGGAGGTCCACCCTGCGCCTGCTGGGAGGGAGAGAGCTTGGTCTCATCCGTCTTCTCTGACCGCAGCCCAGGAGAAGCTTTCGGCTCTTCTGCTTTGGGGCTGGGCAGCTTAGTCTCTTTTTTATCCTCATGAAGGGCAAGAGAGAGCTTGCCTTCCTCTTTCTCGTGGCTCGGAGGCTTCGCTGCTGCTGTTTCTTCCTCTGCCAGTTTGCTAAGAAAAGGCTTGCTGTCGTCCACCTTCTGACTAGAAGGAGTCTTGCTCGGTTCCTCTGGGCTGAGAGGTTTGCTGCTTGCTTCCTTCTCCTTGGGTTGGCTGGGGGGAAGTTTGCTTTCCACCTGTTTCTCCGGCACAGGAGAACTCCCTGCCGGGGCTTTGGAGTCTGTGGTCTTCCCTTTGGGTTCCTTTGCCCCGGGATCTGTGTATGCCAAGGAAAAAGAAAAGGAACGTTTTTTCTCCTCCCTCTGCAGTGAATTCAGGCACAACTAACATGGTTACCTCTGATTTCTCTCTCTCTGGTTCTGGAAATATCAGGGACATAGAATGTATTCTACTTTCCTCAAACTGTTCTTCTGCCACCACTTTGAAAAGAGATCCATGTTGTCCATGTACGGAGGACAAAAGGAGGGTGGCTATTCCTTTTTCCCTCTTGCCTGGGAAATGCTTCTCAAAAACATTTATCAGAGCCATGGCGGAAATCAAATGCTGAAACTGAGGTCACTTTGGTTTGTTTAGCCTATGGCAGGGGTGCCCAAACTTTTCAGGCCGTGGGGCCAGTCACGGGGTTCAGCGGGCCGCTCATGTGGTTCCTCCCACCAGAAGTGGAAGTAAAATGCACCTTGCAATCTGTTTTGCAACAGGATTTTTAAGCTGCCGTTTTCTCTGTTTAAACCAGGGGTGGCCAAACTATGGCCTGTAGGCCAGATCTGACCCCGGATGCCAATTCATCCTGCCCACGCCACCCTCGCCACTTCCTGGAAGCAGTTGTGTTTTACTTCCACTTACAGGAGTGATGAGGGTGGTATGGGCCAGGTGAATTGGCATCTGGATCTGGCCCACAGGCCATAATTTGGGTCCCCCTGGTCTACGGTTATCCTTTGGTCTGGCCCAATCCACCTATCCATCCACCCCTGGCACCAGGGACCAATCTCTTCCTGAAATGTCAGAATGCTCCTGGTTGGCTGCCCTCCCTGCCCTTGAAGGAATGGGGCACCACCATTCAGACTGTGGACACTCTTCAACCACAGCCACTGGAAAATAAGAGAGCAGGATGGAAACATCTGGGAACATCTAAGGAGAGCCAGTGATGGGGCCGAAAGAAAGCAACTAAGAAGGAAAGCCAGTGTTGATGGCAGGTAACAGGGCAGGAGAAAACCCTGCCTCCTCCACTTTCTATCCTGAGGTTCCACCTCTGGACCATTCTTGCATACCGGGCTCTCGGACACCCTGGGAGCTTCAGGAATATCTCCCGGGTTAGTGGTGGTGGAGGATCCCAGGGTTGAGCTCATTTCTCATACGTGGGGGGCCCTGCCCAGAAAAGCCAAAGAACATTCAATCCCCATCCAGGGCATACTCACCTGCTGGAGATTCTTTAGGAGGAAGTGGTTTGTGGCCAGACAAAGGCTCAAATCCCATCAGTTCTTCTACTGCAAGGGTAGGGACAGGTCCTCCTACTGGAAGGGAAACTGCGGGAGCAAAAAGATAAAAACACCCCAAATGATTCAGTGGCTGAAATCCACTCAGTGGCTGAATCAGTGGTCAGGCAAGCCCTCTGCAGGTGCCCTTGATTCAATGGGCTGATTCCTCTTGTGACTTAGTACAAGATTTCAGCCAAGACAGCTTAATCTTTCCTCTGGAGGCTCATCATCAGAATAAAGCAAACAGACAAGAGAAGGAAAGGACAAGTATGTGTTGTTGCAAAATACAACTCCTTCCAAACCTGGGAGCTGACATCAGAAAGACGACCTCATCCTATGCAGACCTGATCCCAGAGTGGAGAGAACTCCAGCACAGACAAAAAAGGTATACCTATGCCACTGCTCCAAAAGCCCCACGGCTGATGGGTACAAACAGCAGCAGCTGTAGCACGCCAACGATGGAATTCTTTTCTAAGGGGACTTAAGTGAGCTCCATTGCTGTGGATTTTCCCATGGGCAGCTAAAACTGCCGTTCGCTCCAAAGGCCTGTCTTGGATCTGTATTTTTAAAGTGGGACTTGGATGCTGACCAAAATCCTAATGTGTTTCTGGGCCAGCCATGCCAAGCTGGTATTGCCTCAAGGTTGAAAGAAATCACCACAGACCTTTCCAGTTGCACAACTCATTCCCTATAAAGCCCTAAATGGCTTTGGTCTAGACCAGAGGTCCGCCAACTTGGCTCTCTAGATGCTCTTGGACTTCAATTCCCAGAAGCCTTGATCAGCAGGTGGACTGACTTGGGCTTCTGGGAATTGAAGTCCAAGAACATCTAGAAAGCCAACCTTGCTGACTCCTGCTCTAGATCTGAAATACTTTATTTATTTATTTATTTAAATTTGTTTATCACCCTCCTCCCCGAAGGGACCCAGGGCGATTCCCAACACAATCAGCAAGACAACAATTTAAAACCAATTTAGAAATTAAAAGTTTTAAATGGAGCGTAAAAACTTAGTATTAAAAACCAGGCATTATAGCTAGGCGGCACTGGGTGTCAAACCATCCAGCCAGCTGGGGAAATTGATCGATCCTGTATGAGCCTTCTTGGCTCTCTAGGCCAGGGGTTCTCAACTTGTGGGCCAGCCCCAGCTCATGGCAACATTTCATGTGGCCCAAGTCACTGGAAACAGATGTGTTTACAACAGCCGTGGACATGTTTTATCACAGCATTTATGGCGAGGGGGGGCACCAACCCAGCCCGTTCAGCTGTCTGAGGGGTGTTAGGGACTGTAAGTCTTGGCCTCACATCCTAACTGATTGCAAGGCATACTGTGCCGCTGATGCCTTTAAGACCCTGCTACAGGGACACACAGGTGTTGGGACTTTCCCCTGGTGTGTGTATTTAGGTCATAGCAGAAGTGCAGGTGCTTAGCTGCTGCTTCTACAAAGCTCAAATGCTCCAGCTCAAATGCTGCTACAAGGCACGGGTGGGGCTACAATGCCTGCAGCTACAATGGTGAGCGTGCTTGAGCTTCAATGCTGAACTTGACCGAGTTTTCCTCTGCTAACAGTCTAGGCAAAGATTCCAGCGCATTCCAGAACTTGCTACGAGGACTGAGTCTTTGCACTGATCCTGATGATGGCTTTTGCCTACTATGCCATCTGTGCCTGTTGAGCAAAGAAGGACTACTTGGGGTAATAAGCCTCCACTAGGAGGACAGAAGCTGTAGAACTTTTTGGCTTTGTCTGTAATTACAGCTTGCATTTACCCAACTGGACTGGCCTGGACTCAACTGTATATAGCACAACTGAACTGGCTCAGTGAGGTCAACTGAGCAGCCCAAGAGAACATTGCTGTTTTGTGTTTCAGTTGTTGCACTGTGTATATACTTGCACCTTTTTACTTCCTGAATAAACCTATGTTGAATTCTTCTTCTGCACCAAGACCTGTCTCCTTGTTTTCCCCACAAGGGACCACCTTGCCAGGTGCAAACCTCTAGTTGGCCGCTGCATACCACTCTGCAAACCGTTTACACCCACAAGAGGGCATGGTCTGGCCCATGGCTTGAAAAGGTTGAGGACCCTTGCTTCAGGCCTTCAGAGGAAGCCCTTGGCTCAGCCCTGTAGCCATCACAGATAATACACTTGATGGGGACAAGGGGGGGGGGTCTTCTCTGTGAACCTGCCTTTAAGTGTTTAAAATCAGTTGTTCAATGTGTTTTAAACACTAACATGTTTTTGAATGTTAAAAAATATTCTTCCTGTTTCCCAACTGTTCTTGGCTATGCAGATTTACCTTAAGTCAGTTTGGGAGCTCTGGAGTACAGAAAGTTGATAGAGAAATAAATAAATAAAGCAGTTTCAGCACTTTGAGTTGGGGTTCAGTCTGGGAATGGGAAGCCCAGGTCTTTTTAACCAAAGAGGCCAACACCCCCCATGGCAAGCATCACATACCCTCTACTCAGAATGCGGTGAAAATGCTGCCGCGTATGACACTGGCCAAGCCACCCATTCCTCTCTCAGCTCACCTACCTTACCTGGCTGAAACAACAAAAACTGAGGAATTAAGAGAAGGAGATAACCAAGATGTCAAACTGAAGTCAGCTTTGCAAAAAGCTCCTTCTCACCTGATGTAGGAGATGCCTTTGCTTCTGGAAGTTTGGGTTGCCCTGTGACCTCTGCCAGTCCTGGGCCGGGGCTTCCTGGAAAATGCTTCTCTGCTGCCTCAGGGACTTTGCTGGGCACTAGGAAAGAGGCAAAGAGGTAAGAGAGAAGAGGACAAAGAAAGCCACCCACTGGGCTGAGCTTTTGGGATAGGGTGTCCTGTGTTACAGGAAAAGTAAATGGCAACTTCCATGGGGAAAGAAAGGATCTGGGCGAGCAAAATTTACCATTATTCTTACAGTCAAAATTGCTCTCCTGCCCCTAATTATTTCAAGGGAAGAGAAGCTTAAACTGCTTTCAGGCGAGAGCTAGAAGGGGAGGGTCCTGGGGTTAGGCTGGGCCTGAGTATCCCTCCAGCTTTAGATGGGTTGCTGGAAGGCAGTGTCTGAGAACAAGAAATCTCCTAAAGATGAGAATCCAAGAATGGTGATCGGCAGGGCCTTCCGAGGTTCTCCTGCCCTTCTCTCCCCCCCCCCCCCCAAATATCAAGTCAACTGTCTTATTATTGCCTCTCTCTGCTTTCAGAATTCTCAATGAAACCTTTGGGATGACTAGCTAGGGTTGCCTTCAGCACAGAGAGCTCAAGGCCTTTGAGGGATTGGTTGGCTTGGCTGAATAACTGTTGGGAAATCCAGGTCTTCCTCTCCCTCCACCCCAAGCAGCAGGAAAAATAAAACAGAACTTGATTGGGAAACTAAAGCAGGGGCTGCATCGTTCCCAAAGGTACATCGGAAGCCAACAGCAGGGATTCCACATGGACTCAAAAACCAGACTCTAAAACTGCAATCATTTTATTTATTTATTTTATTGAATTTATTACCCCGCCCCACCCGGGAGAACCCGACTCTGGGCGGCTTACATCGTCATAAAACAGAGGTAAAAGATAAAAACATATAAAATCATGAAGTTTAAAGATTATCTAAAATCAATTAAAGTTAAAAAACAGTACAAACTACACGCCAGTATCCCCCTGGTTCAGATCCAAAGTGGCACTCCTTAAGTAAGCCACTTAGTATGGGAACCCGTGTTCCCTGGTCCCCAAATATGTCCTGCCAGCCAGGTTTTCAAGCCCTTCCGGAAGGGCAAGAGCTCCGTCTGCAGGCGCAGTTCGATGGGCAGGAGGTTCCAGAGGGTTGGGGCGGACACGGAGAAGGCCCTCCTCCTAGTGCTAGAGAGGTGTGCCTCTCTAGCTGATGGAACAACAAGGGAGCCTCTCCGATCCGCCCTGGTGGGCCGGACAGATGTTCTTGGGGTGGCGCGGTCTCTTAGGTATCCTGGCCCACTACCATATAGGGCTTTAAAGGTAATAACCAGCACCTTGAATTGCACCCGGAGACATACTGGCAACCAGTGCAGCTCCCGGAGTAGCGGCGAAGCACGAGCATAACGCCCACACCCTGCCACTACCCGGGCCGCCGCATTTTGCACCAGCTGGAGTCTCCGGATGGTCATCAGGGGCAGCCCCATGTAGAGCGCATTACAGTAATCAAGTCTGGAGGTGACCAAGGCATGTGTGACCATGAGCAAGGAGTCCCGGTCCAGGAGGGGGCGTAACTGGCGTATTACACGAAGTTGTGCAAAAGCCCTCCTGGCCACGGCTGCCACCTGATCTTCGAACAGTAGCCGTGAGTCCAGGAGGACCCCCAGGTTACACACCGGGTCTGTCTGGGGCAGGGCTGCCCCATCCAGCACCAAAGATGGCAACTCCTGTGTTAACACAGGCCCCCGTACCCACAGCCACTCAGTCTTGCCAGGATTCAGCTGTAGCCCGTTGTCCCCCATCCAGACCTTAACAGCCTTCAGGCACCTGGAAAGGACTTCCACCGCACCACTTGGGTCCCCACGGGCAGAGATGTATAACTGGGTATCATCTGCATATTGATGATACCTAACCCCATGGGAACGGACGATTTCGCCCAGCGGCTTCATATAGATGTTGAATAGGAGAGGAGAAAGTACCGAGCCCTGAGGCACCCCGTATTGCAGGGGCCTAGGGCTGGACCTCTCCTTCTCCAGGCACACCGACTGGGTCCTGCCTCTCAGGAATGAGGAGAACCAGGACAACACAGTGCCCTGGATCCCCAGACCCTGGAGCCTTCCCAGAAGGATGCCATGGTCGATCGTGTCAAAAGCCGCTGAGAGATCGAGAAAGAAGAATGATGACCACAAGCAAGACCACAGCCTGGGAACATCACTTTCCTGACGAGCTCTCTCTCTCTCTAGCTCCCTGTAAGATGTAGGGCCTGGTGGTGGTGGCGGTGCCCCTTCATGTGTGGGTCTAAAGGTCAGCCTGGAGAAGGAGGAGGGCCTGACTCCCTATCCCCTGCTTCACTGCTGCTACTACGAGTAAAATACAGCTCTTCGGGTTGCTTTTCCTTTTTACCTGGTGACTCAAAGAAAGTGGCTCCTGGTCCCTCCACAAAGTGCTGAGTTCCCGACCAGAAATCTCCAGGAGGCCCCATCTCTCTTGCCGATGCTGAGAGAGAGAGAGAGAGAGAGAGAGAGAGAGAGAGAGAGAGAGAGACCCCCTTCCTTAGGAAACCTTCTCCAAAGGCAGCTTCACAAAGAGAACTTCATAACTCAGCTCAAACTGCAACAGGTGGGAGGGAGGAGAGAGCTATCAGGGGAGCCTCAGACAGAGAACACCTGCCCCCCCCTTTTAAAACAGCTGCAGATGATTCATGTTGACTCCACAGGGAACACACAGGGCAGGTCTACAGCAGGCAGTGGTGGCGGCATCCCAGAAGAAGACCTGGAAGCTACCACACTCCTCCTCATCCACCAGACCAGAGGAGAAGTGGGGCTCCTGGCTCCCCTACATGAATATTAACCCATAAGTGTTGTTACTTCTGCCAACTTTTTCACTTGAAGCCCAAGAGCTGTTGCCTTTTGGCCCACAAACTCTTTGGCCAATGAGGATTTAAGTTTGGCCAACGACAAACCCAAGCAGGTGGCTTCCTTTTGGGTAGTTTGAAGTTTGACCTGGATGTAAAAGAAGACGGCTCTGACATCCCCTGTTTACCACCACCACTGCCTTCCAGAGGTAGCACATCCCTCTCCAGCACTGTCTGTTTTTCTGACAACACCAGCAGACCAGCCTGGACTCACCTCCTTCACTCTGGTTCAGCCAAGACTCGCCCCCCGGATCTCCACCCAGGAAAGACAGTGGGTCAAAAAGTCTGGCAGGAGGAGCCTGTGGGGGTGCCAGGGGGTGCGCCTGCTCAGGCCCTCCCGGAGCTCCAAAAGGTGCTGTAAAAAAAAAGGGCAGGTTTGCACCACAAGTTTGCACCCCAGTTTCAGACACCAAACAGGTCCCCTGGGCATCACCTCCTGGATGACACTTAGGCCTTTCCTGTGGGAAACTCATTGGTTCAGATCATCCCATCTAGGCACGCATTCGTGGTGAAAGGAATGCCCCCAACAAGGGTAGGAAAACTTGCAGTTACAGTTGTACCTCGCTTAAAGAGCATAATGTGTTCTACAGATTGCTCTTTAAGCGAGTTTGCTCTTTAAGCGAAACACCATTGTAAGTGACCAATTGTGACGTGTGTGTGTGTGAGTGTGTGTGAGTGAGTGAGAGTGAAACCCAATTTATTTGTTAAGTGAGTTTTTGGTTGGTTTTAGTTGTTAAGCGAGTCAACCATTCAGAGAAAATTCTGCTCTTTAAGCGAGTTACTCTCTAAGTGAGGGGCTCTTTATGTGAGGTTTTAGTGTATTTTCCTCTCACTGTTACCAGGTGAAGATTTTGTAGGGTTCCATTGCAACAACACACTTTATTCCTGGCACTCAGTGACAGGGAGAGGAACCATAACCTCAAAGTCCTCGGTGTCCTTAATCCAGAGTAACATAACTAGCAAGAGACTCTCCCTCCAGACCCTGAGAAATCTGGGGAGGACATGCTTCAGGTGATGGCTTCCCAGCCCATGCAAGCCTTTGGGCCCCCAGCTCAGGCACTAAACTGCCACCTTGACCAGGGAAGCCTCAAGTTCTGGGCAAGAGCCCTCCCGCTACCAAACCTGTGCAGATTGTTAGAAGGTGGACAGAGATGGGTCACTAGCTGCCACTTAAGCAGCAAAGAAGCGCCATGGGGGGGGGCACCGGGAAACCCTCTCTAATGGCAGTCTGCATTGAATGGTGTTTGGGCCTTCAGCTTCAATTTCTTAACACTGTGAGTTTGGCTTTTTCATCTCTGAGGCTTTGTTGGCCAGGATGCTTGCCATGACAGGCTGGTGCAGGGCAGGAGATTCACAGGCTAGATCCATGATGGCAAACTTTGGCACTAACAGTGTTCTTGGACTTCAATTCCCAGAAGCCCAAGTCTCTGTGAATCCACACACGTACGCAGAGAAAACCCATTTGTGTGGATTCACAGGCACTTGGGCTTCTGGGAATTGAAGTCCAAGTACACCTAGAGTGCCAAGGTTTGCCATCACGTGGCTAGATCGTTTCTCAGTCCCAAATGCACAGAGGAAGCATGCAGTCTTTGTTAAAACCCAAACACTTCAAGAGCAATAAAGCTCATTTCATTCTTTTCTGCCTGCAGAGATTCAAAGCTTTGTTTCCACAGTCTGAAGAGAGGAACGGGCTCTAGTTCTTCAGGTCTTGGGGGACTACAGATGCCGGGAACTAAAAGGTGGTGGAAATATAAGAATTATCAGGTTCTTTACATGGAACATCTTACCCACCAATCAAAACTGTAAGGAAACCTATAGGAATGTGATCTTCACCATCCTTAGTTTTCCCCAATATAATACTAGAACATGGATGCCCAAACTATGGCCCATGGGCCTGATATGGCCCCCAATACCAATTCATCCGGCCCGCAATACCCATGTCGCTCCCGGAAGCAAAATGCACCTGAGAGTGACAAGAGCGTTGTGGGCTGGATGGTGTTGTGGGCCGGATTCAGCCCATGGGCCATAGTGACCAGCCCCCTGAACCACATGACCGACCTGCAGCCCAAAAAGTTAGGGACCCCTATACTAGAATATATAAAAATATACAGGATAACAACATTTTGAGGGACACATTAAACACAGATGAAGAAGCCCAGCTTCAGGACTGGTGGGGCGATGCCACGCATGCAGATTTCCAGCAGTCACAAAAAGATGAGAAAAGGCCATAGAGAAAGCAGATTATTTTCTTCAGCACTCTGCTTAATTAATCTGAGCTTCAAAACAATTGAGGAGGAAGAAAGATGTCAGCCATGCAGAAGAATTCCTTAGTAACACTTGAAAGCGAGAAGAGTTATACAACAGACAGGCAGAATGGGAAAAGTGTACCATGGACTTCTTCCGAAGCGCCAAAATACTCCCCGAATTGTGGCACACCCATCATTTCCTGGGGAAGTAGCAGCAGTTCAGAGAGGACATCTTCGCGGTTCATCTTGAAAGGTTCTAAGGGACAATCAGCACATGTCAAATGCCAGCCTCCAGTTGGCTCCAGATGCGAGGCAGGGCATACTAGCATCCCACTTGTGGTGGCGTCTCAAGGGCAGTTCCCTGCCCACCTGGTCATGTTCTCTGCAGTACCAAATGGCATTAGCCCAACCCTGCTCTGCCTGTTCTGACAGTTTGGGATAATTTCTACCTTGCATAAGTTTCCCCACTAAAACACAAAGAAAATCTCAGTCTGTTACCGCCCTCTCCCTTGAGGTTCCCAACTGGACACCTGTGCTGCTTATGGCCCAACACCTTTAAGATTAATATGGTTTATTCCATGGAAGCTTTCACTGATGACAATATGTGCATCTGAGGAAGTGGGTTACAGCCCAGGAAAGCTTAAGCCTCAAGACTCTTAAGTCTTTTTGCTGCAACTAACTCACTCTTATGGAATCGATATAATTTCCTACATGCTGACATCTGAACTTCCTGCATTGAAAGGCCAGTGATGGCGAAACCTTTAGAGACTGGGTGCCCAAACTGCAACCTAGAACCCACTTATTTATCATAAAGTGCCAACACGGCAGGGCAAACTCTGTGCTGGGAGGAGGGAAGAAGTGCTCCAATTGGGCTGCTGGGTAGAGGGGTGGGGTGAACTCTGTGCTGGAGGGAAGGATCGAGCAAGCAATCCCATTGGGCTTCTGTGAAGAAGAGCGGGGCAAACTTGGTGTTGGGGTGCCAACAGAAAGGCAGAGTGCCACATCTGGCACATGTGCCATAGGTTTGCCACCACTGCCGTGGGTTGAAGAAGAGAAGACCAGGTATACACAGTCATGTTTCCTCTTGTGTCCATCTCAGAAACCCTGTGCAACCATGATGTTCACTCATTATTAAGTTTTGCATGTGCTCATGGGGTACACCGAAAGAGCCTTCTTGAAGCGTGTGGCATTTCTGAACCACAATTGGGCATACCCTGGGCAACGGCCACCTTTTGCCAGGCTCATCTTTCTCTCACTAGGTCAGGCAAAAGGAACTACAGAATGAAATCACCAAAAGGTGGCTTCATTTTGGCAGTTTCATGTCTGGCCTAGACACGGAAGAAGAAGAAGAAGAATGGCCAATAAACTATGAAGAAGAAGAATGGCCAATAAACTATGGCAAAATGAGGATTGCAATCCAGGCCATGTAACCCTAGTCTGAAGCAGATTTGCTCTGCCAGCCTGCAATACCCTCTGCTTCTAAATTTACAAACACAAATCACTGACCTCCCTCCCCCCACTGGACAGATTTAGCTCAGGAGGCCAAATCAGGCTTCCACCTTACACGTGGAATCCCAGCAACGGTTAGAAGAGGAGCAAAATCCCAGGCTTGGTAATCTGTAAGCATCACTGAGCCTTACAAGGGCTGAGGGAAATTCTCTCACTAGTCTGAATGCAGTCAAAGTGGCAGGTCTATTAACTGGGAGGAAACGAGTGCTTTTAATGAACGGATAACCTCAGACAGAACGAGTCAAAATATATGTCTTTTAAAAAAAGAGCAGTAAGACAGTGAGGATGAACTGTCATTGCCAGTTTATAAACCCAATGCCAATCTACATATCCATCTTTTTTTTATTTGGGCTAGGAGTCCTATTTCATCCCTGACTAGGCATAACCAGCCAAGCCAAGTAATGCCTAACTTCGGCAGCCTCCTTCCAGACAAAATGGCCTTTCCAGTGCATGAAGTGGGGCCAAGAGCACCTCCCACGCTTGATATCTGTAATTATAAGTGAAGAAATCAACCAACTCATGGAGGACTGAGGAGAATGTTGCCACGTGGCAGGGTGTAGTGCTGGGAAGAAGATATTAGACAATCGCACTGGAAGAGAAATCAAGCAGGTACACCCTTGACCAGTGATGGTGAACCTTGGCACTCCGGGTGTTCTTGGACACGCAGTAAACCCATTCGTGTGAATTCACAGAGACTAGGACTTCTGAGAACTGAAGACCAAGAACACCTGGAGTGCCAAGGCTTGCCATTACTGCCCTTGATGGTTTTCTCCCACTACTGGGCAGTCACAATGCATGTGTTGAAACATTATCCGGACCGTTTGATCTTCCTTCTTGGGCTAGGTTCTCCATCAATGAATATACAGCTGAGTCACAATTACACTTTAGGGCTTATTTATCCTGAAGCAAGGCTCAAGAGGTCACCTTGGGGTAGTGATTCTGAGATAAGTTTTTATAGAAACACAAGAGAAATCCCAAGACATTTAAAACTCCATTACACAAAGTACTTTCCCTTGGTTCACAGTGTTTACTTACTGAGTCAAAAGAACTGTGGTTTAAATCTAGCAGTTGCTCCACACTTGAGTAGAGCTGCTGAATGAACACAACTTGTTAAGTCAATATTTCTGTAAATCCTTTGTTTCTTTGGTTTCCTTTCCATTAGGACTAACAAATGGATACAGCCCTATGATTTCTCTTCTTCAAATCAAATACTGTACATGCTGAATGATAGGCAAGTGAAGAGTCTCTCTGAACTTGGCAGGTTCTTTACTCTCTTGAAATCTTGACACACACACACCTTGAACATGCCAACAGATCAAAGATTGGGAGGAATTAAAGGATTGTCCTGGGATGACAGGCAACATCAACCTATAGCAAAGTGATGGCCACAGAAGCTAATGAGTCCAACCGCTATACTATTACTAGCTTCTAAAGCAGGTTGTACTTGATTGTACAAATACGATCACACACATAGGTACAGACTGCTCCTTTGGGTGGGTTCAAGTGAAGATTTCTACCGCACATCAATTACAAAAACCTTCCTCTGAGCTTTTTAAAAAATATTAGAGGAAGTGACACTTACTACTTCTGATGATAATGTCCGTGTGCACCCTGCATGCCAACCCTGTTCTTCAAGAGCAACAGAATATTTAAGACAAACTGTATACCCTCATGATAGCCTTTCTATTCCAAACCTGTAAGCCGGATCCACAAGCTATTCTGAGTCAATAGCTTTGTGAATCTGATGTTTAAAGGACTGAGAAGTCCAGGAATTACCTGCTCATGTGGAGAGACACACAGCTAAGCAGTCATATGCTTCTGTTCAGAGAGAGAGAGAGAGAGACCTGCAGGCCTCTTGAACCAGATATTGGAGAGAATAATGCTCTGTAATAAACCTATTATCACTGTGGTATTAAGTACTGCACAGGACATGGAATCCTACAGAAACTCAAGGAACAGTTACAGAAGACAGCAGGCATTTCCCCTCCACTGATGTCTCCAGGGAATATCATTTTTTCATCTCCTTTTGCCTATACGAGTGCAGAGGAAGGTTCTATTTTAGGGCGTCCAATAGAAACAGTTACAGTTGTTCTATATCCTGGTCATTCACCAATCCAAACAGAGGCTGTAACTAGGAAATAAGAAGAAGACTAAGACATGGAAGTGCTGCTACGAAGAAATTAGAAAAAATGCTCAAAGCTACAGATGTGTTACTGGAGACAAAGACCAACAGCACCCATGTTATTATGGTATGCCTAATTAATAGTTGTGGATGAGAAAAGCAGACAACGAAGAAAGCAGATAGCAAGAAAAATGGATTTAATTGACATGTGGTATTGAAGAAAAGCTATACCAATAATTAAAAACTACCAGAAACAGAAATAAGTGGTTACTAGAGCAGATCAAATCTAGAAGTTAAAATGGCTAAAATGAGGCTACTGCATTTTGGGCACATAGAGAGAAATCAAGATTCACCAGAACAGATAAAAGTACCAGAGAAAATGGGAGGCAGTAGGAAAAGAGGTGATTGGACATGAGACGGACTGGGTCAATGAAGAAAGTCATAGCCCTACGTCTACAATGGACATTCACAACCTACGGCCCATGGGCTGGCGCATGGTGGCAAATCATCTGGCCCACAGTGGCAACCCCGGAGACGGAAGCAGACACATTTACAACTGTGCCCGCCACAGTTTACAGCAATGTTTAGGGCAAGGGGAACCCACATGTCCGACCCGCTCAGCTGTCAGGCCCATGGCATGGTAAGGTTGAGAACCCCTGGTCTACAAGATGTAAGCATGGAGAAAGGAGGTTGCCATAGGTCTGAGACCAATTGATGGGTGATATTAACAAAATATGATCAGCCTCTAATGCTGGTGAGCTTTTTACATGCAAGTTTTTAGAAAGACCATCAAGGAATCACAGATGAAAAGGAGCTTGGCTGATGGACAATCCAACCTTAATCTAATTGTGAAATAATACTGATTAGGATAAGAGGGTGGAATCTTAATTTCACATATTATGCTGAGGGGACCTGAATTGTGTATGACCACCCAAGGACCACCACCACCAGAGTCATCAATCAGGGGAAGGAACACTGAACACACCAGTTTAGGCAAGCTACAGCCCACCAAAGGAGGCAGGCAACTGTCAAGATAAGCACTTTGCATTAAAGGGCAACTATCATCAATCACAGGGAACACATTGGGTAGCGGCAGTGGGCCAAGTACAACCTGATGTCAGAGTTGTAAAGGTATGGTGACCAGCAAACTCTAAACAGATTGGGAGGACTTGTTCTCTAGGGGCGGTTCAGCCTCCAAAGGGAAAAACAGATTTGCCAAACCATGTGGATGTTGTATCTGAAAGTAGGTTCACGTCTGACAACTGATTCTTACCATGGAGCCCAAATCCGTTCCAAACAAAACTGGCTACATGCCAGTCTTAAACCCAGTGTGATTCTATGTGCATTATTATCCTGCTAATTGAGAAGATAGAACCTGTATTTCAAGGCTTCCAAGCTTCAGGTTTTTCCCAACAAGCCCCACTGGAGTTGCTTCTCATTCCCATTTCTCACCTGTAACATCCATGGGCTTGAATGCTGGCTGTGACTCAAAGCAATGGGTCCGGTCATCCATTGGCCACGAGTCTTTGCGGTCCAGGAACTCCTTGTAGGACATTGTTTCATCTACACCCTTTCCTGGGGACACTGGAAAGCAAAAGGAAAATAGTGGTGATGTTATCAATAATCTGACAGCGACCCTGAAGCCAAAGGAAGACACCTGGCAGGTGCCCAAAGAAAGACTAAACAGACAACATGTTCTAGAGCAGGGGTGCCCAAACTTTTCGGGCCATGAGCCGGTCACGTGGTTCCTCCCAATGGAAGTGGAAGTAAAATGCACCCTGAAATGTGTTTTGCAACAGGATGAAATAGATTTCAAGCCGCCATTTTCTCTGTTTAGGCCAGAGGTGCCCAAATTATGGCCAATGGGCTGTAGTTTGGGCACCCTGATCTAAAGAGAAGTAAATGTGTGCGTTTGTTTTTGTTTTTTTTGGACTTTTGTTGTTCAGTCGCACAGTCAATTCCGACCCTCTGCGACCCCATGGACCACTGTTCGCCAGGCACCCCGTCCTCCACCCTCCTCCTCAACTCGATCAGCTCTGTGCCCATTGTCTCTACAATACCATCTAGCCATCTCATTTTTGGCTGCCCCCTTCTTCTTTTTGCCCTCCACCTTTCCCAGCTTCAAGGCTTTCTCAAGTCAATCCTCTCTTCTCATTTGATGGCCAAAGGACTTTAGCTTCATCTTTACTATTTGACCTTCTAAGGAGCAGTCAGGGTTGATTTCTTCTAAGATTGACCTATTTGTTCTCCTCGCTGTCCAGGGGACTCTCAAAACTCTCCTCCAACACCACATCTCAAAGGCATCTATTCTTCTGCACTCAGCTTTCCTAATGGTCCAGCCTTCACAACCATACATTGCCACAGGGAATACCATTGCTTTGACTACACTTGACAAAATTCCCCACAGAGGCATGTTGTAATTCAAAAACCACAAAAGCTCCCCTTCTTTCCTCTTCCACAGGACACAAAGCCTCTCTTTAATATGCTGGTTTTGGAGGCTGGAAACATTACGGGGGGGTGGGGGGGAGAGGAATAACTCATCCTGCATTTCTGGACTCCTAAACCCATTCTGGCTGAGGAGTTCTGTATCTAGCACAGTGGTTCTCAAAGTGGGGCCCACACCCCACAGGGGGACAGCAATTCCCAGAAGCCTAAGTCAGTACACTGGTTGATCAGTACTTTGTGGAATTGAAATCCAAAAACCAAACGTTGGGGAACACTTCTTCTTCCATGTCTAGGCCAGATGTGAAACTGCCAAGATGAAGGCACCTTTTGGTAGGTTCATTCTGCAGTTCCTTTTGCTTGACTTAGTGTGAGAAAGATTAGCCAGCAACACAAGGTTGCCGTTACCAGGGCATGCCCAATTGTGGGTCAAAAATACCACAATCTTTCTGTCTACCCTTTTGTATCTGTGTTGGGAAATACTGATCTCGCAGTACCAAAAGAGGCAACAATGCCAACCTCTGATTGTTATTATTTATTTTTACCATGCATGAAAAGTGTTTAGGATGCAGCTGTCCTTTAAGTTCCTTGAGCAAAGCCCGTACATAGTGACAAAGAGCCACAGTCCCTCTTAACCACCTCCAAGGCATCAATTGCTCCAGAACATGTGCTCCAGACCCTTTCCCTGCTAAGCAACTTCATCCTGGGTGTTGTTTATACCAAATGCTGAAACTGTGTTTGGAGGGCAGATGAGTCGGGTCCAAAACCCTCTCTTTCTCTAAATCAAAATCACCTTGTCTGTCCTTATTGACTGATAAGCAGGAAACATCCAGTCTCTTTCCTCCAATATCTAAAACCATTCCGAGACAGATCCCTCACATGCAAAACAATTGGATTTCTCCCAGCTTCCCTCTCCAGCAGTTCACTTAGTCATGCACAGACTGATAAAAGACCTTTGTAAAGCCAGCTTTTTTTTTTTTTTGGAGGGGGGGGGGGAGAGCTGTAGCGATGACAGGAGCAGTTGGAGAGAAGAAAAGCAGCAGGAAACAGAGAGGGAGGCCCGCAGCGACAGGGACTACAACTCTGCTTTGCTGTGGAGTCTAAGGCAGAGGGTACTGCGGTGGCTCAAGTGGTTAAGACACTGAACTAAATGACTAGAAGGTCAGAGTTAGATTCCCGAGTACCGCACGACAAAGTTAGATCCCGTCTCTGTCCCAGCTCCTGCCAACCTAGCAGTTCGAAAGCAAGACATTGCAAGTAGATAAATAGGGACCACTTCAATGGGAAGGTAAACAGCCTTCCATGCACTCCGGTGTCGAGGCATGCCTGCCAAATGTCCACAGAAACGTCAGCAAATGCAGGCAGTGCTGGCTCTTTGGCTAAGAAACAGAGATGAGCACTGAACCCTAGAGTTGGATACGACTGGCTTTCGAACAAGGGTGAGCTGAACCTAAGGCAGAGAAGGTGGAGCAGAGCTCTGGCTAGAGAAGAGATCTCAGGTTGTAGGCCCTGAGAGCTGAAGAGAGAGCAGTAAGGGAGGAAGAGGGATAGGCTCCTCTCTGCAAAAGGGAGCCGTGCCACACCCTTACAAACACACCGTAAAAAGGGGAGGGGGAGATGGAGCTCCCCCTGATCTTACGTTGTTATGAGACATATGAGACATTGCAGCCCCCTTAGCTGGGTTGTGTAACTACAAGCCCGGGCCTGGCTTAATTTAATTTAATTCTTAGACTAATATTTAGACTTTACCATTGATTTTTCCTCTGTCTAATGGACAAGAGAAATCTGTGCTGCAGCTAGTATCACTGGCAGTCGTGTGCATGTGACATGTAACCTGCCGCCACAGAAATGCTCACTGTGCACCTCCCTCCCTGATAGCAACTGCCCAAGGAAGACGACACTAGGTCTGGTCGTGCAAATGGAGCTGGTAGAAACGAACAACGGGAATTGTGTTTGAAATCCCAGAGTGGGGAATGGGCCTGGAAAAGGCTCTCCCACTGACTGACAAGCACTTGGGCTGGGTTTCCATTTCTGTAGTTGCATGCCTGCGTTAGAGCAGGAAGTCTGAAAACAACCACAATTCTGTTATGTCTGAAAAAGTCGCTTTGTTTCTGCTCAGTCCCCACTGAACGCACTCAGGGAGGATCAACATCATCACCATTTTATATTTAAGGGTCAGATCACAAGAGTCTATGACCCTTGGTAGTCCTTGTGCCTTAAAGGCAGCAACATTGTTTTGCAGGAATATCATCCCCCCCCCCCCCCTTGGAGAACCTTTGTCTTTTCCACCCAAACCAAGAGGTGGCTCTGCTGAGAAACTATGCTGGAATGACTTGACTTGGGCAACTTGACCAAATCTCCACCAGAGAAAAGCCATGGCCACAAGGCAACCAGCTTCTCCTTCTTCATGGTTCCCGGGCATACGTCCAGTCTGACAAGGGCCACTGCATCTGGCACCTCCCAGAGAGGCTGCTGGGGGAAACTTAAGCCACTACCTGAGGAGGAAGAGATGGAGGAGGAGGAGGAGCCTGGGCTCTGTCTCAAACCCACCCACCCCCAAAGCCTATGCACAGAGAACCCACTGCTGATGGACCATCATTCTCGCTCAAGACAAGTTCCCTACTTGGTGGCGCAGGGGTTAAACTACTGTACTGCAACCAAAAGGATGTGACTTCAATCCTGACTAGGACTCAAGGTGGACTCAGCCGTCCATCCTTCTGAGGTTGGTAAAACGAGCCCCCAGCATGTTGAGGGCAAGATGCTAATTAACTTGTGAACCACCCAAAGAGTGCACTAAGCGCTATAGGGCTGTGTGTGTGTGTGTGTGTGTGTGTGTGTGTGTGTGTGTGTGTGTGTGTGTGTGTGTGTGTGTGTGTGTGTGTGTGTGTGTGTGCGTGTGTGTGCGTGTGCGAGTGTGAGTGTGATTGCTTTACTTAGCACTCCCGTGCCTGAGGGTCTAGCTCTCCTAGCTCCCTGCTTCGAGAGATGCCAAAGGCATAACAACCCCCAAGTGTTCCACTCCTCTGCCCAGGATTGCCATGATGCCAAGTCAACACATACGTCGCCTCCAGTAATTCAATGGGTCTACCTTAGCAAGTTGCACAGCAGCCCCTACTACAGTAGGAGGCAGCTGACTAACTTTCCTTTTTCTCTCTTTGCTCAGCTCATAAACCACATGCAATACTGTATAACTAGCTGCAGGCAGGACTTGACAGGGCCAGCATTTAAGACGATCTTGTTCACTATATGGAGGAGGTAAGTCAGGTGTAGAAAGGGACGTGTGGGACATAATAATCATGTTCTGATGCTATCTGTAGACATAAAATATATCAAGCAGTCAAAGTAGGAATGGGAAGACAACTTTCTGAATTCCTTCCTTGTCCTCCATCTAGTCCAGGAGTCCCCAACCTTTTCAAGCCAGGGGCTGGGTCACGCTTTCTTAGTCAACTTCAAGGGCCAGACGGCCACTTTGCCCTGCCTGCACAATAGGGACGGCCATTTTGTCCCAACAGTTTCAAAGAGGTGGGCATTATTTCTTTAATGCTCTTGGAGGGGTGGGGGCCCACATGAAATGGCGCTAGGGGCCAGATCTGGCCAACAGGCCTTAGGTTGGGAACCCCTGATCTAGTCTGCCCTGACACAGTAAGACAGCTTCACAAAATGTCAGCATCCACATACGCACACAGATACACATGTAACCAGCACAGAAGAAGCAAATAACTGTTAAGAAAGGTGAGAACAACCCATCCAGTGCTTCACATTCTGAAAGAAAAGAACTGTCTTGTTCTTTGGGGAGATCTGCTCCCATTAGATCAAAAATGCTACCAAGGGCTCCAGGAAATTCCTCACCATCTTCACTGGGAAGGAGAAACATGGTGAGGGTTTCTCGTCTTCTTGTGAGAGGATAAGACAAGCTAGGATTGATGTTTCTTATGCAAAGGGCTTGGCAGAAATGGCAAACATTCCCTCTCCTTTGCAGTGGCTACTCTGACCTTTAGGAAAGGCCACGATAGTGATACAAATTTAACACAGACAGAAACTTGAGCTGTGTTATATTTCAAGGCGGAGATGATTTTTTTTCCATTGGGAAGGATTCAGGAACTTCCAAATTCAAAGATTCTCTGGTACATTAGCCTTGCTCCTCTCGTACAGCTTCTCACAAATCCTAGAAGATTTGTTTAGGCAGAGAGAGGGGCAAAATTCTGGCTCCTAGGGAGTGATGTTGAAATCCCAAAATACCCAAATCAAATGCTAATGAACTCTGACAGTGTCACACTACAAAGATCACTGATCTTACATATGTGAGCAGCTGGACCACCTGCAAAGAACTACGGATACCTTCAAATCAAAGCATGGCTTTCCCCAAAAAGGACTTCTAGCTACCACATTTCTAAATCTGGTCCAATAAAACTCCTTTCATGTTTTGCAACAGTTTTTTCCACTTGCAGCTAAACACAATTATGTAAATGTAAATGGTCCCCACCTACCAATGGCAGGATGACTGCTGAGGAGTAAAATGAAAGTAGTCTGGAGAATGAACTGGGCAACATCTCCTAGAAGGGCACAATCCTGGCTGGCAACCTTAACGAGCAGCAGTCCACGACGCAGGAACTCTTGTTGGTCTCAATATTAGAAACTGCCTTTCAGCTCCATTTCTCTTTCTTTAATAGCAGACCGAAGAGCTGCTGTTTACCATGTGCTGCCCGGGTTAAGGCAAGATTCTACCTCCACCCCTTTAGAAGCTGGATTTAGAAGAACATACAGATGTCTACCCAACGTCAAGAGAAAGCCTACAGAGTTCGTAGGTGACAGCTATTTTTTTAAAAAACCTTAAATCTAAACATATAGCAACTACTGGCAACTCCAATCCAAATACAGTAGTTTTGCATTTACATTTGTATCTCCATCATCCACAATACTCTGTATAATACCCTTATCCTTTATACTAGGGGTTCTCAACCTAAGGCCCTTGGGCTGGATCCGGCCTGCGGCGCCACTTCATGTGTCCCCCTCCACCCCTCCAAGAGCATTCAAAAAACAAAATGGCCATCTCCTTTGCTGCTGTTGGGACAAAATGGCCACCCCATCATGTATGCAGAGCAAAATAGCCCTCGAAGTTGACTGAGAGAGTGTGACCCGGCACCTGGCTTGAAAAGGTTAGGAATCCCTGCTTTGTATATATATTACCAGTGGGATAAAATTATGTAAATCATATGTGGGAAGACCAATAAAAGGACCCACAGGTCAAGTTCAGGGGGGTGGGGGTGGGAATCACGTTACCCTAAAGTTGCACAAAACCTGCTTTCAAACTCATGCAAGCCAATAATGAGTGCATCAACTGGATTTATTTATTTAGTGTCTGGTACCTGAACGCACTGAGTCAACATATAACAAGAAAGAAAATACAGTAATACCTCATATAACATTAGTATCAAATAACACTAAAATCGCATAACATTAAGGAATCTGGGGGGAAGAATTGCATCAGATAACATTAAGATCCTATGGGATGCTTCAGATAACAACCACTAAAGCCTGTGTGGTTACAATGTATCTCTATGGATCCCATAGGATTTTAACATGCATCAGATAACACTAAAAATCATATAACACCAAGACTTGTGGAACCAGGTTTTAGTGTTATATGAGGTTTTACTGGTATATGTAAACTACCGACTGGAAGGAAAAACGCAGTAATAGAGTCAGTTTATGATGCCACCATAAGCAGAATAGAAGTCTCTGAATAGAGGAAAAAATGCCACAGACAAAGCAATTTGTAGTGGTTCCACCAGAGACTGATCCATGCACTGTCTGCCTCAAGACACGCACGCACACGCACATGCACACACACAGGGTTTATTTGCTTGTGTTTTGTCATCTGCTCTGGTCAGTTCAGCATGGCCCTATAATCCAATTGGGAAAGAAAACAGTTAATCGTGTAAAAAGGTAGTCAGGCTTTTGCACATCTGTGTTGCAGGTGCTCCACTAAGCCTTATGTTTTGCATATTTTAAACAAAAACAAAACAAACAAAAAGGAAAACAAGAGAGCCTGGAGTAACAGATGAGACGGTGGCGCTGTGCAAAACTTCCAACAAGAAACCATTCTGAAACAGGATATGACAAAATGTGCGGCCTCCTCACAGCAGGCGAGCATAATCTCACCAAATCAGTCACAAACATCTTCAATATTAATGACCCTACAAGCATGAGCTCCACCAGCCAGCATTAATCAAGGAACAGAAAGCAGCAGACAATGCGCTTTAAGGGCTCCTTTCTCCACAAGGCAAGGACTAAATGCTGGGGCCCAAACATGCATCAAGACTTCAGATGTTTCCAGAATTCAGGCCTGCCAAGCGGTAGATCCCAGAGGTGATTGCAGAAAAGAGAAGTGTGTTCTCAATGGCTGGGAATCAGACCCATTTAAAAAAGTGGATCAGAGCAAAAAAGGTAACCCTTTTACTGGTTGGTTGTAAGCCTTAAAGAGAATGTAGAGTATTTCAATGCTCGTCCTGGAGACAAAAGCCCTGATACCGTCATCGTCATTGTCATCTGGAACTCGGATCAGAGTACAGATTTTCCTGGTTTAGGAAAAATGTCATGGGTGTGAATTTGTTTAAGGTTGATCCCAGCTTGCCATGAAGTGACTCACAGACTATGATCATGGACCCATCTCCTGTGGCACATATGAAATGAGACAAGCTGGATTTAACACCAGCCTGCAATGGACTGCCGCAGCCTTGAGGACATGGACAAGGTGCACCTTCACAGCCAATCCATCTGGCATGGCCTCTTCCGCCTCCATGACCGTTGGGAATCAGAATAGTGAAGTGGTTCCTTCTCTGCTCATTCTGCCGTTTGGCCCAATATGATGGTTTCCAGTGGCATTTCCTCCACTGAGGGGGACCCTCACCCCACTTAAAGGGGCTCATCTGCCCATAGCCGTTGGCCCCTTTGAGGAGTCAGGTTATTTATCACTGCCCAACACTCGGCGTTGAGTCACTAGCTGTACAGTCTACTCCATTACCATAGCGGGATGTCTGGCCAGACAAAGGATTGTTAATGGAACTCCTACTGCAATATGGCATTCATGGTTTGTGCCACTGAGGGGCATGCTAGAATTGTTCTTCTAATCCTGGTTGCTGTAGCCTCAAACTTAGTGGCATTATGGGTAAAAGAGGGACTTTTGTCTGATAGCAGGCAGTGAGTGTAAATTATGTTTGATTGACCAGGATATTTGCAGAGCAGTGGGGACATGAGTTTATCTCAGATGTCCCTATAGAAAGGACAGGCGCATAAAACATGTTTGGTAGTTTCAGTTTCTCCTGTATCTCACAGGGACACAGTCTCTCCACCATAGGTATCCTTTGAAACATTTCCTCCAGAAATCTGCATTTTATATTCATTGTCAACATGTGCTTGCATGAGCAGGCCTCCATCAACCTGGACCATTCCAAACACATCACATTCTCATTTACAACCCCACCCCACCCCTAATAAGGGTTAGTATCTTTGCTCTACATTGCACAGAAATTGCAGGTTCTGAAGCCCAGGGATCCTGAACTGTTTTAGGCAACCCAATCAGTTTAGAAAACATGAAACTGGAGCTGTCCCGCTCAGGCTCTTAACCATCCCAGTGCCATAAGTCTAACTCCAATGCATTATTTCGGATCCTTCCTTGCCATGCAAATTCTACTGAATCTAACTTCTAAAAACATAGTTTTATACAGCCAAACAAGAATCTGGCCAGGTTATCTTGCTATGGTAACAGAGTAGACCAGGGGTTCTCAACCTACGACCTCGTACCATGACCTTGCTCCAGCTGCCACCGCCGCCTCAATCCTTGTCTCCTCCGCTTGTCATGTCCCTAACGGTGCTCCATAGCAGGGTAGATGTTATAAGGCTTACAACATCCGCCCTGATATGGAGCGTCGTTAGGGACACACCAAGCCAAGTGGAGAAGACAAGGATTGAGGCAGAGGCGGCGGAAGCGGTGCCTGGAGCAAAGTCATGAGCTCAATGATTTGGTGCCATGCCGCTCCTCCAGGCCAGTAAGCAGGGAAATGGCATGGGGGAGAGTGGTGGGTGGGTGGCCGGTGGTGGCAGCATGGGTGGAGCGGTGGGTAGCTGGTGGAGTCCCACTGCCGCTGCTGCCAGGGGTATAGTGGCGGTGGGACCACCCCAAGCCCCCACCACTCCCCCCACCCCACCGGTGCCAGTGCCAAAGGTGGCGGTGGCACCTATCCAGCCCACCAACAGCCTGAGGGGGCATGATCTGGCCATCAGGTTAAAAAGATTGAGGACCCTTGGAGTAGACCATACTGCCAGCAACTCAATGCTGAGTGTCAGGAGGCGGTTAACTAATCTGACCACCCTGTGGACTAATGGCCTTGGGTGCCAAAATTCACAGGGAAGGGTGATGGTCCCCAAGTGGATTAAATCCCACTTGAATCCATCTTGATGGAGAGCAGCAGATTCACCATTTAAAGCACATTCTCAAATCTAACTCTACATTTTTTGTTGCTTATTACACTATTCCACAGGTGGAAGTTGCTCTGGAATATCTCTAATCTAAATTTTATTGTGTTGCTGGAATCTCGCTATCTCCAGTGACATTCGAAGGTACTTAACATGTCAACAAGCTCCACTTTGGCTGTCATTTTGAATCTCCCACTGCATTTTCTGGGCTACTTACACTTTACTGGTTCTTCCTGGAACATACAGAAGAGCTGACTCCACAAAACCCTGCTGATTCAGTGGGCTCACTCCAGTACCATTAATGATGCTAAGCAACAGGATTTTGGACAATGAGCGACTTAAGCTGGGTTTTGTTTTTTTGTTTTTTTGAGGGATAGGACTGCAACATATGCTTTACATCTACGTACTCCCAGGCTGGATCCCTGGAATCATCAGTTACAAACAGGGGAGCAACGGCTTGGAACTCTGGGTTACTAATGCTATCTAGTATGGGCAGTACTAGGTAAAAGGAACCACCCAGTCCTGTGCGTTAACTGGAGACCAGTGCCTGGAGCAGGTTTCTGTAGAGGCAATTTTGGATCTCCTTGCTGCTCCTTGTGCTCATTTCCTTTGGTTTCCCTTCTGA
This sequence comes from Furcifer pardalis, assembly GCA_030440675.1. Taxonomy (NCBI): domain Eukaryota; kingdom Metazoa; phylum Chordata; class Lepidosauria; order Squamata; family Chamaeleonidae; genus Furcifer; species Furcifer pardalis. Next base: position 109,596,530 of record CP126897.1, read on the forward strand.
ATCACTCACCTCCTTCCTTGCCCTGGGGCTGCTACTTCTATTCCAGTTCCTTGCCAGTGGCTCAGAACCCTGTCCATTCAAACACTACATCTGCAGTCTTCCTCCCAGCCAAATGGAGCTTCTTCCATCGTGCTACACGGACTGACTGTTTCTCATGGACTGACCCATCTCCTTCAGCCAGTAATACTTGTGCACATTTCATGTTTCCAGAACTGACCAGTGGTTTGATGATAAAAACACCAATTCTGTTTTAGCTGGGTAGGTTGTTGCTTGACTCAGGTGCATGAATCATCTTAATTTCATTCACTTAAAAATATGTTATTTATTATGATTGTATTATAACTTTCCACCTAGGATTCTTCAGAAGGACTACAAAAGTTAGAGCAAATTCTGTCCTGTAAACTAAGTTAGTTAAGTTAGTTAGTTAGAGAGAGAGAGAGAGAGTTGAGCAGGGATTCTCAACTTGCAGGCTGTGGGCTGGATGCAGCCCTCGGTGCCATTTCGGGGGGGGGGGGGGCACCGCCTCCACCACACCAGGAAGTGCCATGTGGTGGAGGAAGGGCAAAATGGCCACCAAGCCCCCGAAGCTGTCTGAGGGAGTGTGACCCAATGGCCCCCGGCTTTAAAAAGTTGAGAACTCCTGGTCTTGAGACTGAAAGATTTGAGTTCTGACGACACAATTTGAACTTGTCTCTCTACTCAGAATCCCACCTTCGGGCTCCTGCCTGGAAGGTGTTTTTCTTTGAGGGCTCTTCCGAACAACCTTGCTATGTACAAACCCGGATCATCTGACCTTTTGTAGTTCACGTGTGTCTTATGCTTGAAAATAATATTTTGTGTGCTGATACAAATGGAGATGCTATAGGCCTCTTCATGCAATTATTATTCTGGGATACAGGTTTCCAGTAAGGTTTTATACGCTTTTGAGAGATGAATTTGGAGGAGAAAGGTGCAAGTTCACAGCATCAAGAGATACTGACAGGACAGGCATTTAGTGTCTTAGGCTCCTTCCACCCCAGGGCAGCAAAATGCTCTGCTACAGCTTACAACATTATCATTTGACCCAAGATTTCACAGCTTGGAAGTGAGAGAAAGCAGCTGCCTTTGTGACCTGAGGAAATTTGGCAATAGAATCTTTCTGCATGGTTAAAATTAGTGCAAGAATAACACTGAGCAAACCTGCTGAAGAACTGGGAAAGCTGTTTCCCCTTGTGTTCTCTTAGCCCATGTATGCAAACACCACCACCACCCCCAGCTGTTCTGCATCCCATCACAGGATGAATGTTTTAAACAAAGGTTGATCTCTTTCCCAGAAGTCACCTGGCCCTTCTATAGGTGTTGAATCAGGTGAAGGTGAGTGTGTCCTGCTGCATTAAGCCAACTTAAGCTGCCTTTATTTTACAATCACTGGCTTTTGCAGTGCTTGGCAAGATGACCATTTTGGAAGAAAACTCGGCCTGTGGTGATAATGGTTGGGGGATTCTTGGACTTGTCCGCAAAACAAATTAACGTTTCCCAGCTAAAGGTATTAAGCATACTCTGGCCCCTAACTATCTTCTACATCTCGGTGCAGGTGTTAACCTACAGCTGTAAACAGAATACCCAATAAAGTCATCTTCCTCTTAATCTCTTCCATGGGGGAAAAACTGATCTCTGTAGGGACAACACAGATTACTGTATAACGTTTTATTTTAAAAAAAAATAAAAATAAAAAAAATCTGGACAGGTGGGCAAGGAAACACTGTCTCATAATCCCACTGGCCACCTCAACCCATGCACGGTGTATAACTCATGTCACAGAAGTAACAGGGAGAAGTAGATGCAGAATCTGAATTCAGAGGAGGATTTCAGAAGCAGTGTTCTGCATCCATTTGCTTGAGGAAAGATGGCATGACAAGATCATAAATTTGTATGCTTTTTTTGTTGTTGTTGTCTATGAGGAAGTCTTTCACCAAGAATAACATAGCAAGCTAACGTAATTGTTGATGAAAAAAATAGTACAATTGGTAGCCTTTGGTGGAAACAAAAAGCTTATAGTGAAATTGAAGATCAGATGACAAAGGAAACAGAGATATGAATATGACAAGGAGGTATATTCTAAGCCAGTAATTCTCAACCTTGGGTCTTCAGGTGTTCTTGGCCAGCAGATATCAGAAATTTGGCCAGCAGTTTCCTTCTAGTTCAAAAACATCTGGAGACTCAAGATTGGGAACCATTGCGATGGACACTGTTTTTTACTTCATATTTTGAGAATATTTTTGGACAAACGTTTCATTGTTTGAAGGACAGCCTTCTTGTCAATGGAGTAATTACAGCAGCATCCAATTTGCAGACAACCTGATTTGCAAAGGTTACTCAATAAAGTAAGCAGTGAATGTGGCCTAAAAATGAAAGTTAAGAATTCAAATGAGCCTTTCTAAGGCACAGTTAGATTAGGCTAGTTTAAAACAATGGAAATACAGAGGAATTAGATCCATCAAATCCCCAATGATTTAATGAGCCTACTCCACTACAATTTACCACACTAAACAGCAGGATTTTGGCCATTCTTACTTGAAAGCAAGACAAGCAAAGTCCTGAATGTTGCGATTGCAGTCCTTTAGGTCAGCAATGAGGATTGTGTGGCCCTCGAGAGTGGCAAGCATAACCAGTAGCGCCATGTTATGGAAAGGGCAGTCCAACACCCTCTGCAGGGGCACACAATTTCTGTTCTTCCTTAAGAGGCAGGCAACAATTGTTGTCTTGTTTATTCAAAATGAAACTGCTATTTATCTGCTAAAGCCTCAAGCCTCCTTCACGTTTCACCTCAAGGGGTTTCTGTCCCTGCCGCCCCTCTGTAGCCACCTGCTCGTGGAAGTGCAGAGTTGTAGCTACTAAATGGGTGCCATTCAGGAGCAATCGACAGAAAACAGTCTCTGATTTGAGCACAAAGGCTTTTGCAGGATCTCACAAATATATGTTTGCTCTGTGCTGAGTGCTGGCAATCATGGAGAGGAATGCTTAAAATAGCAAGCCATCTCCCCCACCCCCACCCCGCAGCAGTATAGTTGGGTTTGCTTAATGCTGAGATTACAGCCCATTTCTCAGCCTATATTCATGCGCGCGCGCACCCCGCTGACCTAGTTTCGTCTTCCCAAGTCCCACCAGCAAATTCACATGCAGCACAAGAAGCAGTGGCGAGAAAAAGATCTGCTGACTCCCTTGTGTGTTTGGCTGCTCATTCCACGCACCCAAACAGATGAAGTGGAGCACATCAAAGCAACATGGCCATTTGCATAACACAAAAGGAATAAGATGATAAATGCAGTCTCAGGAAGCTTCTACTTAAAAGTGTCTCAAAACGAGCATCTCTCTGTTTTCTCAGTTGGGGTGGAAGGTGGAGCAGAGGGGAGAAAAGAGAGCGGGAACAAGAAGAAAATCTCAAACCACAAGAGAACAAATCTGTGACTATCCATCAGTCCTCAAGCAACAAACTGGAGATTACACAAAGGAATTATTTCAAAGGGCAGAGTTTTGTTGTTGTTGTTGTTCAGTCGCACAGTCGATTCCGACCCTTTGAGATGACCCCATGGACCACTGTCCGCCATGCAGGAGGGGGCTTCTACATAGGAGAGGTGGGCTAGGGGCAATGCTGAAGGACACAACTTATAACAAAAACATTTTAATGTCTTGTGCAACAATACATTTTGTTTACGACTCTGTGCAACTACAAAAAGAAACCCTTTGTGTCTGAAAGAGGGGATTCAGTCCGAGAATGCCCACGCTGAAATAAATGTGATAGCTTCAAAAGTGACACAGTAGTTCCATTTTGTTTTTATAAAAAAAAGGTGTCTGGCAATCCAGAATAGATCTGCTCTCTGTTTTAAAAGAAATAGGTCGTGTTTAAAAAGACACTGTGATGCGCAAACTATCAATGGTTCAATAATTATTATTATTTGCTTTATATAAATATCATGACACAGTAAATGATGACAAGCACTCTCAGTCCTCTAAGATCCCCATAAACACACAGATACTGATCCACAGGCCTTTCAAGGATAGCGCAAGGGTTGCAAGAGCCCTGCCAGCTCAGAACAAAAGGTCTAAACCAGTCATGGCGAAGCTTGGCACTCCAGGGGTTCTTGGACTTCCTCTGTGAATCCACACGAATGGGTTTCCTGAGGTTAGATATAACCTCCATCTAGGAATTACAGTACAGTATTAGGAATGTGGCACAATTTCATTTCAGGAGTTGAGCCCTCCATTTCCTCCTCTTCCTGAAAAGAATTTCCCCAAACTCCTATTGTGAGTGGAGGGAACTTACAATTTTATTCATTCATTCATTCATTCATTCATTCAATTTGTATAGCTGCCCCAATCGACATGCGACTCTGGGCAGCATACATAAAATCCCCAACGTTTAAACTATAGAAACCCTTAACATGCCTAGTTTTCATTGCTAAGTTTTTAAGCTTCTTTTAAAACTTTTAATTACTGAACTGGTTTTAAATTGTTGTCAATATGCTGTTGTGTTGGGAATCACCCTGGGTCCCTTCAGGGAGGAGGGCGATAAACAAATTTAAATAAATAAATAAATTCCTAGAAACACTGAAAAACTCAAGACAGACCTTTTGGTTCATCCACACCCAGGGTTTTTTTGGGACTTAATTCTTTACAAGGCTGAGCATGAGTTTCACAGGCTGAAATTGTGTTGCTTAACATAGTAAGTCACAAGTAGAGTAAGCCCATTTGAATCAAAGGAATTTATAGAGAGCATTACTTATCAATCTCCACTGATTCCGTGGGTCTATTCTACCACAACTTATCATGCTAAGCCACAGGCCTTCGGTCCTTCTGTTTAAAATTAAGAGACTCTAAACAGGAGGGGGTGACCCTGTGCTGAATCACTCTTCATCTTTGCTACACCTGGGGCAAACAGGTACAAAAAGGTATTTCCTGAATTTGGTCTGTTTCATTACATTTTTTTTACTAATTTAGCAATAACTGTAGATTACTTAATTGGGATAGAAAGCATGCAAAATTTACAACAACAAAAAAGCACGAAAGCAGAAGAAGCTAAAACTGATAAATGTCTTTATCCCTAACAGTGAACGTGGAGGGCATCTTCCCACCCACACAGGTCATGCCCCTGCCCTTCACCTTTGCTAAGAGAGCTCCAACCCACTGACTCAAGAGCCCTCCTTCTCCCCAGACGCTACCCACTCTCCTCTTCTGCCTTATGACTGAACTCCATTACACAGCAAGACTAAGGAACTACCTGACCATCTTCTCCAAACGTTGACTTGCCTATTCTCCAAACCCTGCTGCTAATTTTTAGTTCCCACCCATAGCCAAACTTAAGTAGATGCTAAAGCAGGGGTGCCCAAACAATTCGGACCACAGGCTGGTCACATGGTTCAGTGGGCCGGTCACGTGGTTCCTCCCACTGGAAGCAGAAATAAAACGTGCCTTGCAATCTGTTTTGCAACAGAATGAGATAGATTTTAAGCTGCCACTTTCTCTGCTTAAACCAAGGGTGCCAAAACTACGTACGGCCCATGGGCCAAATCTGGCCCGATGCCAATTCATCCGGCCCATGCAGCCCACACCACTCCTGGAAGCAGAAGTAAAACATGTCCATCCAGGCACGTTTTACTTCCGTTTCCAGGAGTGACAAGGGCGCCACGTCCCGAATGAATTGGCATCAAGGGCCGGATTTGGCCCGTGGGCCGTAGTTTTTGGCACCTCCTGTGACAAAGTGCCTACTGCTCTCTATCCCATCCTATGCCTCCCTCTGCTCTCCCACTTCTTCCTTTGTCATTGGCCAAGGTACAAGAGGGAAGCTTCTTGGACAGAGCCTGCCTTTTCCATCATGTCCCATTCCCTAAAGTACACTGAAAAACATGAAGTTCTTTTCTCCCAAAGGACCTCGAAAGGAGACTTGACAGCGTCCGTGAGCCAGGCATTTTCACATTTCTCCCAACATATTTTTAGAATCCTGAAAGAGAAAGCTGGACTCCAGCAGTCTCTCTGCCACTCCCACTTTCACCACTTTCTTTAACTGATGCTAACCGGATGTGGCATTTCCGGTGTTGTTGGAAGACTCTTCAGGGACCAGACAATTCTGCCTTCATGAACATTTGTAGCAGCAGAGCTGGAGGGTGTTATGAGTCTTCAGTTTTGCTGTTTTGGAGAGGGAGGAGGTTCTGTCACACCAGGCATTTGACCTTGGAAGATGGCTGTACAATGTTGGCAGAACTGCAGCCATATCAAAGGAGCAGATTGATGACTGACTACTTCACCAAATACATGAAGAAGACCAGAAGTCCAACAAGGTGGTTGCAGGTAGATTGAAAAGTAGAAGACTACATGCTGGGGCCACGATAGCCAACCTTGGCACTAAAGGTGTTCTTGGACTTCAATTCCCAGAAGCCCAAGTCAGCACTCCTGCTGATCAGAGCTTCTGGGAATTAAGTTCAAGAACATTTGGAATGCCAAAGTTCGCCATCATGGTGCCAGGGTATGGGAATACAACTCCAGTGAAACCTCTTGAGTAATTTCTTCACCAAAATCTGACCAGTGTCCTGTTTACTTCCTTCCTGCCTTGTGGTCTGACAGCTCAGCCTTTTATATACTATACCTGACTGTAAATGTGCCCTCTTTCCACCATGCCCAGCACTGGATTGTAGCTACCAAAAGACAATTAGATTCCCAGGATGGGGACTGAACTTTGGTTCTTTCCATTCACAAATCCCACAGAAATCACTGCTCAGGGTTTCATCCCAAGGTGTAAGACAGAGGTGCCCAAACTTTTCGGGCCATGGGCTGGTCACGTGGTTCAACGGGCCAGTCATGTGGTTCCTCCCACTGGAAGAGGAAGTAAAACGTGCCTTGCAATTTGTTTTGCAACAGGATGAGATAGATTTTAAGCTGCAATTTTCTCTGCTTACACCAGGAGTGCCCAAACTATGACCCACAGGCTGGATCCGGCCCCTGACACAAATTAATCCAGCCCACGCTGCCCTCATCGCTCCCGAAAGTGGAAATAAAATGTGCCTGTACGTGGAAAGTGGAAATAAAATGTGGCCCACAGGCCGGATCCAGCCACCCCTGGTGTAAGCGGACACTCCCAAAACCGTACCTATTGTGCTTTACCTTTTTGCTATTCCCCCCAAACTGGTCCTTGCCTGGTGGCTGCTCAGGGCAGGTCTCAAAGTCTCACAACTAAGTTTTAAAAAGGAAGTGGATAGAAAATACAGAAGAAAGGTAATTTCAAAAACGCTTCCATTTTTCAATAGGAGTGTCAGGTCAGAGTCAAGTCAGTTTTTAGTGCAAGGAGGAGCCAATTTTGGCCATCTATTACGCTGTTAACAAAAACACAGCTGAATCTAATTTTTCAATAATCTGCAATGATGTGATGGCTAGTTTGCAGGACAGAAGGTTGAAAACCTCTTAGACTCAGGAAATGTCATGTTATTGAATAGTTCTCAACTTTTTTAAGCTGGGGGCCGTTGGGTCACCCTCCCTCAGACAGCTTTGGGACCAGACTGCCATCTTGCCCTTCTTCCACCACATGGCACTTCCTGGTGCGGTGGAGGGACCACATGAAATGGCGTTGTGGGCCACCTCCGGCCTGTGGGCTGCAAGTTGAGAATCCCTGCTATAGAATCTCCTCCCTGCAGGGATTTGAATCCAAGGGAATGGGAACAGCATAGAAATCAATAAAAAGAGGCAGGAGATTAAAATCAATACCAACTTGTGGCACCCGCCATTTCAAGAACTAATTGCTGCAAAGGTGGGGAAGAACAGCTTTGCACAAACTGAGCTGTGAATGGGTGAAGGAAACTGCCACGTAAATGGAATAATCTTCCTTTACGAACTAGAATCACACAAGTTGAAGGGGAAATGTTAGCACAGGAACACAAGATAAAATGGTTCCTTAATACACACACATGCGCACGCGCGCACACCCCACAAGGCAAAAAAAAAGGGGGGGGAACAAAGCTGCAGGCCCATCAAGGGATTGCCCTCAATAGATCATTCATTTCCCCAGCTGCATTATTGATGCAAAGATGCTACAGCTTCACAGGGAATTCACAGCTCCGCTTATCTTGTTTGAAACAGCACACTGGCACATCCAATTGCCCACTGGCGTATCAGAACCTCCCAATGGACTGAGTTATCTTCGTCTGAGATTTCACACTGTAAAATCAAGGTGAACTTCTCAATAGAGCAGGATTTTACACCTACTGAATCACCTGCTTCTCTACCGCTTTCCCCATATATTTTTTTTCAGACTATTTTATTATTATTTTAAATGTGACACTGTGCTAATCAAATTAAGCAATCTCATAAATAATCCAAATAAATATATCTGTATCTCTACAGTTGTCCTGTCTCAAAAAACTTCTCCAGGTTAAAACTCACACAAAATTTCTTCTACCTTTCGTACCTTCAGGTTCCTTCCAACATTAATACTAAAGTTGTCTTTTAGGTTTCAAAAATGACTCCAGATGAACTGGAATTACTGGCATACAAACTAGGCTTTACAACAGGGGTACCCAAACTATGGCCCGCAGGCCAGATGTGGCCCCCGATGCCAATTCATCCAGCCTGTGCCGCCCTCATCATTTCTGGAAGTGGAAGTAAAACACGCCCATACAGGCACATTTTACTTCCACTTCCAGGAGTGATGATGGTGGTGTGGACTGGATGAATTGGCATTGGGGGCCACATCTGGTCCGTGGTCCATAGCTTGGGCACTCCTGGCAGCCTAAAATCTATCTCATCCTGTTGCAAAACAGATTTCAAAGCACGTTTTACTTCCGCTTCTGGTGGGAGGAACCACGCGACCAACCCACTGAACCACGTGACAGGCCCACGGCCTGAAAAGTTTGGGCACCCCTGCTTTACAAGACCTGATTTGCTCCACTGCAACAAGAGTACAGCACTTTTGAAGATGAATGCAAGAGAACAGGTTAAAATCGTTTAGGCACTCCTGGTTTACTGAGTTCTGTAAGCACTACAGATTGAAGGTACCCTCCACCCTTGGCTTTCTAGCCTTACAAGGCAAAGAACTGACAATACAAAATGTCAATTTTTATGTCAAAAGTGGTGAATGACTCCAAATATTAGGGATCTCATTTACTAATTTTCAAAAAGTTCTGGGGTTAGGCCCCACCCCACCCCACCTTATTCTGGATATCCAAGCACACCAGTGGCTCTGGTTTAATTTAATAATGCATGAAAAAGTTCTAGAACATTACAATCATAAAACACTATAAACCCTTAATAGACCTTAAAAATTACTCTCCTCGGAGGCTGGGAAAGCTCGGGGGGGTTGCCCCCCCCATCTCCCCTGGTGATTAATGTAGAAGCCCTCTGGATAAAAGTAAACGAGTCTATAGGTATTTGCATGAAAAGTCTTCAATACACTTACAAACATGCTGTGTAGAATGAAAAACACCCAAAGCTACATTCCAGATACTCTCAGTTAACATGCAGACTACATGCAGTCAATATATCTATATGGGGATCTCAGATCAAAGATCACAAGTCAACAACCCTTGAAACAAAAGCTGGGTGCAGGGGTGTACTGGGCACCTTAGGAGGCGGTGGACGGGAAGTGATGGGGCGCCTATTGGGGGGTTTTGGGGGAGAAATCCCATACATTCCCATTATCTCTGCCTGCCTCAGGGGGGCAGTCACTGGGGCGCACCAGGATGATCCCTGTATCCCTGTGGTCAGCACACCACTGGCTGGGTGAGATATAGAGTGTCCAAGTCCATCAACCCCACCACCCTGACCAGCAACAGCCTTCTGGGGTCTCAAAGAAGCAAACATCCTTTCTTTCCCTTTCAAAGGAAGCACTTTAATCCAGATACATTGGCAACTACAAAGCCCCTACTCTTTCTCTCATACACATACAAACTCTACCTGAACCGAAGTAACAGATTAGAGGCAGCAACGTAATTAACTAATAAGTTAATGATCTGTGGCTATAGCAGGCCTTCCCTATCACAGGAACTCAAACTTATGAGCATCGCAACAAGTTTGTACAACATGATCCCATAAACCACGCTAATCTATGCCAAAATATTCTATTGCTCGTTTACTCTCTTCCTCACCCCAAACACATCAAATGCCATAATTAGAAGTTTTTAAAAAGTCTACAGCATTCATTCTTCATCAGGAGATAGTTCAGCGTTTGATTCTAACTTTTTTCCGAGCACCCTAGAGACTAATTAGTGAACAGGACAGGAGCTACTGCTCTCTGCCTGGAAAGAAACAGAACATTTCCATACTCAGAGAAAGAGATGATAGGAACGGCATCATTTCCTTCTCTCAGCAAAAATATGGGATGGTTCCATTACCGATAAAACAGCTCCTGGAGTTATACAGAAGAAAAAAAAATCTTTGCTGTCGAAATTAAAGTGGGGAAAAAAACTGCAGTAAGTTTAATGAAACCAGAGCAGGTACATATTGATTAACAGGGGAGCAGGGGGGAGACCCTTAATTGTGGTACCCAAAAGGGCCACTTATATATGCTGCTCACTGAGGTATTTTTCTCAACTGAATGAAAGACTGTAATAGTCTGCAAGGTCAGATATACATTCATCAACTGACATTTCTAGATTAGATTAGAACAGAAGAGTGAGCAATCTCTGGCTTGCACTCTCCATGCAAAATTAGAAGTCCTGACAAGGATTCCAATACTGTTCCATAAGGTTAGCCTTACCTTTCTACTTGAGTACAAGAAGAAGAGAAGCCCATCTGAGCACCCCAACGAACAGGCAGGCACAGACTTCTAAGAGAAGCTTTAAAACCTTCCACCAGATAGGGCTGCTGCATCAGCAGGGACAGGAATGTCCCCGAGTCTCTCCAGTAAATGAAATATTTATTCCCTGTTCAGGCACAGCCTAGAACTCTTTCCCTCTTTTAACAAAATATAGCCCTTGAGCAGCCTGGATTAAACCATCCAGCACACAAGACGGAGGGCTCTGGGAGGCAAAATCGTGTGTACCAATTAAAGAATACATGGCATTCTATCAAAAACAAAATTAAGGAACAAAGCACCTTTTGCTTCCATCCCCGTTTGATGCTTATTAATGAAAAGGGGGGGTTGGGGGGTTGCTGGGCATCCATTCCAGACCATCAAATAAGGGCTACAAGGTTATTCTTTGTTGGGGAAATGGTGATGTTTCCTGGAAACCGGAACAAATGTAACTGATGTGGCTGGGTCTCAAGCAAGCACAGTCAACTGTACAAAACTTCTAAGGAACACTCCACGAACAGGTCTGCCTGGCCCTTGGTGCCCTTGAGCAGGATTCAGGGCAATTTCACCAGAGATTTTAAAATCTGCAAATGAGCACACCAGCTCCAATGATTAAACTGCATGCATGCTCCTGCTCGTCTGCTTCATCTTAGAAGTGCCTCAGGTGAATGGGGCAGAAACATGGCCGGCTGTACTGTGAAGCGAAGGAGGGTAGCTGCCTCCTGTGGCAGATGTCGGGGGCAGGTAGGGAATCAAAATTATTTAATTTCTAATTGTATTTTTACTGTCAGGAATGCTCGTAGGATTTTCTGCCTCAAGTGCCAAAAACCATCATCCTTAAATCAAAATAATTGGTCCAGCTTTGACAACCATACACCTTGATTTGAATGCCTGGAGAACAGCTATTTGCAGCCATGCCTCAGGCAGCAAGAAATATTGGGTCAGCTCTAGCTGAGCTACACAGAACAGAACATTCATTCCATCCTTGAAAGTCGTTGGATCCTGACAGTCAGCGTGCCAGATTTATTGTCATCAACTGCTCTCAGTAGAAAACCAGCCGGCAAGTCTTCTTAAAGAAATCCCACCAGTCGTCAGAAAACTAGCATTTAAAGGTAACACCCTACACAACCGAAGATGTCAAGGCATAACCTCTGCATCCAGTTTGCTCTTTCTTCAGGTTCCAATTACAGCCTAGGGAGGCCGAAAGCTATGTCAGGTTTAAAATACAGTGGTACCTCGCCTAAAGAGCATAATATGTTCCACAGGATTGCTCTTTAAGCAAGTTTGCTCTTTAAGCAAAACAGCATTGTAAGTGACCAATTGTGACTTCGGGGAGGGGGGGTTGTGAACCCCGATTTAGTTGTTAAGCAAGTTTTTGGTTGGTTTTAGTTATTAAGCAAGGCAACCATTCAGAGAAAATTCTGCTCTTTAAGCAAGTTAGTCTCTAACTCTAAGCGAGGTGTTCTTTATGCAAGATTTTACTGTACGTTATGGCATTACCAATACATTATGCTAACAAATGTGCATTTTTCTAAAAGATTGTTCAGTCATCAGGGCCATCAAAGGGTGGGCACCTCTGCTAGTCTTTGTTTCATCTGCACATGAATCCTGGCCAGCCACAATTCCACTCTATTCCCACCACCACCACCACCACCGCCAGATACTGTGTCCTCCTCCTCCTCTTCCTCCTCCCAACCAGTTCCTCCAACCCAAGGCCCTGTGAAGAGGAAGGGCATGGAATGACCTGCTTCTTCTCAGAAGGCAGCAGATACTGAAGCCTAGGAGGCATCTCTTTGAAGCTCTTGCTTGCAAAGACAATACGATACGGATGGAGTAGTGGTTAGGCACAATCAAGAGATTTTGCTGCTGGAGGAAAGTGGACAGACTCCGAAGGAAGGAAAGTGTACCATTTGCTGATTTGCTCCCAAGAATATTTACAGCTTCCTTTCAAGCAAAACGGGCATCAGAAGCATTTCAAACAACAGGTACAACACTGCACGGGCATTATTGGATAGGTAAAAGCAAAGGTCGCCTTTGCTCAAAAGCCAGTCATATCACTGAATACACAAGGCATAAACATCCAGGCTTCCTCCTTTCTCTTCCCCAGCACAACTTTTCAGCCAGCTAGAGAAAAACGACATCCCAGACAGAGGCAGCGTCCCTTTTCTCGGAAAGCCTACTTTGCAATTCCAGGGCCAACTGTTTCTACTCACCTTATGTGCAAATTCCAGGCAACCAGCAGGAAGGGGTTTCTTGAGCAACAAACTACCTTCCAGAACAAGCCTTTGTCTCCCCTTCCCCTGCAACAACTGCCTGGGTATTCCAGCAGGCTTTAAAGAAGACCATGCGTATACCCTCCTCTGTTGTTAAAGGAAAACACCATCCTTGCACCAAACAGTTTTTAAAAGAATTAGAAACCCAGTCTGCACATGAGAGCAGGTTACTGGGAACAAAGAGCAAGAGAAAGCAGGGCAGGAGGAGGAGGAGGACTGTGTCCCAGGGAAGGAGGAGATCAGGGCATTGAGGGGAGTACATATTAAAGTGGTTGGTGCTTATGCAACCCAAAAAGAAAAACCGGGGGATGTTTCCTGGCAAGAGTAAAGAGTCCTTCCAGACAGTTTCTCTTTTCAGGAGACGTAGGATGAGGCATTTTGCTCCCAAAGACTGTCATGTCACTTCTCTGGCTGGATCACGACTTCTGATCTAATTGTGCAACTGCCTGGAGCGAGAACTGTCCGTGGAAGGGAAGGCACCCCACAGAGCTCGGTGGCGGCGGCAGCTCCGGAGAGGCAATTGGTTCACTTTCCAGAAGGGTCTATTCATATGGCTGCACAGACAGCGAGCATGAAGGCAAGGAGAACAGCTTCCTGTGGTCCTCCCAAAGCCAGCCTTCTTTCAGAAGAGGCCTTTCAACAGGACTGTCTCTGAAAGGAAGACGCAGAGGCCCTGGACTAGGCTAACGCTGGCAATCAAGCCCTTCCTAAAACTGTGCCTTTGCAGTCTGCATTAAAGCAAAAAAAAAAAAAGGAGCAGAAATCTGGTAACACCTAGTTAGTAGATTTCTAGCAAGCTCCACCCATTACACTCCAGGCCCGTTGTTCGGTGTGAGAGATAATAAGGAGAACAAGTTATCCTTTCTTGAATTAAGCCTTTGCAGAGAGGTGTGGCAGGACCCCCCACTCTCTATGACACAACAAAGTCGAAACAAGGCAAAGTTGGAGAACCGAAACACCTCCACTAGACCTTAGATAAGACTATCTACCGTAAGTTTATGGTCTCAAAATGGGTCTCATTCAAGTTGTAATTGAAACAGACTCCCCCAATTAATAAAATCTTAAAGTTCACCCCAGGCTTCTCCAGGTTTGCTGCTCTTCTCTCTATAGCACTTTAAAGATTAACTGTTATATTTCAATGTGAGCTTTCGTGGATCGAGTCCACTTTGTCAGACATGGGAGTGAGACTTCATGGCATCAATTTATACACATCAGGTCTGTTTCCGTTTTGTTTCTTCTCTCTATGCAGCCTAACAGTGCAAAGTTCAAAAAGTTTTGGAAAATGAGGTCCTATTTGTTCACCCTCATTCTTCAAACTTTTAGTCCAGCTCACACTGCAGTCCCTTCCGCCGGCACCTCAGTTCCTCATTAACATCCTAGTAAAAGAGCCACCATGGAGTAGTGAATAAAGAACTGACACTTGGCCATAGAAACTCCTGGCAGGAGGTGGCAGTGACAATGGGTATAAAACTATTCCTTCAATACCTCCCATCCTTCGGAACCCCTAAATCACTGTACGTCAGAAGCAAGCCAACAATAACTAACGCAGAGGAATTAAGAAAATCGTGACTGCTAGAATGCTAGCGTGAGAGGATCGCCCACTCCAAAACCTCAGTCAAACTCTCCTGCTGCTTGAACCACTACTAGAACCTCACCACCTTTGTCGTGAAAATGAAAGAGGGGGAGAGGGCCTCGACTGGTGATGCCTTCAGAACACTGGCCTTTGGCAGCTGCTGCCCCATCCACTGGACTGCGGTGGTTACGGGATCTGACAGGATCGCACTTCAGTCTAACTAAAATTAATGTTGGCCCTTCCAATCTCTACCGACTTAAGACTTTAAACCTCTAAAATTATTAACAGCTCTACTTCAGTCTTGCAGATTCAAACCTGTGGCTTTCTTTATGCAGTTAATCCATCTCTTCTTTCTATTTTTTTCTATTGCCTTCAACTTCTCTCAGCATTACTGACTTCTGCAGCAAATCTCATCCTCTCGAGAAGTGGCACTTACAACAGCTTCAGCTTCATCATTTTTGCTTCCAGGGAGACTTCAGGCTTGACTTGCTCTAGGACCCACCTGTTTATCTTCTCTGTAACGCTCTCCTCACACACCGTATTTCAAAGGGATACCACTGTAGAGATGTGATAAAACAGCCTATAGCCCTCAAAAGTCTAAGCCATCACAAATCAGCTGGTCCCTAAGGTTGCACAGGTTTCTGCTAAGACAGGAGGGCATATCTGCTAAACGCACTTACCAATAGTTATTGATTTTACTACTTATTAAACAATTGCCCACTCACTCTTTCTATAAGCACAAGGTACCCGAAATAAGATCACATTAGAATAAACTAATACATTTTATCTACTTTAAAACAAATAAAATATTCTAAAACACTTTAAATTAGTTTGACAATTAACACTAAATAATTGTTAAGTTGTATGGTAAAATTCTCATAACTAATAGATGACTTTGAGACTAAGCACCCCTAAGTGGCCATGAGGCCACCCAGAAATCTGGCTGGCCAATCTCACTGGGACCTGAATCATAACACAGGCACATTTAGAACCTCAAAAAAAAAAAACCAACCATATGCTAGCATGCTACACATACACTGGACGAGAGGCTGCTGCTTCCCCCCCCCCCCCGGCCTCTGTACTCAGGTCTTTCAAAAGATGGAGGCAGTTGCCCTCTTGTTCAAGGGCACTCAAACTAGCAAAGGCATCCAATAAACAAATATAAATCCATTATCCAATATGATATAAGCAAACCTGCTAACAGTTCAAGTCTCCAGGGAAGAGATGATGTCACACTCTCATAGGAAGGCACTGGGCAGCCTAAATGGCAGGCAACTCCTTAGCCAGGGAGAGATGAGCTTGTGAAAGCTTCCGTTCATTTCCTCTGTCTGTTCCGGACAGAAGCAAAGTCTTCCCAGCACGCAGGTGCTTACATTAGCAGGAAGCCTTGGGACACAGGAATAAGGAAATATTCAAGAGTATTTACTGTTCTGTCTGGAGGGGGGGAAATTACAGTATAGGAAGAGGAAGAAGAGGATTCTGTCTATCAGCTACTGGAGGAACATGAAACAAAGCATGCAGATTCAACTGGGCATGTTTAGCCTGGAGAAAAGGAGCCTGAGAAGAGATGCAATAGCACTCTTCAAATACCTAAAAGGTAATCATAATGAGGAAGGGATGGATCTGTTCTTCATCATCACAGAGGGCAGGATATGCATATAACAGGCTGAAACTAAAGGAAGCAGGATAGAAGCTGAATATCAGGAAAAACCCTCTTCACTGTTAGAGCAGTACAACAGCGGAACCAACTGCTATGAGAGGTGGTGAGCGCTCCAACACTGGAAGCATTCAAGAGAGAATTCAACAACCCTCTGTCAGATCGGCTTTGATTTGGATTCCTGCCTTGAGAAGGAATGGGTTGGACTTGATGACCTAAAAGACACCTTCCAACTCAGTGATTCTATGACCCCATGTTTTTGCTAAGCTTCTTACAGGCAACTAGTCCTGTTCTTAATAGCTCTGCTCTGGTCCTGCAAAAGGAAGGCTAGCCATTACTTCTGAAACCACAAGCTCAGCTGTTCATTAAGACAGTGAAATTCTTCCAAGAAATCTGAAACCTAGCACACCTCTCGAGTTACACCAAGGTCTGTGCATATACACGTGCATTTCTACAATCAGAATAGAATCAGACATTTTGGAAATTAGCTTTCTCTAGTGGAGAAATCTACCCTTTCCTCTGCACTGTTGAAGGACAGGAAGAATCCCGGAACGAAACTATTTGCATGATTACATGAATTTGCACAACTTGCTTGGAACTCACATTTGCACCCCTTGGAGCCAAGTAAGGACGTGTAGTGAGGATACTGGAAAAAAGAGGATGCCTTTCTGAAACCAAGGATGGCCAATCTGGCCCCATATTGATCTGGATTAATTTATTGGTACAACATCTGGGCAGAGCTGTTTATGAAAACAAAACTACAGCAGGAAACCAGGGTCTCATTGAAACTAAAGTTCTCACTGGAATACGCAGATGGCACTAAGATGTTGATTTAAGGCACCTTGACCACACACGCATTCATGCCTCCATTCCCTATTAAGCCTCAGCTGTGCAGAGCCTCTCTGCAGTTCAGCTGGAGAAGAGCAGAGCCAGAGGCAACTGGCACCCACTCGCCCTCCACACTGATAGATGTGCCACCTTCTCTTGCTGCTGTCATAACAAACTGTTATTTTCAGACATGTAGCTAAGCCTCTCTGGCCACCTAATTTGTGACAAATGTCTTCCGGCTTTCATTGTGTGCCAGCCAAACGCAAACTACAGATTACCTTGCCCATCAATGGCAAGGCAAAGCAAACACACTTCTATACCACCCTATAGTGCTTAGTGCACTCTGTGGGCGGTTCACAAGTTAATTATCATTTTACTCCCAACATGCTGGGTATTCATTTTACCAACCTTGGAAGGATGGAAGGCTGAGTTAGCCTTGAGCCCTGGTCAAGGTCGAACTTACAACCTTTTGGTTGCAGCACAGCAGTTTCACCACTGTGCCACCAGGGCTTCATTCTATTGTTACATCCCTCTTGGAGAAGGAATGTTTCAAACTTCCTAAAAGGCCAGGGCAGAAAATAGCCATTCCCCCCCCCCCCTCGCCAGAAGGACCTCTGGAGAGTGACGGCACTGGTCAGAAGGCCGAGGAGCTCCAGGGCTGTCACAGGTTAGGAATTCTGGTCACCCACGCCAAGGACAGGCCATGTCTGGATACACTGGCTATTTAGATTACATATTAAATTAGGTCTAAATAAAACAAAATTCCCTTAACAGCAGTGGTTAGAGCTTAACTTTTCAGCCCTCCTCAATTCTGACAGATTCTACTGGGGAAGAACATAATCACAGGACATCCAAGCCCCCACAACAGAAAAGGTTAAATCCTCATATCCTTAACTCAGAAAGGAGATCTCACCAAGGTCTGCCAAAATGTCAAATTATATCTAACTGTTTCACTATACCATGTTAAAAAACAAGTGTTGTTCTGAAGGAAAAGTATATTAAATAGTTCTTAAACCATTCAATCCTTCAGGCCTTACATTTTACAGTGCAGGTTCTCTCAGTCAGGCTGAACTGTCAAATAATGAAGAGGACACGTTTTACAGGAGCATTTTACTTCCACTTTCAGGAGCAACAGCGGCAGCACAGGCTGGATGAATTGGTGATGGGGGCTGGATCTGGCTTGTGGGCCATCGTTTCGGCACCTCTGGTTTAAGCAGAGAAAATGGCAGCTTAAAATCTATCTCATCCTGTTGCAAATCAGATTGCAAGGCACGTTTTACTTCCAGTGGGAAGAACTAAATGACCAGCCCAATGAACCACATGACCAGCCCGGTGAACCACATGACCACCTTGTGGCCTGAAAAGTTTGGGTACCCCTGATGTAGACCATCAAATTGGGAAAACAGACAATAAATTCACCTGGCTCTCAGACAGTCATCCATCCCGGTGGCTCAGAATTGTGAGATTGATATCTAACAACTCAATACAGAAAAAACATATTGTGGGCCATTGAGCTGTAGCTCTTCCTTAGAGACCCTACAAATTGGTTTCATTACAAAGGCCAAAGTAAGGAAAAGCCAAAACATTCCTTTACATCCCTAATTCACAAATGCTTTTTGTTCCTTCTCCCCCAAAAGGGCTGCTGCTGATTTCAAGAAGGCAAACTTACATTGTGTGCCAGTTTTTTGCACTATAAGCATAAAGTGGGATGGACTTAAGTCCAAGCGGAGGCAGTAATTGCAGATAATGAACACCTTCCTCAAGGCTGGAAATTTAAAGAATAACAACAATAGCAGTTACACTTACAGGCCACCCCATACCACTTAGAGCACTCTCTGGGCAGTTCACAAGTAATTGCCATTTTGCCTTTAACACACCAGGTACTCGTCGGAAGGAGAGAAGGCTGAGTCAACCAGAAGCCCCATCAGGATCGAACTCAAACTGTGGGCAGAGTTTGGTCTGCAGAGTTTGGTCTGCCTCTTCCTTCTCCAGCTGCTCCACGACTGAATTCAGTGGGCTTGCATATAGGCACAGTGTGTTCCTGTCTGGGATCGTAATGCAAATTCATTGTGTTGCGACGTAAAGGTAGATATAAGAGTTCTCAATGTTCTGTGGGAATAAGGTCCATGGATGCCTTGGTCCCTGCATCTGTTCGGAGACACCCATACCTACCAAGTCCTTCCTGGTGAGCATTTCAGCCTCTTCCCCTGCCCAAGCATGGAATCATTGAGTTGGAAGGTGGACCAGTGGGCCCAAACCCCTCCCCGATCAATGCAGGAAGAATCCAAATCAAAGCAGGTCTGACAATTCTCTCTTGAATGCTTCCATCAAACAGCTGCATTATCAGCCCTTAACATCACTTGCTCAGTTAAGACTCAGTTTGGACTTTTACTTTCTACCTCAAGGGTGCCCAAACTACGGCCCGGGGTCCGAATCCGGTCCTCAACACCAATTCATCCGGCCCACAAAGCCCTCATCACTCCTGGAAGCGCAAGTAAAACACACCCGTATGGGCACGTTTTACTTCTGCTTCCAGGAGTGACGAGGGCTTTATGTGCCAAATAAATTGGCATTGGGGCCCGGATCCGGCTGAACTACATGACCAGATCGCAGCCTGAAAAGTTTGGGGGGCCCTGTTCTACCTCATGTTCTTACCCTTCTTATCTCATATTCTCTTAGTCCCCTTAAACATGGCACAGGTTGGTGGAGAATATCCTATCAATCTTCCACCACTTCACCCATTCCACCCAATAATTTCTCAGAGTGTTTTTATATAACAAGTTATTATTATTATTATTATTATTTAGACTTGTATGCCGCTCTACTCAGTAAAGACTGACTCAGAGCGGCTCACAGCATTCACAAATAACTATTCACAAATAGTTGCCTAGCTAGCCTTCCAGGAGAAATGTACTGTATGACTGAATGCATCTGCGTGCACACACACAATCACCATGGATCAGTTCACAAAGTGTTACAAAATGTGGATCCTACTCAGATTGAACACAGAAGGTAAATCATACTTTTAATCTCAACTCCATTTGCAAAAACAAGAACAGTAGGAGGCTACTTTATTATGGCACATGTACCAAAGATAAACATTACCTTGGATAAAAGCAGTACTATAAAATTCTTAATAAATTCATTTGTGAAGCATTTGAATCTTAGCTAAACTGATTCATGCTGGTAGCCTTAATAACCACTGTACACAAGCAACAACCTAGACTGTACCATTAGTAGCAACTGTTTAAGTCAAGAAGGAAGACATTTAGTTCCTCAATCACCGTTAAAAGCATGTTTAGAAGACAAGTATCTGAAATGGCAGAGTAGCAGCTGTGTGTGTTTTTTGTTGTTCAGTCGCAGTCGATTCCGACCCTTTGCAACCCTATGGACCATTGCCTGCCAGGCACCTCTGTCTTCCACCATCCTCCTCAACCTGCTCAACTCTTGTCTCCATTGCATCTACAGTACCGTCTTGCCATCTCATTTTGGGATGCCCCCTTCTTCTTTTGCCCTCCACCCTTCCCAGCATCAAGGCTTTCTAAAGTGAATCTTCTCTTCTCATTTGATGTTCAAAGTACTTTAGCTTCATCTTTACTACTTGACCTTCTAAGGAGCAGTCGGGGTTGATTTCTTCTAAGATCGATCTATTTGTTCTCCTCGCTGTCCAGGGGACTCTCAAAAAGGAAGTCAAGATGGTGTTCTTCCACAGCAAGGGGAAACCATTACACATCTAGTGGAGGAATATAACACCTCTCTCAACCTCTTCTGGTTCAAAGGGCCAGTCAAGCCTGGTTAAATGCCACGAGACACCTTGCATTGCTTTAGGCAGGAAAATCAGTGGTCATGCATAAAGGAAGACTTCCTTCCCCAGCTTTATGTGTCCACACAATTTCTCTCCCCACACCATCTTTGATATTCCAATATTTTTGCTGAGATTACCCTGCCTTACTGCTTGTGTGTGTGTGTGTGTGTGTGTGTGTGTGTGTGTGTGTGTGTGTGTGTGTGTGTGTGTGAGTGAGTGAGTGAGTGAGTGAGTGAGTGAGTGAGAGAGAGAGAGAGAGAGAGAGAGAGAGAGAGAGAGAGAGAGAGAGAGAGAGAGAGAGATTCGTTTGATTTAGGCTTAAGGGCCCCTGGGACTGTGGTGGTTCAAGTAGTTAAGATGCTGAACTTGCTGACTGGAAGGTCGGAGTTCAATTCCTGGGTACTGCATGATGGAGTGAGCTCCTGTCTCTGTCACAGCTCCTGCAAACCTAGCCGTTCGAAAGCAAGACATTGCAAGTAGATAAATAGGGACCACTTGGGTAGGAAAAGAAAGAGCATTCTGTGTTGAGGCATGCCTGCCACATGCATGTCCATGAAAATGTTTGCAGGTGCAGACAGCGCTGGCTCTTTGGCTATAAACAGAGATGAGCACTGAACCCTAGAGTCAGATACCTTTACTTAAGGATTCCCAGTCTTTTATAATATACTAAGCAACTATCTTTAAAGGTTCAGAGAAAAGCTCCCCTTAACTAACAGAACCAAGCAAACCAACCACCCTCCCCAATCCATACCAAGAGAAAGAGACAATTGAGAGGTTAGCAGGTAAATTTATTAGTGGTTTATTCAGCAAAGCGTTACAGCATCAGTGTACAGGTTTGCATACAAAAGACACATTTTCTAGAGGCTTCCTATAATTATTGCAGGCAACTGAGCAATTAAGGATATTGGCTTGTATTAAAATAAAAGAACAGGCCTCATAATTTTCAAAAGTGCGTTTGAAGCATGTTCCATTATCAAAGCATCCTCAAAAAGGCAGACTGAAGAATGAAAGCAGTAGTGTTTTCTCCGCCCAACATATGTGTTGAGCAAAGCAAGAGAAGCACAACATTTTTCCATAAAAGGCAAGCAGCCACCCACCAACTGTGATCTGAAGTGTGTGCACTACAACCAACAACAAGACATCATGGACAAGAACTGAAACATGAAGCTCAAAAAGCCAAGCATAATGAAGAAAAGAAAAGAAGGAAGCATAGGGTATGAAAATTGAGAGAACAAAGAAACAAGAGACATTTATCTTTGTTCTGATGAACTAATAGGAAGGCTTGCTTTACCCCACCATAAGGTAACCTTTCTGGATGCCCCAAAATCGTCCTTTTATTATCCTCAATCTCTGCTTCACTGCAGCTACTCAAATAAAACATGTGTCAAACCTGGTTTTCACAAAAAATGACAATCTGCCTTTGGCAAAACATTTTTACTGCGGTTTTTTAAAGACTAAATATCACAAATGCTTCTAGTCCAAATGTGCGTGGGGGGGGGGTTGACACAGTGTTAATATGAGACTTTGGGAATGATACTTCCTACATAACGGAGGGACAGATTGGAATGATGCTGTTGCCATTAAAAGTTGTCTTGTTTCTCTTTTGTCAACTGTTCCCAAAAGAAAGCCTGGAGACTAATCTGAATAAACAAATAAATAAATAAACCAAGGGAAGAAAATCAATGCTGGATTGCAAGTGGCTGCTAGTAACCCACAAATATCTATTTTCATCTCCAGCTTTATTTGCTCCAGTTGCCAATTTCATGCACTAAAAGTATAATTTTCCCCAGCCTATTACTTAATGGCTATAGTATCCAAGAATTCCACTAAGTGCAGAAAAGATTTTCCTAAGAAGCCTTATCAGGCATGATGCCAGAATTTCACTCCTCAGCCCAAAAATCCCCTAAAAGATGCTTAAGGATTAACGGCTTTGGACGAAGGAAGAGGCCATCTTGGGAATGTCATCACAGGGTAGGAATCCAAAATGGCCCTGCCAACTGCCTCCTATGTTGAAAAAGGGGGTTTCTGGACATGTGGGGCTCACCATGACAGGGTCACACATGGACCAATGAGACTTCTGCACCCTGTTTGTTAACAGTTCACAGGAGCAAAGCTACTGGACTAGTTTATCCCTATCTCAGACAGGGATGGGCATGGGACAGGTGTGCAAACTGTGTATGCAGCCCCTCCTTTTTCAGTCAAAAGAAAAAGAAAGAGGTGGTTGTAATTCCAGGATGTCTCCAGGAGTGATCATTCAGCTTTCAACTTAGCCCCACGGTCCCTTTACGGGCCACTGGAACCAACTTACAGTGCCCCTAAGAGGGCTTTCAATGTAAATGTGATATTTAAGGACCAGCTTTACCAGTTCCACTCTGAGATCTTCCATGGGTGGGCAGAGGTTTGAATCCAGGCCTCCTAAATTCTAGACCACCATTCAATCCACTACACTATGCTGGGTACCCCTGCACAGTTTATCACTCCACAACACTCACTTGTCAAAACTGGAAAGGGACCTCTTAGAGTAGTGATGGCAAACCTTGGCACTCCGGGTGTTCTTGGACTTCCAATTCCCAAAAGCCCAAGTCTCTGTGAATCCACACAGATGGGTTTACTGTGCATGTGGGAACTGAAGTCCAAGAACACCTGGAGTGCCAAGGTTTGCCATCATGGTCTTAGGGTATTCCAACTGTGCCTGTTGTACTTTGGAGCAGTTTCAGCATCTATGTGGCCCTCAGAGGGCCTGGATGCAGAAGACTCAGCTCTGACTTTCTAAAAGCACCCATCACTTCTTTAGCACATAAGGGGCTTAAGGATTTATCAAGGTTGAATAAAGACTCCAGAATCATATTACCCACAATGTAACTGCTGATGGAAAATATTTTACAACATGCAATGGTTTTAGTTTAGTATATAAGGACCTGGAGAAAACCTCTGGTTGTTTTAGACCTTAGACCTAGGCAGCCAAAGGCTCAGCTGGTAAGTAGTCAGAAATCTGGAGAGATTAGTATAGGGAGGGTACCACTTCATGGAAAGCTAGACTAGCTGGTTCAGAGCTGCCCCTTCCAGTGTTATGGCTAGAAGGGGGTCAAGCACATCCTAGAACAACAAGGAGCAACAACTATTCAGAACATTCAAAAGAAGTTGGCACACATGAGAGATAGCCTGAAGCTAATGAGGCTCTGAGTGTCAGGTCAAAGCAACACATTTCCCCATTTCCTTAAACAAACTAATTAAAAGAATAAACAGCCTGTTCATTCCAATATGCCTCCCCGTTGTACAGCATTGGTTGGGACATTTCAAAAGCCATGCTATTTTGCACAG
The DNA here is from genome assembly GCA_030440675.1 of Furcifer pardalis. Classification (NCBI taxonomy): domain Eukaryota; kingdom Metazoa; phylum Chordata; class Lepidosauria; order Squamata; family Chamaeleonidae; genus Furcifer; species Furcifer pardalis. The sequence continues at coordinate 109,620,740 of CP126897.1, forward strand.
GGATCACACCAGGTCTCAAGCTAAACTGCACAAGGACTTGGAGATCTTCTGGGGACTTCAGTGAGCAGCAAAGAACATGGGAGGTCATCAATTTCATGACACACCCCTACGGCTGCCACCTATTTGTAACCGTCAGCCACATGATGTTCATGTACAACAGCTGAAAGGATGCCCCAATGCTTGACAGGCACAGCCTTCTGTGAATCAAATTTCCAACCTTCCTCAGTACAGGAAGCCAGACAACTCTTTTTGGAAAGCTAGGAAAGACCAGGAAGGAGCAGAGTACTACCAGCAAAAAAAGCAGGCAGGGAATTGTGTATTTTGCCTCAAACGCCTCTCTGCACAAGGACTGCCACATGATCTGCCCTTACAAGTTGTTACTTTCTAGATTAGGGTGCCTAAACGATGGCCCACAGGCTGGATCCAGTCCCAAACCTAATTCATCCAGCCTGCACCACCTTCGTTGGTCCTAGAAGTGGAAGTAAAATGCACCCAGGCGTGTTATACTTCCACTTCCAGGAGTGTGACAGGGGCAGTGAGAGCCGGATGGTTTGGTGTTTAAGCAGAGAAAATGGCAGCTTAAAGTCTATTTCATCCTGTTGCAAAACAAGTTGCAAGGCGTGTTTTATTTCCACTTCTGGTGGGAGGAACCATGTGACAGCCCGCGGCCCAAAAAATTTGGGCATCCCTACTCTAGATGTACTGGCTGGAATTCACATCAAGGCCAAAGAGTTCAAGAATGATAGGTGTTGCTTTGCAACACATAAGAAGAGCATCAGGTAGAGAGTCATTCTTAGATACGTAAGAGACCGCATCGCCCACCAGAGGGGACCGGAGGGGCTCTCTGGTTGTACCATCGGCTACAGAGGTGCACCTCTCTAGCACTAGAAGGAGGGCCTTCTCCGTGTCTGCTCCAGCCCTGTTGAACCTCCTGCCAGGTGAGTTGCGTCTCCAGACGGAGCTGCTGCCCTTTAAGAAGGGGGTTAAGACCTGGCTGGCAGAGCACATGTGGGGTATGGGCCAAACAGTTACCTCAGTCTGCTGGCTCATCTAACCCCTCCCTCTCTGTGTATGACTTGTTTTAATCTCTTTTAATTTTTGTAACTTTTTAATCCTGTTTTTATACCATGTTTTTACTGTGTTTTAAGTGTTTTAAAAGTTTGTTAGCCGCCCTGGGTCTTTGTGAGGAGGGCGGCATACAAGTTTGATTAAATAAATAAACAAACTGTTCAGTGTAAACATCATTAGACGATGCCACAGTGTTCTGGATTTCTGCAAGGGTTTCTCTCTGACACCTCCACTGCTCAAACTCAAAAGCTGCAGGGTCGTCCATGTCAGAGAATCCTCGAGAAGCTATGGAGGTGGGTTTTATGGTCGTCAAGGCATTTCGGGTAGGGCACCCAATTGGAAGTCTCTCCCATGACGACTGCCGTAAGCAAGAGTTTGTCCTGGCTTGAATTCCCAACACATTCGCTACTGGAGGCCAACATTCCTCACTCTTCTAGAATAGCGACAACAGCAGCAATTTAACGAGAAATACTGCAAACACGTTTGCTTTTCAAAAAGGGCACCTGACAGATTCTCAACCCTCTCTGTACCACAGTTAGGTGTTGGTTGTTTAAGGCCCACGCATGAGGAACTCTGCTTACAGAGAACAAACCTCTGCTCTTCCTTTCTGCCTCCACTCTGTAAACTGAAGCAAGGGTTTCAGAGCTGCCTCAGCTACTCTCAGAAATATACACATCCAGTTTCAAGCAGCAGATGAGACTGCAAAAACATAAGTAGGTTAGGCTGGAAGAAATAAACTGTCTGCTCTCCCTGCAGTGCAAAATAATTCTAAATTTAGGTCTTGGTATAAATTCTGTCATCGCTCCTTCTATGCACTGGGGCCAATTTATATCTGAGCAGGGACAGAAAATAAAATTGCAAGTGACAAGCTAAACCTACATACAGATCAGAAGGAGCTCAAAGAGACAGACCTCCTTCCCGTTCTGGCTGCAGCCGTGTCAGATAATTAATTCATTAGCCATTTTGACATGTCTGATGTCTGGCTCAGTGTTCACTCTAACATCTCCTTCTCCCTTCTTCTCCGTCTCTTTATTGTGTGGGTTGGGGGTTTTTTTTAACAAAAAGCAAAGAAATTTTTTTGCATTTGAACAGGCTTGCCATTACCACAAAGGTAAACTTCAACACGCATGTAATTTTCATGAATGCAGAACCCATCTGACGGTTCGACTTTTGATGTGAACAGCACAACATGATCAAGGGTATTGGTGCTTCTCTAAGAATAGAAATGTGACAATCCCCTCTCTGAAGAATTATTTGGCAACGCTCCCTTTTTTTTTAAGGGCTCAGCTACTGAACAATTTTTGGAATAATTCCATTTAAATTTACCTTAAAAGGAAGAAACACCTGTTCCAAATCAAAAGTGGGAGGATACCAAAGTAAAATCCATGTTCCTTATATGGAAAGACTGCAGTGCAAAGAGACTACAGGGCATAAGAGAGAGATGGGAGCAAACGAAGACCCAAGAAAGGTTGCAATCGCTTATGGATGGGAAATATGGATGGGAATTAGACAATATCCAGTGCAGATTACCAATTGGGAGGGGGATGATCTAAAGTAAAAGGATGAGTGGCGAAACTAAAACTAAAATGAGAAAAGGTGGTTTCAAAAGGAAAAAAACTGCAGAAAAAAATTAAAATGCTGCTTCAAACCTCTGTCACGCATACTTCTACAAGTACTATATAGCAGAGGGAGGGAGGGAAGAAGAGGAGGGTAGTAGTGGCAGCAGTTGACTGGCCCACAGCAGGTCTACCCTTTTGTTTCTTCAGCCCCATAAACTCCAGGTAGGTAAAGCAAGAGCTCTTTAAAATGCAGAGGGCAGGTGGATTTTTAAAAGTGTAAAGACAGGAAGGAAAGCCCACTGGTCTCCCGTTGGCAGCAGCCCCAGGGTCTAGGCTTCTAGGAAGGAAAAAGAAGATAGAAAGGGGGAAGATGACAGGAAAGAGGGAAAGGGGCATAAAAGCATTAAGTCATTAGTAAACATGAACATTAATGCAGCAAACTGCACATATAAGCAATATATCACAGACAGCAGAACAGAGACGAGGAGGAAAGCCCATTTTTTACAAGAGAGTCAGGATGTTGTGTGGAAAGGAATGAGCCAGGCAGCCGTCTCTAACATGCAAGCATGAGATGGACGCCTGTCTCCATTTGCATCCCAGCGCTGTCACGACAGGCAGGTCAGAAGGCATCTGCAAATGCTTCTGAAAGTGGATGCGGTTGATTAAGATACTATTGATGTATTAAAAGCCACTGACCCAAACTGAAGAAATGACCAAGCATAAAAACATGTCACCCTCTTCAGCTAGAAATCCAGGAGACGTCATGGGCTGACCAAAGGCTACACAACTAACCGGGCTTGGTCATAATGGCCAGAACCACATTATTTTTGGCAGATGGTGGTTTCACAGAGCCACAAGACAACCAGCTGTCAGTTGAGCATGAACATGTAGCACTCATGTGGCTTTCTTTTTTTAAAAAAATATGTCAATGGTTCATGCTAGAAGGGCTCCTTTAGGGCCATGCCTCAACTCCCCACTCTGATCCGAATGAGAAATGCATATGAAGCAAATCAAACTATGACAGCAACCCTGCCAGATGCTTAACAACCAGAGAGAGAGAATAAAACCTTCAACTCATCCATCACTTCCCCAAGTCTTGAGAATTACTGCACTGAGCCCTGTCATCTGCAGCACCCTTGTAATCCTGCATGTTTACAGCTAGGCCTTCCCTCACCACAAGGATGGGCTGGGAGCCATTTCCTGAATGCCACACAAGGGGAACACAAAAGGCCAAGAGCATAGCAGTGCATGAGCCAACAGGAGGAGGCATAAACAGACAAACGCTCATTAACTGACAACAGCCTCAAAGCTGCAGCAACTACTACAGGGCACTGGAGAACATCCCTGCCCATACACCTCTTGAGAAAAGCAACAAAGAAACCACTTTCAGACACTACCTGGCACTATTTTCCAGCCCGCCCGCCCCCCCAACTAACTTTCTTCTGCAGCCAGTGTGCAAAGCACTGGCCTGGGCGTGCTTTTCATGGAATCCGAAGCCACCCACTTCTTATCTTCCAGGGAGCCTTTTCTCACAAAGGCAACTGAAAGCAACTCCCTTTGTGCTGGTTGTGGCTCCTCCACTGGGACTCTGCTGCATGCTTCTCTGTTCAGCGTAGCTTTGTGGGTCTATATCTCCTAACCCAGGAGTACCCAAACTATGGCCCGTGGGCCAGATCTGGCCCTGATACCAATTCATCCGGCCCACCCTACCCTCAACTCTCCTGGAAGTGGAAGTAAAACGCACCTGTGTGTGTGTGTTTTGCTTCCGCTTCCAGGAGCGACGAAGGCAGTGTGGGCCAGATGAATTGGCCACATGGTACTTCCTGGTATGGTGGATGTGGTGGTGGGCCACATGAAGTGGTGTCCCGGGCCACAGGTTGAGAATTCCTACACTAAACAAAGCATTTCGCTCAAATCATCTGTTCTTCAGGTAAACAGCCTATCACTTTATCTCTTGTTAGAAGGACATCAGCCAAGATATGTCTCCAGTCACTTCCACAAAGGACTACCAAAAAGTCTACATAGGGCAAGTCCAACTGCAGAAGGAGTTGTCACGGCCACATTCTCTTTTGAACTATTTTATCCCCAATGAGAGGAATCCCTTGAATGCCCATCACAAAAAAACCCAGGAAGATGGCACAAGCAGAATCCTTCCCTCAATAGTTTTTCCTTGTTTTACCAAGCCCCGGCCTTTCTGCAGTGAGACAAGCCCTGAGTTAAATGTTGGCCTTTTGTGTAAATGAGGGGAGGAAGATCTTGGCAGTTACTCGTATAAAAGAAATGGGTGATGGGCCATCTATCTGCATGAGAAATCAGGTGGCTTTCCTGCACAAATGTTCCTCTCAGATTGGCCAGGCTCTATTCATGTCACTCATGCCAAGAAATTGTGAATCTGCATTGCCTTTGGCTTGTTGTAATGGAAGCACTGGGGCTCCCCTAGGATCAAAGGAAGCAGGCAAGGGTATTTTTGCTTCTCAAGTATTTTTCAGAAAACATATTTCCTCACTCCAAGCAGATCCCTTTGCAGGCCTTGCTCTGATTCGCGAACTCTAACCCAGTGATGAGAACCTTTTAGAGACTGAGTGCCCAAACTGCAACCCAAAAAATACTTGTTTATTGCAAAGTGGCAACACAGCAACAGGGAAAGAAGTAAACACTCCCATTGGGCTGCTGGGCAGAGGGGCGGGGTGAACTCAGTGGTGGGGTGACTGCACAGGTGCCCACAGAGAGGGCTCTGAGTGCCACATCTGGCACGTGTGTGCCATAGGCTCGTCATCACTGCCCTAACCCATTCATTATTATTTCTCTGTCATTGCCTTGGAAGCACTGAGAATTCTACAACTTAACTACCTTCCTTCCTTCCTTCCATGCAGCCCTGCCTTGGCTTAGGCTCCCCCTGCAAGAGGGCTCTGAGACCTGCCATGTTCTGCTAGCTACAGAACCCAAAAGAACTGATATGCACTTAACACAACTAATGCGTAGAGCGGCACTCTACAACCTCCTCCTCCTGAAAACCCTTAACTACACGGATTCTTTCTACAAAGTCACACTGCTTCACTTTCTTGTGCCTTAAAAAAGAGCTCAAAATCCAGGTAACTTTTTGATCTTGGAGCAATGGAGTCTTGAGTTCCAAAGGAAACCTGACAGTTGGGACCAAGATGTCAGCACCCAAGATAGAAAGCAATTGCATAGAGTGCCATAAGGAAGCATGGATGTGCAAGTCGCTCTGCAAGTAGGGCGGCATACAAGTGGGAACAAACAAACAAGTAAAGTACATGCATGCACACAGACACACAGAGTGACACAAACACACACACAGAGAGAATCAAGACAATGATTCCTAGCCCTCTTCTGCCACCCCACTGAGAAATGTCATCAAAGAAGAAGGAGCACAAAAGGCAACAGAACGGGGGTGGGGGAGGGGGCAGAGGGAGAGTCTGCTGATATGAAACACAGCACTCAAAACTCTTTGGACAAACCAAGCTGGGGGGAAATAACTGAGCAGAGCAGAGATGAAGGTGAGATGACTTACAGTTTACAGAAAGGGAATCTACATCCTCAGAGGTATCAAACATAGGTATTTGCCTTACACTGAGTCTGACAACCAGTCCACCTGGAGAAATACCATCAATACTGGCAGCAGGTCTCCAGGATTTGGGGCAGGGTTCTTTTTCAGCCCTACCTGAAGATGAGACTCGGGTATGGACTAGAGACCTTCTGCTTGCAAAGCATAGGCTATACCAGGGGTTCCAGATCTAAGGCCCTTGGGCCAGATCTGATCCAGGACACCATTTCATGTGCCCCGCCACCCTTCCGTAGGGCATCTCCTTTGAAGCTGTTGGGACAAAATGGCCAACCCATTGTGCATGCAGGGTAAAATAGCCATCCAGCCCTCAAAGCTGACCTAGAGAGTGTGACCCAGCCCCTGGCTTGAAAAGGTTTGGAGCTCCTGGGCTAGACCAAGGGAACTAAGAACCTGATCTCATCCTCAACTATCTGTATTCTCCTGACCTCAAGGGTGGGAAGGAAGAGAGACAGTACTCAATATAAGCCAGGGGTCCATTTAAATTGCCTTTTGGAATGAGCCACCAAAAGGCAGTTTTATATTTCTGAGGCATCTTGGTCTTAGAAGTCATAAGCAGGATGACAGCCACTGGCTAGCCCACAAAAATCTCCCTGAAAATGTTTTCAAATGTATTCTTGTTTTCCAAGGTGATTCCATAACAGCTGTTCTGAAAGAGAATAGTCTACCTTTACAGGAGTGTCAGGGGAGAACCCTTCTAGCCTATGGTCAGAAAAGTACTTTTGAAAATGCAAGGTGCTGACAAAAGGGATGAAGAAGACACCACATTTTAAAGATAATTAAGCAGTACATCCAAGAAAGTTGCTCCTGGGCTTTCATAAACTGCTAGAAGTTATATTCCCATGGGGGTGTGAACAATGGCGAGAAGAAAGAAACATACATGATTTCATGGTCCACTCTCTCCTTTCTTTATTCACAGGCACATTCACACGCACACAGAGCGCAGATGGCACAGGATCACAACATGGGGAAGCAGCTCTCGTGGCAGGTAGAGCAAAAAGGAGATATGAACAGGGACCAGGAAACCTTACCCTGCCTGCTGCCTTCTACTCCATGGTCACCGTTCTCAAGCACAGATGCAGGTCCTCCCATCGCTGACTTCCCTAGAAGACAGACACAGCTGGGTCAGTGGGTGGAGAAACTGCCATCCTCCTCCTAACAACCTCCGTTCAGAGGGGCTGTCTGATCAGCCACAGACTCTCAAACAAGTGAAGTCAGCTTGCTAGTGAACCACTGTTCCCAGTAACCCCAAGGCAAGGTTTATCCACTTCCAATCTCACAGAAACAACATGTATCTGTTATGGTTATCTGCTCTGTGGTCAATCAGTTCCCAGTGTTGAAGACAGCTACACTGAGGGAGGCTAGAAAGGCAAGAAGAAGAAGTCAGGCTTTCTCAGTAATTACTCACATCTTGTGGAATAAACGGTCAATCAAGGTGCATCAGGCTCCATCCCTTCTCATATTTAAGAAATGACTTTAAACAGGACTATATAAGATAATATTTAAAAACGTTTCTTCAGTTGTTAACTTTAATGCTTGAATTGTAGGTTCCCCTTAGATTACTGTATCAGAGTTGGTTACAGGACCATTTGATTATGATGTTTTGGAAATGTACTACAGTGGAACCTCGTATAACAAATGCTTCATACAGCAAAAACCTCGTATAATGAAAAGAGATTGAAAAACATGGTACCTTGGATAACGAAAATTTTCAGTATGCAAAAATAACACTCTATGGGAAAAACTCATAGAATGAAAATTTCTATGGAAAAACTCACATAACGAAAAAAAATTGTTATACAAATTTTCCCATAGAAATTTTCGTTATACAGTAAAACCCCGACTTACATATTCCCCGAGTTACATAAAATTCGACTTACATAATGATTTTGTGCTAAAACCATGTCCTGATTTACATACATTTAAGTAACATGATTTCCTATGGGTTTGCTTCGAGTTACATAAAAAATAATTTTTCCTATGGGTTTGCTTCGTTACATAAAAACTGATTTAAGCAAAAGCCTACGAAATGGACTTTTTACGTTAAGTAGGGTTTTACTGTACAAGTTTTTCCATTGGAATTTTCGTTATACAAAAAAATTCGTATAACGGAAAAATCACATAGTGAACTGCCTCATAGAACGAATCCCCTCCCCCACGATACGAGGTACCACTGTATGTGAAGGTTGGAGGGGTTTGGTTGTTTTGTACATCACCCAGATTAGTGTGTACAGTAATACCTCGGATAACGCTAAGATCCATGTTAAAACCCTATGGGATGGATCAGATAACGTTAAAGCTCCATAGAGATACATTGTAACCGCACAGGCTTTAGCGGTTGTTATCCGATCCATCCCATAGGACCTTAACGTTATTCGATCCAATTCTCCTCCCCAGATTACTTAACGTTATGTGATTTTAGCGTTATCCAAGGTAAACGTTATCCGAGGTATTACCGTATTTACTAAAGTTAGTTAGTATAATAATTTCATGTCAGAAATTATTCTGGGTTGTGGAAGAAACGCCGCTCAGGGAACACCCAAATGAGGCTCCTTTCACGTCCCCAAGAGCTGGGACAGAGGCAGGCGCTCAATCTGTCATGCAGTATCCAGATTCTCAAACTGCTGACTTGTCAGCCCGTCAGCTAACGAGGGAAGCTTCTTAACCACTGATTAGTTAGTTTGATCAATCGATACAACAGTAGATAGACAGGAGGTGCTTAGAGGCAATGAAGAACCAAGGAAGAAATCCCTTTTCTAATTGAGCTTACTCCCAAAAGAATAGTTCAGGATCTTCCACTATTTGGGATTTACAGATGAAAACAAAGCCAACCAAGAAAAATGCTGCCCACTGCAAGTCCAGATACCTTTGTCTTCCAGTGAAGAGCAGTTGGGGAACCCAGCACTACAGTATAGCTCTTGTTCACTGCTTTGTGAATCTTGTAATTCTCCACTTTCCTAACCCACCCCACATCCATTATCAGCTTGTGGTCAAGGGCTGCTTAAGCCTTTCCTGTCTCTTTAGGAGCCATGGTAGTGCAGGGGTTAAACTGCTGTGCTGCTACCAAAAGGTTGTGAGTTCGCTCCTGACCAGGGCTGAAGGCAGACTCAGCCTGCCATCCTTCTGATGTCAGTAAAATGAGTACCCAGCATTTGGGGGGCAAAATACTAATTAACTAGTGAACCACTCAGTGAGTACATTAAGCGCTATTGGGTGGTATATAAGTGTGATTGCTTTGCTTTACTCAGTCGCTGAGCAATAAATATACAGTGGTACCTTGCTTAAAGCGAGGAGCTCTTTATGCGAGGTTTTACTGTAGAGGATTTCAAGAGGCAAGCAAGTCCCGCCTTTTAGATATCCTACTAGACCCTTTGAGATCAAGGTGAACCAAACATTCCAAAGCATGCCTCTAATACAAGGGTGCCCAAACTACGTCATGCAGGCCAGATCCAGCCCGACGCCAATTCCACCGGCCCACGCCACCCTCATTGTTCCCAGAAGCAAAAGCAAAACATGCCCATACAGACATGTTTTACTTCCACTTCCAGGAGCAACTAGGGCGGTGTGAGCTGGATGAATTAGCGTCAGGGGCTGGATCTGGCCCATGGGCCATAGTTTTGGCACCCCTGGTTTAAGCAGAGAAAATAGCAGCTTAAAATCTATCTCATTCTGTGCAAAACAGATGGCAAGGCACTTTTTACTTCCGCTTACAATGGGAGGAACCACGTGATTGGCCCGCTGAACCACGTGACCGGCCCACGGCCTGCTCTAATACATAATTTCAAAGGCAGTATTTACTGCACAGACAAAGCTACTTTTCAGTTCCACCTCCCAGGTAGACAGCAGCCTCCTTTTCCCTAGTGTTGACTTCCTCCATGAGCTAGTGAGAAACAGATAGGCTCCCTATATAAAAATGGCTCAGTTCTTGAAACAGCTGTTAGGAGAAATGGGAATTACACCACAGGCCATGCCAGATGTGCCCAGCAGCCCTACTGCTTTTCTCACTATTTCTATAGTTTAAAATGCTGCAAAATGCAGGTTCCATATACTGTTTACCTTCCTTCTCCATGCATACACAGTTGCAAAGGCTTCAAATAAAGCCTTTAAAAGTCTATTTAAGAACCTAAAATAAAGCAAGATGCCCAAAGTCTGTAATCCTAGGCCAAATGATTAGATACTACTTACATCTGGCTACAGGATCAAAGGATTGTTTATATAAACAACACATAAACCAGCGTGCCCCCAAGCAGATAATCCTCAGCAAGGAGGATGGGGCCAATATATTAAGCCTAATCACTCCCCGCCCCCAAAAGGCATGCCCTAGATATGTGCAGCCACATGATTTCATACATAAAAAGGTGGCCGCAAGAATGGCCCGGGGAGGGTCTGACAGATGGTTTGATCAGGCCATCTATGACCAAAGGGAGGGAAAGAATTAGGAGGTACTACATATGGATTGGCACAATCAGTCAGTGAACAAATTTTTTTCCCCTTCCGGTAAACGAATTTGCATCTGCCAATTCTCCAAGACAATAACCACCACTCAGACCTCCAAAAATAGAGAGCTCAAACCAGCTCAAATGCATGGCTCAAGCCAGGGACTAGCTACAGACTGTGTTACACAAATAGTGGGCTGGGAAAGGAGGGACACACCTGGAATCCAGGTACAGCAGACACATTGAGCCAGCTAAATTATACAACATTCCATCCTAACCTGCCTCCAAGCATCAAGCACAAGGAACAAGAAAAGTAAACATCGATTTCCAGGAAAAACTAGCTTTGGTGGGAAAAAGCAAGTGTAGTGACTGTCTTTTTCTAGAGGACTGGTAGGGTGCTGTCTTTTAATAACATTTACACATTCTTAGCCAACCTAGCAGTTTGAAAGCAAGAAATTGCAAGTAGATAAGTAGGCCCTGCTTCGGTGGGAAAAGTAACAGCATTCCATGCATTCCAGCATCTAGGCATGCCTGCCACATGTCCACGGAAATGTGTGCAGACACAGTCAGCACTGGCTCTTTGGCTGTAAACAGATGAGCACTGAACTCTTAGAGTCGGATATGACTGGCTTTCAAGCCAGGGCAACGTTTACCTTACACTTTCCTCAATTCTCTTATACAGGAAATTCTCAGCAGTAGAGCTTCAGAAACCAAAACATCATCAGAATAACTCTCTTAGGAGGAGCCAGTGTACTGGGGAGAAAAGAGACATTTATTCTGTACCCTTCCCTGTCTGTTCAGATAGTAGGCCACCTCATATCTTGGAGAACACATGGAAGTGACTACAGGGTGCTAGATCTATCCCTTTTTAAAGAATGTCACTAGGGCCCTGGCAGAGAACAGGAGGAGGGAGGAGGAAATGGACTAACGCATAGCTTCTTCTCTGCCTTTGCTGAGCCTTCTAAATAAATAAATAAAAAGTGATAATAATAAATGCTCATGGCAAATGGAACAAATTCAAAACCCTTGACTGGGTCCTGAGAAGCACAATATTCAAATGTATGGTGGCCATGCCACCTCTTAAATTCCCTTCACCATTCAAGACTGTCATATCATACAGAAGTTTCGTTTATTTTGTTCTCAGGCATTAGCAAAATTTAAGTCTTTTTTTCCAAATTCTAATTTTAGATTGCTGTGAAAATTACATCGGAGCCTGCTGTGTTAAATGCTGACATTCATCTCAACAATAACAGCACTTCCTTCTTTCCCAAATGCTGACAGGAAGACAAAACCTAGTCGGGTAGAAAAACATCATATGGCATACAGGAGATGAAATCAATATTAGACATTTGTTGTCATTTTATCTATCTTTCCTGGTGTGTTTCTTTCTGCAACAGGGGCGTGGACATGCCTTGTACCAATATGCTATAATATTTTATACTAACCAAGAAAATAGTGCTAGCACCCTCTGGTGGGCACTGTAGTGTTTTAATTATCCAAACCAATTTAGCATGCAAATTTGGAATGTTGCAATAATAATAATAATAATAATAATAATAATAATAATAATAATAATAATAATAATAATAATAATAATAATAATAATAATGATGATGATGATGATGATGATGATGATGTTCTTATTATTATTATTATTATTATTATTATTATTATTATTATTATTATTATTATTATTATTATTATTATTATTATTATTATTATTATTATTATAACAACATACATTGAATGAGTTGGAACAGAAGATTAAGTACCTGTTTCTCTGTTAAAGCAACAAATCCTACTGGTTTTTTCCCCCTTCTGGAGGGGGAGGGAATAATACTAAGGCTTGAATTTTTTTCTCTCGCCCTGTAAATTCATTTTCTCTTCATCATATACTGATTAGTACTTAATAAAAATAAGCTGAGTAGCAACTTATCCCGTGAGTACAATTTAAATGGGCATCTTCAATGATCACGTGGATTACTCCGCTGGTTGTCCTTTCATAATTGGTGGTGATCCAAGCTTTAATACCAGTCTCCAAAACCAACCAGAGGGCAATATCCTAAGGTTAAGAGAAACACTGAAGGCAAGCAATTGCTCTAAGGGCAGAAGAGAGAGGGCATCCTTCACTCCCAAAGCAATCCCTCTGCATTACATAATAAAGGATGGAATAAGAGGATTACCCAGAACTTGTCAAATTATAATGTTCAGCCACTTGGTATAAAACCAACTTGCTGGCTGTTATTATCCTCGTGGGAAAATCATGCCATCCAAATCAAGAGCAAATGGGAGGAAAATGAAGGCTGGAAGATCAAAACGCTCTTCTTGCCTAAGACAAATTCCTGAGGGACTCCTACTTTACTCAAGAGCCCTCATCCAAATCCCATACATCCCTCTGTGTTGATACAGTTCACATGGGTCTATGCATGACTGCTGATTAAGCTTGCCTAACGTGGATGGCAGTGATGGGATGTCAAAAATTCTAATACCACGCCATGACGTCACGGACGTCATGGGCGTGGCCAATGTCATGACGTCATGACGTCATGGGCGGAGCCAACGTCATGATGTCATGACGTTGTGGGCAAGGCCAAAAATAAAAAATAAATAAATAAACATGCACACAGACCCGTATATAACTTAAAGAAATAAAATAAAGAAATAAATAAAATAAAATTTAAATTAAAGTACAACCACCCACCGAAAACACAAATAAATCACCCACCCACCCTAAATATAAAAGCCTCACTTACCTTCCTTGGCACTGACGAACCTTCATGTGGCCCGGGGCCACCCGGCAAGGCACGCTGCCCCTGACTGCCACGGCCGCCACAGCCGCCTGCAGCCCCTGCCTGGCCACCGAACTCCCACGGGCACGTTGGTGCCTGCCCGCGCCGTCCGCCCACGCTGCGCCGTCCTAGGGACTTGGGCCGGACAAACCCCCATGCCCTGGGTAAGCGCGGCGGGGCTCGCCACCGCCGCATCATCTTCCGCCGGCCGCCGGCAGCTTCCTCGGGCATGGGGGTTTCTCGGGCCCAAGTCCCTAGGACGGCGCGGGCGGGCGGCGCGGCGCAGGCGGACGGCACGGGCGGCGCGGCGCAGGCGGACGGCGCGGCCAGGCACCAACGTCCCCGTGGGAGCTCGGTGGCCGGCTAGGGGAGGTGCCCTTCTCTTAGGGCTGCCGCCGCTGCTGCCGGAGCCACTCTAAAAAGAGGCGGCTCCAGCTTCGGAAGATTTTTTTTTTTTAAATTGGATCCATTTGGCTCCAATTGACTGCGCATGTCCAGAAACTCAATTTGACGCATGCGCAATGCGTCAGATTGAGTTTCTGGACATGCGCAGTCAATTGGAGCCATTTTATCTCTGATTTTAATTTTTTTTTTCCTTTCGGTCAGGCGTCCGGAACCGGACGCCCCAAAAGTGGACTTCCCCTCACGGAGAACCCTCCGGGATTCATCTTACCGGTTCCAGAGATCCGTCTGGAACCGGTGACATCCCATCACTGGTGGATGGAGGATTTTATCAGCCACAATCCCCTTTCCAGTAGGGACAGACGGGCTGGGTCTTGAAGGACACGCATCTCCTTGCCTGAAGGAACACTGAAGAAACCAGTGTACATGTGTCTTTCCACAGGCCAGTTATGTGTCAGCAACATACCAGGACTCAGCTGTCCCCAAAGATTGCGTCTGTTGTGTGGTTTCAAACCAGACCCAGGAGATGGGCTGACACCCTCCTACTGCAATCAACATAATGGGATCAGGAAGCCAAACGGAGGTCAGGGCAGAGTTAGGTACTTTTATTATTATTATTATTATTATTATTATTATTATTATTATTATTATTATTATTATTATTATTATTATTATTATTATTATTATTATTATTATTATTATTATTATTATTATTATTATGGGGGGGTCTGGATACTAGCAGCATATCACTCCACACTTGGTACAAAAGGAGTAACAAAAATGTACCTGAGAAATAAAGATGAGCTTTGCAATAAAAAGCAACACCTATATTGTCTCAACCTCATGCCATGAGTGGGCAGCACCTGTTTTTCCCTGAGAAAAGCTAATATAGCCCCAACCATGAAGAGACTGGGCTACAAGCCTGTTTAAATCTCCCTTCAACTCTCACAAAACCCGTTAGTAACATGTTGTTCAGTTGTACAGCCAAGTCCGACCCTTTGTGACCCCATGGACCACCCCACACCAGCCTCCTCTGTCCTCTGCCATCCTCCGCAGCCTGTCCAGATCTACACCTTTCGCATCAACGATTCCATCCCCCCACCTCATCCTCTGCTGTCTTCTTCTCCTTTTGCCTTCGAACTTTCCCAGCTTCAAGGTCTTCTCAAATAAGTCCTCTCTTCTCATTTGGTGACTAAAGTACTTGAGCTTCAGCTTCCAAGGAGCAGTCAGAGTTGATTTCCTTCAGGATTGACTGATTTGATCTCCTCGAGACTCTCAAGAGTCTCCTTCAGCACCACAATTCAAAGGCGTCTATTCTTCTGCGCTCAGCCTTCCTTATGGTCCAGCTCTCACAGCCATATGTTACGACTGGGAAGACTATTTCTTTAACTATGCAGACTTTTGCTGGCAGGGTAATGTCTCTACTTTTTATTATGCTGCCTAAGTTTCTCATAGCTTGCCTTCCAAGAGGTAAGTGTATTTTTATTTCATGGCTGCAGTCACCATTTGTAGTGAGCTTCGATCCCAAAAAAGTGAAGTCTGTCACTGCTTCCATTTCCTCCCCTTCCATTTGCCAGGGAGTCATGGGGCCGGATGCCATGATCTTGGGGGTGTTTTTTATGTTGAGTTTCTGGCCAGCTTTTGCATTCTCCTCTTTCACTCTCATCAAGAGGCTCTTTAGGTCTTCTTCACTTTCTGCCACTAGGATAGTGTCATCTGCATATCTCATGTTGTTGATATTTCTCCCAGCAATCTTAATTCCAGCTTGCACTTTATCTAGCCCTGCATTATGCATGATGTACTCTGTATATAAGTTAAATAAGCAGGGTGACAATATACATCCTTGTCGTATTCTTTTTCCTACTCTAAACCAATCAGTAGTTCCGTACCCTCGCCTAACTGTTGCTTCTTGACTCACATACAGACTTCTCAGAAGACAGATGAAATGGTCTGGTACTCCCATCTCTTTAAGGACTTCCCACAGTTTATTGTGAGCCCCACAATCAAAGGCCTTGGTGTAGTCAATGAAACAGAAGTAGGCATTTTTCTGGTACTCCTTTGCTTTCAGTGATCCAATGAATGTTGGCAATTGATTTCTAGTTTCCCTGCCTCTTCAGAACTCAGCATGTACTTCTGGAAGTTCTCAATCCACATACTGCTGAAGCCTAGCTTGTAAGACCTTGAGCATGACTTTGCTAGCTTGTGAGATGAGCGCAACTGTGCAATCGTTTGAGCATTCTTTGGCATTGCCCATCTCTGGAATTGGAACATAGACTGACCTTTTCCAATCCTGTGGCCACTGCTGTGTTTTCCAAAACTTCTTCTAAGGGATTCTTGCCCAAAGTAGTAGAGAGAATGGTCCCCTGAGTTAATTTCACCCATCCCTGTCCACTTTAGTTCACTGATTCCCAAGATATCAAAGCTCATTCTTTCCATCTCATTTTGACAATGTCCAGCTTGCCTTGATTCATAGATCTTACATTCCAGGTTCCTATGCAACATTGTTCCTTGTAGTAACATGAGAATACTACAACGATCTACCTTTTGGGTTGTTTGTAAGTCCTGCACATGTACTTGAAGAGCTCTTAAATGGCATGTAAGAAGCAATAATTGTTGGCAGCCATCTCTGCTTTGTGTCTTTGGAAGAGCAAGAACTACCAGTAACATCGCTTAGACGAAGATCTCAAAATCATTCAGAAACTTGCACAACTTTCAGACTATGGATTAGCCTCTTGCTGATCCTTTCTTTGCCTTGCTTTCTTACTTGGCACATCAGACAAAGGAGTCTGGAGCTGTAAACTTGCAATCTGGAAAGCAGAAGTCATCCCAGCAAAATAACAACATTAAAACTTGCCAGATGCTAGCAAAGAAATGGTACAAATGACACCTCCACTCTCACATGGGAGCTCCTTCCCAGAGATCAAAGCCAAGGTCCACCGTTCCGCTTGCCTTGCAGTAGTTTTCTTTCATTCCCTGCCCCCAACACACATTTTCCCCTCAAGGTTCACCCATCTGTTTTGGCTTTGAAAGCAAGCGCTAGGCATCCATCCCCCAGGGGAGCGCGCGTGTTTTCAGGGGAGGTAAACCTAGGCTCACCGGAAGGAACAAGAGATACATCCTGACAAATCTGTAAATTTTCTTTAAAAGAAAGGTTAAATACATAAGGGTTCTCCAAACATAGCCTGGCACAGCAAAGTATAAAAGAAAATGGGAAGCTGCTGCACAGATTGGAAACAGAAGTTTGGAATTATTAGTTACTCACAGAGGAATTAAATTAGAAGTAGGAAAGGACAGAGGAGCCTGGTGCATGAATGTCCATGGAATCGCAAAGAGTCAGACTCGACTGTGTGACTGAGCAACAACAATAGCAGCAACAACAACAGCAAGGGAAGGACAACAAGGTATTATTCAAGAACACACAAATCTTTTTGTTGTTGTTAAAATTAATAAATGTGCATAGAATAAAGGGAGAAATAAACACAGGATAGTAAGCTTTAGGATCAATATCTTCATATAAAGCTGGAAGGGTGCACCTGTTGCCTGTATGTGAACAACATCATAGCTGGGGTTAAGAAAAGACAAAGTAATAGAGAAAATAAAGTTCATGCAATCCTGAAATGCTGCAAAACCCCCTCCATGCTCCATCAGCTGAAGTTCAGCCCATCTCCGAAAAGAGGCCCTTCGCACGCACCACTGTGACCAGGGCTCAACGGGACTATAGGAGAATGAATTTAAGGACATAAATGAAGGGCAGCTCTGCATAATGAAGGGCAGCCCTGCATACACATATTCTGACCAGCAAAAGGAAAATATATTTTTGGCAAAAGCATCCTGGAATGGGCTAGTGAGGGAAGCCAGGCAAGCAAGAGTGACAGGCCAGACAACAGGCAGTGAGAGGAAGATGCTAGAAGCATTTCACAGCCAACGCCCCATGGAGAGAAGGAACAGATTGTAGAAGATAAGAACTGAGATGCAGGAAGCACACAAAAGGGAGGCACCAGGGTTTGGAAGGGCGAAGGGAAGATGGGAAAGATGAAAGGTCACTACTACAGTGCCTGCTTTTTAAATAACTGGTTGTGGTACATTTGGAGATATGAGAAGATAACATGTCAACCAGAGGATGATCAACTGTGCTCCAAAACTGGGGATCTTCCCAGTCCCTAAACCATGAATTCCAGAAACTTCCCAGAAATTGTTCTGCCTTTCCACTGCACGTTCCAACTACAGACTAGCCTACATCATTGCTGGGTTATTTCAGTCCACTTGAAGCAAAACTTGCCCTGCAAGCAGGAAGGGTCTTCAAAGATACTGCACACCAGCCAGAATTGTTCCTTATTTCTCACCTGTCCACTTCCTACTCCTGAGGTTTCCACAGTGCCCACTTACCCTGGGCAGCAGAAAGCACAGGTACAGGAGAGCAAGAAAAGCAGCCTTTCAATATGTGGATGCTACACAGCTATAGCAATCACACTTCTATATATCAGAAAAGAAAACAAAATAAAATAAAAAAACACTGTAGCACTTTAAAGACTAACTGCTTTATTTTTATTGTTAGCTTTTGTGGATCAAGTCCACTTCTTTAGACAAAGAATGAAACTTACAGGCGTGGTTTTTACACACCAAATTCAGGGGGTCAAAGGGAGAAGGATGCGGTCAAGCAAGATGACAGACAAGCAAGCACAACAATGCAGCTTCACACAGCCATCAGCAATAATAGATTATTCAGATTAGCTCCAAATGATTCCCTTTCAATCTCTAGGTTGCTGAAAAAGCCCACTTTGTCTGAAAAAGTGGACTTGATCCATGAAAGCTAACAATAAAAATAAAGCAGTTAGTCTTTAAAGTGCTACAGTGTTTTTTAATTTTATTTTTATTTTGTTTTGTTTATTTTATTTTGTTTTCTGATATGCCTGAACCACAGAGTAACACGGCTACTATTCCAAAACACTTCTATATGTCGCCCCACAGCGCTTAGTGCACTCTCTGGGCAGATCACAAGTTAACTAGTATTTTGTACCCAACATGCTGGGTCCTCACTGGACCAACCTTGGAAGGATGGAAGGCTGAGTCACCTTGATCCCATCAGGATCGAACTCACAACATTTTGGCTACAGTACAACAGTTTAACCCCTGAGGAACCAGAGTGTTTCCTTTTCCTCAGCTTTCTCCAGGGCATGGGAAGGATTAAAGCAGGGATTCTCAACCTCCAGCCCATGGGCTAGATCCGGCCCACAACAACATTTCTTGTGCCCCCCCTCACCGCCTCCACCACACCAGGAAGCGCCATGTGGTGTAGGAAGGGCAAAATGGCCACCTGGCCATCCCCCAAAGCTGCCTGAGGGAGTGTGACTTGGCCCCCAGCTTCAAAAGGTTGAGAACGCCTGGATAAAAGACACTATTAACTGGGGATATCTTCTTCTCCTTAACACAGCACATTCCGCTCACTGCCTTATCGCTCTGGGTTACGCTTAGATACTTACGGTCCGCCTGAACAACATGGTCAGCATGAGGTTTGGTTTTTCCTTCCTGGTTCCCAGCCTTTGGATCATCATCGTCATCAAGAAGAGGGACGTAGTCTGTTTTGCCAACTGTTTCTCCAATTACATCATCAAACTTCTCTGCTTCCAGGGTAGCAATGAAATCTCGTTTCACTTCTTCTTCAATCTGTGGCGGTGGCTCCGTCAGGGCATCCGCAAGGCTGAGGTTGTGGTCCAGCTCAGCCATGGCTCAGCAACTTTCCAAGCTAAAAACTGAGGGAAAGCAAAGAAAAAGAAGAGTGTTTAGGCCAGGGATACCCATTTTTTTGGGCTGTGGGCCAATCATGTGGTTCAGCAGGCCGATCACGTGGTTCTTCCCACTGGAAGCGGAAGTAAAATGCGCCCCGCAATCTGTTTTGCAACAGGAAGAGGTAGATTTTAAGCTGCCATTTTCTCTACTAAAACCAGGGGTGCACAAACTATGGCCTGTGCCTGCAGGCCAGATCCGGCCCTCAACACCAATTCATCCAGCCCACACTGCTCCCTGAAGTGGAAGTATAATGTATCCATATGAGCACATTTTACTTCCGTTTCCATGAGTGACGCGAGCTACACATGTCTGATGAAGTGGTATCAGGAGCTGGAGCTGGCCTGCAGGCCGTAGTTTGGGCACCCCTGGTTTAAGCAGACAAAACTATTATAGACCTCAACTATGTTACTCAATTCTTCCAACTGGCCCCAAAAGCAACAACTCAGCCCTGACTAGAACTGAGCCACTAATTCAATTATTCATATAAAAATACTTATACAGAGGTGCAGTCAAACCTCGCATAGAGAGCGCCTCACTTAAAGAGTAACTCGCTTAAACAGCAGAATTTTCTCTGAATGTTTGCTTCGCTTAACAAATAAAACCAACTAAAAACTCACTTAACAAATAAATCAGGGTCTGCAATCCCCCCCACAATTGGTCACATTGAGTGGTGTTTCACTTAAAGAGCAAACTCACTTAAAGAGCAATCCTGTTGAACACATTATGCTCTTTAAGCGAGGTACAACTGTACCTCACTTTATAAACGCTTACGTTAACGGTAATTTTTGCTTTACGAATGAAAATCCATTGACTATAATGCCTCACTTTATTATTATTTTTTCAGAACGGATTAACTGGTTTTCAATGCATTCCTATGGGAAACCGCATTTCGCTTTATGAATTTTTCATAATACAAAACATCCTGTGGAACAAATTAAATTCCTAACACGAGGTACCATTGTATACCAATTACATTTATAAGCCACACTGACTCAATAGGTCTACTCCAGCCAAGACACGTAAATAGGTTTAATCCTTTATCTTTTAGATTCACCAATTTACTTGTTTTGAGTTGTGATATTACACGCTGTTTCATGTTTGGATGCTCAGAAACTTCCCCAAGGGCAATGGCCAGTTGGTCGGTGAGTAACATTTTTAACAGATGAGTAAACAGACATGCAAAGACACATCGACAGGCCAGATGCAATGTTTATGATGAGCAAGAATTAGATGTATCTTCAGTAGGTCAAACTGCCAAGAACCTTCCCAAGACAAGAATAGGTCTTTAATAATCAAATTACTATCTACTAGACAAAACTCCCATAATGATGTTTTGTATATGGTCACAAATACCAGCATTTTCAATAAAACTGTAAAAATAGAAATTAACCACCCCTACCCCCAAATGAGATTATTAGATCATTCTGGTGCAAGACTTGGCATCTTATATAGCCAGTCACATTTTACTTCCACTTCAGGGAGCGACAAGGGTGGCATGGGCCAGATGAATTGGCTCAGGGGACTGGATCTGGCCCACAGGCTGTAGTTTGGGCACCCCCTAGCTTAAGCAGAGAAAATGGCAGCTTAAAATCTATCTCATCCTATTGCAAAACAGATTACAAGACATGTTTTTTACTTCCGCTTCTGGTGGGAGAAACCATATGACCAGCCCACTGAACCATGTGACTGGACCGCAGCCTGAAAAGTTTGGGCACCCCTGCACTACAACATGCAATTTAACTTTGTCATCCGGTGTTTATAATGCTTTATGCCTGAGATAGCGCTACTTATTTTTATTTTGTTGGAAGATGAATAAAGCATTGTGCCCAAGATGGTGAATAAATTCTTTCAAGAAGGCCCACCCCAAAGTCCAAATCCTCAGGTTCAGTCTAGTTCAGAAGCGAAACAGAAGGCTGAGGGAAGAGCTGCTTTCTGGCTGAGGCTTCCCTCGTAGAGATTATTCTTTACATAATGGGCGATGTAGTTCCTTCAATCACAGTGAGGCACATTTATCCTCCCTGCAGAGGAGAGCCTGTGGCACGTTTCTAACCTCAGATGACTTGGCTCATGTCAGCAACCTTTCTAAGCCATCACGGCTGTTTACACTGGGAGACAAGCGCCCTGCAGCTCCAAAGCTGCGCCAACCCAGCTCAATTCAGGACCTCCTTCCTCTCTACATACAGCCATGTCCTATCTTAGATTATGTTTACACCTCCTCAGGTGATCCAAGTCATAAACCAACTTGTCAGAGCACTAGTTCCTCTCTCTCTCCGGCCTTGAGAGACTGTTTCTGCTACAGAGTTTGATGAACCCCAACAAGAATGGCCAAACTGTCAACATCTGAGTTTCCTTTAACATGCTATATGGAAATTCTAAATGCAATTGCATCAAGGAGAATTTATTACAGGGGTGCCCAAACTATGGCCCATATCCAGCCCCTGATGCCAATTCATACGGCCCACAACACCCTTGCCACTCCTGGAAGTGGAAGTAAAATGTACGGGCACGTTTTACTTCCACTTCCAGGAGCGTCAAGGGCGTCGCAGCCTGAATGAATTGGCATCAGGGGCAGATCTGGCCCACGGGCTGTAGTTTGGGCACCCCTGGCTTAAACAGAGAAAATGGGAGCCTAAAAATATATCTCATCCTGTTACAAAAGAGATTGCAAGGCACATTTTACTTCCGCTTCCAGTGGGAGGAATCTCATGACCGGCCTGCAGACCAAAAAGGTTGGGAACTCTTCATTTATTAGGATTGGGTGGGTAGCCATTTTAGTCTGTTGTAGCAAAATCAGACAGAAGATTAGATGTTTCAGACTGATAAATTTACTTCAGCATCTCAAGGGGGGGGGGGATTATACTGAATCTGGATGCTCTCTAATACACTGAGAACTAGCATACTGTAGTTTAATAACACCTGCCTAAAAGACAAGACCTCTTCTTAACCAAGAGCTGAAGAAGAATCCAAGGCCAATTATGTTTTGTATTAAAGCCGTTTGAGACAAGAATAATCCCAGACGCCCAATTAGCAATTTTTATTTATCATATTAATAGTCTCTGCTTAGAGAGAGAGAGATTTTGACTTGGTTTCGTTTTTAAAATTTTATTACATTTCTATACCACCCATCTGGGATGTTTTCCCACTCTGGTTGGTGTACCAGAAATATACACAAAATAACAATTGATGGTATCAAGGGTATCATAGTCCAATTACGGTATACACTTGGTTTAGATCCCACTATTGAGAATGTTCTCAGGGTCCCCGTTTTTAAAGGCTAGGCTACAAGCAAGTTTGAGCTGTGTTATTATCACTGTGAAATGCTCTCCTCAGGTTAGAAATGTGATTTAACAGGCTTTTGTGTTAAGGTTGCAGTAGACACGGCTATTCAAATGCATGGGCACATCTGAGGACACCCTGCAGTCTTGTTGTGCTCCTCTTCATTGGGAGACTTCTGCTCTATTCAAACACTCATTCAAGCACTTGATTCAACCCATTGTGAGATGCCATGCAACTGGTATAATTTGATTATTGATAATCCACTTGCCATCTTTCACGAAGTAAAGGGCCAAGCCAGGTTCAATTCTCGGTTACTCCAAGCAGGGCTGGGAATGATGTCTCTCTTGAAAAACTGTGCTACCATCACTGCCTGGACACCGGGCCCTCACCCACCCAGCCTGATGGAGGAGAAACAGCTGAGGAGGGCCAGTGGCTGATTCAGGAGGTGATGGTTCCTTGGCCAAAGTTGTCGATGTATGTGTTGGTCTTTTACATATTATTGCACTGTTACTTTTTATTGTATTGTTTTATTTTATTACATTGTTACTTTTTACTGCATTGTTATATTTTATTGTACTGTAATGTTTGATAAGTTGTGATTTCTGTGAGCCGCCCTGAGTCATGTATGCTGCGTGGGCGGCATACAAATCCAATAAATCAAATCAATAAAATAAAATCAACCCCACAGGGCATCTGATCATCAGATGGACAAATCATCTTTCTCCCTATGAAACATGGAGGGCAGCCCCATCCATGGCTACCAACCACAGTATGTATGTCCACTATCTCCAGGTCCAAAGGGTCCAGACTTTGGTTATCGTCTGCTGGGGAACTTGAGAAGGAATAGGGTGCCCTCATACCATGCTTGTGGGCTTCTGGAAGAGAACTGCCTGGCCACTCCAGGAAGCAAGATGCCAAAGGTGAGAAGACTTTGGTTATACAGTAATACCCCGGATAACAATTGCACCGGATAACGCTAAAACCGCATAACGACGACAAATTTGGGGGGAAGATATGCACTGGAGAACGTTCTTTTTAGCGTTATCCGATATAGTCGTTCTTAGCAGCAGGGTGGCTGGAAAGCTGACGGGGGGCTCCCCCGTCGGCTTCCCCAGCCACCCCACAGCTGCGGAGGGAAGGGCAGGTGGCTAGAGAATCCGACAGGGAGTCCCCATCAGCTTCCCCAGCCACCCTGCAGGTGTAGATCGGGTCCTCTGATCTCGCTGGAGCAGGCAGGGGACCCGATCTACAGCTGCTACTGGGGTTCCCCGATGTCCCCAGCCAGTGGAGCAAGCCAAAACGTCAGGGTTTGAACCCTGACGTTTTGGCTTGCTGCACTTGCTGAGGACATCGGGGAACCCCAGAAACAGCTTGGATTGGGTCTTCCCACCTCCCTGGACCTGGCAGGGGGGTGAGGGAGCCCAAAATTGGTTAAAAAAAAAAAAAAGTCCGGGCATGCTCAGACAACTTGGAATGTTCCAGAACTGTGAAAAGGCCATAGGCTCCTCCTAGCCTTCCCACTGTTGATGCTTCTTTAGTAATTGCATCACTTATTTATTTATTTGAATTTATATTCCGCCCTACTCACACAAGCGACTCAGGGCGGATTACTACAAATCAACAAGCATACAAAACACAGTTTAAAACTCTAAGAACAACTTAAAACCATTTAAAACAACATCTCATTCCTTTAAGTAAAGGAGTAAAAGAGAGGGAGGGTAAGTATAAGATCTTAAATAAGCCAGTGGGGAGGGGTCAATAAGCCATCAATACTCCACACCATTCCCACCAGCCAAGTTTTCACACTTTCCTAAAAGCCAACAGCTCCATCTGGAGGCGCAACTCCAAAGGCAGGCAGTTCCACAAAGCCGGAGTGAACATGGAGAAGGCCCTCTTTCTAGTGCCAGAGAGTTGAGCCTCTCTGGCAGATGGCACAACTAAGGCGCCTCTCCGGTCCGCTCTGGTGGGACAGACAGATAACCTTGGGGAGATGCGGTCTCTCAAGTATCCTGGCCCACTATCATGTAATGACCAGGACCAT
The DNA here is from genome assembly GCA_030440675.1 of Furcifer pardalis. NCBI lineage: Eukaryota > Metazoa > Chordata > Lepidosauria > Squamata > Chamaeleonidae > Furcifer > Furcifer pardalis. The sequence goes on from CP126897.1 coordinate 109,645,681, forward strand.
GAATTGCACCCAGAGGCAAACTCGTAACCAGTGCAGTTCCCAGAGCAGTGGGGATGCACGAGAATAACGCCAACATCCCAACACCACCTGGGCAGCCTCTGGATGGTCATCAAGGGCAGCCCCATGTAGAACACATTGCAATAATCTAATCTGGAGGTGACCAGATATTAACTTGTCTATTTTTCCTGGATTCTTGCTTCTGAACCTTGAGATAGAGGGAGTTGGCCATCCTAAATCTGAGATCAGTTTAAGACCTGAAGTCTTTAGAAGGATGGATTGTTCGCTGTCTCACTACAAAAGGTAGGGTTGAAGCTAAAGGCAAAGGTGAGTTAATAGAATGACTGTCATCCAGACCAGAGGATGATGTCCCTGAGGAAGGTAAGTCAGGAGTTTGATGCATCCAGCTTCACCTGGTAGCTTGGGAGACAAGCAGGAAGTCTTGGATTTAGAGACGTTAGATGTCAAGTGTCTTGGGATGTGCAGCAGTGCCTCACTGGGAGTCAGAAGGTGGAGACTGTCAATATCATGACCTTTTGCGCATCTTACTAGCATATCAGTGTGTAGAGTCCAATTCTGAGGATCTGGCATTAGATCCTTGTTGTGACTGGAATGGAGTCCCTCATCTTGATTTCAAAGGTCAATGCAAAGATAATGAAGATTTTGGTCAAAGTTAAGGGGTTATAGCAGGGGTGCCCAAACTTTTTGGGCCACTGGCCAGTCACATGGTTCAGTGAGTCAGTTACATGGTTCAGCGGGCTGGTCAAGTGGTTCTTCCCACCAGAAGCGGAAGTAAAACGTGCCTTGCAATCTGTTTTGCAACAAGATGAGATAAATTTTTAAGCTGCCATTTTATCTGCTTAAACTAGGGATGTCCAAACTACAGCCCATGGGCTGGATCCAGCCCCCGATGCCAATTCATCTGGCCCATGCCACCCTTGTCGCTCCCTCAAGTGGAAGTAAAACACGTCCGTTTTACTTCCGCTTCTGTGAGCGAAGGTGGCACAAGCTGGATGAATTGGTGTCGGGAGCCAATGGCTGCATCCCAAATTTGTCATATGGACCCAAGAAATACAGGGTCGATTGTTGTCAATTGGCACCTGGGTAATAGCCAAGTGGTCAGCTAAAATAAGGGTGTGGAGAATACAACAGCTCCTCCACTTTGGTCTTAGTCTTCTTTCCCGGAAATGGTATTGAGGGTAACCTCGATTTCGAGCCCAAGGAACACTGTGCTACATACTGGAAAAGTATGTGCCCAACCTCTCTTACTGGAAAATGGAGATGGCACATACATTAGCCTACATCGAACAGGCATTCCTATCTAGAGCAGCCCCATTGAATCAGCTGTGGAATGTACCATCAACACATAAGTAAATCACACTGACAATGTCTATTCCTGCATTAACTACCAACTGGAGTCAGGCACAGACGTTCATGCAAATTGTTGTTGTTATTCAGTCGCACAGTCAATTCCAAACCTTTGCGACCCCATGGATCACTGTCCGCCAGGCACTTCTGTCCTCCACAATCCTCCTTAACTTGCTCAGCTTTGTGCCTATTGTGTCTATAATATCATCTAGCCGCCCCTTCTTCTTTTGCCCTCCACTCTTCCCAGCATCAAGGCTTTCTCAAGCGAATCCTCTCTTCTCATTTGATGTCCAAAGTACTTTAGCTTCATCTATTTGACCTTCTAAGGAGCAGTCAGGGTTAATTTCTTCTAAGATTGACCTATTTGTTCTCCTTGCTGTCCAGGGGACTCTCAAAACTCTCCTTAAACACCACATCTCAAAGGCATCTATTCTTCTGCACTCAGCTTTCCTAATGGTTCATTTCTCACAACCATACATTGCCACCGGAAATACCATTGCTTTGACTATACAAATTTTTGTTTGCAAGGTGATGTCTCTCCTTTTCACTCTGTTCCCCAGGTTTCTCATCGCTTGCCTCCCAAGCATCAGTCGCCTTTTTATTTCATGGCTGCAATCTCCATCTGTAGTGAGCTTTAATCCTAAGAAAGTAAAATCTGTCACTGCTTCTACTTCTTCCCCATCTATTATGCAAATAGTGGTGAGCAAATTTAGGATGAATTGTACAGACCCTCTCCCCACAACCTAAGCAAAACTGGAAAAAAACAAAAAAGGAGTCAATTGTCCTCTTCTGCTTTTGGAAATTGAGTATCTTTGCAATTAAAACTGTACATAGAATCTGGGCTCTGTTTAAAAAGTGAAGTGTAGCTTCTAGAGCAGGGGTGCCTAAACATTTTGGGCCATGGGCTGGTCACGTGGTTCAGCGGGTCAGTCACATGGTTCCTCCTATCAAAAGTGGAAGTAAAACATGCCTTGCAATCTTTTTTGCAACAGAATGAGATAGTTTTTAAGCTGCCATTTCCTCTGTTTAACTAGGGATGCTCAAACTATGGGTGCATTTTACTTCCTCTTCCAGAAGCATTGAGGGCAGTGTGGGCTGGATGAATTGGGATCAGGGGCCGGATCTGGCCCATGGGCCATAGTTTGGGCACCCCTGTTCTAGAGGCCATCTACAAACCATTGTTTTTGCTAGGGATTTATTTATTTATTTATTTTGCAACAGAGTCTTGGGACCTCCAAAAACAGCCCAGAGGAGCCACACATGGGAAGCAAAGCCACACTTTCCCACCCCTAGTTCAACCACTTCTTTCCTCAATGACAGTCAAGAAGATGCTGCCAATCCCCAAGGCAGCACAAGCACTACAACCCAAACTGACAGATGCCTCCACCCATCTAATATCACGTGGCACTTCCCCACCCCCAAGATGGAGGGTCTATCATGGATAGATACACCGTGCCTGCTGAAAGAAAGACTGGTCCTCCAAGTCAATCAAACTGAAAGCAGAGTCTAAGGTAGCAGGATGCCTGGCTCCTTCTAAGCATCTGAAGGCAGCTCTCAAAAGGAAAGAAACACTGTTTTCCTTAGTCTCTTCTCACCTGCACAGAGAGTTTGGGACTTGCTGACATGCCATCACCCCACAAAAGATAACCAAACATGAACACAAAGAGCACCATTAGGGAGCAACTCAAATCCAATGGAGATACAGTATAGGCTGGTGAACCTGAAAATGCTAATCCACCTTGACAGCCCTCCAGAGCTAAAAAGCTCCTGTTCCACGTTGCAGATATTTATATATCCACAACAGAGGGCTCCTGGAATTCAGAGATGCCTGGTTGTCTGGCACATGTCTCTGCAACAAGCCTATTTGAAAACAGAATCCCTTTATTTCTGCAGGCCTCTAATAAACAGGGATCCTTGCAAGCCTCCCAAAAAGAGGCTACGGCTCTCCAAGCAGCTCCAAAAGCTTTACTGCAAAGAGCTGGAACTCAAGAGCCAATTTCCAGAAAAGCAGCTGAAATAACTCTTCTCAGCCAGTTTTAACCTCACATAGCTTTGGTGGCCTTCTGGGCTTTCTCAGCACCTTGTGAGAGCAAGTAGACTTGTGAGCCAAATTCTAGAGGACCAGCAGCCACTTGGGTGAATATATAGACCCTTCAACTCTGGGCTCATTTGCCACCTTGTCAGAATAGGATACTGTCACAGCTAAGGCTTAGACTGAACCCAGTGCCACCTTTGCAAACTGCACAGTAGATGCTTGTCCTCTACCCTAAACATCAGATTCTAGGTTCTTCTGCCAAGATCCAAAATCTCCCCCCAAAAATGTTGTGTCCCAGCATTTCTGCATATACTTTTCAGGTGTACACCCCTTTTCTTAACAATTATGGAGGGGTAGTGAACAAGAAAAAGGAAATATTCCTTTTCTAACGTTTATTTAACATCGACCTGTCCCATGAGAGCAAACCGAGAGGGCACCCTCCATATACCATCCGTTGTGGAGACACACCTCTCCAGCACGAGGAAAATGGCCTTCTCGGTTGTAGCCCCCACACTATGGAACATCTTCCCGGTAGAATTACGCCTACAGGCCCAGTTGCTACCGTTTAGGAGAGAACTGAAAATGTGATTAGCAAAGCCGATCTGGGGCCCAGGACTGGCAACAAGCTCCCCTTTTTGGCTCATCTGAGGTTCCTCCCCTCTTGTAATTGGTTTTTAATTATTTTTAATGATTATATCATTTTTAATGTTATGCTGTTTTATACCTGTTTTAAGAGATCAATAAGGCACAGGGGGGGACAGCATTATTATGTTTGAAGGGCTTTTAACTGTTTTTTATATTGTTTTTTAATTGTTGCTGAGCGGCAAGTGAGGTGTTCGCTGGACTGTGTACACTGCCCAGAGTCTATTGATTGGGGCAGTATATAAATCTACTGTAAATAAATAAACAAACATGAGTACAAACATGAATACCTCGCATAACAAATTTAATTCATTCTGCGAGGCTGCTCACTATGCGAGTTTTTCACTATGCAAGTCAGACTCGCATAGCAAAAATCCCTATGGAAAAACTTGCATAACGAGCTTTTTTAGGGGAAAACCTGCCTGTTAAGTGAATTTTTCGCTAAGCGATTTGCTCGCTAAGCGAGGTTTGACTATAAATACAAATACAGCATGTGAGTGTGTACTACTTAACTGAATTCAGTAAAACCTCGCATAAAGAGTGCCCTACTTAGAGAATAGCTCACTTAAAGAGAATTTTCTCTGAATGGTTGCCTCACTTAACAACTAAAACCAACCAAAAACTCACTTAACAACTGAATTGGGTTTCACAATCCCCCCTCCCCCTGCCAGAAGTCACAATGGGTCACTTACAATGGTGTTTCGCTTAAAGAGCAAACTTGCTTAAAGAGCAATCCCATGGAAAACATTATGCTCTTTAAGCAAGGTACCGCTGTATTCTAAAATCAAAGCTTCATATGAATGACAAGAATGAGATTTAAATTTATACTTAATGCTTAAAAAAGTAAGTATGAGTAAATATGTAGTTACATGAAATTATACTGTAGGCAAAATGTAATAAAATGGCTTAATAAATCTATGACATTAGCAAGATATGCAGCAATTATTATACAATTCTTGGCAACATGACTAACTTGAGTAGCTTAACTGAATAAATTATATTATGGCACTGCTAGTACATTAGTAAAGATGTGACAGATTAATTTGATACATCTATAGCAGTGATGGCAAACCTTGGCACTCCAGATGTTATTGAACTTCAATTCCCAGAAGCCCTGATCAGCACAAGTGCTGACTTGGCCTTCTGGGAATTGAAGTCCAACAACACCTGGAGAGCCAAAGTTCGCCATCACTGATTATAGCATGGGTCAACAAACCTGGCTCTCCAGATGTTCTTAAGACTTCAATTCCCAGAAGCCCTGATCAGCAGGTGTGTTGACTTGGGTTTCTGGTAATTGAAGTACAAGATCACCTAGAGAGCCATGTTTGCTGACCCCTGGTCTATAGCATTAGCAACATATGGAATCTCTACTATGTTTTGTAATTAAAGTAAAATAATGGAAGAAAAACCTATAATTGCTTCAATGTGAAATACTAATACAGTAAAACCTCATATAACACTAAAACCTGGTTCCACAAGTCTTCGTGTTATATGATTTTTAGTGTTATCTGATCCTCTATGGGATCCATAGAGATACATTGTAACCACACAGGCTTTCGCGGTTGTTATCTGAAGCATCCCATAGGATCTTAATGTTATCTGATGCAATTCTTCCCCCCAGATTCCTTGATGTTATGTGATTTTCGTGTTATTCGATACTAATGTTATATGAGGTATTACTGTATACTATGACCTAGGCTTTTAAGCAGTATTACAAGACAAGTCAAAGTTATATGCAAATTATCACCACTGCACATGGATTGAGCTCAATGTTTGCTTCAGAGATCTTTGGTTTGTAGTTATGCAAGATGGAGAGCACCCACTGGCAGAATAGGATCGTCTGCTTGCACAAGAAGTGTGTGGATTCAGCTCACTCAAGTGACAAGTAAAGGGGTAGCAAGGGGTGGACAGGGAATCCCTTTGTACAGTATTAAGGATACATTTAAAATGGGGATGTGATGATGCAAAATACAATGTTCAATAATCTACATTAATCTGGTGGATTTGCAAGTCTTTACAAGACCAGCTGGGTTAAGGGAAGGAACCCAGGTCTGTCAGAGCAAAGTCTATGGCCCATCTTTGTCACTGTAAGCACAGTAAACTGAATGCAGCTGAATTCTCACCTCTACCTGCAGATAACATCATGTGTTACACTGAAATTAAGTATGCTTTCACCCTGCTACATAAACCAGATATTAAGCATAACATCAGTCCTAAAATGGTATCTTTCACCTTATAAATTACTTTTCTGGTGCTCAGCATACATCCGTTTCAAAGTCTGTATCTGTTATCTGTATGTGAGAGTAATAGGCTCCAGCTTCAAAGACAGGGATCCTCCAAGAACCTACGTACTGGGACAACAATTTGATTTCAGCTCACACAAGTGACAAGTAAAAAGGAACCAGGCACACACGGGTCTCTTCCATTCACAATTCAACACTAATAGGATACGAGGGTTATTTTCCACATACAGAAAGACCTGATTTTGTCCAAGATTTTTTGCTTTCATTTGTTAGATCAGAGACACTTTCTTTTGTGGGCAGGTGGGTGGGTAGCTCAGGAAATGGACCACTGGAAATCCCAAGAATTAGACTTTTTAGGTTATCAAAAGCCATTTGTGTTAAAGCAAAACAAAGCAAACTGATTAAAACTGGAGCCACTGTGTATATATCATTCCTGCCGGAGTCCAGAATATAGGTTTAGTCTTAGAATGCATCCTCCCTGTGTCTAGTTCCCTTTCTGGTCCCCAAAAATCCACCCATAATAGTATGAAGGCAAAAATTTGTGGATATCTCACAATGAGGCATCTTAATCATATTCAAGGTGTTTGGGGCAGGATTTCAGTCCCTTGCATATCTCCTTTTACCACCTTGTAACTAGGAAGCAGAATTATGCAGACAGAACAAACGTGTTTACAAGTTACATACATCAGAGTTCAATTATTTTTTATGGGTATTTCTTACTGTAGAAAATATAATGATCTGAGAAAAGCTCACTTTACATGTTTAATGAGTGTGTGAACCTCTCCAAAACCTGGAAAGCTTCCACCTCTCACAAGAGACCAGCATCTCCACATTGAACCTCCACCACCCGCAATAGCCCATTGTTTTAGCAATATGTTTTCCACTGAATGCAGCTGTAATTTAGTCCACTGGGATAAACGTTCGACATCATTACAGCTGGAAACATCATTGTTTCCTCCAACTACCAATGCTCGGAACCATTTCCTCTCCAGATCCCCAGGAAGTAACCACTTCCACTTCCTATCCGAGCTTTAGTTAATGAAGCTGAAAAATCTTGATTCTAATTTATAAAAATAAAATAAAAGAAATCCACTCCTCAGCAAAGTGCTGGTAACAAAGCACAAATTCCAGTGCATTATGAAACAGATTTCGTTTGTAGTTTTCACAGTTTGAGCATTTTGCACTGGCTCAGATTGCTTCAAATTTATTGAATCACTTACATTTTTCAAATTGTATTTTAAATTTTAACTTAATGCTGTAAAGTACTTTAAGAACTGTGAACTACTTGGAAGTTTTCAAAACAGATAGCACACAATTTTAAAGAAAAAACTAAGTTGCACATTCAAAGAGCCTTCAGTCCTATATCCCATTCTCATTATGTTGCCATAGGTACACTTCCTACTTACAATAATGCAAACATGTTAAGCCTGGGAGAGCAGCTAAGCTTCACATTCATGGGTTTATAACACAAAATTTTCATGAAAAAGACAGGTAGTGTGGAGAGAGGATACATCCTACTACCTTCCAGTAATGGGGAGAAGGGCTTCTAGAAATCTCACACCAACAGCTAGAAATCAGAAGAATTGACGAGGGCTTTAAAGTTGGACTCTAAATTCTATTTTTGAAGCATCTTTCTACCCAGACCAAAACTACAAGATGGAGGAAGGAGTACTTGAATGAAAATCAGCTGAACTGGGAGCTCAGGGAAGGATGCTTCCTGGTGAAGCCCCTGATATACATTAAGGATTGCAAATCTCCCATCCTGTCCCAGTGTTCCAGCTAACCACTCTCTATGGCAGTGTTTCTCAAACTAGGTTCCATGGAAAACTGATGGGCTTCAATTCCCAGAATCCTATGTTCGTATATTGGCTGATCAGTGCTTTGGGGAATTGACTTAGGCTTCTGGGAATTGAAGTCCAAAACCCAAAGGTGCTCTAAGAGCTATGGCATGGTATATAAGTGTAACTACTATTGTAGGGGTCCTTAAACTATAGCCCACGGGATGCATCAAAAGATCTGGCCCTTGTCCTCGCTATAGTCGCCTCCACCTCCACTTCTGCCACTTCCGCCACTACCACAATCCCTGTCCCCTCCGCTTGGCTTGGCATGTCCCTGCCGGCGCTCTGTAGCAGGGCAGATGTTGTAAGGAGCTCTGCCAGAAGGGCTGGGCAAATGAGACAGGCATGTGTACAGCAGCTCCTTACAACATTCACCTTTTTATGGAGTGCTGGCAGGGGCGCACCAAGCAGAGGGGTCAAGGATTGAGGGGAAGGTGACGGAAGTGAAAGCGACGGCAGCGGAAGCAGAGGTAGAGGAAGCAGAAGCAGCAGAGTCCGGCCCCTCAACAGTCTGAGGGACCATGAACTGTCCTCCAGCTTTAAAAGTTTGAGGACCCCTGTGCTATTGCTATGTAAAATAGTTCTCACGTTCCCCTTGACCAGAACACCAAGTTCAGCAAGAATATGTATTTTCATTCATCCTTGGAAGGTAATTTCTGAGCCAAGGGAGAGGCACTGGTGAGAAAAGCTGGGTGTTATGGGGAGTTCTTTAGGCACACAGTACCCAATATCTTATGCTTCTTTCCCCTGACTATTCTTTTTGCTAACTTCTATAGATAGATAAACACTGAAGGCTTTATATAAACAGTTAATAAATCCTCATAAACATCCTACTCAAGATTCCACTGTACTGAAATCAGATGAATTTGCAATCTGCAAATCAACATTATCTTCTCATCAAAACAAAACTAGGAGTAAATAAAGAGAAAATCTGTTGCTTCTTTTTTTCAATTCTGAATCACATCCTCTGGCAAACCAAGAGTGGTGGGGATTTTCCTCTTTTTTTTTAAGTATAGTTAATAAAGTACTTTCATTCTGCTCAGTAGATAGTCTACTAAGCCATCGACCAAAATGGAATAGCAAGCAGCTGTTACCGTCAGCTGCTTTCCTTTAATAGTACATGCATCAAAAAAGGAAAGCTGCTTCCATTGAACTAAAAGCAAAGCCAGGGAATCGTGTATTAGCCAAAAAGCCATTTCCGTAATGGGACTACGGTTTTTATCAACAATTAAGAGACACAGATTAAGTTTCTGCCTCCCTCCTCCCCCATTTCTTGATACAACTGGTACAAAAGTCCAACACACAGGCACTTAGAACTGTGATCTTTCTAGAGGGGTGTCAAAGCTTCCCAAGACTGTAATTCTGTATGATTTGGGGAAGAGTGGCTTGGGATGCACACCTACAAAAGTACACAAGTGCTCTAACGCAAGCCTGCATGGTCAAGTAGGACAGCCCTATGAAGCAGAGGAAGAGGATTTCCTGGGTCCCTCCCCTCTTAAAGAAGATTATCCACAGGAACGGCAACCTCAAATCCACTCCCGTGCATGTGAAAAAAAGCCAGGCAGTCACAAGGCAAGGTGTCCTTACCTGCCATACCTATTTTTCTACTGCACAGGTGGCACGGTAGCTAAGAATTAAATACTTGGCAATGCACAAAGAGGTTGGCTGAGTGTGATCTGAAATCTCGCCACAATTGGGTTAGCTCTCCCTGGTGCCCTGGAACCACTGCGTATCATCAAGATTGAGCATGCCTACAAAGTAAGTTTACATTTGGAGCACAAGCGTTCCCTGACACACACACTGCTATGGCAAAAACCGGATGCCCCAGTGAGTCTGTCTGGAAGTACAGTTGTACCTTGCTTAAAGAGCATAATGTGTTCCACAGGATTGCTCTTTAAGCGAGTTTGCTCTTTAAGCGAAACACCATTGTAAATGATCAATTGTGGGGGGGTACTGCAAACCCCAATTTATTTGTTAAGCGAGTTTTTGGTTGGTTTTATTTGTTAAGCGAAGCTAACATTCAGAGAAAATTCTGCTCTTTAAGCGAGTTACTCTTTAAGCGAGGCGCTCTTTATGGGAGGTTTGACTATACAGTTTAAAACATGAAACATCACTCTGCAGTCACGTCAACACTACTGCAACTCTGTTTCTTCCACCAACCATAGTGAAACAGAGGGGGGAAAGGGGGGCATCACATGAATGTTTCCATGGGTTCCTGATTCCTGGTTCAAACTGCCAGAGCATATTATTCAAGCTCCCCAATTTTCATCAGGAGAGAGATGGGACTAGTTGCAGTGATGAGTGATGATTCTGATCTCCTGGGACAGTGAATCTACTAAGGGTTTTTTTCCCTGGACTTTACAGTAGCTGTTCAAGGTGCTGAACCATTGTTCCAAAATAGGGACAGCACCATCCAAATCTCTTATAAAGTTCATATCAAAAACCAGAGCAGTTTCACCACGTCACAGAATCATCTTTCCCATCCTATACTGCCACACTCATCCCCAAACATCCCATGCCCACCTAGAACAAACCCTATTCCCCAAAATGGAAGCCATCAAAAAGCCCAGCTGGTCTTTTCCAGAGCTATCAGCTTTATGGTACACTACAACCAAAGGCCCTGGACAGGAATCCATTTCTTCCCCACTGCTAACATCACATCATGTACAACAAATTTTCTTGCTCTGGTTCCCCAGGACCACTTGAGTGTTACAATGTTAGTACTGTCTGTCACGGCTTTGACATGATTGACCAGATAAGCCATTCAGACTGGAGGGTAGGTCCAGGACTGAAGCTTTATAGAGCCAAGCAAAGTGGGACTGGTTCTCTGGGTCACCTGACTGGATGCCAAGTGAAACAGTGGGGCTTTTAACAGTGGTATAGGTATGTCTCTAGTCATGGCCAAGCAGCCTGAAACCCCTTTTGGCAGAAATACAACCTCAATGGGATTGAACATGACCCCTTGGGGATCCAACTGGAAGTTCCTGGCTGCATTCAAACGCCTAGGGCAGAAATCCAAAATGGAGCCCGTCCCCTTGTAGAAAATAACTGGGAGAAAGAAACCCTCACCCGCACATCTGTATGCCCTCAATTAGCATTAACGAGATTCTTGTATTCTGCCTCTGCTCACTCTGTTTTAATTCCTTCTTTAGCAAAGGGGGGATGAGGAGGCTCCAAATAGTCACATGACCTTGATTCTTAAAAGAGGATCCTGGAAGGATTTTCAATGAGCTAAATCCAAGCCCTGTGGGTGGCCACATGCCGTAAGGCCAGCATGACCACAACCCCACCCCCGCTCTCAAAGGGCAGCAGCTGCATCCACCTCAACAAATGGACAGCTGCCAGGCACGAAGGCTACACTGCCAAGATGGGGATAGAGCCAAGACGGTGAACCTTGGCACTCGAGATGTTCTTGGACTTCAATTCCCAGAAGCCCAAGCTGCCATGAATCCACAAATGGGTTTGCTGCGATTAACCCAGCCCGCGCCGCACCACCCTCGCTGCTCCTGGAAGCGGAAGTAAAACGCACCCGTATGGAGGAAGGGTTAATCTGGAAGAGCCTTAACCATACAGGCGCGTTTTAATTACACTTCCAGGAGTGACAAGGGCAGTGTAGCGAGGGGTGGATGAGTCGCAGCAAACCCATTAGTGTGGATTCACAGCAGCTTGGGCTTCTGGGAATTGAAGTCCAAGAACATGTGGAGTGCCACGGTTTGCCATTGCTGGGATAGAACTTGAGAAAGTTACATTTTCTAGGTCACATCTCCCAGAATGCTGCAGCAAGCATGGCTCTGGGGGTGTAGTTCTAAAACGGAGGTCTCTACAAAGATGCTCAGCTTCACTCTATGGGCAAAGGGACAATCTTAAACTATATGACACAAGGAATCTAGGCATATTGGTGACTGACAATAAAATACAAAAGCAAAAGCATGACTACAATGTAACATGAATGCCAGTGCAAAAAAGAATTAGGAGAAATAGCTTCTCTGAGTAGAGATCAGCTGAAATACCTGAATGAATAAGGGAATCTTCGTAACCGTGGCTGCTAGGAGCAAGGATTCTTTGCCACGCCTTGCCCCAGGTTATCGGAGGGGCAACTGGCGTGGAGATTTGAGATTGGTTTAGCAAGAGCAGGGGAGATTTGTTGTTTGAACTTGTTCTGGAAGTTTCAGTGTGTGTTAGGTTTGCAATGACCCACACGCCCACCCTTTGAAACTTCGAAGTGGGATAGCCAGTCACAATATTTTGGGCCAAGTAGGATTTTTGGATCCCAGCAAATTGGCCGAGTTGGGGTTGTTTTCACCTATTTCACATTGAACTGAAAAAGAGATGTTAATGTAAGTGCCTGCTCAGCACTGAGCTACTATTGTTGCAAGGTGAATATGGCCATGTCGCTTTAAGACTGTTTGCAGAGACTCACTGAGGACGGCCAGGTGCTGTGAGTCAGTACAAAACCAACGAGCCTCTGAGCATATTAAGAGGCACATCTGAGTGCGGACTTTGGCTTGCATCTTTTGCCTGCCCTTGGCCTGACATGCTGTTGTTTGCATTCACTACCGGCGTTCTGCCATAATTTATGCCTGAGCCAGTGTCTAGAGTGAGTTCGGCTCAGGGAGCTTCGTTGTGACAGCTGAAAAGCCACAGAGTTACCAGAAGGATTGCTTCACAGCTTCTTCTCAGCTACTCTCTACTGTGGACCTGAAGTCAAAGTGCTTTTGGTTCAACGAAGCATGCTACCCACTCTGTGTGGTGATATGTGGGTAAGCAGAGACTAGAACTGTGTATTCTATACTTGGCAGAGTAAAGACTGTGTGTGTTGGACTGTGGAACTTTGTATATACTGTTACTGCTGAAAGTCAGGCTAATTTGTTTTCTGCCTGTACTGTATATACAGTCAAACCTCGCATAAAGAGCGACTCGCTTAAAGAGTAACTCGCTTAAAGAGCAGGATTTTCTCTGAATGTTCGTTTTGCTTAACAAATAAAACCAACCAAAAACTCGCTTAACAAATAAATCGGGGTTCGCAATCCCCCCATAATTGGTCACTTACAATGGTGTTTCGCTTAAAGGGCAAACTCGCTTAAAGAGCAGTCCTGTGGAACACATTATGCTCTTTAAGCGAGGTACCACTGTATATTGCACTCCTCATTATTTTGCACAAGAACCTGCCTGGTTTTCTTCTGTCTACAAGCTACCAAAGCTAGCACAACCAGCACAGGTGTGTGCAGGGTTCTGGATGCAAATTCCACCAAACACCAACAAGGGACAATTTGACCGGGTTGTGGTCGGTCACTTGTTGGAAATCAGAGGGCACCAGTTTTCGGCAGAGGGAGGGGTTTCCCACCTAATCTCGGATAGGGAGGGTCCTGGCTTCTTCACCAGCTTTGGGGGGGGGGGTAGATTGGAGTGGTGAGGGTCCCTTCTGGGAAATCTCCCATCCTAGGGTCTTAGATGGCCCTCTCCATGTTTCTTCAGCACCTGCTTTGTTTATGTTGTTTAATAAAGTGGCCCAGTTAATTCCATGTCAGTGTCCATCTTGTAATGGGGGTGTGTGTGTGGAGTGGCAAGAAGTTCTTTGGCTGCATCAAGACAGCAAAGAGGAGCCCAACCTAACACCTTGCTGAAGAGTGTTCCCAGGAAGGGGATCAGACTTTCACCCGTTCCAAGAGACAGCCAAAACCTTGATTACCAGCAGGCAGTCTAGGAAGAATTCCGGAAATCCCAGCAAGGGGTGGCTGGGGAATCGTTTTGTACGGCATTAAGGATACATTTAAAATGGGGATGTGATGATGCAAAACACAATGTTCAATAATCTACATTAATCTGTTGGATTTGCAAGTCTTTACAAGACCACCTGGGTTAAGGGAAGGAACCCAGGTCTGTCAGAGCAAAGTCTATGGCCCATCTTTGTCACTGTAAGCACAGTAAACTGAATGAAGCTCAATTCTCACCTCTACCTGCAGATAACATCATGTGTTACACTGAAATTAAGTATGTTTTCACCCTGCTACATAAACCAGATATTAAGCATAACACCATTCTTAAAATGGTATCTTTCACCTTGTAAATTAATTTTCTGGTGCTCAGCACACATCCATTTCAAGGTCTGCATCTGTGTCTATTATCTGTGTGTGAGAGTAATAGGCACCAGCTTCAAAGACAGGGATCCTCCAAGAACCTATGTACTGGAACAACAATTTGATTTCAACAGGCAATGTCTACAAGAGGCATCAGCTGTGGAAATCCATTGCACTCTACTTCTGTGCTTCAGACATAGACACCATGATGTTTCTCTTATCACCAATGTGGCAACATTCTCGCCTTTTGCATTAATTCGAATGTTTGTGAAGAATAAGGCAGGAAGACTAGGATACGGATTTGACTTGTAGGACTTCTTACAGGGAGAAGCCTGAAGGGATACAGATCTAAAGTGACAAACTCTGATGATTCGTGACATGCATATGAAAAGATAAGGGTATGGAAGTACTCTTGTCAAAAATTTCCTCAGGCGATTCCTGCAACATGCAACATCAGCACTGGAAGTGGTCTATGAAATGATCTCATCCTTTCCCTACTGCAAAGGCCAGATGAATCAGTAACACTACATTATTAACTCTACAGCACAAGTTCCAATATTCTCTAGATTTCCTCTGTTGTGGTTTGAACTGTTTCATACCAATCAGTCAGTCACTGAGCTGTATACATATGTAAGTGAAGCACAAACTCAGGGAACCAAATGAGATCAGAAACATTTTCTCCATTTAGACCAGTGGTTCCCAACCTTTTTTTGCCCATGCCCCACCTAAGCATTTCAAAAATCCTGATGCCACCCCCACCTTCCCCATGACATATAATTCTTATTATTTAAAAAGTGAACTCCTATTCATGTGGAGGAGGCCTAAAAAGCCATTCACTGTGAAGAACTCATTTTCAAATTGACCTCCCCCCTCCCTTAAAATCAAATTGCCCCCATGTGGGTCATGTGCCACAACTTGGGAACCACAGATTTAGGCCATAAATAATGACAGTACGTGAACAAAGTAAGCCAATATAGGCTAACTTACAAAATCACAGCCAGTGCAGGCTGAAGAAGGCAGTGTGAAACCCCAAGTGAAAAGAAGTTCTTACCTTAAGAAGATAATCCCTTACTATGTCCTGGATCTCACAAACAGCTTATCTGCAAAACAGATTTTAACAGTTATTCAAGTTCCAGTAATTTGCTCTGGTTTTATAGTAGATACAGTCACTAATTTGTTGAGCAGATCAGCCAAGATACCTACATATCTTTATCATCTGTACTATCACCGTATCTTAAATCGTTTTCATATGGCCTTCTCATTCCACCACAACCCCTCCCTTAAAACCAGATGCCAAGAGAGTCATTAAGATACTAATCAAGATCTAGAGGCTTCTTACACAGTCTTAAATATAAACCTCTAGTAAAGTAATAGCCTAGGTAGTGTCCTATTAAGGAAAACTACACAAAGGAAATAACCCAAACTCTGAAATCACATAAAAGTCTTCATCCCATAGAACAGTGATGGCAAAGCTTTTAGAGATCGAGTGCCCAAAGAGGAGGAGGTGTGTGGGCAGGCACTACGTGTGCCAATGCACCCAATGGTGTGCCAGTAACATCATGTGAGTGCATGTGTCCCCCGCATGTGCACCACCTCCTCCACTCCCAGGAGGGGTGGGTGGGAGACGCCTGGTAGCCCCACCTTCTGGGTGGGATTTCAGCCTCCCCTTTCACCTCCCCTTTGGCTCAGGAAGAGGGATAGTGGGGAAATGGCACTGCCATTGACACTGGCCAGGCTGGACAGAGCTTGCCCATAATGGCAAGTGTGCCCACAGAAAGGCCTCTACATGCCATCTGTGGAACATGTGCCATTGGTTCACCACCACTGCCATAGAACAAACACAGACATATTCTTGGCTACAGAATACAACTTTAACATACATGGTTTAACACACATGGTGGGATCTAAAGCCACATATACATTTCTTGTGTTGAGCAACTCACAGCTCTTGGGTGAAATCCTGTGGAAGCACCATTATCCTGCCCTACTACCAACACCATGTCAACACCAAATGAGGAAAGGAGCATAAATAAGTAGCATTTGAGGACTCTGGCCTTCCACAGTATCTTACTTACCCAATCAGGCAAAATAACTGCAGAATGAACTCACCGAAAGGTGCCTTCATTTTGGCAGTTTCACATCTGGCCTAGACCGCTGATTTTAATTAACAACACGGCAACTGCATAGCTGAAAAGGTTACATTATTCCAAATGACAGAAAAACAGTGAATTTCCTTCCCTGGAAGTTCAATTATTTAGAAGAAAGGTTTTCAACTTCATTGGCAACAGGGAAAGTGCTCACTAAGACAGTTTCCTGTGTCTAGGTTGAGTAACTTCAGACTGTACTAATAGGCACTGGAGGACTATTAAGCATCTTCATTAAAATCTTTAACTTTCCCCACAGAAAATAAAAGTGACAAAAATATTTCTGGCTTGACTAGTTTTTAAAATCATTTTAACACAAAGGTGCCTTCCATCCTCTAAAATCCAGAAACAGGATAATCCTCCATGAGAAAGTAGGGCCGTGTTTACAGAACATTGCACAGGAAGCTCTCCCCAGCTTGCCACACCAACACTCAAGACTCCCTGGACAAGTCCTCGGTAAACACAGATTGCCAGCCAGGCCTCCCCAAGTCCCCCACTCTTTCCCCACATCTCTATGGTGACTTTCAGATGCACTCTCTTTCCCATTACTGATGTTCTTATCAATAAACCCCAGGGATCCTAGGAATGCAGTTTGCAAAACCAATGGCTCAGAAAACAGAGCTGAGCTGAAAGGGACTCATTGGGAGCTCAGTTTATGCCCCTACCCACCTCAGGCTATGCTTCTCTCCCTCTGCATTCCATGCACTTCACACCCAAACCTTCATGCTCCTCACTGTAGGGAGCTAATCAATCTGTCCCATGAAAAACAAGATTTGTGCACATTGGCCTAAAGTCCACCTTTTATCTTTTTTGTTGTTCAGTCGCACAGTCGATTCCGACCCTCTGCGACCCCATGGACCACTGTCCGCCAGGCACTCCTGTCCTCCACCATCCCCCTCAACTCGCTCAGCTCTGTGCCCATTGTCTCTACAATACCATCTAGCCATCTCATCTTGGGCCATCCCCTTCTTCTTTTGCCCTCGACCCTTCCAAGCATCAAGGCTTTCTCAAGTGAATCCTCTCTTCTCATTTGATGTCCAAAGTACTTTAGCCTCATCTTTATTATTTGACCTTCTAAGGAGCCGAGTCAGGGTTTATTTCTTCTAAGAGTGACCTATTTGTTCTCCTCGCTGTCCAAGGGACACTCAAAATTCTCCTCCAACACCACATCTCAAAGGCGTCTATTCTTCTGCGCTCAGCTTTCCTAATGGTCCAGCTCTCACAACCCTACATTGCCACCGGGAATACCATTGCTTTGACTATGCGAATTTTTGTTTGCAATTTGATGTCTCTACTTTTCACTATGCTCCCCAGGTTTCTCATTGCTTGCCTCCCAAGAATCAGTCGCCTTTTTATTTCATGGCTGCAATCATCATCTGCAGTAAGCTTTGATCCTAGGAAAGTAAAATCTGTCACTGCTTCTACTTCTTCCCCATCTATTTTCCAGGGACTGATAGGGCCTGTTGCCATTATCTTGGTTTTCTTGATATTGAGTCTCAAGTCAGCTTTCTCACTTTCTTCTTTCAACCTAATCAGGAGCTTCTTTAGGTCCTCCTCACTTTCTGCCATTAGGGTGGTATCATCTAAGCACAAATTTTAGTTGCCCTAGAGCAGTGGTCTGCAAATAGTGGCTCTCCAGGTGTTTTGGACTTCAATTCCCAGAAGCCCAAGTCAGCACTACTGTTGATCGAGGCTTCTGGGAATTGAAGTCCAAAACACCTGGAGAGCCACTATTTGCAGACCAAGGCCCTAGAGCAACATTTGGATTTTTGATGGCAGAGAATGATGACCAATTTTGTATAGGGCAATTTGGCCAGTACCGTTCCTTCCCCAGAACCAGAACAATCCAGCCCAACCAAGCCTTCTAACCTCCAATTCCCCACATCCTCCCTATCCTCTTATAGTTTTTGTTATAGGAAATTTCCTTTCAAGCTGGCTCTGTTTGCAGGAGAGGAAAGGCCAGTCTTTTTTATCAGTGCTGGGCATAAGAAATTTGCATATGACAACAGATTCTTTCTCTCAGCCAACTCTTCTTTTAAAGAGTAGATGGCCAAGGATGCAAAACATACTGCCAAAAGGAGAGACGGGCATGGTACTGTGAGAGACCATCTTCAGACTTGATATCAGAGCCCATCTGATTCTGTCAGTATTGCTCAAAAGGGAAATAGACTACTCTTTGTGTCCAAAAAGAACTGGCACCGCTCAGTCACAAATAATGCAGCACATTAGAAACTCCTAACAACCAAACCTCCAAAATGCATGCAGAAAACTCCAAATCTGTTCAAATTAACCTCTGGTTCTTTCCCCTCAATGTTCAATCCTAGCTGAGGCAGCAGGTTTCACACATTCCAAAAATAAAACAGCACTGAATGAATGCCAAGCCTGTCTCCAATGTAAGTCTATGGGAAAGGAACCAGTTTTCCTCTTGCTTCCTTTTGGAATTGAACAGGGAAGTCTTGGGTCTTCTGCGCTTTCCCTTGGTCTCACCCAGCTAAGCAGTTTGCTCTTAATCCCGTTCTTTAGAAATAAGACGACCACCCATAGGAGACATCATGGGAAGTCCACAATTAGGAAGAGCCTTACTTTGGTTCACCAAGCAGTGCTCATAGATAAGCTACACTGGGCTTATTTTATGGGATAAAGCAGTCTTCAAACTCTTCAAAACACGATTTTGTTTTCTTCTAAATCAGACATGTCTGTATACTCTCCTGGCAGTAATCCTAGTTTGTCAAAAGAAGGAACCAAATACTAGTCATCTCTAGGTTAACTTCTATCGTCTATCTGGGCTCTTTGCCAGAATCTAGACTTCGCCACAGTCTTAAATCAAACATTTAAACTGGAGGGTTACTTTCTGCAGAGACACAGCAGCCAAGTTTTAAACATATCCCTGCTTCAGATCAGGTTACTGCCTCACAGTGTGAAATAAACTTCTTCTTAAAAAAAAAGACTTTTGTTTTAAAAGATTCAATTATAGGAATGGTTTTTTAAAGAGAAGCAAAGTCAGTACATGACCTCTTTAAAATTTCTGATTTCATCAGATGTGCAGATACTGACTTCCCTTTTAATAGCTATAAAGAAGAATGCCTCTGAAACAAGACAATTATTTGTCAGATGCCTGTTTTGATTTGTTGTGTGTTCTGTCATGTTTTTTGGTATCTGCTTGTACACCGCTCAGAGTGGGATACCACCCAAAAGAGCGACCTAGAAATGTAATAAATAAATAATGGAAACTAGAAAGAGCTGCCCCCTAAATTAAAAAAAGGGGGGGGAGGAAACCTAATGCAGCTCATCTTCTAGGATAGTGGTCTGCAAATAGTGGCTCTCCAGGTGTTTTGGACTTCAATTCCCAGAAGCCCAAGTCAGCACTACTGTTGATCGAGGCTTCTGGGAATTGAAGTCCAAAACACCTGGAGAGCCACTATTTGCAGACCAAATCTAGGAGAAGGGGGTAGCCGTGTTTTTTTCTGCAACCAGTCCTATATGTGTTTACAAATGGTCCCTCTAAACTGAAAGGGATTCTAAATTCCAGATAAGCCAAGGATGAAAAGCTTCCACCTTAAGATTCTTGCAGTACTTTGTAGTTAGTCTTAAAGATGCTAGAAAGTGTTCTATAACTGGCCCTTCTGCTTTTGTCAGTGTCTTTCCACAATATTGTTTATCATGTCACACTGATGACAAGAATGACATATGTACTAGGACTGTGATCCATGAAACTATAACATTTAGTTTAAACTGCAAGGACTTCATAAAAACAAGTATTTAGGATTTGTAGCTTTGGATAAAACAAGACTGATACTGCTGTAAATTAAGCATTCTAAGAGTTCCAAACTGCAGGTGACATGTAAGTATACTTTGCAAAATCCCATTTCTTTCTTAATCTGTTTCTCCAAGATTGAAATCCTGTTCCTTAGTGTTATAAGTAGGCCCACTGGGACCTGGTACGTCCACTCCTCCATAAGTTCCATTAATTCAAATGGGCCAACTCTAGTTGTGACTTATTTTAGAGTAATAGCTCACCACTAGAGTAGGTCCATTTGAATCTATGGAACCTTTAGCATAATAGGTGAATCCTCAAATCCTCATTGATCCAATGGGTGTACTCCTGCATGACGTTTTATACTGAACAACAGAATTTTGACCAGTATGTTACCTGTGAACCTAACTATATGCATTGTTCTAATCTACAACAAAACCAAACAGCGATGGGCATACATACTCTGTCGACTTTGTGAAATCTCTAAGTGACTTCTAAGAGTTGACCAATACGTTACGGGAAAGGGATTTCCCCAGCAATTCCTATATATTCACTCTAGTGACAAGACATATATAGTATCTTAGCAACCTGATTTGGAAAGTAAGCTCATATTTGCCTTCCAGCGATAAAGTACATAACAAAGCATGACTAAATGCAAAATACGGAGGCAAGGAAAAGCATATGACAAATAGGACACATCCATGTTCATTATATAATCTGCTCTGATTCTGAACAATTACAGACATGCCTGCTCAGAAGTGTGATTATACTAGAAACAAGCCAAGCTGGGAGGAGTAACTGGTAGGCAAGACCATGGATATTAAGAACTCCAGACCAAAGAAGATCATTGTTTATAAGCTGAGCTTCTTCACCAAGTGGAGCAGGAGCTCTCTTTCAATGCACAAATGAAACCTGGGAGGACCAAATAGATTGGTTTTCTTTCATTAAAACCCTTTGTTTCCTTTAAAATAAGGCTTGGGCACTTTGCTGCAAAGTCATCCAAGCACAAACTGCTCATTTAGCTCAAAATCCAACTCTTTTTCACTCACAGCAAAGGGGAAAGTATACACATCATGTATGGCACCCTGAAGGGACCCTTCAGCCATACCCACTAAGCAAGGTTTTCTGCCTTGCCAGCATCAAATATTCCCCAGGTTTCCAGGAGGACAGAACAGTATCTTGAATCAAACTGTTTACCAACATATGTGAAGGGTGTTCAGCAGCTCCTTCATTCGAACCTGGCATGCTTATCAAACATGGAAGTTGCCATGGGCCAGCTATGAACTGCAAAATACAAAAAAAAAAGGCAGAAAGTGTGTGTGGGGTGGGGGTGGGAATACAGCCTGGGAGGCAGCCAAACTAGGCATTTATATCATAAGCCGCAAGGCGCTTGAGCCCTGCCAAAACCGCTGCCAAGAGAGAGATCTGGAAAAGCA
Organism: Furcifer pardalis; assembly: GCA_030440675.1. NCBI lineage: Eukaryota > Metazoa > Chordata > Lepidosauria > Squamata > Chamaeleonidae > Furcifer > Furcifer pardalis. The sequence continues at coordinate 109,667,215 of CP126897.1, forward strand.
GACAGCCCAAGGTCAAATGAGCAAGACTATTTCTTAAGAATCGATTCCAGACACTTTTGACACGTGCCCCAAGAACCTTCCTTAACTGCTAATTTGGTAAAATTAAACAACCCCTTGTTGCTATTAGCTAGGTTGCAGAGGTAAATCATGCCATGGTTTATCTTGGCTAAAGATGTCTGCCTGCTGCGGGTCTGTCTGAATGATGTCCAACAATGACTTCAGGAAACATATAGGAAAAGACTGGAAACAAGACACTAACGGCCTCTGTCTCTTACTCAGCCTACATTCTCACGGTATAGGTTTTTTAAAAATACTACACAGAGATTAACTCCTTGAGAAAAAATCACAGTTGAGAAGAAGCTCATGGCATATACAACACTATAGCCCAACTGGCTCCAACACAAGAACACTGGCCTCGCTATTCCCCCCCCCCTCTTTTCTGTATAGTCAGAGCTGTACTCCAACAACATCTGGTGGCTGAAATGGGAGCGCAACCAAGAAATATAATCTTTAGATGAAGAGGCAAGACAAGCTCTAACCATCTAAGATCAGGCTACAATTTTCTTTTAAGGCCCAAAGCTGAATCCATAGTCTACTCACATTAAAATCCTTATTTTAAAAAATTGCTACTTTGGAATATAGTTAATTTTATTTTATTTTAATTTATTCAATTTATATACTGCCCTACTCAGTAAAACCAACTCAGGGCAGTTCACAAAACAAAGTTAAAGCTACAAAGTACACACAGTAATAAAATGCCAAAATATCAAAACCCTAGC